>JAWRVZ010000132.1:237500-847500 GCA_037043235.1 Rhodeus uyekii
ATGGAAATACTATGTTTATTAATTGTAAAATATAAATACATACTATATTTAATTTCTATTTGAATTATTTTGGGCATTTATGCATAACACTGCAGATCAGAACGTCTTGAAATACTGTACATCAGTTCATTGAAATGATTATACTATCAGCTTTTTGTTACATGACATATTAATATATCACAAAGAATATAATGTATCCGGGTATTCTCTTTTTTAAACCATAATCATATCAATGGTGTTTTTTGCATATCAGTTTTATTTATTGCAGTTATGAATATTAAAATTTTTGACTCTGAATTAATTTACACTTTTCTGATCAGTGTAAAAAAGTGAAGAAAAACAAAGCCTAAAGATCTAGCGACAAAACGTTTCATTTTCGAATAATTTCAGAACAGTTGCGTGGAGAATTGTTCGCTCTTCTAAGTTTAAACTTTTAAAGCAAGGAAAGGATGAGCAAAACCGGTATCGCAGCGTGAAACCACCGCATTGACGCAGATTAAACAGTGAAAGTGTGTTGGTTTTTACTTGCGTCGCTTTCTTTTAGCCAAACAATGACCTTTTCCCCCGTCTGGAGTACAAAAATACAAAAACAGATCAACTTCCCTCTAGACACTTCCCATTTTCTGTGGCTACACACCTCAGGTTGGTGTTAATTCGACACTATTTACAAGAAATCGAAGACATGACATCAAATCCCACTATGCATATTTCCATCAAATCAAAATATGAACGTCTAACTCGATGACCCACTTTATCATATTCATCTACCCTGTGTGCTACACTGTTTATCTGTGGAAACAAACAAGCCTGAGTTCGCAGAACTTCATCTGGACGACAATGCGGCTGAATAAAAGTGAAACAACACTTGGCCTCGTGACGCAGGTGAAAGATCATTTTAAATACCACGATCTGAAGGCAGAAAAAGAAAGACAGACAGAAATGACTCATCGACCTTTGGACTAATTGAAGCTTGTAGAGGTTGCTGATTCGTTTCACTCGCACCCAACTCAAATTTTAGTCTGTGAAGTCCATTTAAACCGCTTAACGGGTCAAGACTACACCTCCTCTCCATCGGAGTGTGAAGAACTGGCTTAACGCATCAGCATGGCGCTTTGGACGGAACAAAAGCGCCATCACTCACCTGTTCTTTCAGTTCAGTGAGTTGGCCTGACAGGTTTGAGACGAGCTTCATGGTGGATTCCAGCTTCTCCTGAAGATTTCTGATCTCGTTCTGCTCGCCCTCGGCATCGCTGCTGACCAGCGACATGGCCCGCATCCGTGGAAACCAATCCAAGTTGTGATCCTGTTGGAATATAAGATTACTGTTTTTGCTGACGCATAACTAATTACATTTCAGTAGGATTTGCATTTAATTGATCAAAAGTGATAGTAAAGACATTTATGATTTCTTTTTCAAATATTTTACTTATTTATAATACTTTCTATTCATCAAAGAATCTTTAGTGTCAGTTTCCACAAAAAAAATATGATAATAATAAATGTTTTTTCTTTGAGCAGCAAATCATCATATCTGAATGATTTGTGAAGGATTATGTGACGCTAAAGACTGGAGGAATGATGCTGAAAATACAGCTTTGATGAACAGAATAAATTAAATAATAAAATATATTAAAACTGAAAACAGTGATTTTAAATCATAATATCGGATGGTAGATATTTTTGTAAAGTATTTGTATTTGAGAGTTTGTTAGGCTTTCAAATAAATAAATAAATAAACATTATTTTTCCATTAATTGTAATAATCCAGTGAGATTTTCTTCTGGATTTTGTCAGTCTCTGTCTCTTCATGTAATCCCAGACAGACTCGATGATGGAGAGATCAGATCTGCGTGTGAAGCACCGGCTGCTGTCAGACTCTTTGTGCATATAAAAAAAGGCAAAAATGAACGTTTAGAAATGTAAACTGATATTTCCTACTCTGCTAGGACACCTGTGTGAATTTGAGGGACACAGTCTTCATTCATCCCTTAAAAATCGCTGCACATATCACTTGATATTTAGTCATTCTGACTTATTAGGGTCACTGTGATATGTATGAACTATTGAACTCCCTCCCCTAGATTTCCCTGACTCCCTTAGATCCTCCTCAACCTCACACTCCCTCTTTGTCAAGAGAGTTGTTAAGAGAGTGTGTTTACATCAGACAAAATTCCCTATGTGTAATACGATTAAAGCAAAGGAAAGGCAGAATCAAAGTCACATGAGCATGAGCATTTTCTTCACCCTCAGATAAAAGCTTCAAAACATAGAGCACTATGTTTCTCACTAAGTGGCCAACAATTAGTTAACAAGGGGAATCCACCATCCTCCTCAATGGGATATTTGACATTACGCACACAAATTTAAACCGCCAAAACAACTTCATAGATGGCATGAAAAGAATACGGTGTGGGGAAATGAGGGACCGCAGCTTTCCTGCTGCATGCCACAGACAAAGCAAAACCTTTATCGAAATCAAGTTGTTTTATTTTATAATCGTATTACTGTTGCCTTCGAAGCCAAACAACTGCATCAAGCAGCATAACACATCAATAACCACTTTGGCTACGTCTACATTCATTTGAAAACGGCGTCATTTCCAAACTCTCTCTGTCCATCAAGAGTTTTCCAAATGCTGCTCACCCACATTGAAACATCTGAAAATGCTTAAAATCACCCAGCTGTGCATGCGTAAAACAACAGAGCAGACATAATGAAGTTCTCATGCTATTCTTTTGGCGTGATCGTTTTATTAGCAAATTATCCATTGCATTCAGGTTGCACTCAAAACCGCATGGCCAAAAACACAATTATTCAGTGGCCAAAACATTTTCAGTCATCTTTGCAGGAATACAACATTTTCTCAACCTTTCTCTTTATCAGCACTGTGATTATAGTATATGGAAGGCACAACAATGCAAGCATAACCATAGATTTCTATGGGTGCAATATGCGTCACATGACATGACCTCCGTTTTCACAGGCAACACAAAATGTTAAAATGTATCCACTTGCGAGAGAAAACTTGACAAAAAGTTGACAAAAACATCATTTCAATGTGGATAGAAGGCCAAAATGGAGAGAAAATGTGCATTTTTATACAAAAACGCATTAGTGTGGACAAGGCCTTCGAAAACAGACACCGTAACGACTGCGTAACAAAACATTAACAACTACATCTTATCAAATGCATAGCACCTTCCAGACACCCTAACAATTGCATAGTAAAACACACAAAAATGTATATAATACCATAGCAATTACACAAAAGAACAACTTGCAGTAGCATGGCTGTGAGTTTTTCACAGGCAAGAAAAAAAGTGTATATTTGTTTTTATCAGTGATTTTAATGGGCTGAGACTAGAACAAACATTTCTTAATGAAACATCCATGCATTTAAAAATGGTTTCTAGAACAACAAGAGATCGTAGACAGCGGCGGGAGTACGAGCTCCGACTCGAGACGGTTGCGATGTGGAATGTAGCTGAATGACTTGTGGCTGGTGGGAAAGGTCAGATGCAACTCCTAATAAGGATGAGAGGGATTCTAACAGAAGCAGGGAAAAAGTGATGGTCACATTACAGAACGCTGGAGGGGAGAGGGAGAAAAGATACTTCATTCTCTGGTCATGCATTTCCTTTTCTCCCTAAAGCTGGACTGCATGCACATAAATACACAAATACATCAGAGTTTTTAAAATTAACTCAGCCTAAAGACAGACAAGTCCAGACGGGAGAGGTTTGTGAATGCAGTGAACATATTATATCAAGTTAACGAGCTCCTCTGGCAATTAACATGACATTACTGGCGTGACATCTAAAACTATATTAAAAAGCATTCTATTTATAACAACTATGCGCATGGAATTATGGTCTCATATTCCTATAGTGCAGGGAAAACATGGAATGTTTTAGCACACCGTAGGACTATTTTAAGTGAAGATTTAAAAGCAAAACGTGCATCTGGTGACGACTGTTTTCATGTAAGTTTCCAGAATACTCTCCTTGTCTGCCATTGGTCAATTAAACAGATAGCCCCGCCTCCAAAAAACAAAGAGGCAGTTTAATACAGTTTGGAAAGTCAACCAATAAACGGCTTGGTTATACATTTAATATTATTAATATAATTTAAATATTTAATATAATTATTTTTCATTTTAATTAAAAGTGATTATGAAGACATTGCAGTTTAAGCTACATTTTGGGGAGCATTTAAGCCTTATTTAATATATGCAAATACACACGCACGCACGCACACACATATATATATTTGCTGCTGGTTGGAAAAAATACAACATTTCTACCATGAAATCTTAATTTCTGCATAGAGTAATGGCAAGTGCAAAAATAATAATGACTGTTTTCAAGCAGGTTTCCCTGAACACTACCCTTGTCTACCAATAGACAATTAAACAATTAACATCATTGGTTAATTCACAAAATGACATGTCGTAACAGTCAAATAAACAAAGCAATATTTGAAAAGCAACAAAGAGCCAGTTTTACACATCATCGGAAGCCATCTTATATTTATCTAACCATAAGAGAAATCAGTTAATAATCAAGTTTAAAATCTTGTTTCTGCATCAGAGTAAACATATTTATGAGATTTTTTAATTTAAAATACAAATTAAGTCAAATAAAACTGTTATTGTGAGAAATAAACTCAGAAGCGGCAGAAAACGGAGAAATGGTGACCAGCCACAACATCTAAAAATAAACACTTTCCCTTATACATTTATATAAACTTTACCAGAGGAAAAAAACTTCACGCATAAGTAATTTAGTCAGCTACACACTTGTACGCATGTGTGTGTGATACTAAAAGAGACAGAGGTCATCAGGCTGCAGGTGCAGATAGCAGGGAAGTCCCTATTGCCTATGAAATCTCAGACGGGCCGCGCGCACACACACTTTAGACAGACAGTTCCACTCAGGCGCAGGGGAAAATCACAGGTAATGCTCTCACTCATTCTGAGAACAAGAGAGGAGTGCGTGTGCACTCGCTTCCTGCTGCCACAGATGTTGAGGTTTGTGTTTACCTCCGCCCACAAACGCTGTCGTCTGTGCATGGAGACCAGCTGTCAGCTGGTTTCGTCATCGTCATCACAGAGGCACACGCCGTTATCTCTAATCAGTCCTGAATTGCAGCAAACACTCCACCGCATATAGTCTGCTCTTGAAATCTGTCAAGTGACAGATCAACCAACGTCACCCACCACACAGTTCCTACCAACCTAATACCGGTATATTGCAGAGACTCATGGCCTACGAAACTCAGCTTTTATACGTCTAGAGAAAAAGGTCACCTAATATACACTAATATCCAAAAGTTGGATAAGATGCACTCCTTCGTTTTTGAATACCTGAAAATAATCACCGTCCATGACACCAGGTTTTTTGAGGTTGAACCAAAAAAAAAAAAAAAAGGAGACTTCCAAGGAAACCTTTAAGTTATTTCTAATGACGGCAAATTTAAAAACGAAATAAAAACCTGATGCAGGATCTAGTGACACGAAGAGGATTTAGTGATGTCTACATTGCAACCTACACTGGAATACTCACTTCCTCTGCTCCCACTTCTACAGAAATGAGAACTACAACTATTATTATAAATACACACAAAAAAAATCCTTAAAACATTAAAGGGGTAGTTTGCGTTCGAGTATCGTCATCATATTGCCACATAAAAGAAGAGATTTGGTAACCAAACCATTGTATCCATTCCAAACAACTTTGGTACGGTAATGACAGATTTTTTATTTTTGGACGAACTCTCTCTTTAAATGTAGAAATTACAACAGCTCTCATCCGCTTTATCCGGCACGGCGGAAAAGGGCAGATGAAACGCATACATATTGTTTTTACAGAGCTGCTTCTTTGTTTTCACGCTTATTTGAGTGTGTTTGCGCACGTTCGTGCGTCCGAACCAGTCCCCTCTCAAACCTCCATTTCCTAAGCTTTGTTTACACTTGACAGCATTGCCAGTAAATGTGTGAGTGCTCTAGCCACATCAATTTCAACTGTATCTGCTGCTTCAATGGAAATGAGGGAAGTGTGAATTTCATTACTAATACCACAAGAGCCCACACACTAAGACAGGATGCTCTGCGGTCTGAGCAGCAACAACAGCTTCAGGTCCTAAACGGGACCCGAGCGCTAACGCACCCCTTCAAAGCGCGATAATTACGACTAACGTCATCATAAAGCTGTGAATAATATTCGCAGGGGGAAAAAGCTGAAGGGAAAAGAGGGGTTCTACCTGCAGACTTGCTTGATCTAACCTCAATTACCTGAACGAAAGCAGACAAGGTCGTGCGTTCCAATTAAAGAAAACAATGTAGGTGCATTTCATTTTAAGCAGCGCAAGTTCTGCAGGGAATACATGTTCTTGAAGCCCGACCCAAAACCTTAATGGCAATAGGATTACAGACGAAAATAAGCTCTGTGACCAACATGGTTTATGATTTTTACATGCTTTGTGCTTAAAGGTAAATCTTCACCAGCAGCCTAAATACCATCAGCAGAAGAAAAGAGTTCAAATTAAACCATGGTCGCACAACTTCAATCTCATCATCGCAATGGTGTGATAATCTACAGATTTGATTTATAGTAGCAAGAGCGCGAAAATAAACTGGACTGGTGAGTAGATGAGTTTTCCTGGTTTTCCTGACGCTTAAAAGGCCCGACAACCTCTGTAATACCATTTTAACACTGCCATTTTCAAGAAAAAGCTTTAAAAAATGTGAAAAAGTGGAATATTACTAATGTATTTTTGGTAATGGGATAAAATGTGATTCAAATGTTGAGTTCATGTGTTCACCATTGACTTTATTTCAGGCATTTAGCCAAAAATTCAGCGAAAAAACTCATTGACCGGAAGTTCAAAAACTCGTTTCCAGGTTTTAGACTTCCTGCATATGCTCATACAGTGCAACTCTGAGCCCGGCTCGCATTAATTTCCCCATCACGTCTTGTAAAGTGACTTCATGCGTTTCTAGTCCAATTCGGCTTTATTAACCTCAACCCCGCATTCTCAGCTTTTCTTTCTCACCTTCTCACAAGCCAAAGAGAGAGACCTTGCATTGTCTACCGATGCATCCCAAATTGCTATCCTTTGTAGTCAGGTCCTCGCAGGACCATGTGGACAAACTCTCAAAATGCGCCACGGAGGTTGGGAACTGGGCCAAAAGGCGCCACCCGGATCAGAAACTGTGTCAGAAACCCACCACTGCGCCATCTGCGTCAAGAGAACAACCACTTGTGCAGAAGGGGCTTTCCTGAGCACTTCTCTTTCACTAAAATTACTCAAAAGTCACATAAAACACCATTAAAAGTTCCGCGTCATTGCATTACGCAAAGCATATGATGACCTATAAAAAGGCAATAAAGATAAAACAGGATGTTTAAATGAACAACACAAGCGCCCTCATTTTGAAAGGCATTTTGTTTTCTTTTCACTTAATAGACTGGTATTCATGGAGTAATTCGCTATAGTTGTTAAAAGTGTTATTCTGAGGAAAAGCACGTAGAGCTTTAAGAAATAGATCATTTTTCAAAGAAACGCATTTAGCAATCATGAGGGGAACTCCTGCTTCTCTGGGTTTATGCGTTTCAGTTTTTTTTCTCATGGATTATCAGATTCCTAGCCATTTTCAGAATATCTCAAGACTCCAATCTGAAGGCAAACAGAAGCTCTGGCGTCCCCGAGAGACCGAAGGTCACAAAGTTGTGATTATTCAAGTCAAAGATGACGGTTTGGGGTCATTTGAGGGATTTACTATGAGGAATTTGGTGCAAGATTCCTTAAGTACTTCACTTTCTCAAAGGTAGAGTTTAAAGCAGACCACATTCCCCACAGCAAACTAAACCTCGGGGGTCAAGTAGGTTCATTTCTGCTCAAAGGCTGTGGGCTAAAAGCACTAAAAGTAAATTGAGCTAAGTTTTAAGACGTAGACATGCCTTAGTGCAACCATCACGGCACGGTTTAGTCCTCATAAATGCACCGTTCTGTGGAAATCTGATATAAAACGACTTCTCTGAACTCAGAGGGGGGAGATAAAACCACACACACACCATATCAGTGTGCTGTTTGATAGTAACTCTTTGATTCCTTCTCTATGCGTGTAGACACTCAACATCATCATCCGCCAAAGTTCACAAAAAATCCTCAGCAGTAAACAAACACATCCACTGATCCAAATTTGCAGCATGCCATTGGTCAATTTTTCTCTCATCATGTGACTTTGGCCCAAGGGTATAAATGACCTTATGGAGACCTAAGTTTCTTGTGAGGCGACTGTTGTCAAAAGTCTTAACTTATGGTGCTTACAATGGTAGCAAATTTTTCTGAGGAATTGTAAAAAATTAGAAAACATAACTTTATAAATGCACATAAATCCACTACTATTCCAAAGTTTGGGGGCGTAAGATTGTTTAAGCTTCTTATGATCACAAAAGCCTGCATTTATTTGATCAGAAATTACTAATTATATATTTTAAAAATCTATATTTTAGGATGCAATTCATTCCTGTGATGCAAATCAGAATTTCAGCCTCGTTCCTCCAGTCTTCAGTGTCTAATATTTGCCGCTCAAGAAACATTTCTTATTATTATCAATGTTGAAAATAGTTGTGCTGCTTAATGACAGAAATTCATGCTCCTATGATTCATGCTCCTATGATGATCAAAAGAACGGCTTTAATTTAAAATAGAAAATAAAATGATCTTTTAAAACATTAGAAATGTCACTTTTGATCAATTGAATGCATCCTTGCTGAATAAAAGTATGCATTACTTTCAAACAAACTCACACTGACCCTGAACGTTTGAATGGAAGTGTACATGACTTCTGGTCGTATTTTATCATTTATGGATTCACTTCTATTATAATCTATACGCAGCTAAAATCAATTTTTCAGTCTGTAATGGATCTGTAATGGAATATTCCTTTTTTCCTCCTGGTTTATGCACGCACGTAGATGTGGCTCTTAACTTTTCTTAGAAGTGGTAAAAGGCTCAAATGAAATTGATCCACTTCATTTAAATTTAAATATACTTTGCTGTTGTGGCTGAAAACATTTCCCTTTTAACTTAAAAAAGAATTTCAATAGTCTGTATTGAAATTCTGGAGATATCAGCACAAAATCACACCCCATCTAGGACGCCAAATCTCATTTAAATTCAAATAAATCTGCTTCTGCACTTCAGATCCCTTACCCGGATCATTTCGGCCACATAGCTCTCAGGCCCTGTGAACTCGGTGGAGTCTTTCACTTTCACAAGCACGATGAAGAAGAGATAATGCCACATGTTGTGCTCCACCTTAATGTGCTCCTCAAACGTCACGGTTTTGTTGTCAAACTTGTCCCTCTCCAAACCTGTAGAGCAGAAACAAAGTGAAATGAGTTTGCGTCACTTGTTTTAAACGGGCCTTGCCGCATATTCCTTTTTTGAAGTGGTTGAGGTCAGATAAGGAGATCAAGATTAGGCACAATCCTGAAGTGACAAGCTACCCGGTGTTCAAATATCCAAAAACAAGAAGGTCAGGGATGGATTTAGCTCTACGCAGTTTATTCAGTGAGAGGGAAAACCATCCAGAACATAATGCAGAACAAGTAAATATAGCTATTTCTTTCTCTTATGGTTTCAAAGAAAACTGTACTGTATCTGGAAGAGGAAGTAGAACCACAGGGAAACTGTGTGTACGCAAGTGTAAATGGTGTGTGTTATGAGCAAATGGAGGTTAGGAATCTTGTGATGGTCACAACAAAACAAAAACTGTGTCATTTCGATGCGTGATTCGTGAGTAAACATTGGGAAATTGTCACTTGACACAATACATCATCTTCTCTCCACCTGCATGTTTGTGCTTCTCATCTCAGACGCGTTGCAAACGTTAGAAGTCATCCGAAAGATGAACTGAATCCCAGCAAACTCCAGTTTCAATATTAATTCGTATCAAAACACATGAGTCAAAAACAGCATTCTTATATAATAGGCGTGTGCATGGTGAGAATGATCAGCTGGTCTCACACTAACACGGTCAAACACGCCAACTGGAAACAGGAAGACACTACACCACCTCCGCAGTGAGTTATGAGTAAGACTTCAGTGGAAGAGGGGGCATCCTAATGTTTATGCTGGAGCAAAACACATTTAGTGCCTATGAAATTTATAGGACAATGGTACATTGTGTTAATCTTCATCTTCAAACCTTCATTTGGGTTGGGAAGATAGACATTACTTCATTTAAATGAGACAAAAGGTAGGGAAAGGTGAAAGAGGCTCATAAATATGAATTAGGTTGTGAACAAATAATACACCATGATCGTTTACTGTTATTACTACTAATTAATGTGATGCATTGATTGCAGCAGGGTATATTTCCAAAAGAGAAATGTGAATGTTTGAGCATTAAACATCCTCTAATGGCCTTGTGACATATTTAGCTTGATATGTTCATTCCTACATTCTCCAAATTGACTTTCGTTGTCAATGTGTTCCTTGAATGCATTCTAATCAGTTCTTGCTTTCCCTGGGGATCGAACCCATGACCTTGGTGTTGCAAGCACCACTCTCTACTGTTTGAGCTACATGAAAGCTGTCAGTCCTGGGATTTTGTAGGTCTGTGGGTAAACGTCTGGATCTGCAATGAAGCATTACGCATAACTCGTCCATTTGGTGGTAAGGATGTGTGTATGATGAAGGGTTTCACGTTCTAATTTGCCCTTATAAATTGTTTTGTTTTAATGAATACACACACACACAAAAACAAAAAAACGCAGCTGTGTGTCAGGGATGTGCATCAAGATCACATTTGTTTGCAGTTTGTATTGTGATTTGCCTGGAATGGAAAGCAATCCATAGGAAATCGATAATTTGGGTATTTGGGATCCAGGGTACGTACACACTCACCACAAATAAAGCATGTTGTTTTCAGAACCTCCTCTTTCTTCTGCTTTTCGCTTCTTAGGTCAGCAAAAGTGTCAATGATGACCCCAAAAATGAGGTTGAGAACGATAATGATGACCATGAAGAAGAAGAGCAGGTCATAGATCACACGGGCTGCAAACAGAGGCTCCTACAGAGGAAACAGAACACCACGCTTGAAAATAAAGGTTTTTTAGGTTCCTTTCAATGATCAGTTCTTCAGAGAATTATTAAGTTGGCTGAGAAGCAGCCAACATATTGAAATTCTAATAAACTATATAGTTATTATTATTTTTATTATTATTATTCTTCTGAGACCCTTTTGTTGACAGTATCTCGTCCTACAGCTTTAGTGCTACAGACCCCAAAATCAGAACAGGCCGCAGGCCTGTTCTGAATTTAGTTGCTATATCTTTTCTAAGGGATCAGACCTACGGTTTTCCTAAAAATGGCAAAAAACGCCCGAAAAAAAGTCCCATTGACTTTGCATTGCGGAATGTTCAGATTTTTCAAACTCCAACTGTCACAAAATTCAAATCTAAACACTGCAGCTGCTGAGAGTCAGTGAAGGGGCGGTTCTATCAACTGTTTCTCATCCAATCAGAATCAGTGATGCTGCCATTCTACCTAATATGGCAAAGGACAGGAAACAGGAAGTGCTTGCACTTCCTGTTTCCTGTTTCATTCCCTTCATGTTTCATGGTAACTTGCATAGGGATTTTGCATTGAACATAACTCTGCATCACAGTATCGTACACTCATGGGGGAGGGCTCTTTTTAATCAGGCAACCAATGAGTGTCTCATGATGACTATGAAGCCACTCCCTAACAACCAAACGATTACCCTAGCAACCATTTAGCCAGATCTATATCTCTGCTTCTGAGTGTCGTAGAGGCATGGGGGTTTGGTCTATTGACTCATGCTAGCAAACAGGACTTCCTACATGCTACATATGCTAGCAGTGAATAGCTACATGCTAATAGTGGTTAGCTAAGTGTTAAAGTGTGCTAAAAATGCCATAGTAACTACCCAGAAGACCTCACAACTACCTAGTAACATCCTAGCAACCACCCTGGATACCCTAGCAACTGCCTAGCAACCACCCAAAATACCCTAGCAACGCCCTAGCAACCACCCTGTTTACCCTAGCAACCACCCCGGTTACCCTAGCAACCACCTAGCAACGCCCTAGCAACCACTCTGGTTACCCTAGCAACCACCTAGCAACACCCTAGCAACCACCCCAGATACCCTAGCAACTGCCTAGCAACCACCAAAAATACCCTAGCAACTGCCTAGTAACGCCCTAGCAACCACTATATTTACCCTAGCAACCGCCTAGCAACCACTCTGATTACCCTAGCAACACCCTAGCAACCACCTAGCAACGCCCTAGCAACCACTCTGGTTACCCTAGCAACCACCTAGCAACACCCTAGCAACCACCCAAAATACCCTAGCAACTGCCTAGTAATGCCCTAGCAACCACTATGTTTACCCTAGCAACTGCCTAGCAACCACCCAAAATACCCTATCAACTGCCTAGCAACCGCCCCAGATACCCTAGCAACTGCCTAGCAACCACCCAAAATACCCTAGCAACTGCCTAGCAACACTTTAGCAACCACTCAGGATACCCTAGCAACCACCTAGCAACACCCTAGCAACCACCCTGGTTACCATAGCAACCACCTAGCAACCACCCAAGATACCCTAGCAACTGCCTAGCAACACCCTAGCAACCACTCTGGTTACCATAGCAACCACCCCGGGTACCCTACCAAAACCCTAGCAACCACCTAGCAACCACTTTGCTTACCCTAGCAACCACCTAGCAACACCCTAGTAACCACACAGAACACCTTAGCAACCTGTTAATTTCTGGTTTCGTAACGTATTTCATAGTTAATGTTAAATTGTGCTACCAACATGTGAAATTAAAGTTTCCGGTGCGACGTTCTCAGCCAACTTCTAAAGTTTGTCTCAACGAACTTTATCCTCTCTAGTTTTATTTTATAAGTGTGAAGAACATTTAAAAAAAAATCAGTTTGTTTTCAATGGAAATGTTCTATGGATGTTAAAGATTCTTCAAGGAACTAATCAATGACAATAAAAAAAAACTTTATTTTTTAAAGGTCATGACATGAGAAATCAAATTTGCCTTGATCTTTTGACATATAAGAGGTCCGGCACT
This sequence comes from Rhodeus uyekii, assembly GCA_037043235.1. Taxonomy (NCBI): domain Eukaryota; kingdom Metazoa; phylum Chordata; class Actinopteri; order Cypriniformes; family Acheilognathidae; genus Rhodeus; species Rhodeus uyekii. The sequence continues at coordinate 250,628 of JAWRVZ010000132.1, forward strand.
TTTCACAGCTTATAACATCCTCATTATAAAGAAAGCATTTATTTATTAAATCTCAAAAAATGACTTTTGGGGGGTTTATGACGTCACACGGGTTAAATACAGTTGTGATGCCTGCATCCAGAGCAAGTGATCACCAAATAGTTTTACATAATCTCATCATAGGCACCGTCCATTGCTATTCAGATATTTAACAGCTGGCATTTATCTATACCGTCAGCAAGCTCCAAAAGCTAATAGAAGCCATTATAATCACTGATGCTGTCTACACTGGATACAGTATACAGATGCCGTTCACTTTCTGATCCCACTATCCCACCAATAGAAGAGTAAATGGAAACTTTTACGCGTCTTGCTTAAACAGCTTGACTTTAGAAAGATGCCAACGTCAGGAACGTTTATTTTTAATAGTGTCAGAAACAAGCAATCTGTAATCATATGGATATGTCAAATAATACATTCACCAACATTAAACAGAATATAAATCAAAACTACCAAATATTATTGAATGAAATGTCGACCCAGGACTGTGCAACCATTATGGGTCTGAATCCCATCCAGATGCGTAGTCGTTGATAAAAAAACAACAACCTTTTTATCAAAATTACCCATATTCAAGTGTTAATAACCAAAGAAAGGATGTTTTTGCTGTTTAAAAGCAGAAGGTCTGTGCTTTCTTTGGAGATATATCATCATATTCAGACATCCATACAACAAAATACATCAAAAACAAAAAGTGGTTGGCAATAATAAAAAATAAAAATAAAGAAAAAATGCTAGGGAAATTGTTAATGTGATCCCCAACCTCTTTGAAGGAGGGCTTTCCATTGTACAAACACAATATTCAAATACTGTACCAGCATTCGAATATTGTCCCTTATATAATCTATATTTCCTCCAATATTTTGTTCTGTTATTATTTCAAAGCGGCCTGATTTACCAAACATTCTTTACTTAAAAGAGTAAAAAGTAAAGTATTTGATTGGCTATTCAAAATGCACCAATCAGTGATCATAATGGCATTTTTAATGATGAAAAAGGTGAAGTGTGTAATTTCTGCACCACAATCATCACACCAAATACAACTGGAAAATAGTAGCTTTCCTAACACTTCCCTATCTGGCATAGGCAGAGTAAATTCCCAGCCCCTCCCCAAACCAATACGGAGTCTCCCAAGGTACGGCACCTCTTTAGAAGGTTTCCGCAGAACATCTCCGACCCCACCGCCGCTCCGCAGGCCATGGCTCAAAACGGTGACGATACACATGAGCAGTGAGTCACACGTCCTCTCCTTATCCTCAATCACGACAGCGGCCGGCTGCACTCCCACAGCTGCAAGAAAAAGCACGTCAATAAGCGCTAAGCAAATACACACAAAATCTACCTAATCTAACAAAGGGCTCTGTATTACTGTGGAATCATCTACGTCTAGACAGTTGACACATGCAAATGTCAGAGCAAAAATAGCATTTGTGGTCAAACACTTTTTCCTAAAAGAAGATCAAAAGTTCCCAGATCATAACAAATATCATTCGCAAACAAGTACAGAACTTGAATAGATTAGATGGATATATTTTCTGAACAAAATGTGGTGCTGGAAAGAGTGGTACTAGATTCGCTAACAATTTCTATTTAAATAAATGCTGTTATTTACACTTTCTATTCATCAAAGAATCATGGATTCCACAAAACTATTTTCACCATTGATCAGAAATGTTTCTTATGCAGCAAATCATCATATTAGATTGATTTCTGAAGGAGTTTTTTCCTATTATTTAAAAATATATAACAATAGATAATAGTTACTTGTAATATTTCACAATATGACAGCTTTCGCGGCCTCAGTGCATCGCTGATTATTCAAAAATATTCATCGAAAAATAAAAATTAAAAAATATCGCCATATTGGCAGCCGTATTGCGGAAAGCAGCGTTGCTTCATCGTGATGCGAGAGAAACGGTTTCCCAGGATGCCAGACAAAGAGAGCAACTCTCTCAGAGGCTTTGTACATGCCCACGACACTCAGACAAGACACGTGATTGGTTCCCGGCCCGAGACCGACCAATGATCGCACGAGTGGAGTGGGAGCCTCTTCGCCTCTCTCAGAAGCAAATGTTGATGATCCAGCGCCGATATATATGATGATGAGGCGCTTCCCGAACTGATTAAAAGGCCTCATTATACCAGTGCAGCAACACCATCATCATCTTCATCACATTCATGGAACCGCACAGGTCTGTCATCGTCATCATTACTGGAGTCTCAAGATACTGCTGTCTTTGAGTGTAGAGCACCATAATACGTATCGTATGAGAGAGAAAGTAAATGTATAATATTAAGGTTTTATAACGAAATAGATTTAATTAAAATATACATATTTTAAACATTCTGGTACCTACACACACATATATGGAAATATCTAGGGGGGCCAATCCTACTTTGCTACTTTGGGGGGTTCCGGTCCCCATTAACCGCGATAAACGAGGGATCACTACACCGTGTTTTTGATCCAATAAATGTTAAGAAACCTTTCAAAAACATTTAAAAAATCGTACCAACGTTTGAATGGTAGTGTACGTACCTAAGTTTAAAACTGTATGTAGATGGTAGGTTCAAATCCCTAACCCTGAGTAACCTTAAGTACGTGCAATAGCGATGCTAGCCTAACTTTCAGACTGGCCCAATCAAGGTCTTTCAGTGTTAACTGATGTGCTAAACAAAGTAAGACACATTCACAGGGGCAGAAAGGCCACGGGGTGGAGGTTCAGTTGGATCAGACTGGCTGATCAGCTCCAGTGATCAAATTAGGCTGGCTTTACATCTTAAAATTGCACATTCTCAAAGACCCGTTTGCAAAAGCTAATTATACTGGTCTGGCCTTTAACCTCAAACCAGCATGAAGCTGCTGAACGTTTAGTGCCTGACTGTCATTAACCTCCGACCCCAAACCAGTCACCTACCAGGGATTCTTGAGGACATCGAGTCTCTCCTTTCCTTGTCTCATGACCAACCGTACTACTCAGATTTAACTCCAAGTGTGTGTGAAAGAGAGTCCGTACCATCCATCATGGTCTCCGTGGAACAGTTCTCCTCTTTCCGACACACCGCGCCTGCCAGGAACTCTCCCATCTTACTAGCAGATTGCTCTGAACGCAGAAAGAAAAACGGCATATTAGGAGTTACTCTCAAAAAAGCATTGACTGTATGTGTCCTCACTGGACTCATCCAGTTGTTCAGGTCATATCTCACCCCAAAATCAGAAGAATTTTCGTGTAATACAATATTTATGTGTCAGTCGGAATAAATATTACAAATCAATATTTAAATTGTTGAATTTAACGTATTAAACTTATTCCGGTGATCAAAACCTCCAGTCTTCAGTGTCACATGATCCTTCACAAATCATTCTAACATGCAGGGTTGATGTTCAAGAAACATTTCAGAATATCGATGCTGAAAACCGTATCAGAACCAGGATATTTTAAAGAATAAAAATAACAACATTCATTTGAAAAGGAAATCTTTTGTATCGTTGTAAATGTGCTTATCTTCTTGCATAGCAGCAATCCGATTTAGAAGAAAAATTACATTAATTGTCTGTAAGCATATCATAATTTCTTCCTTTTGATTTTAGGGTGACCAAGAGAACATGGTTTGTAATCCGATATTTCCCATGTACTGCATGTGAACTGCCATGTGTTTTCAATTTTCATTTTTAGACACAGAGCACAGCTTTGGGCAACATCTGAGAAAAATCCATCTGTGATTCTCACCAAGAGTTTTATTGGATATCCTGTCCACGGTTAGGATGAAGTCATCCTTGAAGATGATGTATCCAACGATGGAGAAGAGGTAGACCAGGATGAGAGCCAGGACGGCGGTCAGAACGATGGAGCGGCCGTTCCTGGTTACGCTCTTGATGACGTTTAACAGCGTCTCCTCTCTGTAGATCAGGTCAAAGAGCTGGAGAGAGAGTAAGACGAGAGCGTGTTTGAGTGTGTATACAGTATACATGTCGGTGAAAGTGTGAGAGGTCAGAGGTCAGAGTTAGAAGAGACGTCTGTGTGTAAAAGTCTGGTAGAGTGAATGAAGGTGTGTGTGTGTGTGTGTGTGTGTGTACTCACAAGCAAACTGTAGAAGAACACATGAACAAAAACTCCAAGGCTGCATATAATGAGGTACAGCAGATGATACAGGAACTCCACGTCCATGATCATGGCCTTGTATCCTCTCGTGAACGTACCACGATTTCCCACAAAACTCATTAGAAAAATCACTTTATTGCCCACCTGAAAACACAACCATACGCTTAATCACAGATCTAAACAGCAATGAGTTGAGGTAAAATTTAGCAAAGAGAACATTTATCTGCAGCGTATCATTACAGAAACACCACCAATTGAAGCACCACCACAAATTACAGGCTGAAGTAATTGCATCGATCTTCAATGTGTGTATTATGACATGTTTCCACACACTTATTACGAAGCCTTGCTTATTTAAACAAATAAATTCTCACGCCATTCGGCTAACGTAATTAAGCTTAACTTGTTCACTTGTTAAAGGGTGCAAGTCTGTAAACACAATTTTGTTTATTTTTGTTTAAAGAACTTAGATTTATTTAGTAAGGATGCAAAAAAAAACGTTGCTTCAATCTTTAGAATTTTCTATTCATCATCGTAAAAAATATTAAGCAGTATAACTTTTTTAATAATGAGAAATGTTTCTTGAGCAGCAAATCATCATATAAGAATGATTTGTGAAGGATCATGTGACACTGAAGACTGGAGTGATGATGCTGAAAATTCAGCTTTGATCACAGGAATAAATTATATTTTAAAATATATTACAATAGAAAAGAGTTATTTAAATAGTAATAATATTTAACAAAAATTTTTTTTTTTTAATCAAACGCATGCAGCTTCAGAGAGCATACAAGCCTTCTTTCAAATGTTTTAATTGTATAAAAACATCAGTTTACCCCCCAAAAAAGATCTGTCATCATGAACTCAACCTCACAACATTCCAAATCCGCATGACTTCCTTTCTTCCGTGGAACATAACAGGAGATGTTTTGAACGTGCTTATGGGAACAGACCGTGAACACTCTTTAAAACATGTTTCATAAGAGAAAGTCATATGGGTTTGGAACAACATGAGAGTGAGAAAATTATGACCACTTCAATATGCGGTTAAACTTTCTCTTTCATTTTAAGGTAATTTGAAATTGACAGTTGGTTTGGATCCATACTAAGTGTGCACACTATTAGAGGAAAGTGGTGCTATTGTGTGAGCCAAGTCCATTTTAACATCAGACTGTGAAAGCCGTGTGGAATCCCTCAGTGACGCACGACACACCTCAGTGTAAAACACACCGAGCTGCCCTCTAACAACATCGCCGACCCAAGGAGTTCTGGCGCAAGACTGGCATTCACTCACATTGAAGGCCCCGAGAAGAAACAGGGTGGGCTCCAGGCCGACCGAAAAGATGAGGCGTAATATGGTGGAAGCGATGAGCGCCCTGATCCCATGAGGCTGGGGCAGAATAATAACTATGGCCAGGGAAACCAGCATTGCCGCCCATAGCAGTGCAGAGAGGTGTGGCTCCAGGGTGCCTGAAGAGAAAGAGTGCCATCAATCAAACTCCGGAGTTAAAAATACCACACAAGTGACATCTGCCATCATTTTGCAAGCCGCATGTGTTCAACTGTCTCAAGGACTCAGCTAAGATTTTGATCAGCAATCCATCGTGTGTTTCTGGGAATTGTGTCATTTTTAGGTTGTCTCAGCATGCGGATCCTTCTCGATCTGATTACGGAGATGAGAATCATGTCATCATTTACTCACCCTCATGATTTCTGGTTTCCATGGAATAGAAACGAAGTGCAAAAAATACCACAGACCTAAACATTTCATTCAACTTAGAATATTAAGTCATGTTATGGTACTTTGATGGTGTGTTATTTCTAATTTTGGAGCATTACTGCCCACTTTCATTGTGAGTATGGAAAATAGGAGTCAAGACATTCAGCAAAACTTCTCCTTTTGTGCTCCACAGAATTAAGTCACATGACTATTTTTAGGTGAACAGTTTAAGAATAAATATATTTTATCTTTGAGAAATAACAGCAGTGCAGATGATACGGTTAGATTACACTCGTTGTCATTACCCATGAAACTCTAAGGCAGAAAAAAATGCAAAACTTGAAAAGATGACACTTCTTTATGGCAGATATAAATGGGATTCCCAAAAGTGCTTGCAGTTTCACCTGTTGAACATGTTTGGGCACATTCTAGCCCTCAGGGGAAAGGTGTTTTGAAAAAAAAAAAGTTACATAACCCAGAGAGTGACACATTTGAATACGTTAAGGTTCGATGAAGCTTCGCCATGAGCCGCACTGGCATATTTTTTAATCCTCGTTTAATTCCTGTTCTGAGCGAACAGCACTGAGAATTACAGTACAGCAAGGTCTTATGTGGGAATATTTTAGCAGGATTGCTAAGCGGGTGTGTGTGTGTATATGCAGAGAAGAAAAATGAGGTCAGTCGGATTTGCAGGATCTTCACAGAGGCAATCGTTCCAGCCCGCTCGCTCTCCTGCCTGAGTGTAGACCACATGACAGGTGCTTGTTACATAACACGGCGTGCTAAAAATACCACGACTGAAAGATGCATGAGCGTCGAGTACCGAGCAAGGACAGACTCACAGACGAGCCGAGCTGGGGTTTGGACCAAAAAGGCTGCAAATGTGTCCAGGAAATCTGCAGAAACGATTCCAGAGTGATTCAACGGATGGACGTCAAAGGCTCTGTTCCATTCAATCCCACAAACTTACACACACAAAAATAGACTACACCGAAAATCCAGGACTCAAAATCTAATTTAAACCTAGAAATAACGTTTTAGGATTTCGAAAAAAGTACAACCAAGAAATGAGTTCAAATGAAGAAGAAATATTTAAGATTCTCCACCGCTTCTACAAGTCACTAATGACACAGGTACATTTTTGGCGTTGACCATGTGACTTTCCTGCTTCTCTGCTTTTCTTCAAATGAAGCACAAGTACATGCATGCATACATACATGCACAAACACACACATAAAGGTCTTGAACTTTTGGACCCAAAATGCAACGGAAAATGCGGTTAGGAGAGAATGCTGCTATGCATGAACGACTATAATGTCCACTGACCCATTCCTGACCATAAAAATGCATTTGCAAAGAGCATGCATCCTATCCAAACTTGACAAAGAAGTCCTAGATCTCCCCACAGTTGAACCAGCTATGCTCTGCACTCCTGTGCATTGAGGTTGCACTCACTGACCTACTTCTTGAGGCCTGTCTGAATGGCTACATTCTAGCAGACTGGGTGGGAGGGGAAGGAACCGGGAAAACAGCAGCAGATCATGTGCCTGTGCTGCTGTTACACACGTTCTGGAATTCTTTAGGGCCTCTCGCTTGACCTTTACAAATACTGTAAAGGGACCTACTGAACTCTGCAGAAGGGCTTTTATGATCAGCTTTAGAAGTGATTATTGTTCTTAAACGTGCTTCTAAAAGTGTGTCTGAAGACAAGTGGTTTTGAAGTTCCTATGCTGAAAGTGAAAATACTTACATAATATACAGTTTTGTGAAGCACGATTATGGAGCATTAGAATTCAATATGAATTCAAGAAGGGGGGGAGGATTTATATATATATATATATAGATGTATGTATATGTATGTAATATATATGTATATGTATATACACACATATATACATACATACATTTAATAAATTACAAAAAAAGAAGAGATTTAAATTTTATATATATATATATATATATATATATATATATATATATATATATATATATATATATATATATATTTTATATTTCATATATATAAAATTTATAATAAAATATTTTTTTTATAAATTACTAAAATAAAGAAATTTTAAAAAAGTGAAATGAAAAAAAAAAGTTTCTCTTTTTAGAACATCATGACCTTGAATTAAACATAGTTATCCATATGCTATAATAAAATCTATTCATCAATCTATTCAATAGACTATTACTAATTATTATAATAGATTATTATACTATTCAATCTATTCATTCATTAATCTCACATTCCAACAGCATATGAGAACTGAACTACTAAACTAAAAAATGAACTACTAAACCACTTCTATAATTCTTTGTTAAATTTCAAACTTCTGGTTTATTACAAACATTTAGTCAGCTTCCCCATTGTTTTACAATCATGTTTATTGCAAGGGCAATATTTCAAATTTACCTTTGTTCTCAATTAGATTTTATTGTTTTTAATTTAAATCGTGACCTACACTGAATCTGGACCAGAGCCGTAGATTGTGTTTTTTGACTCCTTGAGAAGCCTTTTGTTTGAGAGACTACAAGAGTTTTCAATTAAAGTCCCAAACGCTAATGTACGTTCTGAGAAAGAGAAAGGGAAAGGCCCAAAACAAAAGCCCCTTCGGAGCCTGACCCCAGCCTGAACAATGCAGAGTTTATGCCAGTCACAATGTGGCACTTATGCCAGTCACAATGACTGGACAATCAAAGCTCAACAACACAAGAGAGCGAGAAAGTGAAAGAAACAGAAAAGCCTAATAAATATTAGGCGGTTAGGTGATACTGATCACAAACTTTAACACAAGCAGCTTGTGCTTAAGCTGTGATGTAAAAATGAATTAAGTGTCAATGCTTTGTCTTTATCTGGGTCTGTTTTCAAGGTCAAATCTCAGCTCTGACATAAACAGGTGTCATATTTCTCTGATATGTATACAAACACACACTTTGGATAAGAGTAGCAGGGAGGAGACGGACACATAGCCTTAACTGAAGAATATGAGATGTGTGACATGGTTAGGGAATCAGGTGGCATGTTATGCAAGTGATCTCAGATAAGCTTTACTGTAGCTCAAACAGTAGAGGGTGGCGCTTGTAACGCCAAGGTCATGGGTTCAATTCCCAGGGAAAGCAAGAACTAATTAGAATGCATTCAAGGTACACATTGACAATGTAAATAATGTAATGTAAATAAGAGATTAAAATCAATAATGGACAAAAGTTATGTCATTAAGTCAACCCTCACAGAACAGACGCTTTTGAATCATAAACACTTTCACAGAAACTGTGAAAGGCAGGTATGCGTCTTACTTTTAGATTAAAAGAAAAAATTAGATTAAAAAAAAATCCTGATGAAATCAATTTAACGTGAATTTTATATTTATTATTATTATATAAAAACTAAATATTAAAATATATAAAACTATATCAATATATATAGTTTTATATCATCTTATATTCCTATATTTCATTAATGAACTCATTTTATACATCCAAAAATGTCATGTTTATTCCATTTAACCCATAAAAAAAGTATATGTGTATGTATATATATATATATATTTTTTTTTTTCATGGATTAAATGGAATAAACATGAAATTTATGGATATATGAAAGGAATTCACACTGCTAAGATGAGTGGAGGAAACCGTATCACTCAATAATTAATTATATACGGGTTATAACAGAAGGATGGCTTTTTTTAAGCTCTATTATGTAGGGCATATTATGTCTTTCAGGGGATGTGAGTGCTGAAACTAGGCCAGTTAAGTGTCAAGTTCCAGCCTGTACTCAACTACCTTCATAAAACCAGCAATATGTACTCTAGCAATTTATGTAAAGTATTTTCAAAATTGTGGTTGGTATTCTAACAATTACAGTACAACACTGAAGCATCTTTGGCATTATGAATCCTTGGCATTTGATGTCTATAGAACACTAGTACCCAGCCCTTTTTGAAGCAGAGATTTTTAAATACATAGCTAAATATTAAATGGAAAGAACAAACCATAAATATACTTGTGCCTCACCTCCACGCACTCCTTCCAGTGGATAGAAGAACGCTACCAACAGGTTCATGAGGACGGCGAGATTAAAAGAGATGCTGCTCCAAAAGGACATGTTACGGGAACACCAGTAAAGGATGGGTTGAGCTGGAGGAGGCAAATAAGTCAAAACATTCAATTTCAAACGTTAAAAGGAACATGTATACCAAGACACAACAATTTGAATCTTTCCAACATGCTTATTTAGATGCTATCACAAAAACTAAAATGGTCTAATACTACACCCCTGATGCACACCAAGTCAGAGCTCCATGTACATGTTGTACCATAAACAAACTGAAAGATTTACTTTTGGAACCATTTGCTGATATTCAAGCCAAATGTGTAAATTCTGTGCTCCTAGTGGAAGCAAACTGAATTGCAATCTGTTTGAGCATTGACACAACCACATTGGTTCAGCCAATTGTATGTTATTGAACCCGTTTGCCTGAACAATGGCAGAAGGGGACAATATTAGAAACTATTTTGAAAAGTAATTATTTAGCAATTCTGTATCATTTCACCTTAACCTTCACGTTTACACCTTTGCGTGCTTTCATGATGTGTTTGGTGTGACGCGCAGTTTGTCTTACTAGCTCTGCGCGGTCTCGTCTTGTTTCATGTGAACATGCGGCTATGCGTGTCCACATTGCCTGCATGTTCATGTCATGTTTGGTCCTGTCATTGTGTAACCCCGCCCGTCTTGTCTCCTTGTTATAGTTTGATTTGCCCTAGCTGTTTTCCCTCATCCTCCTCCTCCTGTGCTCCCTATTTAATCCCTTCGTGTTTGCTATCTTGTGCTGGTTCGTCGTCATTTCATGGCGGTGTTTTGGATGTCCTGTTCCTGTCCTGTCTTTGGTCTAGTAGTCAAGTCAGTTGAGTCTTGTTTTTCCCCCTCGGTGGGGTTTTTGTTTTATTTTTCTTATTCAATAAATTTCCCCATCCACTGCACTACTGAGTCCTCGCTCATCCTTCCACACACCAGACACTCTATGGTTAAATGTAAAAAATGTAATGTACTCTGGTTCGACAAAGAAAATCTCACATAATACAACAAGGCATATTAGGGTGAAAAAACGGATGATGTCACTAACAAGTTCCACACATTACCGCTCGTTTTTATGCCTCACAAATTGATTTTATTTTAATTTTTTTAAATAGATTGCATTATGTCATTCTCCCACCTTCTACTAAACATCTCCAGGACAGCTGTGTGTTAGTTTCCATGGAGATCTGAAGGACCAATTCTGAACGATCTCAAGCTAAAATGCGATCCAGCTGCCCCTGTGCATTTCCAATTATATCCAATCAGGACAAAGTCCAACTTGCGCTTACATTGGTAAGTCTAGTATTCTTTTGCAAACATAGTTTTTTCCTCAGTTAAAGAGTGTCCTTCCAAACAAAACACATATTGAACATTGGCGTGCAATTTCACCAACCACATTTCAAATTCAAAGTTTAAAAAAGCCATAGAAAAAAGACCAAACAGTTCAAAGGGTTTCTTAGTGCGGTCAAACCATGTACGGGAGCTCGCTGACCTCAACCACCACCTTTGTTTTAACCCATGACTCTCTGAGTAGTCTAGCTGGAGGATTTAGTGTCTGAGCTATGGCTATTTTGACAGGGGGTTTTTTTGTCTAAAAGAGGAACTGGAGGAGGGGACTTTCACACAGAGGTCGCCACACTCATGACTTGGGGTTGCGGCAATGGAACGTTGCTTCTACTTTGATTCAGCTTGATAAAAACCTTCACATCGATTGGAGATGTGAATTACTAACTAACACGGAATTCAAACCCTCCTTTTTATTAAGAACTCAAGACTAGAAAGATACGATCTAGAACTGTGGCCAAATGTCCCATGCATATGAGCCGCGCAAGAAAATAGGCTGTCGCAAGCCACTCCGTCTGTCGTTCTGTTTTTTGACAGTTCAGATCCTTATCTTGCACTTTTTATCTTGTCTTTGTGGTTCACCTCATGTCTGAGAACTCCTATGCTTTTTCAAATACCCCATAGCCTCACCTTTCCAAACCCTTTTCTACAGAAATAGAATCTTGAAGTTTGATCTTGGGTAAATGAATCAGTATTATTTTTTCTACTATCAGTTTCGTACCAGTTCTTTTAACACCCCAATTCATTTTGGTCATTTTCCCAACCCAGCCTCTGAGGATTCTGGTTCAAGACTAGCAGGCTCCAGATTGAGCACCACCCTGCTGGTGGAAAATGGGCTTTAGAGTTCCTTGTTTCCAATCATCTGTTTATTTGATCAGTCACTCAGCTAATTTCCGTAATCAGCTTTTGTGATGTAAGCTGCCAATGTGTGCTTATTTGGGATTTATTCAGACTTCTCCTTGAGCCATCTTCCTCCCTTTATTCTCAAACCTTCATGCAAAAACATGTCAATATTATTTTTAGCTACAAGTCTTATCTTGTCTATCTTACATTACTTAAAATTTACACCCTCTCCCCACTGCCCTGGCTTGAGGGGGTCAGGGTGAGGTATTCATCCAGGCACCAGTGCACCAAATGCGGGCCGCACTGCATGGAGAGAGCCCTGATGGATCCCTGGAGGCTCTGGGAGTGGAGAGGGCGTGTAAAGGAGCTTACTAGGTAATAGAGGAAGGGAGTGAACACGCACAAGGCACGGAGTTTGCGTTACCAGTGGCCTCTTGAGTACCTCGCAGCTTCTTCTGCCAGTTCATCTCATTGAAGAGGTCTTCAGAGCGCAAGAAGAAGTCGTTGATCTTGCTGCCCTGTTCATCACGCTCCGTTGTGTAATAGACACGGAGCTTGGACTCCTGGGTTAGGAATTCGCATATGTTGGGGACGGGAAATACGATCTGCTCCATTGTGCGGTCCAGACGGACAATCTGTAAGTGAAATCACGTGATGTCACAAGCTGTCTGGATTGGCTATAGGGGCTTTATATGCTATAAGAATTTGGTAGACACTTTTTTAACTTGCAAATAAAGTTATGACGGCAATTTGTTTTCGTTGTCTCTAAAGGTGCCATCATTACCAAATATTTGGCTAAGTTGTACACTATGCATAAAGCACCACTCGTACCAAAGGTACTTCCAAACCAAACATCTATCTGTTGTTCAACACAAATTTTCTTGACCAGCTTGAACAGGAGTGTGCAGAACCCTTAAGGCACGTGGTAAAGAAAAGAAGAAATAAGTTGGGAGGAAGTCAATGCTTTTGCATTCTCTCGCAAATGTTTTGCATGCCCTTGAGAAGCTTAGAATTTGGCAGCAAAATCTTGGTGCAAAGAACACAAACTTTGTTTTGCGAGGACACTCAAAGGTTGCAAAGGATCTCAAGGGAACGCAAAAATTTTGCGATCAAACGCAACGTTTCTAGGGAAAGCGCAAAACATTTGCGAGAGAACGTCATTGACTTATTTTCCCTCCCATCTCAGGATATATCCCATATATTTAGTGTGCTGCTATGCTATGCCTTAGGTTCCTTCTTCAAAGCAAGTCTACAGGATTTTTTACATTTATTTGTGTCTGCAGCACAAACTTCAGGGTTTTTCACAGTAGGAATGATAGTAATACTGATGCTTATGTACTCCAGTCTGAGAAACTATGAATGGCTGATCCATAATGGCCTCCATAGATTAATACCACTGACCTCAATTTGCGCTGTGTGTTTGGCATAGTACTCCAAAGCTTCATCTCCCTCCCCGTACGTCCCTCCTGGCTTCAGTATGGCCTGGAGTTCCTTGTTGTGTCTGGCTAGCTGAGGGTGTATGTGGAAAAAGGGATGAGACTCTGTTTGTTTTCACTGAGACAGTGTATATATGTTGTAATGACTCGTCTGGCCTTGCTGTTTTGCTCATAACATATTTTACCATCAACGAACGGCCAACGCCTGTCTGAGAAATGCTGGTTCAAATTGAATAAAGCAAACCTGAACCCAGAAGTATCCAATACGTAGTTTACCGCATATTAATGACATACCTAATCTATGAATGTTTCGGAATATGATGTCAGATGTCCGCTGCTGTATTGTCAAAGAGAACACCAAAAGGTTCAATCCTTGATCCTATAATACACCATTGACACACACACCTTAGGCAAACATGAAACATTTTGCCAATTTAAAGCCTTTAGATCACGATAAATAAAACTCTATTTCACAACTACTTCACAAAAGTCTGAGGCTTTCAAACTGTAGCTAGCACTGGTATACATTGTTTAACGTTCTAGCTTTACTTTGAATGTAACCTCAGTATATGATGCTATTCAGGCTAGAAACAAGCATATCATTTAACTTTTAACTAACTCAACATTAACTAGAGCTTTCAAACTGTTCGCCCTCCATGACAGTAGCTGACCTGAATGAGAAAACGGACTATAGAAGGCGGTTTATGACAATGAGCTCTATAGCGCCTCGTGTGGCAAAGCTGAGAAGTCCATTCGAACCTCACCATAAAAGTATTTTAAGATTCACAAACTTGTGTACAGTATGTTTTGGGACATGGATTGATAAGTTGACATAACATAAATGTGATTCTTGTTGGTTTTTCTGGGCTGTTGTTTTCAAGTTTTATATGATTTATAAAAATAAAAAAAGATTTGAAAGAATTATGTAAATACACAAATTCTATAACACAGAATCACAATATTGTTGAAATATATGGAAATAAACAATATTGCCATCAACACCCACTTTTTAACCATTCAATATTTCTGTCTGCCAAAACAACGCAATGGAAATGGTATTGTACAACTGATCTTTTAGGGATACTTCATAAATAATGTTATGAAATACAGTAATACCACGGTTTACGAGTGAACAAATCGGTGTACGAGCATTGTATCGTTGTGCGAGAAAAATATTCCCTCGCCCACGCGCATTTTTTTGTGGAAAAGTCCTAACGCTCAGCATTTTCGTGCGCATTTTTACTGGAAATTTCCTAAACACAGCCTCTCACAAAACAGTCACACGGTTCCAAACCCCTTTATCACCCCTTAATTCGTTCACTCTCTCAGCGTCGCTCGGTTTGGTTGCATCATTCACCACAGTGATACTTTTATAAGTGATTTACAGCGGTTTTACCTCGTGTTGTTAACATTAATTGTGTATTAATTATTAATTAGTATTTATATGAGATCTTAATGGTTATAATTTTAACTGTAATAGGGTAAAACCAAAATATTTAAAATGGGCATTTATGGTCATGTGGAACGAATAGAGTAATTTTTAATGCATTCTTATGGGGAAAATTGTTTTGGTGTTTGAGAATTTTGAGTTACGAGCTCTTGGAACGAATTAAACTCATAAACCAAGGTATTACTCTATGTATATTCCATTTTTAAATCTGCTCATCATGTGATTAATTACTTATTTGTGTGAAGAAAAAAAAAAGTTTTCCTATCATGTATCTAAATTTGATCTTTCGCCCATCAGCTAGAAGCCCATAAAATAGCCACATTCAATATTCTCACAATGCCCCAATTATGAAAACAACTCAGAGTCAAAGCCCAGCAGTGAACAAATGAAGTCTGTTTAAAAACATGGCTGGTATAGACACCACAGAATCTGCTCCGGTGGTAAAACTAAATGGATTACTTGTTGCTGCAATTATGGATTGACCTTTGGAGCCGCAACCAGCAAAAAGCATATTTCTTCATTATATGAGTAAAAAGTACTTTTTGCTCTCTGATCTTTTCATTCACAAACCCCTGATTGCAAACGGTGTCATTTGGAGGATCGGTGGAAAAGCTGCCCTGTTTCTAACAAGGTTACATAACTGATCCTCTGTCGATGACCCAGATCATTACGTGAACAGACAGAAAATCTATACAGGGGTGGGGAAGAGTGTGATATAATCCAGACATCTGACACAGTGAACGCAGCGAAAGTGTGTGTAAATGCATATTTGTGTGTGTCACCTGATGGGCCAGGATGTAGATGTTGTGACCCACATTTCGAGGAGAAGCCGCATGCTCTTCCTCATCATTTTCATCATCATCATTGTGTTCTACCTCAATTTCTCCCTGCATGTAGGCCTTTTTGATCACCTCCACCTGTACACAAACCAAACATTTAAATAATGACAGTAGGTCATAAAAAGTATGCAAAACAGAAGATAAGCCAGTAGGAACATGAGAAAGATGCGTTTTCAATGCAAAGTACCAACTTTACATTAACATCGCTAGCATACCAGTTCTTTAGGCCTCATGTTATATAAAATCCTCTCTGCATTCTCACTGTCGTGGCGGCTTTCCATGATGGCTAGTAGCAGTTTTGAGGCATTATTCTGTAAAAAACAAAGGCCATTCGTGTCAATATTTTCAATTTATTATCGCTTAAAGCTCTGAAGCTGTTCCCGCACCTTGAGCTCCAGCACCAAGTCCATTCTCTTCTTGCCGAGAGGGTTGATGTCATTGAGGATGAGAGCGATGATGATGTCGATACCGTTACATTCGTGTGTGGCAATGCAATTCTGAACAAGGGAAAAGATGTTAAATGTATACTTACTCTTCAGGACTCACCAAAGCTGTGATCAGAAATATTGTGGAACTTCTATTTGAATATATTTTATATAAATGTAATTTACTCCTGTGATGCAAAG
Organism: Rhodeus uyekii; assembly: GCA_037043235.1. NCBI lineage: Eukaryota > Metazoa > Chordata > Actinopteri > Cypriniformes > Acheilognathidae > Rhodeus > Rhodeus uyekii. The sequence continues at coordinate 267,109 of JAWRVZ010000132.1, forward strand.
CATAATTTTCAGCATCATTACTCCAGTTTTCAGTGTCACATGATCCTTCAAAAACCATTCTAATATGCTGATTTGCTGCTCAAGGAGACATGAAAACAGTTATTTTTCCTGGAAACTGTGATTTTCTCAGCATTCTTTGATGAATAGAACTTTAAACATTTTTGGTAACTATGTAAAAGTCTTTACCGTCACTTCAGACCAAATGAATGTGTCTTCACTGAATAAATTAAAAGTTTTCATTTATTTTCCTGAACGGTAATGTATAATAGGGACAGCTTAAAAGGTAAGCTCTTAAATCAATAAGTTATGTAAAAATGATCTAAACAAAAACATTTATACAGGAAGCACATTCCCACAAGTTTAATGTGAAAATTAACCTGCAATTAACTGATTATGGCTTTTGAACAGAGTGCTTCAGTGAGAGACTAATCATCCAATCACTACGGGACAAAAGCACACTGTCAGCATACAAGTGCACTACATTTCCTCTTAGAAAAGTAGGACAATGACGATAATCAGCCCCTAATGGTTCTATGAAGTCAGAAAAGTTGCATAATGCCTAGCCCGACACACAAAGAAAGATGTTGCCAGTATTTTGAGTCGACAATTGTGGGTATGCGTGTCATAATCTTAAAGCAACAGTTCACCAAAAAATGAAATTTAGTCTTCTAAGCGTTCATGAGAGAATCACTCTTCTGAATCTTTCCGATTAATTAGTCCATTGGGTCTGAATGACTTGCTCGCGAATAAGACTGACAAGGCTTGTGTTCCCCAAAAGCACCATGAGCGGTAAATTGTAGAAACCGTTGGCATCAATGATCTCTACAATCTACTTATGCTTACAATGCTTCTGGAAAACACAACCCTGATTCAAGAGTTTAGCTCACTGACTTAATCAACTCAATGAATCCGTCCCAGTGGTAAACAGCTCACATTTTCAGTGCACAGTGACTAATATTTCAGATTTCCTACATGTTTTACATGTTCCAGAAGACTTTGAATATACTATTTCAGGTGAATAATTCCTTTAAAGTATACAAAACAAGAAAGAAGAGAAGAGTGTGTGGATGTGTCAGGTCCACCTGGTTTTCATGGCAAGGGCCCTGGCAGTACTCCGTCAGGCTCTCCACAGTCTGGTTTATGAGAGCGACGTTCTTCTCGTTAATATAGAGTCCCAGCAGCCCCAGGCCCCCCGTAGTGCTGCCACATATACAGTCCAGGAACTGCAGCGTCTCACACACCAGGTTGTAGTTGTTTTTGTTGTTCTGACAGCGAAGGAAGTTCTGGAAACAAGTGGGAAAACAGGATACGAGAAGTCTTTTGTATTTATAATAGTTAAAGGAAGCACTGATACATAACTCACAGCATGATATGGTATAGGATTTAGATTCAATCAAGAATCATAATTCTTAGGGACAAAAAGGGGTTTTAATTCCCATTCATATTTATTTTTTCAAGGACTTTGACATCATCACGTCCAAGAGGTAAAATATAAAATCTGCAGGCAGGACGGGGTTATGTAAAAAGTTCAAGATACAAGTAATAGGTAAGCAAGGACATAATTATTAAACAATTCAACAAATTATTAGCTAATTAATGCAAAACTAGCATGAAACACAAAGACATAAAATCAGTATTTATATCTTTTTAAAAATTATTTATATTTTTTTACTTGCATTTTAATTATTTCATTCAATACTGAAAAATATCTAAATTAGTTTAGAATTACATATATATTTAATTTATGTATTTTGATACACATATTTTACAAAAATGTTTTAGCCTTCTCAGTTTCTGCTAAACTTTCAATCCCTGGCTCCATTCTGGAATACATTCTGGCCACTTTTCCCAATACAATCAAGAGCTGAAAATAAAGTCCCTTCCAACTTCTTTTTCTCAAAAATTCATTATCTTACTGGCTAGCAAATAACATTTCATGTTGAATTGAATGAATAAGGTCTATTCTAATACCAATCATACAGTTCCTTGAAATGGCCAACAGCAAAGCTTCATACTAAGTACAGTTAAGCTGGTATTTAGTAGGCAAGATTTGGGAGATAGTGGCTGTACACACAGAACACGTCTTTCCATTCCACTGTGCAACATATTTATAGTTATATATTGTAATGTAATCCAAAAGTGCCACCATTGGTCTTGCATCTCACGTCTTTCACAGCATCGCGTGGACGACTCCGCATTCTAACTTTTTAGAAACAGTGTGTTCTGTGTGAATGACCCGCTAGTTAGTACATTTTTTCAAAAATATTCTCTAGTTCAGCAGCTGACCTGCAGTTCACGGTTGTGGTTTTCACAGAGCAGCTGCATGAGGCGCAGGATTGGCTGCATGATCGTTATGATCACGCTCATCTCGTTGTCATCCTGGTTCTTTTCAGCGGTGCTGGTCTGCCCCTCCGCCACATTCACATGCTCATCCGCCTCCCTTCGGTAAGCAGTGATGGCCTTCTTAGTGGCCGTAGAAGCTTCGAGAAGTTGCTCCCGCACTTCCTCAGTTACTACAGCAACATCCTTGACTGAAAGATGGGGAGAATATGCTTTTGCATGTCTGGGCTGCACAGCTGGATACATTCACTCATTATAAATACTTGTCGTGTGGTACTTGTAGGCTCTGACCTTTCTTGCGCGTTTGGGCTTCTTTGTCGCTGGTGTCCTCGTCTTTGCGCTTGCTGCCCAGATCGCTGGTGTTCACGGTCACAGTTGCCTTGATCTCTTGCTGGGCCAGCTTCATCCGCTCGTAAAACACCTTAAAGAACTTTTCGGACTTATTGTCACCTGTCAGACGGCAGAAAAACGACCGCTACGGGGACAGGTAGAAAAGAGAAACAAAGCAATAAAACTGAGTTAGTATACAGTAAATGAAAGGTAAAGAAGTGAGTGTTTTTTTGCCTGAAATGTCAAACTTTTGCATCAATACCAATCATAATTTTGCTTTCCATGATCTTTTTCTCTGACCATTAAGGCCTCTTCATATTAAGGATGGTCACACTTATGATTAAGATCTTATATGTGGGTATATATATATATATATATATAATATGTGTATGTATGTATATGTCTGTGTGTGTGTGTGTGTGTGTGTGTGTGTATGTGTATATATATATATATATATATATATATATATATATATATATATATATATATATATATATATATATATATATATATATATATATATATATATATATTACACACACACACACATATATATACACACACACACACATACACATATACACACGCACGCACGCACACACACACACACACACACACTTTTTCAAATGGTCAAAGGAATTTGATTGGTTTCATGTGCACATGCCACTGCATAAGGAGTTAAGTTAGCACCGCGGAGCAGCCATGCTCCTGAGCAGAGTTCTCACGTCCCTCCCTCCCCTCCACCCTGTTTACTGCCAGCCAGACTCACACCACTGCGGTTACATAACGCTCTCCGTTCAGCCCAACACACACACACGTACAAACTCACAGCAATTAACACGGAAATAACCTGGAGAGCCTCCCTCAGCTCACCTGAATTTACACCATCTGTCTCCACAGTCCCAAAGCTACAAGGCTTTCACAGCCAACGACAAACAAGCACACAACGTGTGCTTTCATTTTCATTTGAACCCAAAAGGTCAAGCCAAATTTAATTGTGTTTTCAAATTACAAAAATCCCATAAATACTTTTTGAATAAATGCGTCCCATTGGTTATGCAGTGTTTATCTCTGGTATATCCTGTTCTACTTTTGCTCATTCTTTCCCCCCTTACATAAGTCAGTAATCAGCTGAGTGGCAAAGGGGATAGCAGCAATAGACTGCTCATGCACACTCGCACAGGACGCAGGGGAAAAAATAGGAGGGGACAAAAGCGCAAAGGAAAATCCTGCCCTACTTTTTCGAGCCAAACAGGCACGGAGTGAGTGTGTGATGCGCGACACAAGGAGGGAGGGTGAGGAGTGCAAGTTATCAGCAGAATTCTGGGGCAGTTTTGAAAGCTCGTTACATAACCAGCCTTCTTTCCAGGTTAACAGTGAACTCAGTCATTCAGGCCTCTTTCAAACAACAGCGAGTGAAAGAGAAACGCAACACACCCACAGCGGAGCACACACACACATATGCACAAAGACAATTATTCATCTGCTCCGGAGCATCCAGTAAACCTCAGGATGTCATCGGACAACTTTAATCTCTTTCTGTGAATGACCTCTTTGTAAATACTCCTCACTCAAGTTAATTGAAGGCAGTCCTGACACGGAGCCGATCGTTCCGAGAGATTTAAATCCGAAGCAAATCAACAGGTTATGTAAGACCTTGGAGCGGAGGAGAAGTGGAGTTTATAGCATTACGGCATTCAAATGTGCAAGTCTCATGACTTCTCCAATAAACAAGATGGCCACATCAGATGAGTCGCTGCAGTAAACATGTCAACACCTGACTGCCATATGACGCACATTCAGGAAAACAGCAAAACAGTGGAACGGCTGGGAAAATAAGCATGGAAAGTGTTTACCAGGTGTTAGGCAGTAGTCTTTCCCAGGCAATGGACCCCTTATTGGATACAAAACACGGAGCAGTAACATTGTATAAAACTGGGTGTTACATGGTTTAAAAGAACAATAATTAACAAGTCATGTTTGATTAAGTACATTATGACGCCTGCATTCCAAAGCCATTATTATCTAGCTTCCTATTAGCATTAGCTTTCTTAGCCTCAACTGAAGCTACATTAAAGGGTTCTTCTCAAAAGGAAGGTCCTCCCTAGTCCAGTCCTTCGGAGGCTTGTAGGCTAGAGAAGGTTTAGTAAGTACCCCATAAATTGACTTGATTTGAAATGTTTCCGGCCTTGCGGTCACAAAATAATTGATAGTAAACAACTTTATATTAACTACCTTTCTATTAATGCAGTCTCCCAGTGGTTTACATTACATACGGTTAAGCATTATATTAAAAGAAAAGAAAATTTATATATTTTTTATGTCCTGCATTACGCATTGAAAGTGGGTAAGCTCAGTGCTATTTTCTCACTTACAGAATTAAAGGTATAGTTCACCCAAAAAACGAATTAGTCACCCTCATATCATCAAGAATTTTGTTCATTTTTGGAAAACAAGTCAAGATCTTTTTAATGATTTATGTACCTCTATTGATGGCTACGCAACAACCACTTTGATGCTTAATGTAATAAATAGGTCATAAAATAATCCATATGAATTGAGCAGTACAGTCCATATTTTCTGAAGAGACACAGATCTTCCTATGATGAACAGACTTTGGTTGAGTTTAGGCCTTTGTTCACATATAAACACTGTGTGATCAACTCACACATCAGTTGTGGTGAGTGGAAGCTCAAGCATGTTCACTTGACGTGCGAGAACCAATGAGGTTCATTCTCGTGTTACAAGAAAATTAACTACACTGATTGTGCGATCACTTTATGAATGTTTTGAAGCATCAAAGTTCTGAGCTGGCTAGTTTTTTTTAAATTCTTATGGGTTTGGACCAACATGAAGGTGAGAAATTAATGACAGAATTTCAATTTTTTCGTTTTATAACCCTTTAAATATTAAAATGCAAAAAACAAAACAAAAAACAATCTTTTTAAATCCACCATTGCTGCAATTTCTAAATACTTGAGAACTTTGGTACTCATTTCCATCCCTAGACACAGAGTGCTGCAGATCTTGTGTTATTGCTACAGTTGATAAGAGTACATACAATCAGCTCGAATAGACATGCATGACCTTTATGTGCTGCATGACACGAGTGCGCATGGATCTTCATATCTCATGTGGGAAATGAATAAATGGCTGCATCATGAGTTGGTGACTTTAAGAACAAAGGGCACATCCTCCTACATGAAGCTGATAAAAAGTAACAGTAAAGACCTTCACAATTCTACAAAAGATTTATTTCAAATAAATACTGTTCTTTTGAACTTCCTACTCAAAGCATCCCGAGAAAGATCACGGTTTCTACAAAAATATTAGGCAGCAAAACAGTTTTCAATACAGATAAGAAGAAATGTTTCTTGAGCATCCAAAAAAAATAAAAAATAAAATTAGAATCTAATTTCTGATCAAGAGCTTGATCAAATAAATGCAAAACTTTTTGCAAAGTTCCCCTAGTGTATATTAAAATTTAAATTTGCAATAATAGCTGGAAATTATAATTTATTATGTGTGGATAATAATAATAACAACTTTATTTTTATTTGGTGCCTTTAAAGCAAGGCACTTCAAGAAAAAGCTAACCTAAATAAATAGAGTTCTTAGGTTAGGGTTAGACTTAAAAATTCTACTATGAGTCCATAGTCTAGGAGCATAGGATGAGAAAGTCCTGCTTTTCCCCCTCAGTTTGAAAGGCTGCTGGAACTCTTGGCAATGTCGTTGCCTTTTATCGACATCTAATCCCAGTTGAAGGCGTGTCTTACCCCTTGAACCCATCATAACTTGATTACAGGTCATCAACATCAACAAGCCTATCCAGACAAGGTGACCAGCCACAACCCAACAGGAAGTAGACTTTGCATGTGCAGGTGAACGTGGGCAGTTCTCTAATAGCAGCCTCAACACACAAAGCAAAAGGTCAATCAGCAACTGCCTCCCCTCCCGTCCCCTTCTCGTCTATCCGAGCTCTTGGCATCAACAAGAGGATGTTGTGTAAGATCTATTTATAAGCGCGTGCTCAATCATTGCAGTCATCTTGCCCACCCGGCTGCGTAACCACGGGAACGGCTCGCTCTTGGGATGCGGGGAGATGTCGAGCGGCAGCTACACTGCACGTCCTTCACACCTCAACAGCGGTTTCTCAAGAGCAGTTGAGAATCTGCAATGAGACACGCACATAGGTGCAGAAACCCAAGGATTTCGAGCGCACTCATAAATCCATTAGGGAGCACTAAGGATGCACATAAATGCACTCGAATTTCGAAGGCTTCTAAATAAGCAACACGATCCAAAATTTGCTGTAAAATCTGTTGCACACACACATGGGTGAACATGACTCTATCAAGTGCAACATGTTCTTGGATCCTGGAACAGCATTCCAATCAACCAATCAGATATGAAGGACAAGTTCACAGACTAGGACAGGTTTAAGTTTACAGCTTTCCTGTAGCTCAACCAGTAGAGCGTTGGTGTTTACAACGCCAAGGTTATGGGTTCGATTCCAAGGGAAAGAGTATGTCAATGTGTTCCTTGAATGCAATGCAAGTCGCTTTGGATAAAAGCGTTTTCCAAATGCATAAATATAAATAATAATTTCCCTCTAATTTTAGGGATGAGACAGGAACACAAGAAAACCCTACGACATGCCTTCTGTTGTCTGATTGGTAGTTTATACTTTTGTAGCACATAAAAAGGCTTTCAGTATAATTTTACAAACGTCCCGCTTCAGGTTGTGATTCACCTATATTTTTGCTGTAAATCTTTAATAAAGTTAACATAAGAATCATTTTTATATTGTTAGTAATATTTCAAGATGACCATTGGATTAAAGCAACTTGGGTTTACATGATTACCCAAAAATCAAGCAATTTTGAATCAAGTAATCAATCATATGTTTATTTCAAAAATACTTTTTTTTAATACAGTAGAACCCCGAGTTACGAAATTAATCCGTTCCCAGGTTGGCTTCGTAAGTCGAACTTTTCGTATGTCGGTCAGGCTTTTACATGTTAATTGCCTAATCCGTCCCAAGCCCTACAAAAACACCACATTTAGTATGGGATGAAGCGCATCCCAGCTCTATGCTTCTCTATTATCTCCCTTTTCGACTCAATGTAGAGCATTCTCTTCTTCCTTTTCACTTCAGCAACAATCTTCACATCCATGGTTAGTAATTAGAAAAAAAAAGTTTATGTTAACTGGGCACAAAATAATGGCGATGCAGCACGATGAAAACAAAACTTGTATGCAAAAGCACGGAAGAGCGTTAGCGTTACGATCATGCGTAACCACACATCTATGCACCTTTAATAAATACCAGTTTTGGATCATTCCCTGATTGGGACATCATTGTTCTGACTGGACAAACTGTAGCCTTCATCCAACCCGAACCAAAATCAGCGCGAATTTCAAAATAAAACTCGGAAATCGTCGCCTCGCCGAGATTTCGTTTTTCGCAACTCGATCATTTTGTCGTTACTCGGGCGAAAAAAAACCCAAAATCTTTTATTGTATGTTGAATTTTTCGTATGTAGAGCGTTTCGCAAGTCGGGGTTCTACTGTATATAAAAACAAAACCTCCCTCTATTCTCCAGGCTTGTACTACTAGTATGCGTAATGTTTGAAACTTTGTATTGTAAGCACTCTTATGTACTTTTGCATCTTCAGGATGAATGGCTTTCTGTTTTCCTCGAATTGTAAGTTGCTTTGGATAAAAGTGTCTGCTAAATGAAAATGGAAAAAAAAAAGAATAAATGTGAATTCATACATCATGAGAATCAAATATAACATCATGCTTTTGAGGAACGTTATCTCTATCATACGTTTATCATACATCTCTACAACAGCTATGTTTTCATTCAACAGAGTAATTGCATTGACGGATTAATCGGACTGAAAAGCTTAATCGATGTGATTGAGCTAGATCTGAATTCAATTTAGATTGGGTTTTTAAGGGGTGGTTTATTCCTTTTCCAATCCGATCGAGAGAACATGTAAAAAGCAGATTGGAAAGCGAAACTGGAAAAGACTGAGCATGCGTATGTGTAATGGCATATGAAGGAATGAGCTGCAGTTGTAAAAAAGAAAAGAAAAAAGTATTGCGTTATTCTACATTTACATTTATGCATTTGGTTGATGCTTAAAAGTGACTTACATTGCATTCAAGAAACACATTGACATTCTAATCAGTTCTTGCTTTCCCTGGGAATTGAACCCATGACCTTGGCGTTGCAAGCGCCACGCTCTACTGATTGACCTACACTTATGTGGCATTCTAAAATTAATATGTGAAATGAAGCAGAACAACTTCCCATCACTCCTCATGTCAAATTTGGGATCAGGAACGGGTGTTTTTTACTGTTTGATAAATATGAGCAGAAAGGTGTAATGGTTCATGTGCTTAGGACTCGTAATAGATAAATATTAACTCTGCTCTTTAAAACAAAGAAGCAATGTAGGAGAATAGCACAAACACCAGGAAACTCAATTATCAATTTTGATTAGAATCTTAAGATATAGCTTATCACATCTTAACATTTAGACGCTCACATAAACCTGATCGTTCAATAAATCGCTCAGAATAAATTCATTAAACAAAACCACAGTATTGCATTGCATGTTTGCTCAGTTTAGGCCTCTGAATAAAATTAAGATTTTTAAAGATTTAAAGTAAAAAAAAAAAGATTTTTCTGATTACTCTAATTATTATTTTATGTCAGGCTTTACAGATTTAAAATAGCTGTATGTAAATACAGCCGAGGTCAGCTATAAACGCAAGTGCTGCACTCTCACGCTCGCACCTGTTGTGCTTCATTACACTTGTGTCTGTCTTGGTTGTGTCTTGTGTGCTGTTTACGGTAAACAGGGAGGGCTGTGGGCAAAAACAGAGCTATGCACACGACTAACTTCAACTGCACATAACACTCAAGGACGATTCAGACCATGACAAAGTCTGAAAAAGTTTGTAAATATTTGTAGGTTAACAAACATTTAACCACCTCCCACTTACTCACACACACACACACACACACACACACACACACACACACACACACACACACACACACACACACACACACACACACACACACACACACACACACACACACAGTGCTTGTTTTGGGATGAGTTATGTAGGTCATAAGCTAATGTTTAACCGAGGTGCGTGCACTTATGTGGCAGGCAACAGGTGCGGGGTGTGACCTGAAACCTCTGGAGGAGTCCTCCGGTTTGAGTTCGTATCCCGCTCCACTTGACGCCATTTTTCCACTATTATATAACAGGCCTGACTATAGAAAAAGCCAAGGTTTTAGGTTCAAAAAGAGTCATATTGCTATTCTTCTGCATCTCCTCTACATAAACATCAATGAGAAGTCTGAAATGGAGACATGTGAGAAGCTGACCAGATGATGACAGCCGGAATAAAAAAAGAAAGAATCAGAGTAAAAACAAAAGCCCTGACCTCTGGATCCCAATCTGAAGGCCAATTGCTAAGGCCCTTCTTTCCCCTCCCAGGTGCCGTGATACACATTTCTATTTATACTTCAGGAAATCAAAGAACCTTACATGCATGCGTACGTGCCAGCTGGAAATAACATCTCTCAAATTCAACTTAAGGTGCCAATTTCTCTTTTTTTAACATATGTAACATATGCTGTAAAGACATTTGAGAATGATTAAAGGGATAATCTACCCCCCACCCCCCTTTTTTCAATTCTGTCATAGTTTACTCACAAAAGATGATATTTTGAAGAACATGTTTTTGCCCATACAATGAAAGTCAATGGTGTCCAAAACAACAACAACAAACTATCGAATGATATTTAAGATCAATCATACACTATAATAGTATTTAATCATATTTTGAAAAAACATTTTACATTTGTGCAATTTTACTGCTGTATGTGCTTTGGTCATTTATTATTATTTTTATTTATATACAGGTTTAATGTATTTTTATCATTTTAGTACTGTGCTAACAATAACAACACTGGAAAAATACTTGATTCTGATTGGCCGACTGTGACATTATATGTCCAAATATTTTAGCATAATGACAGGTAAGTGATGTGATCTTTGTCCTTCACCAACCTATTTCCCACATATCATTCTGTGATCTCTTTCTTATCATAATTTAATAACTTCTACTCTAAAAATACCCATTTTTGCCCATGCAATTCACAAAAAATATATCGCATAATAACCAAAAGCATAAAACACCAAAAGCATATTCATGGTAGCTTTATGTCCGTTTTCCTCTCCCTTTGCAAACTTTGATATGCCGCATAAAATGTATCATTAATCACTGTCTATTTATATATGGACTTTTATAGATGTATTTTACATCCTTCCGTCACAGAGGAATGTATTTGCCGATGTCATAGAGCGGAGATGTGTGTGTGAATAACTGGTTAAGCATCTCAGGCTTTCTGCCCACTTGCAGCAGAGCGAGTGGGCGACGGCTTCCGTCACGGGTCATCCAGAACCTGGCTGTTCTCACACACTGCTTCTGCACTGTACTCTCGCTGTCTCTCGCTCCCTCCTACTCCTACTTGAGCATTGCGCACCACAGATGAAGTGCCGTCTGCCCTTCCGACTTGTGTCTGGCCTGGAGGTTTTACAATATATAGCTGGAAGAATACAGAGCTTTTTTGAACAAGCGCCAATTGATTCAGACTTCAGGATGGCCATTTCCACCTCCCTAATTATGGCTATTTGGCTCAATGTGAGACGCTTCAAGTGTGTGAAACTGGAGCTCAATATCATGTGACCTCATCACTTTTCAAAGGCAACCTGTGACTTTCATATTATTCTGGTGGGTGGTTTAGGAAAAGCAATGATAAACAGACTTGAGGCCTAATCACGGCAAGTAGAAAAACCACAGTATACTAAAGTCTGCACAGTTCCAAAACAATAAATTATTATGTAACGAATAAAATTAAAAAAGTATATTAAATAAAATGTTAAAAATAGATGCATCTTTTCAAATATAATGGAAATCATAAAACATTAACGGCTAACTTAAAAAAAAAAGTATTTTTTAATATACAGTAGATTCTAGCCTAGTTGGACTTAATATTTAGCTGTGTTACATTTTAATATATTTTAAAAATGTAATATTAAGCATTACCATGATATACATTTTTCAAGGAGTCTTTAATAAAAAATTTTGTGATCATTTAAAAGTCTCTTCAGGCACTTTTGATCAAATTAATGCATCCGGTCCAAATAAAAAGTATTAATTTCTTTCTTCTAAAAGTAAAGAATCTTTGTTGTATGTCTATAAATGTATAATTTATACATAAGATAAACAAACTGAAATGTTTTTTGACGGCATCTACTCATTTTATTGCAGTGCTTCACAAGATATCACATTGGAAATAAGTGGAAAAACGATCTGCACTCGGGTCACGTCCTCTTGTCAAACCTTTCTACAACACAGCATTTTTTCTTTTCACTGCAGAAACAAACAGCAAGAAGCCCAAATGGAGCGAGGAACCTCACTGCACAGGTCAAATTCGGCACAGTGACTAAACTCAGTGCCGATGCCCATGTAAAAGAAGCCTTGCGCAATATTGTTGCTTGGGAAAGTCCCTTGTTCTCACTGTATTGTTGTAGCTGATCCATATTAGGCTTGTGGTACAGCAATGGGCAAGCGCGCACACATATATAGAACTGCACTTCCACACAGAGCTGGAAGTTGGGGAGGGCTAAACTACATGTGGTTGTACCCTGTGTCCCACTTCTCTTTATGTTCACCAACACACTTCCCCTCAGCTGGCACACACCTCGAACTCTCAGCCTGCTTTGCTCGCTCTGCCTTCAACTTTTGCATAATCTCTCTGCTTCCTTATTATTCAGTCCATTACCTCTCTCCCTCTCATCTTCTATCCCTATTTTTTTCCTTTCCCTGGAAACAGTGCGTGTTATCCTGACGACCACCGCAGAATACCTCTGTAAACAAACAAACCGTGGAGGGGAATTGGCTTGTGTTGTTGTGCAGCTTCCAAACAAATACCTCTCTGTGCACGAACCAGGCCAACGAGCTCCATATTATGCAAGTCAAAGTAATGCGATTCATTCCCTGATATGTTTCAGATACGCTGAGTTCTACAAAAGACCACTTGTATGGCTATAATAAGGAAAGAAAAACAAAAAGTTGATGTCTCTTCTTTTCAAGGAAATCTGAAATTGATCAATTTGGGGTCACATTTATGTTTTTGGACCATAGAGTGGTGCAGGGATGGCATCAAACCTGGGAAATAAGGTAAAGTAAGTTCTCTAGTAAACTGATACTTGGACTTTTTTATTCTACATTGTAAATTATACACACCCCAAACATTCTTATCTAGTTACTTATTAGAAACATTTTAATAAACATATCAGCTTCAAAATTTGCATTTTCAATCTACATGTCCAAGTATCATCAACCAGACCCTATTTTAGGTGATTATTCAAAAACCCATTGGAAAATCTCGATGGAACTGCTGGAAAATTAGTCTTCTGGGTTTTTGGCATCACAACTGCAGCGACTGGGAGAAATGTGTGAGTATGCCACGTAGATTGCGCTTATGTTTATGCGGATTTGTCATACTGACCAACAGAAAGCAGCTTGGTCGGAAAAAGACTTCCGTGTATGAAGCACTACTTACATCGCTGCGCTGTTGACAATGGACTATTTTTTGCACATGAAATTTCACTAATGTGACCCTGTAACTGATCCGGATCTATTTGCACTACTCAGAGCGGGACTTGAACCAGCATTTCTGACATTAGAGGTGGGCGCGCTAACAAGGACACAAAAAAAAAAGTCACTGGTGTCAGTCGCTAGACCGCCTCTTGAGGCCAGGAGAGTGAGGTTTACTTGAACAGCTCTTATCAACAGGCCTCCGTTACACTCACCCTTCTAAACCTCACTCCCATCCGGGTCACGGCACCAACGTAACCCCTCCGTTTCAACTTGTACCGCTAACATCATTCACTAGTCCGCCTCTTGAGGTCAGGAGAGGGAGGTTTAATCGGACAGCTCTTATCAACAGGCCTCCGTTACACTCACCGCTCTAAACCTCATTTCCATCCGGGTCACGGCACCAATGCAACCCCTCTGTTTCAACTTGTACCGCCAACATCTTTCACTAGTCGCCTCTTGAGGCCAGGGGAGTGAGGTTTAATCGAACAGCTCTTATCAGCAGGCCTCCGTTACACTCACCCCTCTAAGCCTCACTTCCATCCGGGTCACGGCACCAATTCAACCCCTCCGTTTAAACTTGTACCGCTAACATCATTCACTAGTCTGACTCGAGGCCAGGAGTTTACTGGGTTTCCATGAGGTTTACTCCAACAGCTCTTACCAGCTGGCCTCCGTTGTACTCACCCCTTTAAACCTCACTACCAGTCATGTCACAGAGCTTATTAGTTGGCCTCCATTACAACCGTACCTTCAGGTTTAAAAACACTGTACCAAAATATCTCATGGTATAGTAACCAAAGACATCTAGAGTATGGTTGTTTAGTATTGCTTCATGATCTGCTACACTTTTTTGTTTTTTTATCCTTTCTAAATCCACAAACACCGGATTGTTTTGTTTAGCCAGTTTCACTTCTCCCTCTATATCAGGTCACTCAGTACAGTCATCCAATCACACGGTTTCTTCTATCAATGTCATTCCGATGATGCGCAACATTGTATCGCTTACTGACTCAACTAACCTTTAAAGAGCTTTGAGATTTGATCTAGCAAACCTCCAAACATTTTCAACATCTACATTCTCATCAAAAAAACTTAAGGATGAAAAACAAATCTTCAAAGCACAAAATATGATTCAGAAATCAAACTTTCATAGCTAAAAATCTCATATGTGGGGCACATTTGACCACAAAAATGAAAAGAATCAATTCTCTCTAGTTGAGGAACCATTAAATGCTTAAGGTATTATTTGTACTATTTTAATTTTAATTTTGCATTGACTTATTATGATGTTTTTTATTTGAAATAGCATAATTTCTATGTAGTACAATAAATATTTCAATTATGCATTTAAATCTTTATTTTCAATATAATATAATATAATCTTTAAAACCTTTGCTTTGGTCATCGACGTGGCCGTTTCTCATCCACCATGAATTGGTAGGCGGTATCAGCACCACAGGACGTGCCCATGCCACTGAAGACACCCTTGCCACATTTTCTCCGTAATTGGTGCTACGGCCATTTTCCGCCGGATTGTATCATTACAGCAGTGATTAAAGATGGCCACACCAGTAATCCAGCAGAGTATGCGCAACTATGCAATATATTTTTGGCTTGAGACAGATTGGTACGCATATATCGCATAGAACTCCATTGACTTCTTTCCAGAGCATCCAGTATATATATATATATACACACACACATATACACACACACATATATATACACACATATATACATATAGGCTTATTTATCTTGGGTATAATTTTGGCCAAGAGATTTGACAACTTCTAAACCAAGCGCATTTACTGAGAAAGGTGTTGCAGAGTACAGCAGAATAAATCCTCTTAAAAGAAGCAGATTTATAATGAGTAAACTCAGTAATTCCCCCGTTAACAATAAAGAATGTTACCAAGCACACACACGTACGTCAAAAGAGCAGACTACTCCTAGTTCTCTCTTTCTTTCATGTGGTTTCTTCACATCCTTCAAAAGACACCCAAATGACTCTGCAAACTGGCTGCAAAAGTGTCATGCAGGTTATCCACAAAACCCCTTTAGTGCTGCAAGAATGCTTAACCAATCAAACCCAATACAATGAGGTTGATGCTGACAAATGCAACAACTTAACACATTATCGGGAATTAATGAATTGACACGTGAATCTCATGTAACCTGGAAAGGATCCAATATAGACTTTTTTTTTACGCACAGTAAAATTTACAAGAAATAAGCACATTTTCCAGCATCAATACTCATTAGCACAATACAATGTTGATCACTGTAATGTGGATTTTTTTTTATTATTATTTGGTGTTTCTAGATCACTTTTCTACATGGATATCTATTCTGCTTCATTTATTTATTCTTTTTTGTATTGTGTATGTAGAGTTCATCATGATATTTAACTAGATTTAATCAAATTTAATTTAATCTCTTTTATTACATAATTTTGTTCTAACATTTTTGTTGTTACAATTATTTTTATTTAATGTTACGAATATTATTTTTCCATTTTAATTATTTTTAATGATTATAACTTTTAATAATTTGCTTCAAGTGCAGTCCATTCTGGGTTAGTTGGGGAAACTGAAATTATAAAACGTATTAAGTACAATTAATTACAATATTTCTTTAAAAAAAATCATTGTGATTTGGATGGATGGATGGATTCTCCCTCATAAGAATGTTATTATGTTAAAAGGGGTACTGGAGAAATTTTAAACAAAATAATATATAATAAAACATAAATATACACATTATTGTAAGTCATGGGTGAGCATCCACAAAAAAATAAATAAAAATATCGAGATGTACTTATTTACATTAACGAATCAAAAAATGGATTGAGATTTGGGAACCTCTCTTTTTCTTGTTGCATGATGATAAATTGCATTTTAAGTAATTATCACCAGGCATGTCAGGTGTATGAGAGAGCGATTCGCAACAACACTCAAAGAATAAATATGTGTTTTGTTTGGTTCATAATACATTTACATTTCTGCATTTGGCAGATGCATTTATCTAATGCGACTTAAATTGCATTCAAGGTCCACATTGACAAGAACCCTAATCAGTTCTTGCTTTCCCTGGGAATCAAACCCATGACCTTGACGTTGCAAGCTTAGCCCAGTTACCAGTTGCTCTGAACACAGAGCTGAATTACAAGTTTCCAATAAAAGAACGAAACATGACAGTTATGATTGTTTACGTCATTATGGGCATTTTTGTCTCTTTGTGTGTCCCTGTGTGTCTCCCTCTCAATCACCTTCAGCTCTTTTAGTTGCTCTCAATCACAAGAACATACAGTGACCCAGTTAGCACAGAAGAGGAGCTGTCAAGACTGTTTCCTGCATTATTCACCACGGGCTTGGCTTATGTAATCCAGTCATGTGAGCGCCTCTACGTGTGCCTGTTGGGAAGCCGGAGTATCATCTAGTAGAATGCCTTTGCTAATAACAGGGCTGATTATGCAACGGGCCTATTTACAAAAGCACCCACGCAAAACGCATGCATGAGCACAGCAACCAGCCCTGCCAGCTCGGGAAATATAATTGCTCTACAATCAGAACAGCCATCCCTCCTTTGACACTGACTGCCTCCGTCGCAGAGCATAGCGATTTGCCAGGTTGCCATAGCAACCACATTGCAACCACAAAACCCTGGCTGGCCAACTACAGACGGTGACGTCTGGCCCTGCTCTTCTCTGCACTGGAAAACCTCCAGAGCGCTTGCTTTACCTTAGTGACACAGAATAACATACTATCACACTATTATTACTGCTGAAGTATATACACGGTCTATGCTTGGATCATTATTGCAGAGTTCACTAGAGTGTTTCTAGCATGTTATACGTTTGGCAACAGTTCTTCTAACTATAATTGATAGAGCGTGTAGCTTTTCATTTCTTAAACAACCACGCAGGAAGAGACATCAAGGCCATATTCCAGGATGACAATGTCAAACTGTGAACGAATGGTTGGAAGGAAGCATGGAGAATCATTTTAACATGAATCGGCACCTCTCCAGTGTCCTCACCTTAAATTCATTGAAAGTCTTTAGGATGTGCTGGAGGAGGCTTTAGAGAGGGCCGGACTCTTGCAAAAATCGATGCACTAACGTCACATTTATTTCCATCAAGAGACGCATCACAATTTGGTCAAGATTTTGGCCTGACAGTGTAATATACATATTGTGCACAATACAAAACAAACGAGCATCGCAAAGAAAATCATTCATTTTCTATGAAGTTGCACTATACAAAAAAAAAAAAACTTGATTTGAACCGAAAAATAAGACTAGCTGCCAAATATAAAGAGAGTTTTACACAAAATTTGATAGAAAATGCACAACACAGTAATGCCTTGAGATACGAGTGTCCCGAGATACAAGCAAGCCTTCGAGCAAAGTTTTGCTTTGAGATACGAGCAGCTAATAGACGCCGATGCTAGGTGTTCATCACTCGGAGCAGCTCAAGCCTCATTTATGGGGTTATTTCATATGATTTCCACTAGAGGCCACCTTGGTTTTACAGCGGGAGGTTACCGGGGGCGACGAGTGATTCAGGAGTATTAAGCATTGAGCAGCATGAGTTATGTGTGTTCAATAATAAATATGAGGTTCTGAGGCAATCCAATACACTACACAGGAAGAAACACTACACTTCCGTATTGTGTTTGCATTATCTACGTAATCCCTCCCTCGTCCTCCTCCACACATGCCGCTACTGTATCGAAGGTAAGAACCACATTTTATTTTATATCACAGGAATCCTTATATACTATAATTTTGTGTGTGTAATAATTTTTTTCCTTAAGATATAACTGAATTTTTGAAATTATTGTATACCCATCTTTGTTTCCAAGATTATAACCAGTCAACACCGAAATAAATATGCAACATGTAGCCATGTGACAAAAGTATGAGGTCATGTGAAAATATAGTATGCTAAAATTTGAATGTTATAAAACCTAGATATTTATAAACAAAATTTATGTTCTGCATAATACCCAAGAATAAGTAGAAAGCTTTTATTCTTTTCTTAAAAATAGCCTTTGTCTCCATGTGTTCCTTTAGTTCCTCTTTCATTCTCTCTCTCTCTCGGCATCCAAGCTCTCTAAGTTTTCTTCAATTTACCCACTGACTCTTCAATGACCCGAGATATCTGCCCTGCCTGCGGCAGTCTTATTGGTATTCTCTTATCTCAATTCGATGCATGCTCTCCTTCCCTCTCCCCGTTTTGCTCTACGGGACGCCCTGCGATTTCAAAAGGAAAGGACGTGGCTTTCCAACACAGAGATGAGGTATGCAAAAACACCCCAACAACTACATAGTAATTCAGATAAAGGTTTTACTTCAGTGCACGTGGTAATTAACCCTATCCCGTATGGAAGTCTTATGGCTTGTATTTTCTTAGCATGATGGTAATCTCTTGGATTTATGAATGAACCACTTTTTAAAAAATCTTACCAAGTCTACTTATATTTGTTATGAAATCCGCTTCAAACACTACAATGCTCATGATAATTTCTGTTAACTATAAATATGTGAATCCACTTCAACAGTTAATCACATTAGCATTACTGTGCCACTGCATGTGTGTGTTGTTTGTGTTGATTCCAGTGCTTAGTGGAAGATGTTTTTTGATCAATAGAATTACATTTTTGCATCTGTGTTTATTTTATGCAAATTTTCCAGGAATGTAAAATAAGGGTCGTATAAAAGCAATAAGCCCCATGAAGCCTCCGCTCTGCTTTGTGCCAAAATAGACTGTAAACAACGGCTTATTTTTGGGGCTTATTGCTTTATTTTACCAAACCTGCACTGGATCAGCTGACTGTACACGGACACACATCGTCTCTGTCGCAACCATTGTTTACTAACCGAATTCATTGTGTTTGCGCATGACATGAGTTTTAAAAGCAGAACAGAGGCAACTCATGTCATAAAACACAATAGAATAAAAGTAGTTAATGAATTAATAAAAAAATATGAATGTAGATTCTATAGTTGTAATTCATTGTATCTTAAAGCAGAATATAGACCTTTAAATATTAGAATATGGATTTGAATAGCAATTTGTGGAACTGAAAAGAATGTACACGCTTAAATATTAAGAAAGGAACGACAAGTGAAAGTGAAGTGAAGGCTCATCTCACCTGTATGACGGGGTTTCCCCCCTCCAGCAGTGCGATGGCCAGCAGGATGCTTTCCTGGAAGATTCGGTCACTTGTGGCGTTCATGATGAGGTCAATGACCAGGTCAGACGCGCCCTCCCTATCCAAATGACACTGCACTTCCGCCAGGCTTATCTCCCCTCGACCGCCTGCTGAACCCCCACCACATACTGCAATAAACAATCAAATCACACAAAATATAAATACACAACAAGCGTTCAAAAGCTTTTTTTATTTAAAGCAATAATAACTGTTATTTAGCAGGGACACATCCGATGCATCAAAATTAATGCCATTTAACGTTACTAAATGTATTGTTTCCACCAAAATATTAAAGGGATAGTTCATCCAAAAATAAAAATTCTATCATCACTTACTTGACCTTATATTGATCCAAACCTGTATATATTTCTGCCTTCTGTTGAACACAAAAAAAGATATTTTTATGAATGTTGACGGCTGTACCTCCTTAGTATTTTCTGTCTATCCTATGGAAATCAATGGGTGCGTCAACTGTCTGGTTATCCGTATCCTTCACGATATCTTCTTTTGTGTTCAGCAGAAGACAGAAATTCATAGAGGTTTGATGACATTTTTGGGTGAATGATCTAAGAAAGGATCTGTTTATTAATCAGCAAATCAGCATATCTGAATGATTTGTGAAGGGTCATGTGACACTGAAGACTGGAGTGATGATGCTGAAAATTCAGCTATAAAATTCAGGAATAAATTATATTTAAAAATGCATTCAAATGTGTTTTTTATGCATTTTTGATCAAATAAAAGAAGTACTTTCAAAAACATTAAAAACCAACCCTACACATTTGAACTAGTGCTTCTAGAAACAGGAATATTAGCTTAATCAGGTCCTATGACAAATTATATAACAACATTCTTGTATTAGTTCAACTTTTCTTGTGGATGTGAACATGGTCACTCAAAATGTATTGCATTAATTACAGAACTAAATTATAATTATGCCCAAATATAGGTCTACTTCTATACATTTTCTGCTCTTTTTTTCTGGTTATAAAATTGTAGAACCTGAGCAGGCCTTTTTGATGAGACATTGCACCAAATTTGCTCACAATCTAAGATCTCAGTGGCCGTAAATAGTCAAAATTATGTATATGTGAAATTGACATTTTTGGTAAATTAAGGTCAAACTGACCAAATCTACATTTATGGACATTTATGCTCCAATTCACTCTCCATACATTCTTAGTCAGGTGTGTCTGGAGGCTATTCACACAGGAAATGTGGGTGCCACGTTCTTGTCGCCTGGCAACAGCGATGGCTCTGAATATATAGGACACTTAGCAGAAGAAAATGGACGGGGGAGGGAATCGTCTTTAGTAGCGGGTTTTACAAAATGAAGTTGGTCTGAATGTTTGCAAAGCTCTGTTTATATCATCTATTACAACAAACACAAACCTGCAGGAGGCTTAGTCGGTCCCCCAGGGGCGAGCGGCCCGTTGCTGAAATTGGTCAAACTGTCACGCCTGCCTCCTGGCTTGAAGTTACCATAGTAACGGTTTACCAGGACTTGCCTCAAAGCCTCACTCTGACAACAGAGAAGGGGGCGGAGTTATGACATTATAACATCATCAAATGGATGAATTTGAATAGAAAATAATTTATCAAGCACCAATGAAAACGAGCACAATCTCTTTCAGACTTTAAAAACATGGTTGTGAGACTTTTTTTATTGAAAAATACACACATCCTTCCATAGGTGGTCAATGTAAAGCAGAATAATTAGTGGTAACTTAAACTGGTTATTTAAAGAAATCATAGGGGGAAAAATGTGCAAAACCCAAATTGAGCACAGGTGTAATAAAAACAGCAGAGATCCGGGGGAGCTGGGGTCAAAACGCTGCAGATGTCCAGTAATATTAATATTAGTTTTCCAACACTTAACTTGAAGCATCTATACCATTCAAAAGTTTGTAAATATTTTATACACACATACATAAAAATAATAATATATATATATATATATATATATATATATATATATATATATATATATATATATATATATATATATATATATATAGCAGTTTTGTATTTTAAAATTTAATTTTACGCCTTTTTAAATCATATGAAATTTAAAATAAATAAATATATATATATATATATATAGCAGTATATACATTTTATATATTGTACACTGCTATGTATAGATAGCATTTTTGTATTTTAAAATGTTTTTTGTACATGTAATTTAATGTAATAAAAGTTTTTAATGTTTAAAATGTAATTTCTTACTGTGAATTAAATCATAAAAAATACATATAATAAATAGGAAGCAAAAATGTACAAACATTTTTGTCCTATTATATTTATTTTTTTATTTTATATAATTTAATTCACAATAATAAATTGCATTTTAAAATACAAAACTGCTATTTAAAATTAAAATGTTACAATTTCACAACATTACTGTTTTACAGCATCTTTTATCAAACACATGCATAAGAGACTTTTATCAATAACATAAAATCAATAAGAGATTCTTACTGTCTGCAAAATTTTGAATGGTATTGTATAACAAAGGAAAATAACTTATAATACACATTGCAATGGATTATACTGCTTCATTATGATACCTATTAATATTCATGTTACACCTTTAAAGAGCACAAGTCATAATAAAAGACTTGACATTTGCTGTGATTATATAACATAATGCTTTATACTTTACAAAGGTGTAACCTTGAATAAGTTAAGCAGTAAGTTTTATAACCATGTCTAAAGGTGTATTATATAAGACATTTAAAAATTTGGGTGAAAATCTCAATAACGTGTTACATAAACAGGGTTCAATTAAAGTGTTATCTAATTGGTTTTGTTAGTGGGATGCCTCTCAACTCATCCACCTCCACCTCGTCCTGTTACGTTTCATTAGGACAGTCAGAAAGAGGTCAGAAAGGAAAGGAAGACAGAATCAGATAACACCAGATACCTTTTCTTAGTCGCATCTGACCTCATAATACCGAGACCTCGGATACAAGACACCACGCCAATTAAGACTAGTCCTAATTCAGTGATTACACAGATAACCCTATCCCGACTGCTCGCTCGAAACACACACACACACACACACACACAATCAAGATCTGTATGCATCCATCACCAACTTCAAACCTATAGAGCAAATAGCCATCCGGTTTTTCAGTGAAACCTCCACCCGTTTGGAGCAGACAGTAGGGTGTGAAAGGGGGGCTCAAGCAGTGGTACGCGCCCCATTTCTTCACCTACCCTTCTCTGATCCTCCAGTTGCTTCTGGGGCTGGTTTGGATCAAACTCCTGAGTGACGTGAGTTAGCAGAAAGCAAAAAGGAGGGAAGAAAAATGAGAAGCATAAAAAAAGAAGGGGGTCAAGACTGAGAACATTAGTCACTATTTTGACATGCAAGAAAAGTGGGGCAGATTACATCATGCAGTTAAATAAGAGGCATGGCATGTGTGTGTGTGTGGGAGAAGACAGGCGCTGCATGGGGAACATCATGCAGAGCAAAGTAACACAATCAGCTTTAGTTTATCCATAAAAATGTCCCTGAAAGGAAGTGGGAATGAGGTAACAATACATTTCATAATGTTTGTTTTTCAATTCCCTGTACTTTAATGAATAAGACTCCACAGGATGTTTGTTGCTAACCTATTCTACAGGCCATCTGTTTTATGTCGGACTGGAGTTCTGCTTCTACGACAGCAATAGCGGGAATGAAACCATGTTAATTACATAAGCACCACACAGGGCACCAAAGCTAGAAACACAAGCCATGAGCGAGAGGAAATAGAGAGAGAGAGAGAGAGAGAGAAAAAAAAACTTTACATAACAGAGTCTGTGTACTATTGACACAAACTGCGGCTCATACCCCCAGTTGCCTTGGTAAAGCACTTGGTTTGCTTTTTGTAAAATGTTGGCCATTTGAAACAACGACCACACACTTTAACTTTTCCTCATTCAGTTTCTCCACGAGGATTTAGACGAAAATTTAACCCCCCCCAAAAAAAAGTTATGGAGAAAGACCCAATCCAAATAGTTCAAAGAACAAATCGCAACATTATAAGCTAAAGAAAAAAGACTGTGTACTTAATGTCTCTGTCTTCTGAAAAGCGATAAACTCCATGTCAAAAAAGGGAAACAAAAATGAAACATTTTATTAATTCATGACAAGATACATTATTCGGTTAAGCCCATTCAGAGATGGCGACAGTGGGCAACATGCACTTCGTCTGTTTTTTGTCGGATCGATGTGTTATCCCAAGTTTAGCAGCGTTTATGTGTAATCAGACTAGAAGCCTTAAGGGCCAGTCACACAGCCAAAACGCATGAATCACGCACAAATTATGCACAGATTTTCGTTTCTGCGTGGAGCGTGCATCGTATGCGTAATTCGTCGGTGGAACGAACGTGGACCGTCAGTAATTGTAAGTGGATGTGCGTGATTTTGAGTTGAGCGGTTCAAAAATTTATTCATGAGTCGGCGTGCGTAGTTTATGCGTCGAGTATGCGTGACTATGCGCGGGACACGCGTCGGCCATCAGTGCTTATGCGTCAGAACTGGTTCGAAACTGCGCACGTCCACGTCCGTCCACTGACGCCCCACATTCATATCAGGCATGAACCGCGCACGTATCACATTCATTCCACTGACAATGTGGATTCTGAAAGTGCTTGTACGTGGAACGCTCGCGAAGCGTGCGTGTTTGGACGCGCTCCGTCAGTGATTCATGTGTCGGGCGTGCGTCGAATGTTCGTGGAATACTTTGGTCAATTTCTCAACGCACAAGCACGCACAAACCCAATCTGTGCGTGATTTGTGAGTGATTCGTGCGTGATCGGCTGTGTTACTGGCCCTTTAGACTGTCATGTTATTCTAAAGGCTAGATTCACAAAACAGGGCAAATTACCATGAGAGCACAAAACCAAAAGAAAACTCTGCACGTGATTTCCTGACGACACACAAATACAGGGCGCTAAAAAAATGGCGCAAGTACCAATAAATTGACTAGCGCAAACCTTAGTAAATCACCTTGCATAATCGATTTGAATACTCGCCTCCCATAAATTTTGCTTTTTTAGCACTTATTTTTCACTGCGTGTCTTTAGTAAGTCCTAACAGTATTTTCTTTTAACAACAAAAGACAGTTTGCGAGCTTTAAGTAAATCTGGCCCTAAAATTCTCCTTCCACACATCATCTGTGAAGTGGAGCAGGGCAACTTCACACCAGTCCATGTTTCGGACTCTCGCACACAGACACCTTGTTTTGGCCATGAAAAGGGACATTTTTACTGCTAAGCGGCATGGCACAAAAGTTCATGTGCTCGTCGTCTCATAATTAGGACCTGATATAGATAAAAAGTAAAAATCTGTTCGTTAAAGCAAAGAAGCACTGTATGAGAATAGTGTGTGAAAACAGCAGGAAACTCTATATTAGTGTAGTGTGAGAATGTCAAGTAATGTAAACTTGTGGCATCAACCCGATTTTTGTTTGAATTACTGTATATAATAATAACAATAGTATTAATTTAAATAATTTTATGAATAATACCATTGTTCCAAAATTCTTCATGGGAGTGGGTGGTCAAGTTGGCTGGTATAACTTTATTTTGAGCAAAACACTTACGAAAATTAAAGAAAAAGACCAGAATTACAAACACAACAGTAAACTGTGAAACAATTGACTTGTAGTCATTCATAAACTATACATTCATTATAATAATACTGATTGGGGGATCCATAGAGGATCCTTCTTGACAATAATTACAACCAAGTATTTGGTTGGTAAACATATCTTTTCAGTGAAAAATTTAGTTACAGAAGTTATCATTGCTTAATTTCAGAGCTCATGGTACATTTGTGTTGAAACGTTTATGTGTTATCAGGTAATTTCTCAATGGAGAAAATGAATGGGATTTTGACGTCCAGAACCCAACAGTTGCGCTCTAATCAGCCAGACCAAAAAGAGGTCAGCTTATCTCCAGACTGAGAGGGAAAATATCTCAGATGAAAGAGGTGTGTGCCAGCATGGGGCTTTCATGGGCAGAGATGACTCAAAAGAGAGAGAAAGAGAGAGAGAGAGAGACTATTGCAACGCAATGAGGCAAGGACGTGGTATGAGGCGATCGACTACTTTCTGCAACAACGCATATTCCCACACCCCGGCCCAAGGGTGGAGAGGGACGAATAGACAGACACGCTATTGCAATGCAATGAGGCAAGGACATGGTATGAGACATTCAACTACTGTCTGCAACAACCCATATTCGGGGGGCGAATATGTGTTGGACACACCTCTGCTAGGACCTCTGGTTCTGGTGGGGGTGCAAGCTAATGGAGATAAAAAGTCATGAGTTAGTTAATGCATATTAGTCTATGGCATTGACAGAACGTGTTAACGCCTTTGACAAACTAGAAAGTAATTAATTGAGACGTGCATCAGACCCATCACACATAACCAGCCCGAGAGAATACACTTTTCTACACCAAGCGTCTTGCGAAGGCCGCACATCCATCTATGCCAGCGCAGGGTTGCTTGACCTCAACTGGTCAGCCTATGTGTCTTATCAAAGGGGGTCATCTCAGCAGGAAAGACTGAATTTGCACAAGCTAAGTGTGCACACAAACACATTATAACTGATAAAAGGCTTAAATAAAGTTCAAGGTATCCATACTGAATCTCGAGCAGTTATGTAATGCGCTCTCAAGCCGTGACTTGGCGGAAACAAAAACATCTCTCTGTTAAGCGTTACCAAGTTGGGGGCGTAGAAAGAAAAAGTGTGTATGCGTGTGATTTTCAAAACGGTATGTGCAACTTGTTTGGTCCTGTTACAACATTTAATCCACCTGGATTTGAGAGTGGAAGTATTTCCACAATCATTAGCATGACATAAAAACACAAGAATAAAAAGAGCAAAGCAGGCAACATGCACGGCATGCAAACAGTTCCTCGTTTGACACGTCAGAGACAACGGTGAGCACCAGACAATCACAACAAATGATCATTCCAATAGCGTGCAAAATGCTGGGTTTGATCTAAATGGATGCAAATTGGAAATTTTGAACACATTGTCTGGAACCGTTCTAACATAAAGGGAAAGAGAGGGGTTCTAAATCAGCAACGACTGTGACGCACGCGCATGTTTGTGTGAGTAATACTGCAACCAGTAAGGAATCTCCCTTTCTGCGACATCATTTTTCAGCTGGAAAATAATGCGGCTGCAAAACACAAGGTGTGAATGCGAAATGTCCCTCTCTCGCCACCATAAAAGCACGCTTTCATCACATGCTATGAAAAGGCTTTCTTGTGAATTTCCCCAAAAGAAATCGATAAGGCGCATCCATTCATATGCACATACTTTTATCCATCTGGTCATAAAATCAAACTCAGACTTTTGAAAGAGCTGCTTTTTCTTCCAGTGCAAGTCTCAAGTTTGTGTGTGGGTATGAGGAAGTTCACACATTCACTGATGTCACAGCTTTATTCTTTGCGGTGCATGTCAATGGTGAGAAGCTTCGAGGGCTCATTTCAAACACCATTATTGTGGACTAAAGCACGATTGTGTTTGCAGACACACTTCAAAACCTCACTGTCACGAAATGAGCTCAACATCTTGTATGTGTGACCGTCTCAAAGTCTTGGCCTAAAGACTGAGGCATCTGGCTTGGTGACCTAATTTATGCATTTCAATCTAAAGTATGGAAAGTGAATTGCGGCTGTATCAGAAGAACACAAGGATGATGAGGGATTTAGGGTGTTGCATGCCCACCGGATGGTCTATGGCACTGCCAGTGTCTCTTGGTAAACAGCTCGACGCACTTTTATTGGCAATTACTGCAGAAGGTCACACATCAGTAAAGAGCCTGGATTCCAGGAAAAAAAAAACGAGGGAAAAAAAAAAGAAGGGCAGGTCTTATGTAACCTCTGGTTGAGAGCTGGCGGGAGTCCAGGAATCGTGCTGCACAAAGGAGAGGAAACTGGGACAGGGGCAAGCGCGGGGACGGATGTGTCCACAGCTCCCCCAGATGGACGGCTGGAGAAGTGCAGAGGAGGAGCCAGAGATAACACAGGACACATGAGGACAAGAGACCCCGACTGACACACACACACAGACTACTGGAACTGACTGAATCTGCTTAATGAGAGAGAGAGACAGACAGAGAGAGAATGAAAGAAATGGCAAAAATTAAACTGAAAAGGAAAGAAAGTAAGAAAGAAAGAAGACTTATGAGAGACAGGCAGTTGTGATTGTCTAGCATAGTCCAGGTGAAAGACACACACTCTCTCTGTTCTCTCCATCCACGTTACATAAGCTTCCCTGCTCAGCAGCACAACCGCATCATCTACCTAAAACCATATTATCCTCCCCATCCCTCTTACATCACACACACACACACACACACACACACACACACACACACACACACACACACACGTGCCGAATCCCAGAGACTTGTACACAGTGGTGGGAGACACATTCCCTTATGTAATATAAAGATGAACAGAGAGAGAGAGAGAGAGAGAGAGAGAGAAAGAGAGAGAGTTGTATGTTATGTGACTACAGGCCAAGGATGGTCCGTCAGTGCATGTGCTGGCACACGTGTGGTTTAAGTGTAAATGAGCTCAGACTCACACAACAGGTGTTTCCAGAGACAATTGACTGTGTATGTGTGTGCATAATTGATATTAAGACACACACACATGCATATATATACACACATACATTCATACACACACATGCACATTTACAGTTTCGTTCAAATGTTTAGTGTTGGTTCGATTTTTTACAATATTTTTGATGGAAGTCTTTTATAAATAAATAAATGTGAAATATTGTATTTATTTAACTTGAGTCACATGATCCTTGCTGCTCAAGAAACATTTCTGATTATCATCAATATAGAAAATGTGAGCTTTATATTTTAATGTAAACCACGACTGTTTTCAGAATTCTTTAAACAGAGATATCAAAAGAACAGCATTTATGTTACAATTTTTTTTTATTTCAATTAAATTTCTTTACTGCCACTTTTGATTAAGAAATCAATAAAAGCATCCTCTTACTAACTCTAACATTTTGACACATATACATGTATAAAGACGAATATATATTTACAATACCGTAATTGTATTTAAAAAGTATTGCGTATCATAAAAGTATCGTATTGTGATTTAAAAAAAGAGGGGCAAGTAAATATTTTCTAAAAGCTGTCAATAACTTGCATCAAGAACCAGAACTATCCTCAACAAAAGCCCTCATCAGCACTTCAGCCTTTCCTTAGCAAGCATGTTGCATTTTTAAATATCTCAAGCTTACTATTTGATGTTCTCTTTTTCCTAAGTAGTGGGGTGTGAGTTATTCTTGTGAGAAACATGTTTCTGCTGACACCAAAACACCCATACACACACCCTTCACTGACACTTCTCCAGCTACACAAATAATAAAGAGGCTCTAAAACACGTATAAGACTCAAACAGACACAGGTGATATTTCTTGTTCATTCATTCACGCACACAACTCCATCCAAGCATGTTCAAAAACGTTCACACACGCTTTCCTGTTATGGGGAAACCGGGTTGCATTTCATCCCTGAAACTGATAGGAGAGCAGTGGCTATAAATACAGCATGAACTCCCACCTGGCTTTCCAACTTCAACTCAAACATGCAGATGCTCACATTAAATGTATAGTCAATGGAGAGCCATCACAAAGTGCATAAAATAGTGCCTGCACTGCATAAACTGCACTGCTTGTAGATTAACGCAGGAATATCGGCCATTGATTTTGACTGTTCAAATATTCAACACTGAAAATCAGTGATCAGTGATCAGTGATGCCCTTGCACACGGCCTTTGCATATTACATTTGAATTGAGAACAAAGGTTGAGAAATGTTTACTGCAACATCATATCTATGTAAATATCTGCTCTTTCATAAGAATTTGAGATGGATGGCTTCAGTTCTAACAGAGCATGCTCTTTCCAATCTTTCCATTTGTGCTTTCCACAATATGGTGTGTGAATCCCACGCTGTTTATCATTTATGAGTTTATTTTTGACAACAATACAAAACTTACTAGTCACGCACTTGCGTGTACTATTGGAAAGTCAAATATAATTCTAAAATAATTTACTTTTTATTTTATTTAGATTCATTATATTATACATATATATACATATACACACATTATATTTGGAAGATATAAATCATATCATCCAAACTTATAGTGATCTTATAATGATTATCAACTGTTTTTGTCAGATCAAGAAATCATAGACCAGGGGTCTGCAACCTGCGGCTCTTTCATCCCTGTGCAGAGGCTCCCCTAGCTTTGGAAAATATATATCAGAATCAATAAATGAGCCATTTTATTAATTAATTAATTTTTTCAATGGTATACCTCTTTCCAATTTCAAGATCGAAGTAACCTTTTACTTAATTTTTTGTAAATATTTTGATGTTTTACATTGGTCACAAACAGCAATAAAGTGTCATTAGTTTTATTTTTGTAGTTCTGTAATTTCATAAATGCTACACACTTTAGTTATTTTATGTATTGCAAACTGGATATAAACCAGATTGGAGATTGTTATTCACGTCGCCGCTAATGAGGTCCAACTTCGCCAGTCGGAGATCACTAAAATTAAGATTAAAGAGGTGTGTGAACTCGCAAGTATGATGTCAAGCACTGTAATATGCTCTGGCCCTCTTACTATGCATTGTGTTATTTTAGTTTTAGGGATCACGTGAATTTTATCCAGAAGTAAAGAGGCCAAAATGGCTCTTTTGAATTTTAAGGTTGCAGACCCCTGTCATAGACGAAGATTAAACTACTTTTTTAAGATTAAACTTACCTGGTTTGGCTACATTTCACTTTCACTGGTTCAATAGTGTAATGTGTTTTTGGAAACAGGGATAGCTAAGGGGATAGTTCATCCAAAAACAGTTGACGGCACCCATTGACTGTAAAAATACTATGGAAGTCAATGGGTGCCGTCAACTGGTTGGTTACCAACATTCTTCAAAATATCTTGTTGTGTGTTCAACAGAAGAAAGAAACTCGTATAGGTTTGGCACAACTTCAGGGTGAGCAGATGATGCTCAATTTTTCATTTTTGGGTGAACTACCCCATTAATACCAGTATCTGTAGTGTTACGAGAGCAAAAACTAGTGCAGAACTGTGACGCTGTAATGACAGGCGTCCCTGTTATCCAGCTCCTGTTGTTGTGTCTCAGCAGTGAATGTAACAGGAACGTAAACTTGAATTAGTGCTACACAGAGGAAGTGTGAACAAAAGCGGCAGTCTGATACACTTACACACATCTCACTGGCACACTATGCTAAGCCCAGTGGTAAAAACACATGCACACAAACACACACTGAAACTATCAGGTGAGGTTAACTGCACGCAACCTCAACACATGGACAGACTACAAAACGGCCGTATTGTGGTGAAGTCACGTTGACAAACACCAGCAAAAAGGCTCAAAGAAAAGAGAACAAGCACTAAGTAGGACGACTACATCAGCGCGTGAGCGAGAAGCCCAACTACACATGGCAAAAAAATAAAAACAAACAACCTCAGCCACATCCAGCTCATCATCAAAGGCAATTAGCTGGAAGAGAAGAGCATACAGCAAAGTTAGTATTGTGAAGGAAGGAATCAGAGATGTTCGTTAGTGGCATAACACAAGATTATTGGGATTATTTATTAGCATTAGCCTTGAAAGCATTAGTTGCTAATTAATTGCTAAAACAAAGTGTGATGTAAATGTGACCAAATCTTGCCATTTACAGTTAAAGACCACATGAATTCACTTGAGTGCAGCGCTTTGTTCTTTAACATAAAATTTAATTAAGCAGCAAACCTTTTTTGATTAAAAATAATAAAAGTCATTATATATTTAAAATCTATATATATAAAATGACTTGTATTACTTTTTAAACTATTTAACTTTAAATTCTTACTGGTTATCCAGTTCATTATGAGTATGAAATTAAAACCATAACAACTCTTTTTTTATTATTTCATGGGGTCTTTAAAGCAGATGTTTGATACAGCCAAAATTACCATTATATAAAAAAATCTGGGGTGTTCAAATATGATAGTGAGGTTAATTGGGGCTTCATTAATTTAGTGCTAGCAAAATAATAGCTTCTATATTTGGAAGAAACCCACATTAGTAAGATGTTAGAAGGCCATGAACAGATGCAAGTGTGTGTTTGTGTGCGATTATGGCCTTGGAACTTGCTTTTTGGCAGTACTGTGGAAAGAGCTGGGACATATATACAGAAAATACAGCAAGGGATTCTGGTCATTTTTATCAAGATCTATAAGAGTTCAGTAGAAGAAGGTCTGTGTAATTGGAAGACTTTTTTTTAATGCATCTACAGTGTGTGTGTGTTACCTTTTCCCCATAGCCGCGGTCTTTCGTCATCATTTCTCGAAGCGTCTGCAGAACTTTTATACACAAACGCTCTTCGTTCTCCTCTAAAAGCTGTTTAGTGTGTTTTATCAGTCTGAAAGAGAAAAACTGTTGGTTTTAATGATATCCTCCTCAAGGCATGATTCAGGATCTATCTAGATGCTTTTATTATAGGAGTGCATGATATATCACCCTTTAAAAATGTAATGCATATCTTGTAAATTGCTTCAGATAAAAGCACCTGCTAAATAACTAAACTTCCCAATATCAACGCCAACCTTAATCATCACTTGAACTGAGAAAAACAACTGATCAAATAAAAAACAAATTGATCTGAGCCGTTGATAGACTGCTATTTTCCTTCGGGAGTCATTACATTGCAAATGTAACTCCATTCCTGGATCAACTAATCCAGCAGGTCAGGATTACTCCGAGAGGAGCCGTCACATGCAAACAAACACAGATGGCCGCACAAACACACAGGTAATCCCATTTGTAGCTCTCGCAGACAGAGGAGTCTCTCACAGCACGAGGACACACACTGACGACAGGTGAAGGACAGTAAGCACTACCGTGTGACTGCATAACGCAATCCATGTGTGGAAGAAACAAAATTTATACTCATACGCAGGGGTTTGAGGTTTAATTATAAAACTATGAATGCACAACTTGTTTTTGCCATATTTCGAGTAGGCAATCACACACTTGGCTGTTGGTAAGACTTTAAATGTTTGAACAAGACTGTCTTTATTTGATTAAAAATAACTTTTTCCTGTTTAAATGCATTTTAAATATTTAAAATGTACTCCAGTCTTCAGTGTCTGAAGTGGTATTTAATTCGAAACTAAAAGTATTACATGAACATTTATGCATTTGGCAGACGCTTTTATCTAAAGCGACCTACATTAGATTCAAGAAACACATTGACATTCTAATCAGTACTTGCTTTTCCTGAGAATTGAACCCATGACCTTGGCGTTGCAAGCGCCACACTCTACTGTTTGAGCTACTGGAGTACTATGACTTCCATTCCGTATTTCTATATGCTACATATTTTATGATTATTAGAACATTGTGTAACTGAATTATATTTGTGATTGAAATAAAATATTAGGGAAAGGTCCTAACGGTCCTTTCCTGTAAAGGTCACCCAATAAACCTGACTAACAGCTATAACTTGCTCATTACATAAAAATGAAGACCTATGAAACTTTTTCCCCGCTCATTCAGGAAGGGTGTTTTATGGTATAATGTTAATGGAAAAGGAAACGCACTTGGATATGAAGCCTCCGCTCTCGCACTTCCGCCGGGCATCTGTGTTCTCGGGGAAGAGCAGCTCTGGGCGGTGCAGTACGTCCACCAACACTGAGAGCTCAGCTTGAACCAGGGGCCGCAGACGATCCTCCAGAGCAGACACAATGTCCTGACAAACACACAAAGCCACAATTCTATTATTTTGATCGCGGCTGATACATTTACATTTACGCATTTGGCAAACACTTTTATCCAAAGCGACTTACATTGCATTCAAGGAAAACATTGAATCAGTTCTTGCTTAACCTGGGGATAAAACCCATGACCTTGGTGTTGTAAACACCAATGCTCTACTGATTGAGCTTAATATTTTTGCACAAAAACCCATCATAATTTTTTTTTGCAGGGCACTTTGATGAGCAGAAATCATTTAATATAAATATTTTTTAACCATGTAAATGTCTTTACTGTCACTTTTGATCAATTTATTGCATCCACCAATTTGTTACAAACTAAGGAGACTTTCAAGGATACAAAAAAATCTTTTAAGAGAAATTTTTTTGAAATACATAAAAAAATTATGTACAGGAACTGATTAGAACGTCAATGTCAATGTAAGTCGCTTTGGATAAAAACGTCTGCCAAATGCATAAAATGTAAATGTTTATTGAATATAATAATATTAACAACATACATCCTTCATGCGTTGTTAATATTACATTTATATTATTTTGTTAATTAACCATTTAATATTATACAGTATTGTTCATTATTCCTTTCATGTCAAACAAACAGGTGAGTCACTTGCAACATCATATATGAAGCGAGCGCATCTCTGTTTCCCGGTATATCTTCTTGTATGGCACAAAACAGGCCACACATATTCTGAGCACCGAGGCTGAACCCAGCAGCCCTGAGGCTCATAGCACAGACGTGAGCTGTGCAAACGTGTCTGAATACTCGCCAACTCACTCCACAGCTGCACAGGGGTGGAGACAGACGTGATGAAGCCATGGTTTACCGCAACTCGCTCACTCACCCTCCCCCAAACCCCCCCCTGGCTGGATGACACCCTTCCACTGACCTCTATCGCCTTCATCACTCTTCTGAGAGGAGTATGAAAGCAGTATTTTAAAAGAGGAAATGCATGTTTCTAACCACAACACAACACTCTGATGACAAAGTGCCTTTCTTTAGCATTTCAACACTCAAATGCACGTCTCACCTTTCAAAGAAAACAATAGCTTAACACAAAAGCAGGGACTTCTTGATACCGCTGGAAACTTATCAAGTTGCCGTATCTATTTGTACGTGCTCAAATGGGTCATTCGGCAAACTGAGTGCAGTGTGTGTGAAAAATGACTTTTGACAGTGAATAGCTGATGTCAAGCTATTTTGGCCTTTCATTAAACGTGCAGTTCCAAATTTGTTCAAATATGCGTTTTTAAATGTCATTTATTTCCAAAAATAATTGGAAATATCAGTTAGCATCTTATAAAAAAAATATTTGAAGTTGTGATTCCAAGCTATAGAGATGAATCAAGCTTATTACCATCATATTTAAACTGTCAAAAAAGGACATTTAAAAATAAATAAATAAACACTATTCAATAAAAATAAATCATTCCATGAATTTAAAAAAACTGCACTATAAGTCCAATTATTTTGAATCATTTATGTTGCAGTCTTTTAATATTAAATTAAATGCTAATTAAAAAGTGGATATAAAACATAAAACTATGAAAGTAGTCTAATTCTTCATAAATTTATAACCGTCTGAACAAAGCGGCTTTGTTCATTTCTTTCAATCTTGTTCATCAAGATTGTTCATTTCATCATCACAACCAGACTAAATTTCCCAGGACCCACACCTCATCCTGACTCAACTTCCCCATAACAACTCGTGTGAATTCCAGGAACGAGTTTCCCGTTTCCCCACCTCTTCAAATTCCATTTAGCAACACTTCTGGAATATCATAGATGAGGTAGTTATATGCTTAACTGACCAACCAACAAAGTGTATGAACAACAATGATTTGCAACAATTATGCTATTTTTAAGTTCATCTCAATGAAAGCAATTTTGACGCAATATTTCACACAAAAACACAATTTCCCGCCCTCACCTGCAGCCTCTCAATGATGTTCCTGTAATCTTTGGAAGTCGTGAGCGTCGAGTCTCTTCTGGATGCGTTGCGAGCAGACAACCTCCAGTTGAGGATGGTCTTCTGCACCACATTGTTGGACTTCACAAACAGGTTGTTCACCTGGCTGTCCAAATCCACTGGGATGGCGATCGCTCTACTCTTGGCTAAAAGAGAAAATATAACCATTTCATGAATGGTGAAAACATTTACTTAAGGGACGGTCACACTACACCTTTCCTTCCATTGACCCTGATGTAAAGATGTATGATTAATAGAAAAATCAAAATCCACAGCTTGACCTCTTGGCTGACTTAAAAGAATGTTCATTTTTTCCAGTAAAGTGAAATAGATTGTATATTTTTTACTTTTTGGATTTATTATTACTTGTTTATTACTTATACATAAACACACACACATATAAATACACATACATACGCATGCATACATATTTTTTTTTTTATATATATATATATATATATATATAAATACACATATATATATATATATAAATACACATATACATATATATATATATACACATATACATATAAACACACACACACACACACACACACACACATATAAGCATACGCATATATATATACATATTCACTCACTCACACACACACACACACACATACACTCATGCATGCATACATATTTTTATATATATAAAGTAGTCATATTATAACCGTCACAACGTCTGTAGAAAGTTTGCATGCTCAAATTCTAGCGTGACCGCATGTTTATGCTTCTGTCAGGTTTTATTTGAAACGAAACAGAGGACGAATGTAAAGATAAATGGAAATGATGTTATCCTTTAGAGGTTGAATGTGTGAAATTATGGAACATTTGAATGGTCACGGTCAAATACTTACCCACATCAGACAGAACCTTAATGCAGCTCTCCACTGAGGCTTTCTGGGCAGGAACGAGCCAGTTACAGTGGTAAACTCTGAAAACCCCCTGCAGGAGCTGCACAAACACAGGCTGCCGGGTCTGGAGGAGAAGAAAACAAACACAACATCAGAGGAAAGGAGAAAGAGAGATTGTAAAATGCTGCAGAAAATTCTCAAGGTTCTCAAGTGAACAAAATATCTCTACAGAATAAGTTTGGTTCTTAACATGCTGAAATGAAGTATTACAATGGTCCATTTAAAGGAATGTTCCAGGTTCAATACAAAAGCTCTATCGACAGCATCGGACAATAATTTTCACTCAAATGTTGATGTTTAAGGCATTCTATAGTGTTTTAAAGCAGAAATGCATCACTCATATGTTATTTAAAGCACTATACATTATTTCATTTAAAAAATATATATCTGCACTGCAGTTTGAAGTTGAACTTCTATAAAAGACTATAAAATGAACTTCTATAAAAGACTAACAATTCT
Organism: Rhodeus uyekii; assembly: GCA_037043235.1. NCBI lineage: Eukaryota > Metazoa > Chordata > Actinopteri > Cypriniformes > Acheilognathidae > Rhodeus > Rhodeus uyekii. The sequence continues at coordinate 303,892 of JAWRVZ010000132.1, forward strand.
TTTTTGTATCAGTTTCCACAAAAATATTTTGTTTTCAAGCATTGGAGCTTGCAACGCCGAGGTCATGGGTTCGATCCCAGGGAACGCAAGAACTGATTCAATGTGTTTCTTGAATGCAATGTAAGTCGCTTTGGATAAAAGCATCTGCCAAATGCATAAATGTAAATGGTTGATTTCATATTGATTTGTGAAGGATCATGTAACACTGAAGATTATGCTGAAAATTCAGCTTCAAAATCACAGGAATAAACTATATTTTAAAATGTATTCAAATAGAAAACTACTGTATTGTAAATATTTCGCAATATTACTAATTTTGTACTTTTGATCAAATAAAAGCAGCATTGGTGAGCAGAAAAAAAAAAGTAAAAAAAAAAACGAAATAAAAAATTCATACCATCCCTCAAACATTTAAACAGTAATGTATCAAGAACAAATTATCTAACAAATGAATTCACAAAGACAAAGTAAGTAGTGGTAAGTTAGTAAGTGGCTTATTATCATTACTGCACATGCGACACATTGAGGGACTGGCTTCTGCGGTCTTTCTGAGCATGTTACAGATGCTATCGATAGATCTTAACTTGCATTGTACCCGGCATATGTTTTAAAGACAACGTCCAACAACATCAACCTATATTTGGGCATTTTTCTAAAATGTCATTGTAGACAACTGTTAACAATTTATAAATACAATTTTATGACATATTAACACCTCAAGTGACAGAAACTATTTACCAACACTTTTGACCACCAACACAATGGGTGAGAAACATGTAAAGCTAAGAGGAAGGATGACGGGTTTACCACGCTTCATTTGTGAGACTGACAGCAAAGCTTTACAGATAACTAGTCTAGTGCGCCCGAGGGGCTTAAATGCAAAAAAACAAAACACCTCAGTGTGATCTAGTTTCCCATCAACACAGGCTTACTAGAGAAGAGTCTAAACCAAACTACGTCACCACATTCCATGTGCAACCACTGAGAAGTCATTGCAAAGCGGTACCTCGGTTATTTTGCCTAAAATGGAGGCCTGCCACAACAAAGAGAGACACGAGAGATCAGAGAAGGAAGCTGTCGTGAAGCAACACTTCCAGGAAAGATTGAATGGGGTTTAGGGTCTACACATGACATGGTATTAGCAGCTACTTTCTACTTTACAACGGCAGACTAAAGTGTAATAAAAACAATAATTGTATTTAATAATTGGTCAAATTAACCCATGCATTTATTATGTTCCAAAAGATTCATATTTCAGATAGATACTGCTTTTTTCTCTCTCGTTTTGAAAGCATTTCAATACAAATATGAAGCAGCAAAACAGGTTTTCAACATTATTCATTCTTAAAATAAATGTTTCTTGAGCAGAAAATCATCATATTAGAATGATTTCTGAAGGATCGTATGATACTGAAGACTGGAGGAATTAATGGTAATATTAAATAATTTCTTCTTTCAAAAACAGTACAAATATTACAATGGTAGTTAATGCAAATAGAAAATACATTTATTTACCATTTCTAAACATTTAATGCTTTTATCACATCTAAAATATAAAAATTAATGAGAATTAATTTACACCCAGTTCTGTTACTTGTATGTAGATTTTTGTGTTACTGTAATATCAAAATAAATTATATATACACTGACATTTAAATTGCATTTATACATCTTAGTAGCATTTATTCTCAATTTACGGTACGTAACGTCACAAAAGCTCTTTGTCTTTGTAAAATCGTAACTAAAACTGCATAAAACCATTATAGTTTTTATTTACAGTTTGAATGGTTTTAATTTCCATTTTCATTTCATGACTAGTTACGGTTTTAGAAATGTAGCAGTTTTTTGCCATTAGTATTAGTTTTTAAATGAGTTAGTTTTGCCTCGAACACTAGATGAAGAAAAGTCAGTTTATTTCATTTCACATAATTACTGTTTTCGTCAGCACTGAAATGTAAAATAATACATTTTCTACATGCAATAGATGGTTTCATGACTACTGTGCTGCACTCTATCATTAATACAACCTGAATGATGAGAAATCAAGTTTCAGGAAAAACTCAAATTATAGGCCTCCACCGCCACCAGCGCCCTACAAACAAAAAAACGCTACGTGTCTGCGGTTAAGATCAGCCCTAGTTTCTCACGTTGCGAAATGGAGATGTGGGAAGTCTGCGTGTGTCGATGTGCAAGACCAAGAGGGAAGAGAGTTCTTGGAAAGCTCTGACCAGTGCGTCAGTCGCCAGCGTTCCAGCTGATTCTTTAGAAACCCGCGAGTGTGACGAAACCTCCTGAATTTTTACAAATCCTATGGGTCTCACAAAGGCCACCGGCGGGTTAGGGCTAGAGGAGAGAAGGGGCTTTTACAGATACTTACGTACATATGACGTGCCACCTAAGCCAGGAAGGAGTGAACAGGGTTAAGATATAATCTGGAGGACATATTTTCCATTTATGAAAGATAACAGTACATTTACTTCAAAGAAAATCAAACCACTGTAGAAGCTGAAGATGCAAATGGTGGGGAACCAAAATTGAACTGAAACTGAAAGCAATATATCCTTAAGATATATATATCAGGAGACAAATGTATTGTTGTACTGTGGCCATTACCTGCAAACTAGTGCTCTGGTCGGAGAAAGGAGAGCTGAAAAATGTCGTCACAATACTCATCACGGTTTCGGTCACATAGCTTTCTAACGTGGTGTCAGCGTGTTTGCGGTCGCTTGTATTGTTGCAGACCTGGATGGAAAACAACCATAAAGAATAGACAGAATTATTGTGGGCTTGAGTCATTTGCTTCAGGAAGCACAGTCAGAACATACACTGATCGGCCCTTTCCTGCACTAAAAAAAGGAGTCAGATCAACTGCAGACCATACCATATCATACCACAAATAATAAATCACTCCTACATGCCTTAAAAAAAATCCCACAGGCACTTAAACAATGTTAGTGGAATGCTAGATAGCAAGAGATTGGTATTTTTTAGTACTTTCATTGGGGTTGTGCATAATCCCTAAAACGCCTTCCATTACCCTGCATATGTCGACCAGAAAGTTCTCAAACAGCTTCCACATGTGGTTGCTCGTGTAGATCTCCTTCATCTCGACCTCCGTGTCCACGTAGCAATGGTTCAAGAAGTTTATATATGCAATTTTTACCTAAAAAAGGACAAAGAACATACACGCTTAATTTTGCAAAAAATTATATCAAAGCAAGTCACATTCTGGGGCTAAAGAGTTGACACCATTTAGGCCAGTAGTTTTAAAGCAGGGTTCCAGGGCCCACTATGGGGCCTTAGTAAACTTAAAAGGGGCCACTGGATGAGTTTGTGGTGAGCATAAAAGACTTTAAAAACCTTACTGATTCCAAAATTGAATGGTGGTGTTCATATAAAAAAGAATTATATAAATGTGTAAAAATATGCGACTTTAAAAATGTAATATGTTTATATATGCATTTATGTTCATTTGAATCACTTAATTTGCATGTCTCCAGACATTACTTAGAATTCCACAAAAAAATGTATCAAATCAAATGATCATGCTTTCACTTCCTACGTAGTTTCTGATTAATGCATTTTCTGAGAAATGTCTGGTGAGATGTCTGAAGAGACTGTCTGGTGATGTCTATTTAACCCCTAATAATACAAAATGAAGAATGCAAAGGCCATTTCAGTTTAGGGACATTAACAAAAAGAATTCATGAAAATCTAGCACATTTGTTTTATGCACTTAATAAAATTAATACAATTGAATTAGTATTACATGTATTTACTGTTCGTTTGTATTTGAACTAAATCGAAATGCTAAAATAAATATAATGGGGGAAAAAGCAAATTACTTCCATGTTTAAACTGTAACTTTTGGAATCACAACATGACTACCTTATTTTCCTGCATATAACCCACGGGTTATACCAGATTTTACAAACCTCACAGGGGGTGCGTGTTATATAAGGGTGCGGGCTATATCGGGGGGGGGAAATTACACGCAATAATATTTCAATATATTTGTTACGTCCCTAAGGATGTAAGTGTTTTTTTTTTTTTGCAGTATTTTCTTTCCGTTTTTCTTTCTTGCGAGGGTTGTTGTCTCAGACAGCTGGCGCCGATAGGCTGTCTGACCTGTCAATCATGCAAGAAGACGTGATTGGCTGTGCTGCATGAGGGCGGGCTCTTCTCACCTCATCCGATGATCAACACCTGTAGAATCGCTTCTTAAGGGACGTGCTGCTGCACAGCGGGAGACACTGCTTTTTCTTTTTGTTCTGATTCTGACTTGTGTTTGTTTTCTTATTGTGTGAATTTCGCGCACAAGCGCTGTGTACCGAGCCTGAACAGTTATGGATAATTGACGTCATGTGAGCAACATTCGAAATGTGAACTTACACAAAAAAGTTCATCAATCTATGCACGGTGTACCGAGCAGGTTATATAAAGGTGCAGGTTATGCCAACAATTTTTTACACAAAACCCGCGGGCTATATGAGGCTGCGGAGTATCTGCGTCTGCGGGTTATATGCGGGAAAATACGGTAGTGGTTGATTAAATGAATAAATTTCCCAATTTAAGCACAAGCAGCTTACAGCAGAAAGATCAGAAGAAATATGCTAGCTTTTGATTACGGTGTTGGACTTTGAAACCCCAGGCAGTGCCAATCTTGTCTCATGAAGCCAAACTTTGGACTTGTCTGGTACTTATTCTGGCCAATAATCACTCACTTAGACAAGAAGAGTCCATCTGACCAACATGTGACGGGATCGTTCCCAGTTTGTTTTGTTTTCATGTGCCATTTAGGGAAGGGTAAACAGATGGTTGCGGATGAAATAAAATGTAATGTGCCAACCTCAGGGATGCAGTCTTTGTGCGTGACCACACGGACAATATCATCCAACGGCAGTAAGGAGTTGCACTTAATCTCAGTGTAGACGTTTTTGCCCTCCGTGCAGACGGCCAGCAGCTCCACCAGGTGGATGTGGTATATGAGGGGGCTATTTTCATCCATCCGGTCACGCTCCGAACGCATCATCTGGACCAGTGTCTGGAAAGAGGCCCGGTCATTATAAAAGACCAAAACATCCTCTCCAGAATTCACCAACTGCAGAAAAAAAGAAGAGAGATTTAACATTAAATCACAGGAATAATCATTAAAACTGAAATAATTCCAGCACATTAGCCACCCACCTCAGCCATTACAATATCCTGGCATTTCTTGATAAACTTGTTCTCTGCCTTAACAATGGTCTGCAGGAACTTGAGGTACTGCACGTGCCTGCCGTGACTCTCTATGCAGTGGACGAAGTGCTGGACGACCCGCTCATTCATCTCACTGCACAGCTGAAAGTTGTTCATGAATATGTGTTGCATCGTGATGGCCTCCAGGATCTACAGAAGATTAAAAAAGACAAATCAGATACATGTAGATGTAGTTTAAAAGCAGTTTAAAAACAAACATCCATGTCTGTTCTACATCCACAAACATGTCTGTTCTAGAGCCCAAGGAAAAAGGACTTTCATTGGAATTGAGCAAAATGCTCAATGTTGCTATGGTTTTCAATTTGCAAAGGACAAAATGACTTGTGACATGAACGTCACAGGTGAAGCGAATATTGTTGATCATCTCCAAACAAAGCCTCATATTAAGGTCTGGGTAGCAAACAACCAGTTCTCGTAAAAGTGTTGGTTGTAAGAGAAAAGGGCAGGAATAAAGATCTGACCGACTCTAACAAAGTCCAAATTGTGGCAAGACAACTGGGACTGGTATCTCTTGTGGGTTGCTCCTGGTTTTACCAATTTACCAACAGTGATCTGAGGAGAGATAAACCCAAACTGATGACCAGGTGTTGGCCGCCCACGAGAACAATGAAGGCCATCACGTCTGGTCTGAACCAAACTCAAAACTAGTGACGTAATGAGAGGAATGCGTCACAATATATAGCATATACAGAGCTGAGGACCAATCAGAGTGTCTATGATGATCCTTGTCTATCGTCTTGAAATCGCATCTGAACTGAATCTTAGCAGTGGAAGAAGGTCATCTGGATTTCTTTTATCACTTGGACGGCACCATTAACCTGAGGAAGTGATGCAAGCTAGTTCTGTGCAGTGTTTTGCTGGGAAACCCTGGGTCTGTGTGGATGTAAATTTGACGCGAGTCAACATGGTACACCCCATCGTGACAATGGTGTTCCCTTTCAGCAGGATAAAGGCCTGGCCTACAAATTCCAAAGATCTCAATCCAATTGAGCATTTGTGGGATGTGCTGGAAGAACAAGATCGATCTACAGCGGCTGCACCTCACAACCTAAAGGATCTACTGCTAACGCCTTTGTGCCAGACATCATCACCTTCACGGCTCTTGTAGAGTCCATGCCTCAGTGGATCGGCACGGTTTTGACAGTAAAGATGGCCGATATGGTCATATTTCAAATAAATACTTCACTGCCATTTACGGCAACAAACCTCTGTTCAATCATTAATGTTGAAGTGGAAAATGGCAGAAAACACTCTATGAACAAAAAGTAAAGAGCATCAAATCACACACAGTAAGGAGTTTGATATCCAACATCCAAAAACAGCAGTGTTTCGTCTGAAGTAATGTACATGTAATTCCATTTCATCACCAAAACAGTGCAAATAACACATGGGAACATTAAAATCCCCCCCAAATATGACGGTAATTAGTCTTGACATGATGAACTATGAATCATCGTCACGTTGCTCTAAAATTAGTTTGAGATGTAGCAGTTTGGAAACTGACAACATCTGTCATTCTCACCATCGCCCACCCAACACTCATCCAGAGTGATGAAGCGCTATAGCTTCCCTGATGTGTGTCCGAATCTGCGATGGAGAACTCACCCCAGGATTGAGGAACAGGTTGATGTGTTTGTGGAGCAGGGCCTGGTTCTGCTGGTTGCCTGCGCAGAAGTTCTGAAGAAACTCGTGAGCCAGTTTCATGATCTCTTGCATTCGGATGTCCTCACCCTAAAAAATGTACATTCCTGCTCATGAAAAGTTCTCCGTTTATAAATCAGAAAGTAAAGGAAAGTAATAACTTGTCATTCCATTAGGGAGTCAGTTTATTTCAGATAATATCTACTCCAACTAATTCATAAGTGTTTTATTCACTAAAAAGAAGCAGCTCATTGAAGTCATTCATTCAAGAAATGGAGTAAAGTAGATGCGTTGCACGTTTCACATTTTATGTTTTCCTTTCAAGGAAAGTCTGTTCAGTCGGCAACCATATTTGCAATTTCGGGCATTAAAAAAGACCAAGTCCTATCTATTTGAATGGTGGAATGCCGACCTCACAATTAAATAATACATTTTAAATCACAAACTGTTGGATAAATGTTGTTTCTTAGATTCAAATAGCGTTCTAAAAATGCAAGCATCTGATTCAGTGGATAGACTCTGAATTCTAAGAGTCATTCAGTCATGAATCGAAAGACACTGGTCACATTGCATGTTTATGATTCAACAAAAAGAACCGGATCACAACAGTCATTAACTCAGGAATCAGATCACTCTGAATGCAGTATGTTTCATGCTTGTAGATTCAGACACAAAGTAGTGGAGTGGCTGAAACGCAGGTTTTTCAGTACGGTTGGCTGAAGAATGCACAGAAGCATGAACAAACACTACATTTACATTTATGCATTTGGCAGACGCTTTTATCCAAAGCGACTTGCATTGCATTCAAGATACATATTGACATTCTAATCAGTTCTTGCTTTCCCTGAGAATCAAACCCATGATATTGGTGTTGCAGGCGTTGTAAACACCAATACTCCACTGGTTGAGCTACAGGAAAGCTAGAACATATACTGCACCTTTTCATAAGGGATCTGCAGCAGCTCAAGCACCACTGAATGAGCTCCCATGTTCCTCAACAGCCTCTGCTGCTGTTTCTTACTCTTCTTCCCCGACGGTCCTTCCTGTACACACAGCTTGCTGAGACGCAGGAGGATCTAGAGAGAAAAACAGACAGAAAATGAAGTGAACAAACACTTTAAATCAACTTTACATGTGGTGCTAATTCCTCGAGCACTGGTTAATTGGATCTGCTTTCGTTAAGAGGCTACATAATTAGCTTTACCAGTGTTTATGGCGCTTGGCTACATCAACAGACTGCTACCTTATTAAGCTAAATGTGCATGAACATGAGCACGTGATCGTCACTTTACCTCTTTCACGTCTCTGTAATTGTCACTGGCATTTCCGTCCTTTTTTTTGTCCGAACCAGAGTCCTTCTACATAAAGAGCAGCAAACATACAAAGGCTACATGAAGCAAGTGTGCAACAATGTAATCATGATCAGCTTTGCAATAAATTAATAAATTAATAAAGAACTGCCAATATACTAACATTTAGTGTGTTTTATATCAATTTAATTGTTTTACTCAGCAAAAGTGCATTAAATTGATCTAAAGTGACAAAGGCATTCATGAAGTTACAAAAGATTTCCATTTCAAATAAAATGCTGTTCATTTAAACGTCTTATTCATCAAAAATGGTTTCCACAAATGTATTAAGCAGCACAATGGTGTTCAATACTGACAATTAAATATTAAAAACATATTCAGCAACAATTGTACAGAATCAGAAATAGAAATTAGAAGATAGAAAAGCTATTTTAGATTGTAATAATATTACATTTTTACTTAATTTCTGTGCACATTAATAAGGCAATATAAGCACTACTGGAGGCCAAGCAACCCTCTATTTCAGGGGGTCCCAGCTTCATCTTTATATCCAAAAAAGTGGTCCTTTGACTACAAAAAGCCCTGCCTTAAATAATAAATGTTACCACCTTCTTTTTGTGGTCAGACTCTGCTGGAAGTCCGTCCCCTGCATCCATGCCATCATCACCCTGTCGCTTGTACACCCAGAGCTCAGATTTTTCCACATTAGATCGCAGTTGGTCAAGGTCAGATTTGATCTGCTTGTAGTTGTCTACATCCTGACTGGTCACTAGAAGCTGAACCTACAGAGAAAAAACAAGCACTGCATGAAGTTGCATGAAAAATACAAATGAAATTGTGCAATAAAAATGCATCAACCAACAGAAACGATCTAAAAATTGGAGTTTTAAACTAGTCAGCTTGTGTCACTGTGTTAAATACCTGTTTGAAAGCCATCAGCACTTCTTGTCTCTGACTGAAGTGTCTGAAGAGCAGATGTAGCGCTCCAGACACAAGCGGTGGATAGTCATGCATGGTAAGGTGCAGCAGAACCCTCAAAAATGTTCTTCCACCATGGTCATCGAGATCCAGAGGTGTGTTCTCCTCACTGAGTTCAGAAAAACGCTTACACACTTGCATATTCTTCCAAAAACGTTTGCACCTTCTCAATCAAGAAATGAATCCTTACCTTCCACCAAAGATCCCTTCTGCTTGCTCTTCAATGTTCTCAAAGTCCAGAGCTGCGAAACAACCAAAAACACTTTCATAATCTTCAGAGTAACTCATAGGTGATAGTGATTGTGGAATATGGTATACCTGGGATACTGTTGGGCCCGTCTGCATTTGCAGCTGGCATTGCGTCCGTTTGCATGTTGCTCTCATCAAACTCTCGTTTGAAGATGCACAACAAGCAGGAGATCCTGTAGTCCAGTCGTACATTCAGAATAAACTGAACAAAAAAAACACCAATTTTTTTTTTCAGATTTGTTCTCTGTTTCTTGCATTGAAAATTGGTTCCTTAGATTTGCAAAGGGTTTAAATAAAACAAAATATAATAATAATAATTTTTAAGATAAAAGGCATCAAAAATTTAATAAAATTTAATTTAATTAAAAGCAAGTCTCTAGGGCAGGATGTTTGTTAACAACAGTATAATCGCTGATTAGGAATTTTCAATTTCTTTGTACTTCTGAGCAAAGAGTGAAAAAGAATTGTGTTGTGTGTATATCGGGGCCTTGAATCACGTTCAGTCTTGTATACGTCACATGCACACATTGACAACTGCAGTTCACTTAATGGCCACCGGTGTCGCTAATAACAAGGGTCTCGGAGTTCTACATACAGTAATGCTTTGAGGTATGAGTGTCCCGACATACGAGTATTCCGAGATACAAGCACGCTTTTGAGCAAATGTTTGCTTTGAGATACGAGTAAATATTTGAGATACGAGCACACTTACAGATGCAGACGCTAGGTGGTGGAGCACTCGGAGCCCACGCCATCTCACTCGTTCACTTCACGTGTTCATCGACTAAAATAAAAGTGTTCGCGCAAGCAAAAATAGCAGTCAAGAGAAGATTGAGTGCGCATGTATTTAGTGTAGATGAGGTGTCAAATGAATGATTAAAATGAGTTTGCGGGCTCCCGTTTTTTTGCATGTAGATCTTTTATATGCTCGCTGATGTAATTTATATGTGCGCAAATATCAGTTTTGCGCTCGTTTCTTTTTGCAATGGATTTTCGCCATAGCCGACTTCCGAACGCATCCCCCGCGAGTCCTCCATATTGTGTTTGCGTCATTTACTTTACCTACGTAATCCCTCCTCCTCCACACATGCCAAATTAGCCGCTACTGTATCATCCGTCTCGAAGGTAGGAAATCATAACTAAAACCACATTTTATTTTATATCACAGGAATCCTTATATACTATAATTTGTGTGTGTATATGTGTCTCTATAACATGTTTTTTACATTGTTATTAGCACTAATAAGGGAGTTTTTTAGAGGGCCGGAATGTTTGTCTGTTAATTCTTATGGGAGGCATTTGAGATACGAGCAACTCGAGTTACGAGCTCGGTCCTGGAATGGATTAGGCTTGTATCTCAAGGTATTACTGTATAGCTCATTAAACGATGTTTTTAATTACCTGTAGGATCTCTATGATCTTTAGTTTGGTGTCCATCACCAGAATGTCTTCCTTCTCTGGTTCGGTCTGGGCCTTAACCACACCACCATCTGGAGGTGTTGCGGGGGTTGTGGGTAAGAATCCACCCCCTCTAAGAACCACCTGGGTCATCAGCTCCCCAACACCATGGATTGATTTCATTACATTGCTACCTGAAAGAAACATAACCAACAAAGTGTTAAAACTTCTGATTAAACATTTCTCCTTTTACATTTGATGTCTTAGTGATTGTTTGAGTATAAATAGCCAAACCAACAAACAATGTTGAGCTTCCTGATCTGTAGACTCAAACTGTTATAATATAAGAAAAAGGAGATTTACTTTTGGATTCGTCTCCTTTTTCCATTTTGTTGATTGGATAGATAATGCTGACGTGAACGCAGTCCAAAATGGACAACAGGATCTTGGTCAAACGCAACAAGTCGCTGAAGTTGTAAAAGCCAAAGTAAATGAGGTTTCTTGCTAAATTCACAACCTTAGAAAAGCAAAAAAGACAGAAGATTAGCCACATCCAAAGCCACCCACGTTTCTCACACTGGTACATTGAAGTGGTGGATTACCTCAAAAGTGAGTTTGTTTTTCTCTTTATCAGAGAACGGAATGTTTTGACAAACCACATCTCTGAGATAGTTCTCCACAAAATCCATCGTGAGTGCAAAGCGCTCCTTTATCTCGTCTCTACTGGTTCCATCGTTATCATAACTAGAAAAAAAGACAACATTAAGTAAACCATTTTTGTCTGGTTGAAACAAAAAACAACAACAACAGAAACCTAATAATGGAAGTGTGTGTGTGCAACATTGTAGAGCATACTCATCGATAGCGATTTTGGATGGGATCTCAGACCACAGCCTGGCATATTTCACAGGCATGACCTGTTCCTGCGGGTCACGGTCCACGTGCATGTGAAGCATCAGTCGGCAGAACGAGGCACGAAGGTCATAGGGCAGGTCTTCATCCGACATGCAGCGCAGAATCAGATCCACATCCAGCTGACCCGAGATCTTCTCAATGGCCAAGTACTGGCGGTCCAAACACATCCGTGCAAACAGGTTCAATTGGTATCTGAGGAGGAAATGAACCAGGAGAGCAGGCAACTGATGAGAGAACTGATGTTTTGATTTGGTTTTATACCATTTTTGTGTTTCGCCCTGATTAGGCTGACCTGTAGTAGCTGATGACCTCCTGGTCCTCTTTCTGTCCTTCTTTAGCATCCTGTGCCAACTCTCTGACGCTCTTACTCCGGATCTCCTTACCGCTGTCCTTCCAAAACAACCACACCTCCTCCTCATCCTCCTCGGACTCCACGGGTCCCTCTCCAGACTCGACCTCAAACCGAGACAGCACCAGCCTGAGGCGAAGAGAGAAATAGACTTTTAAACGGAGTTAGCAATAAAAAGTTACAAATAATTTGGAATGTTTTATACATTTACAATGTGTCAGTGTTCATTTTCATAATGCTTTTTTTAACACGTATTTTTGTCATGTGAAACCTATTACATGTCCTTAGCCATACAGAAAAAAACAGATAATGTTCATCACTTGCACTGCATATAATTGATTTAAAGTAGGTTGCTTGTGAATTGAATTATCCTGTGCGATATTCTCAAAGCATTGCTTAGTAATTCTCAAGTGTGACCTAACACTGTTAATAAATAAATTACATTAAAAAGTTCAGTGGTCAGTAAGTTACACACACACACACACACGTGTGTTTAAATATATTTTTATATATACTTTTATTCAGCAATGACGCATTAAATTGATCAAATATGAAGGTAAAAGACTGTTACAAAATATTTCAAAATTTCAAAAAAATATGTTAGGGTAATAATAAGGGTAATAAATTTCTTTTGAACTTTCTATTAATCCAAGAAAAGAAAAAAAATCTTGAGCAGCAAATCATATCTGAAGGGTCATGTGACACTGAAGACTGGAGTAATGATGCTGAAAATGCAGGTTTGATCACTGGATTAAATTACATTTCAAAATATATTGAAATAGAAAATAATAATTTTAAACTGTAATATTACTCCACATATTATACATATCCATATTATTGATCAAATAAATGTAGCCTTGTTGAACAGAGGAGACTTCTTTAAAAAAACACATTTAAAAACCTTACCGACCACAGATTTTTGAATGGTAAAAATAAAATAATTAAAATAAAAACTAATCTCAGCTTCTAATAACTCACAACATAAATATTGAAAGTGCAAGTGAAGCTGTATTTAATGCAGACTGGGTAACGTTCTTGTTTACTTTGTTTTGTTCATGGTTTTCAAAAATGTCTCACTTGGTCTCTATAAGGATGTCAGCATTGGCGGGGTTCAGCACTGCGTTGCAGATCAGCTCCTGAGTTACTGGGATGGACTTGTTCATGGACACACACAAATCGGACAGGTAGTCCAGAAACCTAAACACAAGAAGCACAACTACAACTGCAACTACATGTCAACAAACTTTAATTAGGAGAAAGTTTCTAGATATTTGCACACACAAAAAAAAGTGCTGGTCTCAAACTTTAACAGAAAAGCTCTTTCGTCTTTGCGCTACACACTCCCCCACCTTGGTTCACGATTTTTCCTCACAAGACTGACAAATGTGTCGATTTCTGCCGCCGTGATGTGCTTCTCCAAGAGTTTGCGGTTGTTGTGGAGGAGGGCCGTTATCGTGTCCTCAGCCAAGACGTCGTAGCCGATCTGTTTCTGCATGAAGCGGAACTGCTTCGCGATGTATTCCTAGACAGAGGGTACAAAGGGACAAAGTGACTCATTCTGTTCTTTCATACACCAGACCTATCGCCCTTTCTCTCTTAGAGTCCAGTTTTACTCATGAGGATGAGGGATGAATCCATAAAAACTTTGTAAAGACGATAGAGTCTATAGGTCATTGGGCATATGTCTGATTTGCTTTGGATAAAAGCGTCACAAAAACTATAACAGTATATCAATGAATAAAATATAACACTGCTGTCAATCAATACAAAGATTTCACTCATTTCTTTGAGGCTAACAATGTCGAATCAGTGCAATCAATTCCATTGTAAAATAAGCTGAAATGATTCAATAAAACAAATTTTCTCTATATATGGATCTATTTGAGAAGTTTGAGACTTTTTTTCTTTTCTTTTTGTTTTTGAGAGAGAGAATGCATGTGTGGGTGAACATGAGCACTTCTTCTGCCAAACTGAATGAATAAGCAATGTTAATTAAAACTAAAAGTATTAAATATTTGTAATTAGTAACACTGGTTATTGTATTAACATTGACTTTGAACACTTAAGTTCAGGTAAACATTTTAAGGTAAGATGGCATTACATTTAGTTTCTAGAAATGTTTCAAGAGCTTATTTATTAGAGAGGTGTATACCACAGGAAGTCACATTCATGCCTGCAGGACCAGATAACATCTTGAAGATCACGAACACATAAAAAAGAGAGAGAATCAAAAATAATGCAAACCAAAATTTAAATTTGTACTTTATCACTAGCAAAATGGGCTTTCAATAAAACGGTCTCCCTATATATCTATAGTAGAAAGGCAAAAAAAAGAATAATTAAAATTTGAAATCAGTGCTATCTGACTACAGAACACAGAAAATTGCCAAATAGACAGGAAAACTTAAACACCCATAGTTACCTGGGCCCAAGACCACTCCAGTTTGCTATGGATACGCTTACCTAAATCATCTTGCTTTAGAAGGAAATACTCCTTAGCAAACTTTTAGTCGTAACGGTGTTGACTTGTTTTGTTCTCGGGTAAACAAATTCAAAGAGTAAACGTTTAGCAGACGTGAGTAAACTTATGTTTCAGGATCCAGCATGTTGAAAGGCTGCAAAGAATCATAAATACAGAGAGAACGCCGCAACGGAAAATCTGAACAGTCAACATTTCAAACTGGGTGACCATAAAGAGTTTTAGGGCAAACAAGAGGTGAAAACTGAAATTGTACGCTCAACCACAAAAGCAAAATGCCATCGCGTACAGATAAGAAAGCCGCTGCCATAGTCATCCATTCTTACCATAATGCTGTTCAAAGAGTAGATGAAGCACGATATAATTATCAGTGACAAACACACTCTTACAACAACTTTTTTGTTAATAAAAAACAGTCGGTTTGACTGTCCGGTGGATGGGGATAAAAAAAAAATTTGGTAAAAAAAAATTGAAAAAAAGTACAATTTGTAGTTTCAGGAAAGCGTTGGATCTGTAATAAGTCCATTTTAGGTGAAAATGTGAATAATCTAGTCCAGGTAACACAGAACAAGCAAACATTGTTTCCCGACACTGAAGCAATTCAAAGGGGGTTGAAAATCGACAAAATTACTCTTTAAATCATAACAGCATGGCTTCAGAGAACAAACAAATCGACATAAGAAGCACTAAGACTTTCTAGCAGGTCTTGTTCACCTGTTAAAATGCAGTCCAATCAATTGCTATATATAGATAGATTATATCTATCTATCTATCTATCTATCTGATAGAGATAGAGATAGAGATAGAGATAGAGATAGAGATAGAGATAGAGATAGAGATAGAGATAGAGATAGAGATAGAGATAGAGATAGAGATAGAGATAGAGATAGAGATAGAGATAGAGATAGAGATAGAGATAGAGATAGAGAGAGAGAGAGAGAGAGAGAGAGAGAGAGAGAAGGTTGAACTTCCATGTTGGCTGGTGTTCCTGCAGACTCACCTGGTTCTTCCTGTAGTCCTGCTGGGAATGTCGCAGCACACGGTAGCACAGCCTGCAGATGTTCCTGAAGGGAGCGTGTCTCTGGTCACTCAGCTCCTCCAGACGCAACATGGGACCATCCCCGCTGTCTGTGAATGGGGCCTGAAGCAGCTTGAAGATCTATTGATGGAGGGGGAACGGAGACTGGAATGAACACTACATCTATGACACCTAAAGAGTCTCAGGGAACAACCAACCTGACCAAAAAGTTAGAGGTTTATGTTTGCAATTACACAACAAAAGACTGTTGTGAGCCTAGGCGTTTAAAACGAGATGATCGCAAATGTTCTAAAGTGTATCATCTGCTTTCAGAGGGATATTTCATTCCATTCATATTTTACATTTATGCATTTGGCAGATGCTTTTATCTAATCAGTTGTTGCTTTCCCTGGGAATCGAACCCATGATCTTGGCGTTGCAAGTGCCACACTCTACCGTTTGAGCTACAGGAAAGCCAATTTAATCACTCCTAGTGGTGAAATGTGAGGTATTGAAGAAAATCCTACTTGTTTTAAGATATTCTGCTCTCTCATGAGTTTCTGGCGCTCACGGTTGGGTTTATTGACCATGATCTCCAGCACATCCTGTCCATTGTTAGGAATGTCCACCACGAAAAACACAAGGTCCTCTAGGAGCTTGGTGACAAACCTATGGAAAAAGAATGCCATTAATCTTACAGGACTATACTTATATTCATCAAAGGAAGCAATGTTTAAAATGCCTCTGGAATAGTTCCCACACAGAATTAGTAGACCGGAATCAATCGCTACATTAAAACAAGATGAAGTGTTAACCGAGGTCGCAGCAAAGCATTTAGTGCGGGGTCACTAGAGCGCTACAGCATTTCTACAGCAGAAAGTCTGGGGTTGTACCTTCTTTCATTCTGGGTGATCGTGCCCTTCTCCAGTTTGCCAGCGATGGATGCCAACACTTTACTGGCATCGTTGGCAAAGTCTAGGTCCCTCACCTCAGCTGGCGGGACTGGCACAATGGCGAAGGCCTCTTTATCTTCTTTGACAGGTGACGTACCAATCTGAGAGGGGAAACAAACCGTAATTGAGTGCAACACATTAGGGTTAGGGTTCCTACACATTTTTTATTTCAAAACTCCATACTTTTCCAGACTCAAATTTCCATACACGCATTAGTTTAGGGAAGTACACAAGAGACAATTTTGTGTAATGAAAATATGTGCCTTAAATTCATTCGGTCGTGTTCGACAAACACAAAACAATCACTTTTGCCGTGATTCTGCTAGACGAATACATTTATTTTGTAGAAAGCCTTTGTTCGATTTTTTTTTTAAACTGAATAGGCGAAATAGTGTTCCATACTCAGTTTTCTTTTCCCATACTTATCCAGACCTGGAAATTACTCAATTTCATCAAATTCCACACTTTTCTATATTATTCCGAACTGTATAAGAACCACTTCCTATTTCACCATGAACATATAAATTATATTTTAAATATTTTAAACAATATTTCTTGATAATAATAATTATTAATAGCTATATTACATTGAAGACAATCAACTTAATTTTTTTTTCCATTTTACACAGACTACTAAATATTTCACCATGTTTTTTTTAACGATTTAATTAATATTTATTATGAATAATATTAATATTATTAGCCAAATTAAGGTGAATCTATTAAAATAATTTGTTATACATTATACTTCTATAAAAAATTTCACTAAGGCATTTTACTCACATTTTAATAAATAATAATAATTGTTATTTTAAATATAATATTTCATATATTACATATTTTATAATATATTTAATACTTTATAATGTTTATTATTAATACTACTACTACTATTACCAACATTAAGTTCAATATAACATTTATTAAATTACGAGTTTACATGATTTTACATAAATGTTTTACCATTGCACATTATTCTTTCAAATATTTTCATATTTATTAAAATATAATAATAATAATAGCAACAGCAATAATAATAATCATTATAATTATGATGATTATTATTTCAAAAGTTGCTAAAACAATTAAAAACAATAAATCAGATTAACTATTTAAATTAAACACGCACCCGTAACATAACTGGCTTCTCCTCCTCTTTATCGATGGGGTTGTTGGTGCTGTGGACCCATGTATTGGTGCACAAGTGCCTCAGTCTCACATACGAGTTCCTGAGGATGAAACAATAATTCATAATACACATAGACATCTAAATAAAATATCAGAGCTGAGACCTAGCGATTAACACTGGTGCTCACACAGTCAAACTCAGCAAATGGGTTTCCTAGGTTCATTTCCTTGTCTTGAACAAAACAGCTTTATAAATTAAACATACATTATAGCTTTTAATAATCATAATAATAATCAAAATGATAATTATAATAACCATCATTATTATTAATAATAACACTTCAAATTTAATGTAATATTTTTTACACACATAATAAATAACTGGAAATATAATTGTCAGTCATAGTTCATGTCATGTGAGCACCTTTAAAAGTCACTAGGGGAACCGCTTAGGGTCACTGTGACCCCTGTAACTCATGTGGTGTTAAATCCGGTTCAGTTTAAGAGAGTATGACCGTCTACGTCCAGACAGTGGTTCCATTGAGGATGTCAAAGAAACTCACTCACTGCAACTCTAACGTATGGAACAGAGTCAGATCGAATTCAGCTCTTTGGTTTAAATTGCATGATATATGTTCAGGTGCTTCTGACATAATACGTTTAAGTAAGCTTTAAAGCTTGTGCATTTTCAGACTTGAGTTGTTTTGATTGTATTGCACAATCCAAACTTTCCAAGAAGTTCACCAAGTTGACTCCAACAGTGCCTGCGGGACAGCAACAGCAGTTACACAAGCAAACACACAGATCTAATGGCTTCCAAAGCCTCTATTGTTCTCACTGTGTACTGTGTTTAAACACACACACCACACACACACCCCTACGAGGAAGCTCAGTACCTGTCAGGCCAGATAGTTCATTCACACACCTGTTCACATTACTCTCTCACACTTTGGCAATGTTCACACTGGACCCAAATCTGTTTGTATGCTTAAAATACATTTGGTTTTTGGTGTCAAATTGCATGAATAGTTATGAGGGTATGGTAGAAAAATCAACTGTATTAAATGGTATGATGAACATTAGAGACTGAAATAAATACTCTACCCATTTTTGTGTATGTGTGTGTGTAAATAAGGGTGTCAAATCTAAAATATGCTGTCAACTCTAAAGATTGGAGTCAGATTGTTTTTTCTTTTTCTTTTTGTAATACTTTTTTCAGCAAGGTTGCATTACATTGACAACAAAGACATTTATAAAGCAGCAAAATCTATAAAAATCAAAATCTCTTTAAGGAATCTTGGAAAAAACATGCATCACATTTTCAACTGAAATATTCAGCAGCACAACTGTTCTCAACATGGATAAACCAAAATGTTTCTTGAGCAGCAAATCATCATATCTGAATGATTTGTGAAGGATCACGTGACACTGAAGACTGGAGGAATGATGCTGAATATTCAGCTTTGATCACAGGAATAAATTATATTTTAAAACATATTTAAATAAAAAAGGTTTATTTAAAAAGAGGAAATTATATTAATAATAATTCATAATATTACTGTTTTTACAGCATCAAATAAATGCAACCCGAATTACCACAAAATACTTAAAGTAGTAAAAATAAACAAAAATGAATCATTAAATATTCAGTTTGACTGCATAAATTTTTTTTTTTTTTAAATCACATCATATATGTATCAGATTCACATATGAAAGAGTTCCACATCAGAACTAAAATGATGATTTAGTTCTGTATCGCATGAGAAAGACTGACCTTTCATAAAGATCAGATTTGTGCATCATTCAACTGAGGTTTGAATGTCACTAAAGAGTCATAGAGCTCACAGTTCTTTTAAACACAGACCTGGAGCTAAAACTGAGACTAATGGTTCACACAAACACAAACAAAAGCCCAGATTAGGGCAGCCCCTAAACAACAGTCGACTAGAAGACGCTTAGTCAACCAAGACTTTATTAGTCGTTTAGTCGCAGAAAAAAAAACTCCACAGGAAGTGGCGAAGGACCGTGATGGACAGATCGTTAACGGCGGTCCTTGTGGTAAATACAGTACGTCATCCATCGGCCTCAAACATCAAACATATACGTAACAGCAACTTTACTTGGCCGCCCTCTCTAATGTTAACCTAAATAAAGTGCATTCACTTAACTTTGAATTTCAACTCAACTTAAAATACTCAGTCATTTATTATCACACAGATAAGCGTAATACATCATTTCAAGCTGTAAAGGGTCTAATTGTATTTGCGTACACTCACAAAAAATGCAAAACATGCTTTTGCAAAATAAAGAAAAAACGTAGGATGCGTTTTCTGTCTCCCTGAACTGCAGCACGTCTATATCTTGTTACCTTGTGTCGGTATATTTTAAAATAGGGAAATTAGTTTGCCTATACTACTCAGAGACTACAATACTCTGCTTGACAGAAACATTGATATTACATGATATTTTTGCCATAATGCCCATCCCTACTCGGTCACACGCATCAACACGTTTAGATTGGTTTCAATGACATCAGACATGACTGTATTCCTGGCACGGTTGTATAATCGCCTATGTGACTAACAGGCTTACCTTTGTGTGCATATGTGTGCTCGCGTGTGTGTGTGTGTGTGTGTGTGTGTGTGTGTGCCCTCGGTGCTCCCTTAGACTAATTAGTCACATCTACTGTGTCCTGAGAGAACAAGAACATTTTCATGACTTTGAAAAACCTCTTTTCCTAAGATCAAACTTAAAGATGATCTCTCTCACACAGACATACGAGATATTGCCTCAGTTCAGCTTATTACACATATGGCCGTTCCTGTCAGCAGCTCAGTGGTGCATGAAATCCATTCAAAGCATGTGAATGAGAGTGATGTATAATCGATGGATGTGTTCAAAGCGCAATATACAAAGCTATTGATTCAAGACACACATCCATCATTAGCTCACACTCACACAAATCAGTCTGTTCAAATAGAGACAAAAAATGAGAATCTACAAAAATCACAACAACAAAAAAATAATAAGAAATACATATACATAATTTTTACATATATAATTTTATTTTAATAATATAATTTTAGTATTTTAATAATAATATTTTTTTATTTTGTTGATTTAGACATATCTTGATTTAGACATAAATCAACAAAATACTAAAATTATGTAAAAGGTCAATTTATATATATAATGTGTGTGTATATTTATATATATATATATATATATATATATATAGTGGTTTAAAAAGGTGTTTGGCCTCTTACAAAAAATTTTTTTTGCATGTTTGTCACACTTAAAAACTCTTTAGATCATCAAACAAATATAAATATTAGTCACAGATAACAAGTAAACAAAAAATACAGTTTTTAAATGAAGGTTGTTATTATAAAAAGAAGAAAAAAATCCAAACCTACAAGGCCCTTTTCACACACACACACACACACACACACACACGCGCACACACGCACGCGCACACGCACACACACACGCGCGCAACTGCATGCACGTGTGTATGTTATAAAAACACACACACATATATGCGTACTATATCTTCTCACATGATTCCTAAACCAAATGTCCCCATGTACTCTATGTTCTACTTGTGATCAGTAAGGGAGAGGGACGATTACTTTGCAAAAAAAATAAAAATGTATATATATATATATATATATATATATATATATATATAAATTCCAGTATAAATAAGGGAAAATGGGGGTAGGCACTGCAGTTACGCAACATCTGGCTTCTGTTTTAACAACATGTTTCAACACCATGGTGAGATATCATGCTGGCAAAGTGCACGGTCACCCTGTTTCCTGCCTCCGCACCCTGTCGGGACTTTCCTGGCTATTTTCAGAAAGAAAAGTCAGATTTTGGAGGTATCTGGATGAGGCAACACATTCACAGACACACACACACACACACACAAACAAAATGTGATGTGCACACTTCATCCTGGAAGAGTTTGGGTTTTGTGGTATGAGGACAAACGGTCTAACGGGTTTGGGAGTAGACATGTGATCTCACTCGGTCACGCATGATTCACTGACACAACAGACCTTATGGTTAAAAAAAAACTATGAAGGGATGCAAGACATTAACTTTCAGTATGAGGGAGACGTGTAGACCTTTCCTGTGACTTGTAGCCATAAGCATATGAATCAGATACACTTGTTTATCTTCTCTTTAAAGTTATTTACGACTTAATTAAAATATCCTGAAAACAACATAACAATCAGCCACTGTCAGTCTCTGGTATAATCTTGAGTATGACCCTATTTCACTCTTCAGAACTTTTCCAGGCAATAGAATAAGAGAAAGTATAAGAGACATGAATGTAGTGTGTGGCGTGAACACATCATAAACAGGAATCTCACATTACTGTGAAGCTTGTGACTTGTGCCTCACCTCTGCATGCACCAATCATTTATATGCATTTACATTTTGTTATTTAATAGGGTTAATTTCATTTAAAAAAAAAAAAAAAAAAAAATATATATATATATATATATATATATATATATTTTTTTTTTACTTACAGGTCACCCTTCCTCCTAAATTATATTACATTTAATTACATTTTGCATTAGAAAAACATTGCATTGGATTAATTATTTTAACAAAATCTCTGTTACCGTAAGTTTTTTTGTGCAATTCTCACTATTCTCAACACAGTTTAGTTAAATAGTAATATAGTTTACATCTACAGTTAAACATCACAAAAATGAAGTAATTATGAACCTAAAACTAAACCGTCAATAAAACTACTTGTCCGTAATCCTTTAACAAAAATGTTTAAAATGTAGATTTTAAGAGATGAAAATTCTGTCATCACTTACTCACTGTCACATTGTTCCAAACCTGTACGAGTGTCTTTCCTCTGTTAAACACAAAAGAAGATATTTTGAAGAATGTTGGTATCCCCATTGACTTCCACAGTATTTTTTTTGTCCATACCATGGAAGTCAATGGGTGCCATCAACCGTTCGGCTACCAACATTCTTTAAAATATCTTCTTTTGTGTTCAACAGAGGAAAGAAACTCATACAGGTTTGGAGTAAAGTGAGAATGAGTAAGCGATGACAGAATTTTCAGCTTTGGGTGAACTATCCCTTTAAATGACCTATTAAGTTTTGAACTGTACCATTTAAACCTGCACAACGTTATACATTGACTTTATTGGTACAATCCAATTGCGTTTCAGTGTACCTGGGCACGAGGGAGTCTCCTCCTCTGAGGGTGGTGGGATCCAGCTCAAATATGGAGGAGATGTCATTGCCGTCAGGGACGGACACGAGGGCGTACATGACCTTCTCGTTGGGCGTGCGCAGACGTGCTCGCAGAGCCTCATGTTCCGAGTCCAGCTAGTGGAGAGAGGAAACCATGTAACCATAGAGACACATCACCTTGGTCTGTTTATTGATTGTGTGACCGAGATAAAACCGCTCTTAAGCGATGCCATTAGCTGACAAAACAATCTTTGATTCGTGACATGTTTACAAATCTGCATGTGACCTGAAATATGTGATCGCTCATATACACAGGTGCAAGAAGAATGTGAAATCCCAGTCACAAGGTGCGATATACATATTATATATATATATATATATATATATATATATATATATTTATATGGATTCCAGCAAAACAAGCCTTTAGTAGTCAATCATGAACTGTTGTTGCTTAGTTTCTTTCAAAGACACTCCAGGGAAACTTTCATTTAGATTTTGAGGGCTTAAGGGTTCATTAACAGCAAAAGTAATGATTAACTTGAGCTTAATAAGTACATGAACACAAGCAGCAAGAGGAACTGCTGTGAAATTCAAGACGTGGTGTTATACTGTCACCTACAGGCACTGTGACACTGGTTTACCCAAAGCTATAGCGCCACCATGTGGTTGGTTAAAGAATATATTCTCGAAATTATATACTTTTCATATTTCATATCGTTTATTCAGTGGAAATTAATTTATTTGTGGAAATCAGTTTTTTTCTCTGTATAAAAAGTTCATAATATGTAATATAAATATATTTTACATAAAGATCATTTGACAGATGTAAAGTCTAATAAATAAATAAAAATATTTTTCTATTTATATACAAAAAAAAACATTAAAAATATATATACATTAAAAAAATGTTTTTTTTTTTATTTATATATATATTTTTTTTTCTTTCTGTATTTTCCAGGGTTTCTGCAAGTAAATGTAAGATTTGTTTCAAGACATTTTTAAGTAATATATTGAAGGGAATACAATACTTCAATGTGTCTCTGAGTGTTAATGTGAGAAACACAATGAGTTGTGTCAGCAGCACTTCTGAGTTTGAAAACACAATTTCCAACATAAATCCACTACTTTTTAATTCATTTTCTGAAATAAAATAGCTTGAATCGCTACTACTAGAATATGGAGATAACTTGTACCGTATCTTCTGATCGCATAACAAAAAAGATGTTTTCCTCATTATTTTTGTCTTGTATTCCAGTGCAATTTTGATTTTTTTACAATTGATTTTTTAAGGTTGTTAAATCAATATGCCTTTAAAGTGAGTTTACGCTTAAAACAAGAACAAATACCTGCCGAAGGGTTCAGAAAAATAACCCATTTTAAAGATATAATGAGCACCAAAAATCAAACAAAACTGCATAAAACTTCGACAATACATAACAGCACATACTGAAGAGAATATGTGGAGCTATGCAAAGAGCATAATAGGAAACCATATTAAAGGGGCAGGGGCATCATTACATTTTAGCATTTGACATAAAGATGAAGGTATAGAAGTTTGGCAAGAGAACAGGTCTGCTTATCATCGGGTGATAGACATATTTCCAGTTAAAAGCATCTTGAATAACTGATAGTACCTGGAAGTTAAAGGGTGAAAAATCCGCCACCTGAAGCAGGAAACAAACAAAAAAATATCCATCTATAGAATCAACAGTTTAATCTTTTAGCACACATACAGCACACAAAAAAAATGACAAATAAATAACAGGGTTAAAACTACTTACAGATGAACGTGATTCCTGTGACTCTTCCTCATAGTCAGGATTAACCTGCGAACAGATAAAATCACCAAAAACATCCTCAAAATGTGAAATCAGGTCATTCTATTTGACAGGCAACTAATCAGGAAATGGACAGATTTATTAAGCACAACCTAATAAAGTAAATGAAGGTCCTGATCTTTGAACACGTTCACTTGTTTAGCAGGATGTGTTTCAGAACTTATCAAACACAAGATTTTCCATTCTTCAAAGTTTAAAGTCCATTTGATTTCAACATTTGATTTAATGCACATTCCTGGTCCCGTATACATTCCTTTTTAAGGAAAAAAACTGTTATTATTAACACACACATTTTTTTTAAACAGTTTTGCTCATTTAAACGATTTAAACATAAAAATGACATAAGCACATAAAAACACTACATTATAAAATTCAATTTATAATAGAACATAAATAATATAGAATTAATTCTAAAAATAGATTCACAAACTTTCATTAAAATATAATCCGTAACTCAAGTTGTTGTTACTTGTTATGTAAAAACATAAAAACTTGTTCAACCAATTAAACTCCTTATTTTTCAACTCCTCAAACGCAAATCTGTTGCATATCCTGTGCCATCAAGTATTTATTTTAAGTAAAAAGGGCAGTGGATATGAAAAGAGTAACATATCCCACTTCATAAACTTGACTTCTTGATTGTTACAGGCCATATATTTCAGATTTATGTCAAAATATCCTTAAACATATTTGTCTAAACCTAACCCATGTTCAAAGAGCAGTTCCCTGGATGTGGATAAACCTGCACTATGTAAGATTTCACCATCTAATTGAGCAAAAAGTAGCTTGAGTGAGGTTAAGGCTGTGATGGGAACATCCAGAAAGAGGTTAAAAATCTTACAGACTGCAGATTTCAGGAAGAGAAAATCTATAGGAAGTTAGTAAGGTACCCTACCCAGTGAGTGATGTTAGTGCTGATCTGGGAACAGCTGAGAGGTGATCCCGAGCTAGCAGAACACACCTCACTCACCTCTGCTGCTAGGTAGGATCCTGTGGCCAAGTGTTTAAACCTGAAAAGACTATTCCAGTAACCAGCACCACCACGACACGGGTCATGATGAACCACCTGAAACATAAGATCGGGAGAAATGTCAATAGCGTAGCTGCATCAAAACCAGCATAGGAGACTTTTAAAAGGTTATGAAACCCCGTTTCTCAGCATCAGTTCGTTCTCACCCACAGTTTTGATGAATGCTACTAAATGTGGGCATGGAAAGCAACAGAGTGGAGGGGAAAGCAATTTATCTTTACATACGGGGCTTGACATTAACACCCGCTAACCGGCCTCATGCGGGTGGATTTCAGCAGTCACTCCTACTCGCTACTTTGGCGGGTTGAACTTTATTTATAGTGTATAAATTTTTCAATTGCAGTCTTTTAAAAAGGCATCTGAAAAAACAAAGTTAGAGGAATGTGTTGTGATGCATACTGATATTGAAATTCTCTGAATACTCATTTTCCGCAGCTGCACTTTCTCGCCCTTTTAACACTGCAACAGCGAGTTGACACAAAAACCTAAATATGAATACTGTTGAATATTGATGCCGGTGAATTTCAGTGTGTGATTGGGCTTATATAAACCTGGAAGATTAAAACTAATGGATACTAACATTGTCTTCTATTATGTACATGACAAAGCAAGCAACTCACCTCCACTTCCCACAATGCTTTGCTGCTGGTGGCAGAGGTGGCGGACTGGCGGCCAGTGGTTCGCAGGAACACATGTTGCTTCTTCCTGTGTTCATCGCAAGTGAGAAATTTCTCCTGCTCGGCATGGAACAGCCGAACCACATCACCCTTAGCAACCAGAAAGAAGGAATTAGCACCATCACACTCTAAAAAACTGCCAAGATGATCCCTCGCCCACAACTCCAATAGCTCAGATTATATTTCATGCACTTACCCCTTTAAGAATAACTTCCTTGTTGTCACTCCATTTCATAAATAAAACAATCTTCCAGCTAGTGTTGCAGTTCACCGAGTTCACCTGAGAAGAACGGAGGAGAAAGAGAGTCTTAAAATAAACCATGGTATTTTATTATTATTAGCACTTGCTGAAAACAATCAATTACAATACAGAGATATCGTGGCAGAGAGAGTTGATCTTAAATTAGCATTATCATAGCATAAAAACTTTCACAGTCACACTGGGTTCAGGATATTCTCATTGCATGGATGGTTATTTCAATTTTAAATCTCATTTAGAGCCAATTTAAAGAGAGTTTCCACAGCTTTCCTATTGCAAAGCTGTTAAGAGCAGAGTTCTATTCACAAAACATGGTGTAATGCACATTAACACAAAAAGATAAAACGGCAAGAAAAAGCAGACAAACCTCATTGCAGCCTGGATTGTCCACCAACTGATGGGTGCTGGCATGCAGAGGCTGTCCTGCGTTCACAGGATTCAAAACCACTTTATCCCCAATCACAACCTAAAAGAGAAAAATGATAAGTAATTGTGCATGAAAAACTAAGAACGACAGGGTGTCTCCTCACCTTTTTTTGGTGAGGGAACAACTTTTATTTGACAGCAAAAGAGTAGTCATTTTAACAATAAATCTAATGTCGGAAAGTTCTGTCATGGTGTTCCTCAGGGGTCTGTCCTTGGCCCTACACTATTTAGTATTTACATGCTTCCTCTAGGGCAGATTATTAGATGGCATGGTTTGGGATTCCACTTTTATGCTGATGATACCCAAATATATTGACATGAGTGTATGGGATCAAAATCCCGCCTGAAGTACTGTGGTCAAGGATGAAAAATAATTAGTAAATCAAAAAATGAAGTGCATTTTAAAACATAACGAGCATAAATCAAAACTTGAAACGCATTAAAAACGAAGCTGTACACAAAACTTAAACTCATTTGTGTTTTCTTAAATATTATGTTTTCCTTGCTTGTATTCCTCTGTATTTTGTGTTCTCTTCCATTTTCTGCTCATATTTTATTTTTTGGTACGCTTGAGCTCTTTTCCCCTTCGCTATCGTTTCCACGTTCTGCGCTTACGTTTCAAAAAGTTGCACTTCGGGTTTCATGTAAATTAGGTTGGACATAAGCGTAACCATTGGTCCACTGGCTCTAGATCGACAGTTCCTCCTCCAACCAATCAGTGGAAGAGGGGAGTTGACGTCACTGCAGTGCGACTCACGGGTGCTCTGGCCTGGCATGCATAGTAAAGCGGTTTTTGATAATGTTGTCATCTGTACAAAGAAAAAACCTTTCCGTTTTTTGGAACATCGTTGTCGTGTAAATGTACCATAATTAGGGAGTGCAAGCAAAGCAGGTATTGAGGAAGGACAGGTGGGAGAAACAAATTAATAATTAGATAACAAGGAGGGGGTTAAGTCTATAGACAGGACAGCACATGGCACACAGAAACAAACATGACAAGCCATGTGCTCAAACAAAACATGAGAACACTCACAAAATGAAAACACAAACCGTTCTACATTAATACGACAACACAAGAACGCCCGACAAATTAAAACATGAACCAGGCGCTCTGTAAGAACATTCAACCTGTGCACTCACACCAAGAGACAAAACATGGAGCATGAACTCTACACCAAGGTCATGGGTTCGAATCCCAGGGAAAGTAAGAACTGATTAGAATGTCAATGTGTATCTTGAATGCAATGCAAGTTGCTTTGGATAAAAGCAACTTGCATCTGCCAAATGCATAAATGTTAAATACGAACACCATGCTCCGCACAAGAAACAAAGCTCGCAGACAAGAGAGCGCACAGCTCGAGCACACACAAAGACAACACAGTGTGTTAGGGCCTCGGTCACAAAACCAAGAATAAACCACAGAATAAAATTAACCAAAGAAATCTGACAAATAAAAAAAAGACATAATATTAACATTATTTATTCAATTTAATTATGCTATACAGTGAGCCCTCGCTACTTCACGGTTCGACCATTGCGGATTCACGACTTCGCGGACTTTTTTCATTACGTATGTATATATTATAAAATAAATATATCGCGGATTTTCCGGAAATTGTCGCAAGAGTGCGACAAGGATATGGTTCGTTCTCTGCAAATCTGCAACAAAATCGATGAAGACATGACTCCCTACGTAATAATACGTAAATATGGTGTCCCTACTTCGCGGATTTAAAGCTATCTAACGCAATAAACGAGGGCTCAATGTATTAATATTGAATAAATAAATACAATTTTGTGTTGTAAGTATATACATGTTTTTCTACCGATCAAACCCAGAAGACATTGAAACTACAACTAAATAATTCCCATAAAACCACAACAACCTGTTATTCACATGAGATCCACCAATAGCAAACCACAACCATCTCATCATTTCCCCATGGACAAAATCCAAGTTACATTTTTACATTACATACTCAAATTGTTTCTTATTCTAAAAGCTGTTTCACTTGAATTTTTAAATCACAATAGCGAAGAAAAGTCCATCGACTTCTGGATTTAAGCTCAATTAGTTCATTTCAATAACTGCTTTTGGATACATCAAGAATACCATACATTTAGGTAATCTCTTGTAGTGCCTCAATTTTGCACATATGTATATTATATAAGTATTGCCATGATTTTCCATGATGGGGGCTGAATGTCACCGGCGCTCTCTCTCCCACAGAGGCCATTTATAATGCCATTGGCAGGGGAATTCAATGCTGTGAGCTTTGGGGCCTTTTGTAAAAAACACTCTTTACCCCAGAGACCGGCAGCGGATGACACCCCATGGCCCCTAAGCAACAACATCTAATGGAGCAAATGGAGTCTAGTTCTGTTTAGATTGCACTTTTTCCAGAGGCTTACAGGTTGTAACTACAAGTCAGGCCATTTAGGGTCCCTAGAGTCCATTTGACATAAGAGTTCGATTTATTTTGTTCAAAATTCAGCCTCACACCAAGGAATTCCACCCGAGTCTGCTTGAAAAGCTGTTCTTTTGAACATGCCAATAAAAGAACCCTGAAAAACAAGTATGATGGTTTCCACAAAAGTAGTTTTCAACATTGATTCAGCAGCAAATCAACATATTAGATTGATTTCTGAAGGAGCATGTGACCTGATATTTAGCTTTGCATCACTTTAAATTGGATTAAAATAGAAAATGGTTATTTTAAATTGTAATAATACTTCACAATTGGGTCAAATAACTAATCAAATAAGACTTTTTCAAAAACATAAAAAACTCGAAACTACGAATCCCAAACTTTTGAATGGGAGACACATTCTGTGCATGTTAAGTTAAGAGTATCAAAAATCTAAGGAAGAAAAAGTATGGACAAGGAAAATTGTAAAAATGGCACTGTGGAAAGAGAACAGTACAATTTCACAAAATCTGACCCCAGTTAACGGTTTAAACGGTGTATGCAGCCACTCACACTGTCTCCTATGGAGCGAAGTTTGTAAAAGGGCTGTATGTAGAACCAGGAGCCCTCGTTTCCAGCCGAGTCCAGCGTCACACGCATGGCGTTCTTCTCCAGCAAAGCAGGCAGTCGTTTATTCACAGTAAGGTACTTATTGCTTTTTAAATGCAACAGCTGTGAAATGGAAAACACACAAACTTGATATTAACAGAGCAAGCAACCTTAATTCACAAAAAGCTGGTAAACCCATGAAACCCCTTTAGCTATACACATGAACATAATTAAGGTCGCATGCTGAAGTCACATGAAACCGTCTTATATTGTGATGAATTGTGAAAAGCAATTATGAATGCAAGCTCAGTGACAGAACAATGGATTTCTGTCCTGCCAAGTCGTCAGTGGCACCGCGAGATCCCTTTTCCCCCCGTCTGCCAGCTGGCTGACCTACCTGAATAACGTTTCCATACTGGATCACCGTTCCCAGCAGCTTCCGGTTTTCTGATTCATTCTGTTTCTTCTCTAGATCAGCAGCATGCTGAAAAACAGAGGTGAAAATGCAGCTTAAAAAGGCAACAAACATAAGCAAAAGTGAAGCACTAGACAAGTTTATGAAACGCCATTTAAATCAACAATTATTTGATTTACATGTAATGAACAATATTTAAGTTGTATTTCATGTCCAAATAGATTTAAATCTATTTTTATAACCTCTTACCCAAGTAGCATTCACACCCAGATCCACAAAACCATATGCACATAAAAACATGTTGCAAAATGTGCAACGTATTGAACTCACATGTAGTTTGTTGAGAAGTACAGTGTCTGTGGTGCTGTTTCCACCAGGTTTTGCTGCTTTCCAGAACTGTTTCTGAGCAGAGTACCTGTTCATTGGACACAACTTGAAAAGACAGTCTGGAAAGGAAAACAGAAAACACACGTAGACACCTTATGAAAAGTTCACACAAGCATTTTCACCTACTATAAAAGCCTTCATACCTGTAAATCAGAGCTTTATAACCATTTTAAGTATGTACCCACAGTCCCATCAGGAAGGCTCAAGTACCATTTAGTTAGTATTAATATTGTAATGCTAATTATTGAGCATTATCAATAACATTATCTTTAAAATCTTTTTTTTAAATATATATATGAAAAAAGTAAGTATTCTTTCCTTAAAAATGAAGCCGTCATTTCAACTAAACAGTTTAAGTTTATGTCTTTAACAAAATCTATGATGAAAAATTACTTTAGACGAGATGACACGAAGATCACAAAATGTTATCTTTGACTATATCAACATGGAATATTATTAAAATGTCATTTAAAAAAAAGCAACATAGGACGTATGAAGCAAGTGTAGCGTTAGCTTAAGTGAAAACTAGCAAATGCGGAAGCACAGAGGATAGAGCAAAAGAAAAAGCTGGTCACGAATTAGAAGTCTAAAACAATACAAGGATTTTGATGTAAGAGGAGAAGCTACATACCTTTCCTTCATAAGCACATACGGCTACATACTCATTCGAGCACAGTTTTAAATATGGGCATTATTTTTCTTACAAAAACCCATCATTTCTCTTCAGAAGGCATTGTTCCCTGGAGTCGTATGATTACTTGTATGATGGATGGATATGCTTTTTGGAGCTTCAAAGACTCTTTGGGCTCTTTTCAATGCCTGCTGAAGCTGCTTAAGTTTCACTGGACTGACTGACCTTTCAAACATAAAACAAAAACTGCAATACATCCATCAGCAAGGTTTACTTAGCCCTTTTTAGAAAGGATAAGCAGGTCAATCTGAGACATTGTGGCCCATTTAATTGTACTTTTTATTATTCTGTGAAATTATGAGGGTACCTGTGACTGCAGGCACAAGTGACTGGAACAGTTCATTCAGTATCCAGAGGACTCAAGCTTGTCTGAAATTTGTTAAACGACTGGGTCACATTGCCAATTGAACTCCAAAATGTGAGTTTGATCCAACACACCCAAACTAAAGAGCCCAGTAAAATATAATCCACACAAGCTACAACTAATGTAAACAAGTTACAGCGTTTTTATTTGCTTCACTGAATAAAGCACTGTTTGGGCTATGAACATGAATGATCCCTCAAACCATGTTTACGCAGCAGCAACAAAAGCTGTAACTATGGTAATCTGGCAGAAACTAAAGTTACCATGGTATATTTTTGTGAGGTACAGCATGACTAAGCAAGCAGGTTTGTTCCTTGCTAACCAGTTAGTGTTTCCCACATTACAGCTTTACTCGGTGTAGGGAAAGCTCTTCTTGTCACACATATAAACTTTGATCATAAGATGCTATCATGTTAGCTAGCAAATTAGTCACTGCTTCTCAAGAAACATATGTTATCATGATGGGACAGGACTGCACTGAGAGCCGGGCTACCTGACAGCGTATAAGAGCAAGGAAAGAGTAACAGGAAGGGAGGGAAGACACGCAAAAGGACATGATTAAGTGTAACGGGTAAAAATAGCACTATGTCCGCAGAGCGCACTCAGAAATGCGGCCAACACTAACGCTAGCACTCAGGGATTAGCAGCCAGGGAACGAGGGATGGAGGGGGGAAAATAACAAGAAACACTCAAGGACGGAAGGTTAAAAATTAGGAGAGAAGGATGTGAGGAGAAAGAGGAATGGAAGGAGTGACAGAAGAGAAATATAGGTTGATGGCGCTGAGGGGCAACGCTAGGTCAAACAGAGATGAGAGGCAGTTAGCATGCTAAACCACAGGAGAGATGCTCATACCACACCAAAACAATCACTAGGTTATCAAACAATTATGGACAGAAATACACAATTATAACAGGAACCCCATTGCATGACGCTACCATCATTCCGTTTACCATGATTTTACAACAGTAACCCTAATTATTATGCTTCAAGTGAATATAGGCGTCACTGAATCTGAATTTATAGTATAAAAAGTAAAATTTTAAATAATACTATAATTAATAATAATTAATAGTATAATTTTCATCTTGAGACTCTCCAAAGATTACATTATGTTGTTGTTTTAATAAATGTTAAAGACCACTTAACCTTAAGTAAGCATTAGATGAGGTAATCTAAAAGTAATAGAGGAAAGGAGCATGAACACTTAACTATGTTGATAAAGTACATCCAATATCAACCAATAATCAGTCATTAACCGGTATGGTACAGATATATATTGTGCATCACTATAAAAGAAAAGTCCAGGGTTAAGGTCTGTTTTAATAAACATTTTAATAATCATTCTAACTCAAAACGAATAGCAAAGTTCAAACCTCAGCTATAACAGAGCAAAAATATCCCTTTCAGAATTTGTTTTCAAGCTGAAAAGCCAAATCCAATTTCAAAGATCTCGAGCATTTAATGCAGCGGACAACAAAACTGCAGTGGACTGCTATAATAAATGTTATGATGAGTAAGTGTTGACGCTAATATAGATACCTTCATAGTTTTCTGTGTCCACTAAACACCACAAGCGATGTTTTAATTTCTTATTAAAAAGTAGTGAAGCTGGGCTGATAATGCCACAATAATTAAAAGGATAGTTCACCCAAAAATGAAAATTCTAACCTTAATCCTGAAACAAAACAACATATTCTGAAGAATGTCAGTAACTAGAGAGTTTTTGGTCCCTACTGACTTCTCAAATATGGAAAAAATACTCAATGGGCTCCAGCATTTGATTACCAACCTTCTTCAGAATATCTTGTTTCGTGTTTAAAAGAAAGAAATTCCTACAGCTTTGGATCATCTTGAGTGAGTAAATGATTTTTAATGCATTTAAAAGCAATTCAACAGACACTTTTTTTTTAACATCAAGCGTCTCGTGTTTTTTCCAATGCCAACAAAAACACCTATTCGTGTTCACGTTCACCTTTTTTTTCTTCATAGTAATCAAAACCAGTTTGAGATGCAACGCCCTCAATAAGAGGATACATTTTCGGAGGTTAATGGTATCAATAGGAGTCTAATGACAGATTATTAAGCACTCGTTCTGACTGAACAACAGCTTCAAAAAGCATTGTTAGATATGAATGAGTTAGCAAAGCTCTCAGAGACACCAGTCAGTGATCGCTATCTTGTTTCCCTTGCTGTGGTTATTGCCAAAAATAAATGGGTTCTTTTGACTGAGGCCAATATACTAGTAGGCCACTGTTCTTCACAGGATCCAGGGACTACATCTGTAGCCATGACCCAGGATCAGAAAGTAAGGTCAAACTTTTGAATGACACTTTAAGGCTCTCTGGAAACCAGGCCTTTTAAACAGCTTAAGCAGGCTATTAATACCACGAGGGATCTAAAGATTTAGTGGTAACACTCTCTCCAAGTGGAAGTACAGTGAACAAAGCCTGGCCACTACTGTTCTGCTGCAGCTACCTGAAGAAAGCCGAACAGAGAAAAAAAGAGGGCAAAGGGATTCTTGTATGACTCAGAAAAAGCTAAATTGTTTCCCCCATTACAGCAGTGCTCAAATAGCAGTATCATAATCCAATGCATAAATCAGATTCATTTGGTAACACTTTAGATTACAGTCAAATTCTCACTATTAACTATGACTTTTCCCTCCATAAACTCCTAAAAACTGCTTATTAATACTAAGTAGTTGTTAAATTAAGGTGTTGGGTAGGATTAAGGGATGTAGAATATGTGCATGAAGAATAAGGCATTAATATGTGCTTTATAAGCATTAATAAATAGCCATTTCTCTTGTAAAACGCATGCTAATAAGCAACTAATTAATAGTGAGAATTGAACCATTGATTTTGTTTAGTAGATTTAAATAAACCTGATGAAACATTATGGGTTTTTAAAATAAATTCAATATAGAGATTAAAAAAAAATGATGTCCCTAAAATTAAAATGCATTTAAAGAGAAATGGTCAACCCTACTGAAATAACAGTTTATATGAAACAAAATGAACGACATTCTAGGCAACCAATCAGATTTGAGGGACAAGTTTACCAGTTTGTGTCAATTTGTAGTCTTACAACCAGAGTTAGGAACTACTACATCAGTGTAATTCCCCTATTATTTCCCTCTGACTTTAGTTATGCGTAGGGTTAGGACAAAATTTTCAGATAGGAATGTTGATCCAGGAACATTTCTTACTTGGCAATAATCACAGTAACCTGAATATCTATTTGGCTATTCACACAAAACCACCACTCAAGCACTGGTAACAAGATAACATTTCCCCATCAGATTTACGCTGTATTTGACATTTAGGTTCATTGTCTATAGTTTCAGATTTGAGAAATCTGTGGTAGACCCTAGTCCTGAGGTGTCCGTCCACCTACACACCCGTGCCTCAGGAAGTGCATCAGCAGATGCATGTTCAGCGGTGTGTGGCAGCTGTGTTGAGGCACCAGCGCTTGCAAAATTCAAATGAAACATTAACATATTTCATTATTTAACCCTAAAAAGGACATTTATACAGTGGAACCCGGTTATGTCGACGGCCTCGGGGGTTGCAAAAAAGCATCCGGATAACCGATGATCGAGAAAACCGAAAAGCCAATTTGGCGATTTGTTTAAGCGATCAGCATGCTATAAAAATGTAAATGTGTTTTCTAACAACAAAAGGTATATGTGCACCAACTAACAGCAGAGATTGTAACGGCTACTTTATGATTATGTTGGGAATGTACCTTTAAGACTGTGTATTTTGTTCTTTGCGCGCTGTTCTGGTGTGAGTGTTTTTGAGTGAGGAGAGAGATGGCCGCTCTATTGCTGACAGTTATTTTCCTTATTTTATTTGTGATGTTTGTCGAAGCGTTTTCTTTTTCCTGGTTTGTACGTACGCTCTTTACATGTTTGAGAAGAGCGTGTTGGTACGAAACCAATCTATAAAGGCTCATGTGACCAGTTTAATCGCCTTGAGTTTTCTTTCGTTTCCATTTAACGTCATGGCAGTCGTCAACCACTCTGACAGTCGTTAAAAGATTTACCAGTATACGATAAAAACCACCTTCGATTCTCGATACAAAACTTTAATTATAGTCTCCAGCATTGCAAACACAATTTCACTCACAGCATAAACAGTCACAACACACGTGTAAACACGGTCGCTCATACATTTCGCTCAGACACAGTTCTGAAAGTATTGCACACGCGGTTACTATGGTTTCTTTACAAAGTCTAAAATGCTTTGTTGCTTTTAGCCTTTAACGTTCTGCTTGAAAACAAATGCTTTTAAGCTTCTATCAGTAACAACGTCTTTGTCGATGTAAATGTAATCTGGGAATTCCTGGACAGTGATGGTGAACTCCTGTGCCTCCTCTTCCAAGATAACATCTGTAAGGCTTGATTCTTGCGTGAGTTCTTCTGCGGCTGCATGGCACTGCGCTGCAAGAGTGATTGAAGCGTCATTGGAACGAGCGACCATACGGACCGTGATGCACGTGCAACGTGAACTCAGCGCAGCGCAGTGAACTAGGTACTATCATTAGTCACGGGCATCGAGATAACTGATGTTAAGTGGCGACTTTGTCCCTCTTGTGCTTGAGATAGGGTTCGGCGATATAAAAGAATCGACATAACCAATAAGAAAATGCTAAGACAAATAGGGAATTTGGCAGTTCCACTTCCAAAACGTCGACATAATAGGGTTGGCGAGTTAACCGAGCTCGAGATAAGTGGGTTCCACTGTACATTGTCCATCCTTGGCTAGGCATTTTTTGGAGCTGGGAGCAGGAGACTGCATCATTCTCGATCAATCATCACAACACAAGAGCTCCAGTGTTCC
This sequence comes from Rhodeus uyekii, assembly GCA_037043235.1. Taxonomy (NCBI): domain Eukaryota; kingdom Metazoa; phylum Chordata; class Actinopteri; order Cypriniformes; family Acheilognathidae; genus Rhodeus; species Rhodeus uyekii. Next base: position 340,755 of record JAWRVZ010000132.1, read on the forward strand.
AGCCTCGGTTTCCATTCCATTGTAATTTACACATTCAATAATTTAAAAAAAACTTCAGCCTGGCATAAAAACATGATACGAAGCCTTACAACTTACTAAAGGAAAAGCCTTTTGAAAAAGGAGTTATCTACATTACTCAAGCTAAAAACACATCTGATATTCGAATATTTATAATACACAGTGTCTTTTTTAATTTAAAGGTTCACATTTTTCCTGAAAAAAATCAATCCACTAAATAAAATCTACAAAAAGTTATAGAAAGACTCCATAAGATACACTATTGTGAAAAGAGCTGAGCCACTTTCACACAACTGAAAAATGCAGTTAGGTTAGTAGGAAACAGAAATGCTTCTCTGTGAAAGCCGTTTGAACTGTGAACCCTTAGCTACTAGTTACAGTTTCATTTCACTGCAGAAAATATTCCATTCAACAAATGGTACACCTCAAGACTATCACAACACCTGCAGCTGGTTACAGAATGACTTTACGTGAATATCAGCCCGCGTTATTCAAAGCCAGTAATGAAATGGGTACTTTTCCTAATATTTGCATATGGTATCAGTAATATTGTGACAACCATCTGCTGCGTCCACACCACAGCTAACAGTTGAGAAGAGCGCTAGTCACGATCAGAACAAACATGGCCTTGCTATATCACAAACTCATCAAGGCAGGCACTTTGTATTTGCCTAGATACATACAATTAAATCTAATTTCCATCAACGGCACTGCAGAACGTTTGTGCAAAGATAAGTTATTTTCAACATCACATCATCCTCAGTCCAGCTGTTTAACCTCAGTTTTTTGGTTGATTGCAATCAATAACAGAAGGTCTCTGAATATTAAAAACATGTACATATCTTTTCTGTGGAAGACTCAGGACCAAATAATGCATATGATATGATACGATGCCATAACTGCAGGTCGCCATACGCATTTCCATACTTCAATCAAGCAATCGCTAACACACAGAGCCATACAAATCAAGCTGACAAAGACGTATCCATCTGACGGATTCACTCATCTTCATGAGCAACCACAGAGCGACAGGAGCATGAGATCTGCTGTTTGAGTATCTATAAAGCACAGGAACACTAAAAGACCAATATATTTTAAGCAAAAATCAAAGAACAAACAACTGGGGCAATGTAAATGGCATAAATAAACATTTAATCAGGGACGAATTAAGTTTGTTTGGGGAGTTCAAACCGCTTGCCAAAGTGAACTTTCCAAGTAAAAGTTTAAGGTCAGTAATTTTGGTTTCAAAGAATTGATTAAAAGTGATTAAAATTGACTATAGACTTTAATATTGTGAAAAAATTAAGAACTGTTTTTAAACTTGAGTAAACAATGCCAGACTATCCATTTTTTAATTAACTATAAAGTCCTTTAAAAGGTACAGTGGGAAAAAAATAGCTAAACACCCAAAAATAAAAATTGTGTCATTAATTACTCAGATGTCGTTTCAAACCCATAAGTCTTTTGTATATCTTCGGAAGACAAATGAAGGTCTGCGTGATTTCCGTCCTTCCATTGACAACTACGCAACTACCACTTTAACGGTTCAAAAAGTTCATAAACAGATTGTAAAACTAACCCATATGAATTGAGCGGTTTAGTCTAAATTTTCACTTCATATGATAAACAGATTGAATTTATTTCATTTTTTTATTCACATATAAACTTCAACTCACATCAGCTATGGTAAACTGAAGCTCAAACATGAAAACCAATGTTGATATGTCATCGTTTAATCAGATTCGCTTGAGCTTCAGTTTAAGTTCTTAATCTTAATAAAACAGTTCATAGTATAAAGCAATCAAGCCTTTTTTACAAAGTTGTAGTTGCGCAGCTGTCATTGGAGGGACAAAAATCGCTTCGTTTTCATCAAAAAGATCTTAATTGTGTTCTAAAGATTAATTACTCACCCTAAAGTTATTTGTTCATGACAGAATTTTCGGTTTTAGATGAACAAACCCTTTAAGGTTCAGAGGAAGGATGGAAAATGCCAAACTACTTTTCTGTTACAAGAAGGCTGGACTAATATTCAAAGTGAACGACAGGGGGGTTGGGGGGGGGGGGTTGTACAGAAGTGCAGGACATTTGAACACTCTCTCCAATTCCTCTAGCCAAATAAGCAGAAAGTTCCTCTGAAGAGGAGGACGCTCCGGCTTCAGCAGCTTCATGCTGTTGCAGGACAGACTTAGAAAGAATCACTGACTTGAAGCCAAATTCCAGTTTCATTGCAATTATGAGAGATACAAACAGCCCTCAAAAATCTAAGGATTGTGAAAAAAACGTTCTACATACGGTATGTGCATTCAAGCACCTCAGCTGGACTTAAAAGGTAATACAATGGTGTGAAGCACGTCAAAACATCAACAATTCATTACAACAGAACAGAAAGAAACCCCTCAAACTGGGCAAAGAATCCAGATATTAAACAGACAGAAATGAGCAGCAGTGTCACAGGCAGAGGCTTGAACGTTTCACATGCAAAGCACCGCTGAAGCCTTAAACAGCTGCTAATGACAGTTCACTTTACCAGTAAACCCTATTCAAAAGCTTGTTTTATTCAGTCAATACCATTTCAGCAAGTCACTATTTTGCATACTTTGTAGTTGTACATGGGGAAATTATTTTTAGGGTGATTATATGAAGTATTTCACAGTTTGTGAAAGTACCTCATTAGTTCCCTTTGTTTGGTCATGCATTTATATCCTGTGTTCTCCTTCCTTCTCGTAACCTTGTTTTTTCCCGCTATCTCCCTAGTCTCCTGTCATTAAAAGACACTTATCCTGAAATTCATGCGTCTTCGTGCTGTTTCTACATGCGCATCCGTGACACACATTTAAAGTGCATTTTAAAAAGACAAAAACGTTCATTTGATTAAGCATTTAAAAGATTAACTGTAACTTTAATGATTAGTTACTATTTTATCCAACTATTCAATGCGTGTATAAATACACAACAAACACATTTATTTATACTTTTTTGTTCTTCATTTGTTTTCTAAAGTTTTGGCAATTCTACTTTGTTTTATTTTCTATTTTGTTCAGTTTGTTATGCATGTTACTATTGCATTTGCATAACCAAATTGATGTGCATATTTTACAAATGAATGTATAGTTGATCAGAAAAAATGTATTGTTCGCAATAAGATCATTTACGTGAAGCCGCATGCGGATCTTTCGGGGGTTGCTGACCCCCGACCTAACCCATAAAAATACTTTTGTTGGTGTAACCCAGTGGTTCTCAAATAGCGGGGGGCGCGCGTTACCCTGGGGTACATGCTTTTTTTGGCCAGGGAGTAGGTTTTCTTGCACTGAACAAGAGCAGCAGATATGAAGTTCAGATAACCGTCCCCTCATCCTTTGACGTGTACGATCACACCGGTGTTCATTTGTGTCACGCGATCAACCACTAAATTCACACGTGTTTTCACGCAATCTCTGGCACTGATCGCGCTCAGAGCTTGTTATTTATCACAACAATTCAGTGTTTTCAACCGCATAAGATTTCTTTTAGGTTTCAACAAGTTGAGCCAACAAGTTGGTGACTATTTTGAATTGTCTATTATACAGCGCTTTTTGTGACTGCGGTATGTCAGGTGACAAGCATGACGCGTTGCCATGGAAACAATAAGGCGAAAGTGCCAAAATGGGGGGAGGGGGGGCGCGCAAAATTTTTACCTCTTCCTAGGGGGGCGTGACAGAATATAATTGAGAAGCACTGGTGTAACCTAATATAGCCAGATTAAATAACCTTTTTGACTGGAATAAAACCATTTGTAGCTATTTCAACAACAACAACAACAAACAACACTTTTTAAGTGTGTCAAAACCCCTTAAGAACTCTTCCGTTTTTCCTTAAGACACACAATCCTGCTGATCTTACATTCCTAGCATATCAAGCTACAATCTGACAGGTTGTCATAAGCAGCCGCATGTACCAGCAGAAGGGGCTCAGAGGTTTCTCCCAGCATGCCTAGGGCTCTTTTTCAACACATCAGCCTGGAGGACAAGGTTAGCTAGCTTCTGACTGATTTCAACTTTGAGGATAGCAATCAGTCCCTTTTCCACCACACAAAAAGTCACAGCTCAGTCCTGCTCCTGAAGAGCTCCAATACTATTGAGTTTACTTCCAGTTCCATCAACCACACCTGAACCAGCTCATCAAGGTCTTCAAGTTCACTTAAAAACCACAGAAAGGTGTTAATGCAGGAATTAAACTCTGCATAACTTGCATGAGCTTTCTGTCAAAAGACAAATGCATCATTTGCACTACATTGAGTTTTTTTATTTGGCCAAAATTGGTGGGTGAGACATCAATGAAGTGAAAACACAAACCGTAACAGCACTTTTTAAAAGTGTTTTATGGGCTACATATGCTTACAACACTAGGGATTCCCATCTGGTATCCTATTCGATAACCATCTGCTTTAGATTCAAAGAAAAACCACAAAAAATGTGCCCGCGTCGACATTTCTGCAAATTGTTGTATTCAGCATTTAAAGTTGATTTCACAAAATTGTAAGTTCATATAGATCTCAAGCGCCAGAGAAAGTGCACTTCTTTCGAATTTTGTGTTTGAACTTCAGTTTTTGCGGTAGCTCTGTATATTTCTGTGGCATCACTGTCGAAGAGCAATTAACTGATGAGATGGATTTACATATTGTAGAGTTAACAGTTATCGTGAGCATTGTAAAGTTTGAAGTGGATGTCATAACAAATATCATTGGACCGGGAAAAATTTTAAATGAGCAAAATGGAACCTTGAGTCTCGGACCTTTCCGACGACACGTGTTTTGTCAAAATTAGAAAATTGTTTTTATAAAATAGTTTAAAAAAAAATTAAAACACCAGCCAATAGGGGGAGGAAACCAGTCTGGTAACAATGTCTATCGGTTTCAAAGGATGAAATTTGAGTTTTTAATACTTTGGTACCAAATTTATGAAGATTATTAAAATATGTGATGTGAAAAAAGCTAATAAAAAGAGCTCCAAAATTATACCGTTACGGATAAATAAGCATTAAATAAAGAACACCTTCCAAGAGTTACATAGTTACATAGACATAAATGTGGCCTTACCTCGAAACTTCTTCGGAGGGTTGTTTAGGTCCCCAGATTCTGGTTGCACCACACAGCGGTCGTCCACCAGACTGCAGAGAGGAGAAACATGAGTGTGTGGAGTTTTTCACGTTTTCTACATTGATTGCAGGGGAAAGGGATTTTGGAGCTCATAGTACTACAGCTACAGTGCTAAAAGTGGCTGATTGAATTATTAAATAATAAATATGCAGTCAAAATTATATTTTTGGTTAGCATAGAATTCATCTATAGGCTGGCCTGTAAAAAGTTGTCAAAATTAAATTATAGCACATACATCTCATAAAAAAGCAGAAAAATACTAAGGACTTTTACACAACAGTGCAATTTTTGTACAATAACAATTCTACAGAATGAAAATATCCCTGACTTATAAATATAACATGCATATATACATACACATATACATACACACACCTATTCAATTAAATAATATTAATACAGTCAAAAAGTCATAAATCAATGCAAAAAAAAACACTTACAAATATAAAAATACAAGGTGTTGCTTTTTTTTAATCTAGTTGCACTAAAACAGCCCATTGCACTTCTGTGCAAATCTAACAAATCTGTTAGAAATACTGTGTAGGGTTGTTTTTTTCTTGAATTAAATTTCTCTGAGTCTGAAAGGGAAACAATTAGCAAATCAAGAGGTCTTTAAAATTTCTCGAAAGGTTTATCTGCTTGAACGTAAGAGCCACAGTTCAGCCACATCCACTTGATAAAAGCAAATGTCAATTTATACAGATCAAATCATTTAGTGATAATGTAAATGACACTAAAATTTGCCTCTCATTATACTTTCTCTATATCTCTATAAGCCAGAATGAGTCACTGAAAATCTACCTCTTACTGGCTACGTTCACACAGCAGCAAAATACATTTCTGTTTGGTTATGAAACACACTGGCTACTGAATTATAACCAAAGTGAATCAGCTGAGGCTATATGTACAGAACTGAATGTTATGGTTGTCAACAGCAGAAAATGACTTGTGCGGTCAAAATACAAGACACGATTCCTGACTGTGTTTGGGAACACATGAAAAAGGAATCTGTATGTTTTGGGCCAAATATGTAAAAGGTTGTATGGTATTGTGTAAAATGTCAAACAAGACTAAATCCTTATTTATATTCCTTATCATTATATAATTAAAATGAAATGCAGTGAAAATCTCTGACAGTAACAGTAAACAAGGGTCTGCCGTTACCCTTATATATTATTGGCTGCATTTCAAAACCTACTGAGCTGCAAGACAACATTTTTAAGGCATCCTACACGTTAGAATAAACAAACTGAACTTATACAAACAGTATTTCTGGGTATTAAATGCACATTAAATGTCTGAAATAAACCAAGGCACCAAGGAAACCAAGGAAATAAACCAAGGCACACACACATATACAATAGAAATTTAACAGTGGTGTATGAACATAGATTGATTCTATGTAAAAATGACCAATACAATAATTTAATCAAATCATAAACGCATTCAAATAGCTCTAACGATTAAAACTACACCAAATTGTTAATTTTCACAGGTGTGTTTAACTAATTGTGGGACATTTTAGGTCAAATTGGCCTATGACACCTATGCTGTCTAGGTAGGAAGCCCACTCGGGTTTTAAAACGCAATAATTCTATACAATAGCGCAGTGTTTTTCAACCACTGTGCCACGGTACACTAGTGCGCCGTGGAAAATTATTCAATTTCACCTAATTGGTCTAAAAACCACTTTTTGAAAACTAATTCACCGTAAAATACTTTTTTAATTTGATTCCCATTCAAGACACTTTGATAAGAATGACTGTTATTGTTAATATAGGCTACAGAGTTTCACTTTTTATATTTTCGGTTGGTGGTGTGCCTTCTGATTTATTTATTTTCAATGAAAAACAATGTACCTTGGCTCAAAAAAGGTTGAAAAACACTGCAATAGTGTATAGTCTCTGTACAAGAAGTCTAAAAGTCTTCAGAGGCTTCAAAACACTGAATATTGCCAAAGTTATTCAAATGAACCAGTAACAAGTCCGTATGTAATTTGCATCCATTCACCATAAATGAAACCTGGCAAGTGAATTTCACACTCTCCAGGGACTAAAGGAACTAAAGGAGAGGTGGCTTCTGTCCGGTTGGACCTGACTGACGCAGCCACACGCTTGCAGAAGCTTCCCTGTGCCCAGCTGCAGGCCAGGTGGCTCATTATCTCAGCCCTGCTTAGGTCGCACGGTGGCACCTACACACTCGACGAGCACCACACACTACATACGCCAGTGTGGCTAAAAATAGCCGCGGCTCAAGAGGATGTGCGCGTGGTTGAAAGGCAAAAAAAGTGATTACAAGGCACAATATCTGCACAACGGCATCTTGACAAATGAGAACTGTCAAGGTTTTGTTCTCCAAAGCCACGTGGTTGCTTTTGTTGCCATGGATGGGTGACATGGGGTAGCGATGAGTGTGAGCTCATCACGCAGGATGGCAGACGGGGCTGATTGCCAGGAGGTGGCAGGGTGTGATTAAGTAAAGACGGCACAATCTCATTTCCAGGGGGAAGGAGATGAAGAGGGCAGCGCTGAGATTTGGCTAGAACACGGAGAACGGAGGAGGATGCAACTACAGGCCATTTTAACATCATTTTGTCCTATAGCAATATCAGTTTATTAATCTATTTTATGTAACTGGTGGGTTGCTGTCCAAAATGGACCACAGGTCCTGTGTGATGGGGACATAGACAGCAGAGAAATATAATACTTTATAATTGACCATACAGAGTAGACAAAGATTTCAAAGACAAAATGCAGTCATTTAAAAAATCTGCTAGATTGTGAGTTTCGCACAAGAATTTTGAGGCATTGCCCAAAAGAAAGCAGATTTTTGTGTGATCAGTGCATCTTGCATTGCTACACTATTGATGGGGGGGGGGGGGGGGGGTTCACCAAAAACATTTCAAAATGTGACTGTACTTAAACTTTTAGCATAGCAAATGCTTTATACATTACTCAAATCAAAGGTTGCAAAGTGTTACCATTTATTTTGACCCCATAATCTTTAAAATAACTCGATCTTCTGATGAACCATCAGACTTCTCTCTGGTGACGTATGAAGGACTTCTCCAATCATTACGGCTATGTTCAGACTGTCAGTCCAAATTCGATTTTTGTGCATATGAAATACGATTTTTACAACATGTGGTTTGAAATCACATTCAAATCGCATTTCTGGAAACAAAGGAGTGGTATTGGATACACAAACCGGATCGGAACCGTTGAGATACACAACGTGGATGTCAATCAGATACACACATAATCTGACAGTGTGAACGTAGTTTCTGCCCTGCATTTCTTTCTTTGTCAATAACCTGTTATGCTTGAGTGTTTAATCACAACACATAAGAAAAGATCTGTCCCAAGATCTTACAGGCAGGAGAATCCACTTTCCATATTTTTGGAGAACTGATCCATGTGGCCTGATTTTTAAAGACCAGAATAGAGACTTTTATCTTGGAGGAATATCCTAGCAAACATCTAGCACTGCCCTGACGACCTCCATTCATCAAGACAAAAGGAAAATGCTCCAGAAACCCATGCTGTAATACAACTGCACAAGAATAAGAACAAAACATATGTTACTTCTCGTTTCTGAGTGCTGTACTCTCACTTTCTCCTTCCTCTTGTGCTTGTGTATTGTTTTTTCTTCAAGTTCCTCTTGTATAAACTCTAAGGTCCACAAAGAGTACATGAGGAGTGTTGTCTTACCCTAAAGTGCTGATAAATCCATTGGTGGACCCCTCCGCATACAGGGAGCAGATGTCCCCGATGTGGAGGAAACTGGACATTTTGTCCGACATTTTGCTCCACTTTGCTGTGCGCCTGCGGACAAGAAATGAATCAGAATTAAGATGAATGAATGAATGAATTAAGGTGCAATAAAATCAGCTTTATGTGTCATTTATTAATCTTATTTAGACATTATATGTAGGTTATTGTAGGAGACAATAATAGCATGAGGGCCACGGGGATGGATTGGAGAAAATGAGAATTTGCCATTTTGAGATGGCCTAGTTTTTGACAGCACAAGCATGGAATTCAAGGTCCTCCTGCTGTATGGGTGGATAATGAGAAATGCTTTAGAAAATACAGCTGTGCTACACGCTGAAAGGACACTTAATTATGTATACTTTTTTGCAGTGTACCGTCCATACCGTTCTAAAGGGATGAAATTGAATAAAGCATCTCGGTTCACTATTCAAGGGCTGTATAATTCAAGGACAGCTAGATGTTAAGTGTGACCTTTGAGGGCTCAATAATAAAGATGTGTAAAAAGAAAGCATGTCTTAAGTTTGGTAAACTTTACAGATTTGGTTCTGTCCATTGTATATGATATTGCTGCTGATTGAAACATTATAAATTAAAATGAAGAAAGATTACAATTTTGAGAAGTGAAATGTGTCAGATAAAATGTTAAAATGTTAATAAGTTGTTGGGGGGGGGGGGTTGGGGGAAATCATCTTATTATTTATAATAAATAATATTATAATAATAAATAATTTTTGTAACATTTTTATTAAAAGAAAACTTCTTTGATGAAATACCATTGTGTAAAATAAATGTAAAATGATGTGAAACAAATATTTCGCAAAAATATGATATTACTGTTTTATGATAGAATTAATTGTCGTAAATAAATATTTTGTTATTTTTTATTAAATTGTACAATTTAATGTATAGTTAAATATACTAAAGTTAAATATATATATAAATTCAATTTAAATGACCATTAGATTCTAATTTTATCTAATATCTGATATCTTTAATCTAATAACTCATTGTGTGCAATAAAAACATTTTGGAGTAGGAGGAGCATCGAAATTATTAGCAATATACTGTATATAACTAAAAGCGTACACATCTCCTCTGTGATCATCAGTCAGTCAGCTGGAGATGAAAACTACAGTTAAATCAATGGCAGACGAGAACAGACATCATCAATAAGGAGCAGACTGCACAGATGCTCAACATATATCACAGTAAAACAAACAAATACAGTGTTGACATTGAGACGACCAATCTTATCTTAACCGAGAGTATATGAACTGCGGAAAAAGTTTGTTTTCTTTGGCTGACTATAAAGACTAATTATTATTTGAACAGTAAACATGCTCTACCTGTAAAATATCCAACGACAAACCACATCATAACCTCAAGCTCTGCTTGAATTTCAAATATTACCCAAGTGAATAATGCAGATGTTTTATTTTATCACACAGCTTTCGGGAATTCTGATAAAATTCCTGTAGCTATATAACTGACCGTTCATCCTAGAAACTCGTTGTTACATATAACTGTGCTCATGTTCCTCTGGAAGATAGTTAGAATAGCTAGAAGAAGCTTTCCTGTAGTTCAAACAGTAGAGCATGGCGCTTGCAACGCCAAGGTCATTGGTTTGATTCCCAGAGAAAGCAAGCACTGAATACAATGTCAATGTGTTTCTAGAATGCAAGTCACTTAGGATAAAAGTGTCTGCCAAATGCATGGAAGACAATAAAATAATACTCTGATCAATATTTTATAGCCATTTATTTATTTACCTGTTATGTATCGGAACAATCAAGTGATAACATAAGTAATAAAAGACGTTGGGGTGTATTTTGTGATAATGACTGCTTGACTGTATATTATCCTTTGACTTAATGACTGAAATACAGTTGATTACTGCAATATGCATTATATTACAACATAATGCATTATAGGACCACTATAACAATATTGCCTAAACGAACTGCAAACCTGCACAATTCTCCATATTTTCCAACCGACGAGCATCTTAACCATATTCTCACTGTAAAAAAAAAAAAATCTTGTTCCAGCGGTTTATGGCACATAGTCCTTGATTAAAAAAAAAAAAAGTAACTTTCCTGTCAAGTTAAAAGAACTTAAGGAACTACAAGTTCCAGTTTAAAAAGTTGAAGATTATATGTGGCCTGTTAAAGCAAACTGGAATGACAGATATGTTTTTTTTACAGTCTGGGCCCTGGGTTTTAAATGTGGAGGCCGAACTAATCTGACTACACAAACAACTAAAGAAAAAACTAAGTTTTCCACAGACATCCACCTTGACGTTGCATGTGCGTTGGGATCAAACTAAACGCTTAATTTGACAGGTGATAATAAACAGCCAATCAGAACTCAGCAGCGTCGAGCTGAACAACGCATCTCTAACAAAACAAGCCGCTTCATTGCAGAAAACACTCGTACTCTAAAGCCGACGGTGTTTTAAATGACTGTATCCGCCGTCTCGGTCCACCTGCTCCTCCAGCAGCTCTTCACACTGTTATATCGACTCGTTCTAAAAATTATTACACTGTCACCGCGACACATCAATCAGCGCATCGAACGCTGTCATTGATACAATGTAACCCGCTGTCAAACTTCCGTTGCGCTCTCAGTGATGAAGCATCGGTCACACATCCACTGCCCGCCTGATGTCTCTCTGCGCGGTGCAGTAACAGCAAGAGTTCAGCCGAACTTTACCTTCTTCAGAAGGAGACCGTGTCGGGAACACAACACTGGCGATGTGCTCAGCGGTTAAACTGCTCCGGCCGGGATTCCTCGTATAATTCCATGATATGCGAAAGTCCCCCAATTGAAAATCGCGGCGTCTAGCTGCCAGTTGGATTTTGTCCGCACTTGTCCGTTTTCTCACCACCTCCACATGAGCCCTGAAGCTCCGCCCCTTCACTCAACGCGCATCAGGAGTGAGAGATGATGGGTAATGCAGTTCTGAATCTCTATTAACAGACAGATATGGATGAATGGATAGATAGATAGATAGATAGATAGATAGATAGATAGATAGATAGATAGATAGATAGATAGATAGATAGATAGATAGATAGATAGATAGATAGATAGATAGATAGATAGATAGATAGATAGATAGATAGCTGGATGGATAGATTGATGTACAGATAGATAGATAGATGGATAGATAGATGGATGGACAAACGGACAGACAGATAGTTGGATGGATGGATGGACGGATGGATAGATAGATAGTTGGATGGATGGATGGATGGTCAATAAGCATAGATTTTTTATTATAACTATTATAATTTTTTACCAATTCAGAGTGTCCCCTGAAAATATTAGTCTTTAGGTGTTTAATTAAACCTGTAATGATCTATATGGCAAAAACATTGTTGGAATGAGAATGAGAACTTTTAATTTTCCTTTGGCCGACAGTGTCTTTAAAAGGAATGGGGGAGGAGCTTGTGAGGTCATGAGGTCACTAGCTGTCAAAAACATGAGATGTATTGCTTTAGCATTGTTTATATTGTGATGTGTCATTATGGAATGTCGTGGTGGTAATGAAATCAGACATCTGAGTTTAGAAAGTCTAGAAAAATGCCTTTAAGAAACATAATACTTGACTGAGTCCTGATGAATTCCTTCAAATGCACACTTACCCTGAAGAATCCAGCAAAACAGGTTTGGATCAGGTTAAACCAGCGGTGAGATGGACTACTTCCCATGTCCTTCAATTCTGGTTTTCATAGGCACTTTTTAAAAAGTCTGACCCACAAATCAAGTTGATGATCTACTTTTTTTCTTTTTTTGCATTTGGCCTACTAAAAACATTCCTAATGTTCATCAGTCGAACTGGAGCAGATTTTTGATGCGCTTTGGCACCGGCTTTTAACGGTGTTCCCTTGGTAGACGCCTCTATTTTAAATATGCTCTGGGTTATTTATGAAATACACCAACTTTAAAACAGGTTGCTATAGATCACTGCAGCTCTGATTGTATTGGGTCATATCAATGCTGATGGGTCAAGTTTGCATTAATGGGATAGTTCACCCAAAAAATAAACTTTCTGTCATTAATGACTCACCTTCATGTTGTTCCAAACCTGTAAGACTTTTGTTCATCTTCAGAACACAAATGAAGATGGTTTTGATGAAATCTGAGAGATTTTTGTCCCTCCACTTCATTAAGAGATCATAAAACTATGTGATTCAAGTGAATTAGTCCAAACTTTCTAGAGATTGCTTTACATGATGAACAGATGAATTTAGGCTGATATCCCACAATGCTTTGTGTGCTGTCAGTTTTTTATTTTATTCTATTTATACCAAAAAATAAGCATTGTTTGAAGCCATTAAATATTAAACCGGTTTACTCTTAATTTTTATTTTTTTCACATTCATTATGCATGATAGTTTGGTGCTCTATGACAACAGTTTTCACCAGAAGTCAGATGAGAGTTGGCCAATTTTCAGCAACATGTGCACAACGTGGGAATCAAGTTGAGACAAGTTTACGGTTATGCATATGAATTTATCTCACCTCGCTTACAGCAATATAATAAAAATACAGTTTGAAAAAAACAGATATGATTAAGCTTGATTAATCATGCTCATGATATGATGTTTTCCACCCTTCTGGAATTGATATGCAATCTTTCCCTTGCATAATGTGTGTGTTTATCTCATTTACACTACTGTTTTGTTACTACTGTTACTATTGAGGTCAATTTTAGTTTTTTTATGAAAATTTAAATTAATATACAGTACTTATTCCTCAAGGACACATCAAAACATTTATAATATGACAAAAGATTTCTATTTCAATCTTTCATTGCTGTTCTTTTGAACTTTTTATTTATCAAAGAACCCAAAAATGGATATAAGGTTATATATCAAGATTTTAAAGCAGCACAACAGTTTTTAGCATTAATAATATTTCTGAAGGATAATGTGGCACTAAAAACTGAAGTAACAATGCTGAAAATTCACAGGAATAATGTACATTTTAAAATATAGTAATCCCTCGCCCCTTCATGGCGGTTCAAGTTTCGCGGCCTCAGTGCACCGCGGATTTTTCAAAAATATTCATCAACAATTTAAATTCAAAAATACCGCCATATCGGCAGCCGTATTGCGGAAGCAGCGTTGTTTCATCGTGATGCGGGAGAAAGGGTTTCCCAGTATGCCAGAGAAAGAGAGAAACTCTCTCAGAGGCTTTGACACACACACGGGCACGAGATCGACCAATGAGAGCACGAGTGGAGTGGGAGCCTCTTCGCCTCTCTTAGAAGCAAATGTTGACGATCCAGCGCTGATATCTGACGATGAGGCGCTTCCCGAACTGATTTAAAGGCCTCATTATACCAGTAACACCATCATCATCATCATCACATTCATGAACCGCACATGTCTGTCATCGTCCTCATTACTGGAGTCTCAAGATACTGCTGTCATTGATGAGTGTAGAGCACCATAATACGTATCGTATGAGAGAGAGTGAATGTATAATATTTAAAATATATTATATATATATATATATATATATATATATATATATATATATATATTTAAAGTATAACTATACATATTTTAAACATTCTGGTACCTACACACACATATACGGAAATTCCTAGGGGGGCCAATCCTACTTCGTGGATTTTCACCTATTGCGAGGGGTTCCGGTCCACATTAACCGCGATAAACGAGGGATCACTGTATATTCAAATAGAAAAGTTATTTTAAAAGATAAAATTGTGTAAAATTGTAATTTCACGATATTAATGTTTTACTGTATTTTTGATTAAATAAATAAGCATAAAATAACCAAAGACAAAGATTTCTTACATGCCTTCAGACTTTGAATGGTGTGTGATTTTGAATCAGCTCTCTTCACCAGAGCAGAATCCCCAAAACTGCCTTCTTGCTGGCCCGGCACAGCTACATCACTCACAGAAAGGTACATCACCTAGCAACCTAGTGTGCACTCACACCCTGAGAGTGATGTTTATTCCTGACAACACACAGACAGACACAATAGAGGCTCTTGTGCTTGTCATTCATCATGCGCTGTATTCTGAACAGCAGGATGAGTAAGAGGGACCATGAGTGTGGGCTCAGGTAATTGTTATCATCATACAAACTTGAGTCTTGCGCCTTATTCTCCACGTGTGTGCGTTTGCGTGGAGTGGAAGAGAGCACCGAGCAAGCCTTTTGAGATGGAAATATCTGCAGCCACAGCTGCTGAAACCAAAAGCAGCCTTTGATCTGTTGATGGATGCGACAGTTAACCCAAGAAAACATCAATCATCTGTAGGAGAGACACTGTACGCAACTATAAAATCTGACAGATGTCATTCTAAAACAGCCCAAAAGACCACAAATAGAATTGAATTTCTCAGTCAAGAGTCTATGTCCATCATGTTAAATGCTGATATTTAGCTCCACTACTAGTCGACATGGTATCTTTAGAATTAGAGAGAATTATTTTCCTCTGAATAGCCACTGTTGCTCAGTGTTTGAATTGAATCCTGCAACACATTTCAGTTGATTTGAATGGACAGCTTGGTCTGCATTCGGACCCTGAAGGTCTCGGAGGATCTCCAATTAAGAGAGGAAGAGTGTAATGGTAAATTAATCACAAATTCACTGTTGTTCAAAATGTAGGGCTTGTACGGTTTTTCTTAAAGAAATGAAAGGCTGTTCTTGAATGCTTTGTAATTTTACCATGCCGTACCAGGCTCAAGTGGAGTTGTTCCTTACCTTTCTTAGAACCGTTCAGCTCAACAATGGAAAAGCAGCTTTTGAGAACTTTTTGGATAATACTGGGGACTTTTTCTCCGAAATTTTTTTTTTTTAAAGGGATGAAAATTCCCAAATATAAAAATTCTCACCCTCGCGTTATTCCAAATCCCCAGTAAGACTTTCGCTTATCTTCAGAACACAAATGAAGAACTTTTTGATGAAATCTGAGAGATTTCTGTCCCTCCATTGAAAACTATGCAACTACCACATTTGACGCCACTTTCAAAAGGTTTATAAAGAGTTTATTCAATCTGTTCATCATACAAAGCAATCAAGTCTCTTTAGAAAGTTTGGACTAAATTGCTTGATTCATTTATCCATGAATCAAGCAATTTAGCCCAGACTTTCTGAAGAGACTCGATTTCTTCATATGATGAACACATTGAATTTAGGCTTTTATTCACATATTTTATTCACATATGTGGTGGTGAACAAAAGCTCAAGAAGCACGGGTCAAGCTCTTCTTTTTGAAGCATCAACATATCAGTTGCATAACTATCAACGGAGGGACAGAAAGTTCTCATATTTCATTAAAAAGACCTTCATTTGTTTTGCGAAAGACGTGAGGGTGAGTAATTGTGGAGGAACAGACTGGACGAGATTACGATCTGTGTATTGAGTGCTGGCTGCAAGGCAAAAATAAAATTAACCAGCCAATGAGGAGGAAACGGCCGTTGTTTGTTGTGGATGATGCGATTAATGCTCATAATGAGCCGCACATTAGCTTAAAGGACAACAAACATCGAGCCTGCCTTTTAAACTGACCCTACTGACTCTATTACCATCTATGAATTATAAGAAAATCAAATGGAGGAAAATGTATAGAGAGCCTTGAAACTATGTAATTGTGGCTCTGGTCTGGATCTTATTATTAGGCTTCTTGATCTGGATCAATATGAAATGAAATTCGCAACCCAATTTACTCCGTAATGTGACACACTTTCAAATTACACAGGACATTCAATAAGAAACTAAAGTAGGAGGTGTGATTGCATGATGAATATTTTCCAATGGGATGTGATTGGATGATGAAAAGTGGACTAAAATACATTCTTTTTTATATTATATTATATATATATATATTCAAGAATGAAGGGTCAGTTTTGAGTTCAAGTGAACTTTATAGTCTTGATCTGAATCCTAGTCTTGATTTATAGTCTTAGTCAATATCACAGTCTATTTCCATTATACTAAAGGTTGACAATTACCTTTAAATCCATTCTGTATCATTAAAGAGAATAATATTCCTTTGAATAGCCACTGTTGAGCCCCTAAAACATCATGGTGAAGGAGGAAAATGCTCTTGTGTTCCCCCAAGAAACTTTGTGTTCACCCGCAAACAACACAAACATTTTATGCGAGGGAATGTCATTGACTCGTGTTTTTTTCCACCATCATGTCCCTTACGGGCTCTGCAGAATCCTGCAACAAATCTCAGTTGATTTAAATGGACAGCTTGATCTGTAATCAGGTCTCAGAGGATCTCCAAAAAGGAAAGGATGAGTATAAAAGTAAATTAATCAGAAATTCACTGCAGGTCAAAATGTGGGATCAGTAAGATTTTTTTTTTTAAAGAAATTAATACTTGTATTAATCAAGAATGCTAAAAAGGACATTTTGTTTTGTACGAGAAAGATAAATATAAGAAGTGAATGAAAAGAATTAGGTGTGAGGGTTAAGCCTTCTTGATGGTTCTTCCCATTTCAAAGGTAATGATTTTTTTTGGCCACACCAGACATGCAGTCCTATTAGTTTAACCCTGATAACTGTCTAGCCATGCCCTAGCAACCATTTGGAGCACCCTAGCAACTGTACATCAGCATGAATAAGCCATATTTCAGCACCAGAACATATTATAGACTTATGGTTTGGTTCTCTTGCGGTCACATGCATCACTTTCACACCTGCTTTCACACACAGTGCCGAGTTTTGCCACTGCAAGCAACACTCACATTTTTCAGCAGGAAACGTCCATAAATCTTTGAGAATTTTCACAAAACTTTGATGGCCTGAACGAGCATTTTATTTTAGCTTCATGTACCGTTATCAATACTTGAATGTGGCCAAGATTCATAAAAAAGCAAAATTTTAATCAAAAAGCTGAGAAAAATGTGTTTTTGTAAAAGAAAAGCTTATACAGTCCAGTACCTCTTTCTGGATCGACAATTTCATTGCCGGTAACATTAGGCAACATTACGATAATGGTAATATTAGGTAGTTTTGATTGATATGTTGTTTAATAATTAGAACTTGCTGCATCCTACTGTGGACATCCAGCCACGGCCACATCCAAGTGTGACGTTAGAAGCCTCACCCGTGTCCAATATGTCCCTTGTAACTCCTGATCCACCCGTTTCGCCCCGGAAACCTGATTTGTTGTATGTAGGTTTTCAACTGAAAAGGTTTTAGGGTGTAAAGGTAGGTTTTAGTTGGATTTCAATATGTAGGTTCCAGATTGAAAAGGGTTTTTGTCAGGCATAAAGGAATGTGTAATAAAAAGAGAAATTAGGTGTGAGGGTTAAGTGTTCTCGATGCTTCTTCCTGTTTCAAAGTTAACGATTTTTCCCCCAAACCACTTCACTTAGTCCTAATCCTGCGGCTGATTT
Source organism: Rhodeus uyekii (assembly GCA_037043235.1). Classification (NCBI taxonomy): domain Eukaryota; kingdom Metazoa; phylum Chordata; class Actinopteri; order Cypriniformes; family Acheilognathidae; genus Rhodeus; species Rhodeus uyekii. The sequence continues at coordinate 359,074 of JAWRVZ010000132.1, forward strand.
CATTGGTTAAGGTTTCAGAGATGGATAGGTTTAGGGATCAGTGTTTAGTGCAGACAATCAGTACTGTGATTGACATGATCACAGGGGGGTGGGGGGGGGGGATCAAGCTGAGAATATGACGTATTTGGACATGAGCATAGAGACTGTACTGTAGTGCATGTGTAAAACAGCAGGCAGATTGTAATGTAATTGGTTTCTATACAGGCTATGTCACACTGAAACCATTCGCTCTCATGTCGGAACCAGCTCTGATTTGATCAACACCATCTGGGGCTTATCACTTCCACCAACCACTGCATCACAACATATTATGCATACAGTGACGTAACATGACTACATACTGTAGAAGAAGCAGAGTTATGTGTCCTGTTCCACCCTACAGGACAAAGTTCTTCCTCACTAAAAATAAAAGACAATTATACAGTGATAATGGCTTTGGTTTTCTCAGAGGAAATGGTCTTATTAAACGAGCTACAGTACTACTCTAATTGGGTCTTGTGGCTTAGCCCGAGTTGCCATTGATACGCCACATTATTTAGTATGACTGTTTAGAATAATACAAATTTCTGTACACGTATACACTTGCAACCAATAATAAATAGCACAATGCATCAGTTCACATGCTAAAAAATGAATAAACACGACATGCTTGACTAGAGATGAACATTGCCTTATCATAATCAAATTTTTGCACACTCTAGTATGCGGTAACTATGGAAATGAATCATTTGTACTCTTCTGAGATATGATATCTGAGGATGCAGTACAGAGAGAGAGAGAAAGACCCAATGGGAACGTTTTGAAATAAATAATTCCCATCAATGCATTCGCTCAATTTCCCCTCATCGAAACAGGCCTGTGATCTTGCGCAATAACCAGCTGAGTTTAAAGTCACTTTCTTTCTCCAATCTGGATGACAGGACCTCCGACAGTCTCTGCTGAGTAATAAGGGCCGATTAGCAGGTTTGAGCTTTGAAAGCCCAGCGGCTTCATTAAGTCACTATTAAGCACTGTGCAATTGGACTGTCACTAATAGCAGCGTGGAAGACAGGCGTGACTGATGAGAGGAAACTGGGCTCAGTGCGCTTATGCAAACGAGGAATTAGAGAATGTTAAACAGTGGAGGACACAGATTGATATTCTTTGAACGCATTAGAAACTTGTGAAGCTTCATTCAGACTGTTTTGCAAGCACAAAAGGTGTTTAAGATGGGGATAAAAATTATAATGAAGGGATGACTTTCGACTATAAAGAGCTTATGGTCACACTATAATTGTTTCTTGACGCATCATGTGGAGGATGGACAATTTTGCCCTTGAGTGACTCTACAAAAGATTTGTATTGATTCTTCACAAAGCAAAAGATAGAGTCCTACACATAAGTTTATAGTAAGTAAATATTTTTTTGTTTTTTTAATATAATAGTCATAGGTTTTACCTTTTATAAAAAGATTTTTTATGAAGTGTTATCCATGAAATGCACATAGCGTATACTCATAAATCACAGCAGTGGACATTACTATATTGCTCTAAAAGTCACATCCCTATCTGGGCCACTGGAATATTTGATCTTTTTCTCTCATGTTGCAGAGAAACTCTCCTGATAATGTTCTATATAAACATGTAAGGCAACACGGTTTTAACTCGGCTGCACTGAACACCAGCAGCATGGACATTAACGGAGTCTTAAGGGACACACTTGTTTAATAAAACACTGCCCTAGTTTCTCTAGAGGATCTCAAGCCAAAGTAAAAAAAAGGCCAGCCAATAAATAGAGGATCAGAAATTCACTAATATCCAGACAAGGTCAATTGAGTTTGAAATTACCCACATTACATTTTTTTTAAATATCAAAACTTTAAATATGAATTCATTTTGTTAATCAAACAATGAATAATTATTGATTCATATATATATATATATATATATATAGAATATATATATATTCAATATATATATATATAAAATTGTGATATAAAATTATATATATCCATTTATTCTTTATAACAAGCAAATACGTTTTATATATATATATACACACACACACACACAGGTATAAGCACGCACACACATATACACACACATACACACATAAGGGCTGTCATATCATTTAATTGCATCTACCATGTTTTAGGAAATATATTATTTTTCATCAACAATAACTATTGGATTTTGTACATTATGAGTAATGATTAATTTGAATAATTTTTTTTTTACTATTAATAGTAATAAACTATTAATGTTAAATTTATTAATTACTTTTCACATTTGAATACATGATAAAAACAAAACAATAATAAACAAACATCAACAATATAATAAACACTTAATAGTTTAACCATTTGATTTGTTTTTTTCCAACTGTTCTTTTATCTGACAAACAGAAAAGGCAAACTCAGAGGTCAGAGGTCAGAGGGAAGTGCCCTGCACACTGGTGTCTCTTCATTTCAACGGTGCAAGGTTGCAATCAATGCCTCTCTCTCTCTCCGAGGTGGACAAAACAGTAATGCGACCTTGACATGCCCTCCCTTGTTAGTCAAACACTTGGTATACAACCTCAAAGTGGCACCGCTGACACTTGCTAACGGAGCATAGAATTACAGATTTTACTCTTCAACAATGATTGCTAAACACTACAGCCTACATGCACCGTCCAGTCGATATCACACATCCCGTTGCCATAGAAACCCAAGAATGTCGGCTCACTCACCAAACCCAATGAGTCATGAGACAAAAACAGGATTCGGAGATTTTGCCACAATCCTCACATCATCAGTGGATCGAAGTGCAAGGAAACACAATCACTGCACAGCGGCTGCTAATAAATACAGGGCTATAAACACTAAACACGGTGGGTCCTCCTCATTAATAGGAAAAGTAGTGCATCAGTATATTTGATCCCCACAATCACTTTTATGACTTTTACAACATTGGCTTACAACCTTGATTTTTTTTTTTTTTATGTTTAGGGCATCACACACTGCAATACATACACATACACACATATACACATACATATATATAGACAAAACAATGGCATGGATATATTTTTTTTGGGGGGGGGGGGGGGGAATCTTAAACTTATGTAAACAAACTGAACCTTACTATAAAGTGTCACATAATTTTAAAATGTGTTGCTAAATGTTTTTCCATTCATGTTAATCAGCAATACACACACACACATACATACATATACATATACATATATATATATATATATATATATATATATATATATATATATATATATATATATAGGTGTGTGTGTGTGTATCTCACACAGTTAAAAAGTTGAATTTCTTAAATAAAGGTCTTCATAAAAGTCTCTTTGTCAGAGTATGCCATCCTAAACGTGTAAAACGAAATTATAGTAAAATATTTTTTAGAATAAGATATTTATGAAAAAATAAAAGAGCACCTGCTTGTTTTCAGAAGCATCTACTGACTGAGATTTCGATCAGAAACAGGAAGTTTCAATCCTGAAAACCCAATGGTGATGTAACCAAACATCCTTGATGAGTAAAGTATTACTGATAAAGAAGGAATCCATCTGCTTTAACCCAGAATGCCTCGCGCTTTGCTCTGGTTTTTTAGTCTCTGTGCTAATTAACCCAGATGTGGATATTAATATTGCGGTGGTGATGGAAGCGGGGCTGGAGTGGAAACGGGGCAGATTTAAGGGTGCCGTCAGAATGAAGTGGGTCACTCCCACCCGCGTGTGACAGGAGACTAACAGCCGTTACTATATTAAAACACCCATGGGTTAATTTTAATTGCTCATTACCCAATAGAATACAATGACTGCTCTTAAAGGAGACAGCACACAAGATGCCGCTGTTTTACATTTTGGGAGAAGTGATACAACTTTGGGTAATAATGGGATAGTTTTCATTTTTGGGAGAAACTAACTTTTTAAAGGGTTAGTCTACCCAAAAATGAAAACTATCGCATAATTAACTCCCCCTCAAGCCATCCTAGGTATATATGAGTTTCTTCGTTATATTAAATAATGTCCTGGGTCTTCAAAGCTTTATAATGGGAGTGAAGAGAGCCTGCGTGTTTTGTAAGCTCTATAAAGCGCATCCATCCTTCATAAGTGATCCATATGGCTTCTATATTTATAACTTTATAAACTATAATCGCTGGCTTCCGGTCACTGCCGTATGTGAGTCCAGTTCTGGTGGAAGAGTGACCTCTAAGCTTGAGTTTGTTGCCCTATTTGTTTGAACAGTGAGAGGCGTCTAGCTACTACACTCTACACATCATGCGTCGGGTCAGAGGTCACTCTTCTGCCAGAACTAGACTCGCATACAGATGTTACTGGAAGCCAGTGATTATAATTTTTCTCACACACACAAAAAAACATCGCTAACCTTTAAGAGCCATACGAATTACTTTTGTGAGGGATGCGCTTTTCGGAGCTTCAAAATCTCAGGCTCTACTCACTCCCATCATTAATCTTGGACGAGCGTGGATATTTCTTAATATAACTCAGATTATGTTTGTCTGAAAGAAGAAAGTCATATACACTTATGATGGCTTGAGGGTGAGTAAATTAAGGGATCCTTTTGGGGTGAACTAACCCTTTAAGGCCTGATTTCACAGACAAGGCTTAGATTAAACCAGGATTAAGCCTCAGTTCAATTAGGGGATTTAAGTAGCTTTTGTAAACATGCTTTAGAAAAAAAAACATTACTGGTGTGCATCTTGAGACAAAACAATGGGACGGATATATTTTAAGATACGCCAGTGCAAGTAGGCTTCAATTAAAACATGCATTTTAGTCTTGGACTAGCTTATGCCTTGTCTGTGAAACCGGGGGGGGAAGGGATCTTAAACTTATGTAAACGAACTGAACCTTATTATAAACTGTGCTAAATGTTTTTCCAATCATGTTAATCAGCAGTGAAAACATTTGCCCCCTGAATTCAAAGGATACTTTCACACAAAAAATAATATTTGAATATAAGTTTCAAACATTAAATTAACCTCTAAATTAGGGGTTCTCAACTCTGGCCCTCGAGATCCACTTTCCTGCAGGGTTCATCTCCAATCAAACACACCTGAACAAGCTAATCTAGTCTTCAGGAATACTAGACAGGTGAGTTTGATCAAGGTCGGAGCAAATCTCTGCAGGAAAGTGGAGCTTGAGGGACTTTTAAACCATTAATGCATTTGTCAGACGCTTTTATCCAAAGCAACTTGCATTGCATTCAAGAAACTCATTGACATTCTAACCAGTTCTTGCTTTCCCTTGGAGTCGAACCCATGACCTTGGCGTTGCAAGCGCCACGCTCTACTGTTTGAGCTACGGGAAAGCCATAATTTTCTAATCCCAAGTCATTAGTACACATACTTGCTTTAGTTTAAACACTGTTTTAATGAAGAACTGACAAATCCAACGGTAAAAATCCCGAGCAGTTTGAAGCCCCACAACGACAGACTTTTTTCTGTGGTATTTTGTCCCCATCGGACCCTGCGCCGACCCCGTTTGGCGCGTTACTGTCCTGTCCACCTGCGTAGTCAAAAGTCAGCTCTTCATACCTTTCGATTTCCCGATTGGCAAACAGAGCGAGTCTGGGCAGCAGTGAGTGCACTCGGACGGGCACCATGAGCAGATTAGGCTGGCAGGAGTGGTTGATGAACCTCCCCACATTGCCCACAGCGACGGGGTCCACGAACGTCTGGGTGACCCTGTCCCGTCCGCTGTGCTCTTGAACAGCGATGATGTAGTTCATATCTAATGGAGTCTGGGAGAGCTGGCGGCGACGGGCCTCGTGAGGCCCGATTATTTCCCCAGCGTACTCGCATACGAATCGGCCACAAGGGAGGCGCTCGAGAGCCTCCACCCCCAAACCCCTGTCCTCAGTGCTGAAAACACCCAGGCGAACATCAACGCCCTTTTGAACGGCGCGGTTCTGGCAGGAGTCGCTGCAGACACATAGGGCATTGCATTCGAAAACAGGCTTGCTGTAGCCAACGTCCTTTTGCTGTTGGATCAGACGTCCCTCGCTGTCATACGTCTGGCCGAACCTCAAACAGGGGCAGCTGTCGGGCAGGCAGGAGCGGGCTCGACATGAGCACCCGGGGAGGGTCACCGCACTAGGGTCAAGGTCACAGCCTGGTCCTTGTACATTCTCTGGCACATACTAAAGAATTGACTCAGATTAAGATTTACAGTGAGCTAGAAATCAGTGTTAAAGGATAGGAAAGTGCTGCCATCTAGTGGTCGTATGACTGAACTATTTATGCCCTGTAAATCTCTATATCATCATTAAAATCAACTTGGGTGCTCTTTAAAGCCACTATTATTCTGCAAAATGATGGAAAATGGCTGTATCTCTATAAAGACTATACTGTAAGGAGAGTAAAATCAGCATTTACCTGAAAGTTGGAAAAAGCCTCTTTGGAGACATTGTTCTCTATCAAAACTGGAACATTCTCGATTCCGCCACTCAGATCCCGGCTGTAAGATCGCATTATGTGTGTTTTTGAACATTAAAGTCTGATTCTGATGTGAAATATAACGTTGTGAACTTGTGGATGGTTAACGGTGTGTAATGAAACGGAACCGGAAATGCTACTCGACACGCATAAAAGCTCGGAGTTGATGTAATATAAAAGTCCGATATCTTCAGTCTGTAGTGTGGAGGAATTCATATTATTCTCATTAAGAGAGTTTTTAGGATGTTATTGGTTATATAAATGATGACGGTCATGCATTTGTTACTTTGAGGTGAATTCATGAAAAACTGGTAACAAATTTGATTACAATCAGTGAATCTGACAGTTATAGACGAATAGAAAAACGTATGTGCTTATTCTAATATATATATATATGTATATATATATATATATATAACTTAATATCACAATTAACTAAATTAACACACACACACACGTATATAAATATATATAGAGAGAGAGATGCTACATGAAAAAAATCACCTAATTTACACACACACATACTTTATATATATATATATATATATATATATATATATATATGGGTGGGTGGGTGTGCGCTAATTAGGTATATTTATCTTACATGTATATTTAATTTTGCTAGAATATTGATATCACTAATTATTCAAATAAACACAGGCATGTCCATTTAACTGAGTTTTTTTATTTAATGTTTAACCACAAAAACAGAGACATAAACTGTGTAACTGGAGAGAAGCACTAAACACTTTAAAACAGTCTTATTGGCACTTTAGTGCTTTCCATCCACTTCCACCTCTAACTGGCATTTCTCATGATGTATGTTGCATGATAGATGCACAGCAGGCAGCAATGTATTTTAAACACACACTTTAGTAATTTAACAAGAACAGAATAGACTTTGGTAAAACAAGAGGGTAAATTGAAACTTAAAAAATAATTAGTTAACAATAAAAAACAAAACAAAGGCATGTCTGCTTATCCATGATTATTTAAATCGGCATTTGCATGACCGTTAATATTTTTTGCATGGAGTGTCAAGGACAGTTAAACAGTTGTTTAATAGCAGGTCAGAAACAAACGACAGAAAATCGGGCTGTTTGTGTGAACAAGAACCACAGAGACATTACAGGTTGCCTGACAGATCAAAAAAGGAAAAAAAAATTTAAAGGAGGACCATCTACAGTAAAACCTCAAAGTGAAATGAGGAAGAACAAACATCTGCTTATAGCATGATGGTCACAATGGCCCCTTACAGAACTGAACTGATCTACAACAGCCCACTAATAGAAATTTAGTTTGAATCATTAAAGTAAACAATAAAGACAGGAGGTGAGTGTCCGTAGCCATCATCTTATCCTCAGCGTCAACTGGGATGATGTCTAAGTCAAGGTTTCCCCTTTTGTGACCTTAAGAGACGAAGGAGAAATCAAATCAGGGGGTTATTGCAAAAGAATGTAAAACAAAAGTGCCCAGCAAACTCTTGTTTTCGACTTCCTAAACTCATAAATACATACTCTGGCTTCAATATACTCAATCCTCCGCTCCAAAGCAGTAAGCTTCTCATTCAAAGTGGCTAAACGGGACCGGCAGGACATATCTGAAGAGAAAAAAGACATTTCAGTATTAGAAAACAGACGAAAATAGCAATAGCTTCCTGTGACACAAAACATCTATGCAAATAATACACAAAATAAATTTATATATCAAAAAATTTATTATTAATGTTATAAAATGGTATTTTATATATATATATGTATTTTAAAACATATATATATATATATACTGTTTAATAAAAATCTGAATATACTTATATTATAAAAAATAAATTGTATGACTCATTTACTACACTGCCACTGAAACTGGGGAGGATTTATCAAAACAAACCATTATAAAGATTTTAAATGTGAGTCATTGAAAGACGCATATTAATGTGTAAAATATGTCAATAAGCCAAATCGTTATTTCAACATAATATTTAATGTAGAAAGACAAATCTGAAACATGGACGACAAGACCAACATCAGATCAACACAACGCCCTAAATGTTTTTTCTTCTGGTCATTACACTATCTGTATATGTAACAAAACCTGTCTTCAAAATACATCCTAATTTACTACGATGTTACAAGTTCCTAAACGACAATAAAAACAAAACTGAATGAACCCACATATTTTCTTCACATAAATTAGTCGAATGACCCACTGCTCTCGATTACCATGCTAGCGTGAAGAAATGCCGTGATAAACTAAGCAGGATTAAACGACTTCTCTCATTTACCGAAGGAATTGAGGAAATCGGCTATTTTCTTAATGCTGCTGGTGATCACTTCGATATATTCACGGTTCGCCCAGTCTTGGTGAATTTCCCTTTGCACTGGATCCTCCTGTCCGGCCATCGTGAGCTAGTTAGCGTTAGCCGCTGTGTGTTTGTGTTTGTGTGAGTGTGTGTGTGTGTGTGAGTGTGAGTGTGAGAAAGAGATGAAGGAGCAGCGCCACCGATGGACAAAAAGCGCATTACAGTTCATTCTGGATATTGCAGCGAAGCCGCTATGTGAGTGTGTTTGTTTTTGTGTGCGTGTGCGTGTGTGTGTGTGTGAGAGAGAGATGAAGGAGCAGCGCCCCCGATGGACAAATAACGCATTACAGTTCATTCTGGAAAATGCAGCGAAGCGTTAATATTGTCTTAATAATATTAATACGATTTAATATTGTCATCTGAGGGGATGTTGTAGCTCCTATATATCTTATTCACTTTATCATATCAAAACGTGAGATTTATTTGTTATTTGGATATTTGAAATGAGGACTTTTTTTCTAAGGTGAGGTCATAAAAATCAAACAAACATGCGATTCGTTATACTTAAATGTTTTTGTTATTATATAATAATTCCTTCAGTAAAATAGAAAATAAGTAGGCTAAACACGTGAGTAAATCCATTACAGAACTTGAATTTGAACGTAAATAAATGAGACGATCATACACTTACCTATACTAATTAATAATATAGATATTTAATATATACGAATCTATACAACAATGGATGTTATGGCCTATTTGCATAAATAAACAGATTACGCTTTGCAGGTATTGTAAATGCACAAATAGGCCTTTTTGGCTTGACTAAAATCTATTAATGCTTAATGCTTACATTCGTAATGATTTAGAATACAAACAGCGTGCGAACGGAATAAACGGAAAATAAACGGAATAAAAAATACAGAAACAGAAAAATAATAACATTTTGTTATTAACAGACATTCAAATCCTCGGGCGAATTCATAACGAATCAGCCTTCAGCCACTGAAGAACAAAGCATATCTGGACAAAAACCATTCAGAGCAGGTTAATATCAATTACAATCACCAATATAATTATCTATGATTTATGTGACCATTTCAGGAACTATTATTATGTTCATATAGAGTGTTGAGGAATATAATATAATTACAATGTTGCTACTCCCTTTAAAAGTAACCAATTGCGTTAGTTACTTTTTATGAAAAGTAATGCGTTACGTTACTTTTGCGTTACTCTTTCTCATCTGGGCTTGTTTGTTTGTTTTTTAAATAACAAAAAGCTATATTTTTGGGCAATAAGACTGAAGGGAAATACAGATTGATGTATAGAAACAAACAAACCTTTCAGCTGCTGTCGTTCTTCATCACAGAAGAAGAAAGTTTAACACTTCACCAATAAAAACAAAAAAATCTAGTATTTTTTGCTTATGGTTTTAGTGATCAATAAAGTGAGATTAAATGCATACAAATATTTGTTTTATTAAACTTGTTTAATTATTGGAGGTTTGCATGGTATTCTGATTTTGTTTTTCACAGATTTTTTTTTCACTTTGAGAAATACTGAATGTGTTTTTGTGCAAATGAGATTAGTAAATGCTCAAATTTAGTCTAGAACTACAATAACCATCATGTTCACACACAAGGACTCCTGATTTCTCTCAACATGAGGACAGTAAAGCTGTCAGTCAATGGAAAACAAAGTAATGTGTTACTAATTTGAAAAAAAAAAAAAAACACTCAGATAAGTTGCTGTAAACTTAAATGTAATGTGTAACTTTAGTAGTTACTTGAAAAAAGTAATCTGATTACATGTAATGCATTACTCCCAACACTGTTCATATAGCTTGTGAATTGCATACCAATGTCCTATGCTATCATGATAATTCCTTGTTTTTGGACATGTATTTTAATATACAGTGGAATCCGGTTATGTCGACGGCCTCGGGGGTTGCAAAAAAGCATTGAAATAACCAACAGCCAATATGGCGTTATTCTATCAGTAACAACGTCTTTGTCAATGTCAATGTAATCTGCGTCGTGTAATTTCGTAATCACTCTTGAAAACCAGCTTTTGTCCCATCAAAACAATTAATCAACGAAACATTGTGTATATCACAAAAGTGCTCGAGGTCACAATTATATAACATGAAATCAACAATTTCACAACATGTACAACAATGCCTCCTACTACTGTAAAATCACAATCTGACCGGGCAAATGCAAAGCGACCGGAAGGACCGGAAAGACCAAAAATGGTCATGGCATGCACGTGCAACGCAAACTCCGTGCATGCAGTGAACTAGGTACGATCATTAGTCACGAGATAACCATGTAAAGTGACGAATTTGTCCCACTTTTGTGCTCGAGATATGTTAGGGTTCGGCGACATAAAAGAATCGACATAACTGATAAGAAAATGCTTAGACAAATAGGGAGTTTAGCAGTTCCACTTCAAAAACGTCGACATAACAGGGTTGGCAAGTTAACCGTGAGTCGAGATAAGTGAACTCCACTGTAATGCCACTGTTTTAGTTTTTTATCATGCAAAAGTATTTGGGCCCTTTAAGCTGTATTGTGCAGGTCATAAACTCATACCACTAGTTTTCTTAAGCTGCATTTCTGTGAGCTGTATGATTGTATTGTGTCCTTAATTCTTTTAAATGAATAGAGAAATGTCAACCAAGGTCAGGAAATGTAGACGAGGCCTTACAGCAGCTTTGGATCAGGCAGCAGAAGAGGCTCCATGCGGCTCATCATCGTCTCTAAACAGCGTCTCCGTTAGAATATCACAGAACGACACGTATGTATTTGACCAGTGGACAGAGTCGCCAGACTGCATGTGTTTTAGGTGCGTATACTGATACATCTTCTGCAGTTGTCCTGATTATCATGTGCCACTATTAATCAGGCCGTTTTCTTTAAATAGGAAGGAAGACTTTTTATGCTATACACGGTCTGCATTACTTCAAGATCTACATGGGCTCCTCGGTCAGTGATTTCACCAAGGGTTGCTTTTATCATCAACAAATGGCAGCTCATGAATAATTCCTTCCTCTATTTTCAGACATGCAGACCTTAGAGGATCTTGTGGCAAAGCTGGAGTTTGAAAATGAGCTGAACCGCGTCTGCAGTAGATCCTCGCAGAGTAAACACCCAGAATCCTCTTTAAACCAAGGAGAAAGTGCAAATAGTGATATGGAAGAGGGAAGTTCAGACCACTGGGTTCACGATAGTAAGGAGGAATATTCCTTCTTGCTGGACACGATTCTTGAGATCGAGCGAGACAGCGACTTCACTGCTGACTGCGATGTCAGTTCTTTGGAGCTGGACTTACAGTTATCTCCATAGTTTGATTGCCCTCAAGCACTCATGTTATCATTGTTTTGTTCGGAGGGAATCAGATATGTGCTTTAAACATGTTTTGGAGGCTCAGAAAGGTTCATGCATTTCAGAATGTATGTTCATATAGCACAGAGTTCAGTGTATGCATGTTATTCAGTTACTCCTGGTTTAGATTCATTTATTTATGCACTAGAATCAATCTTTAACAAAAAAGATTAATAATGATTCCATTCAAGAAGATGCATTGATCCATAATTTTTCCATTGTTAATTTATTTGTTTAATCATTATATTTTTAACACTAGAAAAATTATTGTGGGTAATGTGCATAGACAGTAAAATATTAAGTTTGTTCAGAATGGTAGAAATATTACCATTGATGTATATTGTTTTTTTTGTTATAATAAAATTCAGTATACTTATAACAATAAATAAAACACTCATGTGTCATGGGCATTGGTGGTAAAACATATTATTGTTGTTTAGAATGGTAGAAATACAGTTATTTTAATCTATATACTTATAACACTAAATAAAATAATCATTGGTGCTAAAAAATGTTTTGTTTATAATGGTAGAAATATTACAATTAATCCATACAGTTGTCGTTTTTTTGTAATATCTATAAACGTACTTATAACACAAAATAAAATAATCATCAGTGCTAAAAAAACGTTTAGAATTGTAGAAATATTACTATTACTGTATAGTTTTAATTTAATTTTTTGATATATCTATATACTTATAACGCAAAACAAATACTTATGGGTCTTTGGTGGTAAAACATTATTTTTGTTTAGAATGGTAGAAATATTACTATTGATCCATAGTAAAAAAAAGAAAAAAAGTATAATATACACATAACATTAAATGAAATACTCATGGGTCATTAGCCGTAAAACTATTAGAATGGTAAAAATATTTCTATTGGTTACATTTTATTATACCTATCCATTTATATCAAAATTGCTGCAGATTTTGCCTATAAAAATTCCAAATAATAATAATACCAAGTCAAAAATACCATCTCATTCTGAGTAGGTGAATGAGTTCAGGGTTGCATTGTTTACAGTCAATTTTCAGTATTTGTGCTTAGTCATGCTGACTGTGCGATCTAAACTGGATTCAGTTTTATGCTCATACTTAAAACCAATTTTATTTAGTTAGAGAATAACTCACATAACTGAACTTTTTAAAAAGGCACAGAGAGAGAATATTACCTCGTGCACGACATGAAATGAAAGAAAAATGTGGAAGTGAAAATATAAGGTTGAGGTTTGTCACTAGAACTGCTTCTGTTTTTTTTTGTGTGTTGTAAGAAGGGAAATAAGGAACAATTAGATTTTTTATTTAAATGTTTATTTTCAGTTAAAAGTTGAAAGATAAAACCTGAGCTGTGCAGTTCATGGATAAAGTACAACTATTATAATAAACATTTACGGTTACATCAGAAACTTCCCTCAGAAAGGTTCAGGAAGCATCTTCATTGAGTAAAAGGTTTAAAACACAGTTAAACATTAATCATGTCTGCACAGTCGGCTTATATCAAACAACAATCTTATTTCAGAAGCAATGGCTACATGTGATATGCAATGGACGGTCTATCTTGCATGGCCAAACACAAGGAGGCCGTCTGCCAGGTTTACTTCCTCTTGAGAAGCTCTTTGATATCAGCTTCAATGTCGCTGGTGAGGAACCTTCTGCTGTACCGTTTGAACGGTTCCCCGTCCGGGCCGATAAGGAACTTCTCAAAGTTCCAGGAGATGTCATTCCTGTTCACGGGACTCCAGATGATGAACTTGGGATCGCCCATCAGGGACACAGCGTCGTCGCTGGGCTGAGGCAGCTTCTCCTTCAGGAACACAAAGAGAGGGTGGGCGTTCTCACCGTTCACTTCCAGCTTGTCCAAAAGCTGAAATTTGGGTTCGAAGCCATTTCCCGGACGGACGTACTTCAGAGACTGGAGGATTTCATCACTCTTGCAGTTCTCCTGTTAGGCGGTTAAAATTGCACAATGTGTTATGCAATAAAGCAGATATCCGCGATTGAGCATGAAATCAGTTTACAATGATGATGTTGTCCATGTCAGCGCTATCAAAAATTAACAAAGCTTTGATGATAGCAATATAGAGGTTACCTTGATAGGCACCAGATTGTGAAATCTTTTTATCAAAGCGATATGAAAAAGTACGGGACCATATATATATATATATATATAAATAAATAAATATACACACACACACATATAATAAATCAAAAACAATTAAAATGAATATTATATCTAAATATCTATATCTTATATTTAAGAACTTAATATAAAAAATATTATATATTATCAATGTAGTGTATATCAATAATAAAATAATTGATATTTTAAAACAACATATTAATATGAAATTTTAAACTATACACACAAACAACTAATACAATTAATATTAAATCTATTAAAAAACTTTAACAATTGTTTTTAAGTATCTAAAATAAAAATAAAATATTTACTATATATATTAACAGTGTAGTGTATACCAATGATGAAATTATCTTAAAATTATTGATATTTTAAAATAATAATATATTAATACAAAAAAATATATACTTAAAAAAATAAACAACAATAAATAACGTAATAATAAACTAAAAACAACTAATAAATTAATTTTAAATCTTTTTTTTAAACAATTGTTTAAGTATATAAATACAAAAAATATTTACTATATATTACCAATGTAGTGTATATCAATAATAAAATTATTTAAAAATACAGATTTTTAAAATAATTAATTAAAATTGAAATTAAAAACATTGAAAATTGTTTTAAGTATTTAAAATATATAAAAAATATTTACTATACATATTAATGTAGTGTATATCAATAATAAAATTATTTTAAAATAATAACATTAATATGATTTTTTTTTACATATACATAAACCCAAAAATAAATAAATATATATATATATATATATATATATATATATATATATATATATATATATATATATATATATATATATATATATATATGATTTATACTAATTGAAAGTATTGCTTTTAAAGCATATGTCTTTCAGACAGTATCAGAGATGTTGAAGGCTCACCTGATGGCCGAACTGGTTGCAGGGAGCGCCCAGAATCACCAGCCCCTGCTCGGCGAAGCGGCAGTGCAGCTCGTTCATCTGAGTGTAATCCCGCACGGTCGTGCCTCAGAGCGACGCCACATTTTCAATCAGCACAACTTTACCTTTCAGAGACGAAAAATTCAGGATTTCCCCTGACAAAAGTTTGGCGGACAGATCATAAAACTTCTTCATGGATCCTGCCATTCTCGAACACAACTTAACTCTGCCGTTCAGAGCGCAAAACGCCGTTAAATAAGCGGACCTTGAGTTGAACCTTGAGTCACAGGGGAGGGAGCCGCGAAAATACAATTCAAGGAAGTGCAAGATGTAAACAAGACTGTTAAACACTGCCACCTTCTGTCAAACAACAGTGTTGCTTTCCAACCCCCTTTATATTGGGCCATTAAAGTGACTCTTTATTAAAACAGTTTACTTTTAATCAGTCAAATAATCTGTAAACTCAACATCAACCTAATGAATCACTGGCTATTGGTTTCTTAAAGATAGGATTCGTGAGAAGATTTGGTTCAGTGAGCCGACTGAACCAATTAGTCCGGGTTTGTGAATCGATTCAATCAGGTCATTCAAACGATTATATTATAAAGAACGTCATTAGTCCGTATTATTTGTATTCTGTGGATTATTATAAACGAAAAACATAAAAAAAATCCCGAATATAAACACTTCATAAAAGTTACAGATTTAACAACTGTATAATTTGTTCGGTTTTTCGCTTTAAAATTTGTGTGGCGCAAATCCTGCTCAAACCAAATACCATCTAACCATTGGGATATATGTGAAACCTTTAAACCATTTCAAAAACCTTTTTGTATTAAATTATTAATAACAATAAGCGTTATACATTTTTAGAAAAAAATATTTAATTTAGGCGGGAGTAAATGTCTCCCCCTGTTTTACAAATTAATGGTTGAGTCCAGGAAGCTTGAGTTGTGTTTCAGGAAGTGAATCTGCGACTGAGTGTTTTGTGTGTCCTCTTCAACAAAGTTTTGATTTCTAGACAGAAATCCTCTAATCTGAGTCCATTTCACCTGTAACCAATGCGGTTTCTCAGTAAAACACGCACAGGCCGGATGGTTAACTGAATGAATGAACGAACCAGAGAGTCTGTTATTCTCGATAAAAGCAGCTCTCGGTTATTATTTTACACGTGAACTGCTCAACACAGCCTTCAGCTGACATGTGGGAATGGCAGATATTGAGTCTCATAGGCTTCATCGCTCTAGCTCTTTTTCTCATAGCTGTATGTTATATATTGTACTCCGGACTGACCACTAAAATCCATATCAGGACTGGTTTGCCCCCGATCAGGAGCATCACTGTGGCCTATAAGTACAAAGTGGGACCCTATAAAAGCTGTGGGTCAGTGTTGAAAGAGAGCAGCAGCATTGGACCCGAGCTGTCGTGCATTGGGATCTTCTATGATGATCCGAGGAAGGTGAGTAGTCTTGAATGAATGAGGCCACTTGTGCACCTTGACTTAACAGCTTTATCCATTATTGCTGAATTATAATTATTAATGGTATTGTTTCAGCGTTAATACCAAACTAAGAATGACAGCTGGATCAGTGACTGAATTACAGCTGCAAACCATTCAAGAAAAGTTAATATATATATATATATGTCATATCCACTTCCATATGACAATAAAGTTTGGAAATACACACACACACACACACACACATATATATATATATATATATACACACACATATATACATATATATATGTATACACACACATATATACATATATATGTGTGTGTGTGTATTTCCAAACTTTATTGTCATATGCTATTAATCGACTTAACTGCACTGTATACAATTGTGGTCAGAATTAATAATAAAGGTAAATACGATCAAAGATGACTATAAAAAAATCTGCATTGTTTATCCTTTTGATCTTTCATTAAAAAAAAGTAATCTGCTAAAGTCTAGCCTTCCAATAAAGTAAAACAATGAAAGTGTGGGAGGGTAAATCACATTTAGAAATAAATGCTTTTCTCCAAAACACATTGACCATAATTATTGGCACCTTTTTATTAAATACTTTTTGCAACCTCCCACAACATTAAAGGTCCAGTGGGAGATTTTACTGTGAGCATGGAGTACTCTTTATTCCTCATTGCATCAATTTGTTTCATTTGTCCATTCAACCCCGTCCCTTTTGAAGTTCCAGTCGGGTTTAACATCTTAATATGCTGGAGTTTGTTTTTGGGTGATTGAGGAGGATAGTTTAGGATTTCTTGCCCCAAGACGCAACTAATCCCCTCCCCCCCCCCCCCCCCCCCCCCCCCCCCCCCCCCCGATCGATTGTAGCCAACTTTTTGAATGAAAGATCACAAGGAGAAACAATGCAGATTTATTTTACAGCCATCTTATTAAAAAAACACACAATATATATTTATATATATTCCCTTTAAAAGCCATGTTGAAAATGTTAGCGCATAACATTCAGAAAATACTGCACATTAGCTGCATTGTTATTTCTACTGTATTTTTCCTTAATGCGTGTGCGTTCTGTAAATTGCACAGACAATAAAAGCACCCGCAGAACACATTTAACTTCTGATTCCCACGGCCATCATCACTCCTCATCATTGTATGTGACTAATATACACAACATGTGTAAGTGTAACAATTATATTAGTAGCGTGAAGTGTGAGTTGTGGCTTCAGAGCAACCTGTGCTGTTTCCTGTTTACTACACACTCAGTATGCAGAGCTCAGCCTCAGCACATCCCTCACATTACACATGCATTAAACTTTAATTCCCTCATGAAAGTAAATTGCTTCAATTAGTGTACTGAATTAATTTAATTTAAATTTGCCGTTTAGTTAGTTTGTTTGGCAGTGTAATACATAACATTTTCCTCCAAGTAGGCTAAGCTCGCACAAAATGGCTTTTCATTAGAGATTTTATGCACTAAGTTTGTGTTTTGATCTTCTATTCAGTTTTATTAATTTATAGCTGTTTTAATGTGTTGAAAGGTATAATTTCTACTAACAAATGACCATATGGAGATGTTGCTCCTCATACACCACTAGATGGAGATGTTGATATAGTCATAATGTGCTCTAATATTTATTATGCAGTTAAACATGCGGGGGTTGAATATGTTTGTATGTTTTGAGATAATCTGTTATTGTGTGGCTCTTAACGCATATAATCTCATTTTATTATATATAATCATGATAAATGGTGTTACGTTTTCTTATTTGTTCTTCTGTACACATTTTCTGTATTCTTTATTGTATCTCGTTCTGTAAATGCATCATTACTAAAGCCAGAGAAATAGTCATGGCTATTATATTATAAAACCTGTTTTGACTAACTACATTTTACATTTATTTGTAGTAGCAATGTTATTATACCAAACTAACAACAACAACAAAAACAGTTTTAATTCATTATTTACCTTCATGTACTTCCAAACCTGTATGGATTTATTTCACAAAAGGCATTTTTAATAATGTATTCTCTCTTTTCCATGCAGTTACAAGAAATTATATAATTTTGATAACAAGCTGATTCCGTGTTTAGTTGATATACATCAGATCACAATCGTATCAGCCAAGATTTGACTCAAAGTTTGAATGATTTATTCATGAATCTGGCATTGCTCCTTTTCAAGCTTAA
This sequence comes from Rhodeus uyekii, assembly GCA_037043235.1. Lineage (NCBI taxonomy): Eukaryota > Metazoa > Chordata > Actinopteri > Cypriniformes > Acheilognathidae > Rhodeus > Rhodeus uyekii. The sequence goes on from JAWRVZ010000132.1 coordinate 377,934, forward strand.
AAGTTTCATTCTTTTTAATTGCTTGCGAAAGAACACAATTAAAATGATGTCTACTTCCAAGAAAAAAAAAGTTGTACATATATTTCCAATGGTGTTTTTTCCAAGTCAGAACAGTTTATAAAAGATGAGTTTAGCTTATGTGTCTGAATATGAGTTTATTGACATAATAAAGTCGTAGAGGAGCTAAATTCTGATGTTGTTTGTCTTCAGATCAGGACGAACGGTAAAGAGTGTGGATGTAGGCGTGCAAAAGCAGCCAATTGAAGCAGTCTAGGGTGTATGGTTTGAATTTAGAGAAAAGCGTCCAAGGTTATTATTGCATGAACCGGAGCGTGGACCTTTATCTCAGAATGTCATAATGAGGAAAGCAGAAAAGGTAAAATCTGTCAGAATTGCTGCCCTATACCTACTCCGCTTGACCTTAGTGCCCTCACACTTTTTAGGAATATAAATGAGCTCATACCACAACTTCTGGGACTTTTCATCTGACCTTCGGTTGCTCCAGTTGCCCTCTGGGTTAAACCACTTTCAAGTTGTTTTGTTTTCACAAAGTTTCAACAGTGTGTTTTATTTGGGATTTGGGAATGTACAGTGGAATCCGGTTATGTCGACGGCCTCGGGGGTTGCAAAAAAGCGTTGAGATAACCAACAGCCAATATGGCGATTATTTGATGAAGCGATCGGCATGCTATAAAAATGTACATACACTGTATATGTTTGCTAACAACAAAAGGCATATGTGCACCAACTAACAGCAGAGATTTACCAGTATACAATAAAAACACCTTCTATTCTCGATACGAACCTTTAATTATATTCTCCAACATTGCAAACACAATTTCGCTCACAGGTCAGATTCGTGAGGTCATCACGCTGTACTAGATTGCATACTTTCTTGCGTTTGGCCTGTCTAATGTGCTTTCTCAACAAATTCTCAACATACTTTTAATAACCTTTTAATGACAGAACAGAACCGCGAGTTCTTCTGCGGCTGCGCGGCGCTGTGAGTAAAGCGTCACTGACAGAGCGACCATACGTACCGCGATCCAAGTGCAACGCGAACTCAGTGCATGCGCAGTGAACTAGCTACGATCATTAGTCACGAGATAACCATGTGAAGTGGTGAATTTGTCCCTCTTTTGTGCTCGCGATATTACGGTTCGGCGACATAAAAGAATCGACATAACCGATAAGAAAATGCTAAGACAAATAGGGAGCTTGGCGGTTCCACTTCAAAAACGTCAATATAATAGGATTGGCGAGTTAACCGAGGTCGAGATAAGTGAACTCCACTGTATTTATATTGATCATGCATTTATTTGGTCTAAACAAAAACACCTCAAAAGGAGCTGTTGCAAATGAAGGTTCAGTAAATAACCATTGTCTCTGTAGCAGAAGCAGAGCAGACCTACCAGCCCACCATCCTATTCAAGAAGATGCTCAGTTTGTGTAGGTTGATGGTGTTGCTGGAATTATGTTTTTGGCTCGTTTGGCTATGAACATATCTTGGTTTTCCTGTTTGTGCACAAGACCTTCTTGATGCAGAACTTGCATCACATTTCTCACACTTCCTGCCCACCTCCTTCTGAAGCGGTCAAATCCGTTTTCATAGCGTTAATGTGTACTCAAACTCCCACCAGAAAGCCCTACTGGAATGAACTCGGACTCTTGAGTGACAGCTCAGCCTTACTTTCAAAGCCTCATTGTCACCGACAGACTGTTTTTTTTCTTTTTCTTCCTCCAAGTTCCCAATTAGCAACTGTCCGTAGCTCCATGCATACAGCCATGGCCAAGTCCTGATCCAGTTCAGCTAATTGGCATAATGATCTCAACTCGTTAAGAGAGGAGCCTGGGGTACTAAACCCAGGGGTCAGAAACTCCCAAAAGCTGTCGATAGAAAGTAGAGAGAGGCAGGAACAGGATTGGAAAACAATGGACTCCTCTGGGATGAACGATTTTACCACAAGGATTGGTGTGATCACCCTGGTCCCTCAATTTCGGATTCACTGACTGCTACTGTAGTCTGCAAGCCCTCAAGCTTTTGGGAACTTCCTCTCATCAGGCCAAACAATGCAGTGGCAGTGGAAGCCCGTGGGTCTGAAGATGGTTGCCATGGATAAGAAGAGCCGGGAAGACTTCTTCACATGCCGGATTCTGTCAAGGGCCATGAAAGGCATTCCAATCCCTAAGTGACGGAGAGATTTAGGGTTTGCTCTTTCTCTGTTCTCTGTTGGCTTTTTGAGTCAGTCAAAAGGATGAAAAGAAAAAAATAGGCACAGCATATTCTTGTGGCGAAGGCTTTTATTAGAATAGGTGATGGTGACTGTTGGCAGAATTGTAATTTCAGGAGTTTTTCTGCTGCTAGTATTGCCCATTCCGTAGCACAAGAGAAGGGATTTGTAATTGTTCTGTGATGTGAATGTACTAACTATGTGAATAAGGGTTCTGTAATGTCAAGACAAAATTTTAATGACATGTCAACAGGCTCCAATACTGCATTGTCAGAGCAAATGTCAAAAAAAATTCACATTTAGCTGTCTTTTTACCTTAAGTACCACTTAAGGGTGTATATGAGTAACTTAATGACAGAATTTTCATTTTTGGGTGAACTGTCCCTTTAATTACTCGCCCTCATGTCGTTCCAAACCCGTCAGACTTTCGTTCTTCTTCGGAACACAAATGAATATCTTTTTGATGAAATCTGAGAACCTTCAGTACCTCTTTTGGCAGCTACGCAACTGATACTTGGGGTTGACACACCATTGGATACCATTGACTTTCATTGTACAAAACAAAACCAGTGAGACATTTTTCAAATGCTCTGTATATTTTAGAATGACATGATCGATTACAGAATTTGTAGGTGAACTATCACTTCAAGGGTGCCATTAGGTATTAATTTGCTCCTTTTCGGAGTAGGCAAGGTACTAAAGTGTATCTTTGATGGTACATCCCCAATGGCAAGTTAAAGGTAAAAATGCCGTACTGTTGCGCAAAAGTTTGTATTTCAAACTCACCAATGAGCCACATACTTATTATGCTTCGAGGCATGCAAATATATTGTGTATTCGGCGACACCAGGAAGTTAACTTTACAGAATTGTGATTGAAAGCTAATTTTATGTTCTAGTTTGTTACACAAAGTTGCTGAGATGCCTTTAACTCATGTCAAAGATGAGTGTTTCTGTCCTCGACAACTGTGAATTATTTTGATGAGCTTGATAGCTTATTGTGATTATCTTCATGAGCCATCACTCCTGATGAAAACTGACTAGTGGCAGAAAAGATAATGTCAACAAACTGCCATTTTCAGTAAGGAACTTAAGCATCCTGTTGTCAACAGACGTCTTGGAACAGAATTCCAGTACGGCTCTCGCCATCAAAACTATTAGTATTTTCACAGCGTCCTGGCTGTCTGAGTATGGCAGGAACATGAAAAGGCAGTCCACTGTGAAGATGCGGAGAGCTGCAGTGACAGCGAGGGGGAAGGGAAGATGCAAAAGCTTTTTAAAGTGTATCTGAAGTGATGAATAAATGAGTCTGCCTTCCAAGGTATTTTGGAGTCGATTTCCCAGAGGACTGCTGCCACACCGTAACCTCAGTGACATTTCGCAAATTTGCCTGAAATGGATTTGACTGCTGCTTGACAAGTAAAATGACAAAAATAAAACCGAACCGCTACGCTGACAGTTACATATGTTCATCAGTACTTCTGTCTTCTGTCAGTTCAGTGAATTATCTTTTCTCTTATATTATTTCAGTGTCTGCAAGCTTTCTTTTCAGATGTTTACCTCAGTCGGGACCAAACATGCCACCCTAAGGTAGACCCTTCAGAGTCTGTATGAGCTTTTCAGCAGGAACATGATTTTTATAGTATGACTTACTGTTTTTTTGATTGGTAGTTTATTGTAATACTTGGTGTGATGTAGTGGTTAAGGCTCAGTGAAGAGTAAACTTCATTAGGTTGCTGTTTGGGGCAGGCTAACCTAAAGGTTAGCGAGATCGTTAACGATTTTCAATACCGGCAGGAAATGACTGAGGTGCCCTTCAGCAAGGCACATAACCCCCAATTGCTCCCTGGGCACCACAGCAAAAATGACTGCCCACTTGCAATGCGTGTGTGTTTACCACTCACTGCTCCTAATGTGTGGATGGGTTAAATCCTGAGGACAGATTCTGAGTGTGTGTGTCATTTTTTGATCTACCGTAATTTCCGGACTATTGGGTGCACCCGAATATAAGCCGCACCTACCGAATTTTTACAAAAATATCATTTTGAACATAAATAAGCCGCACATGTGTATAAGCCGCAGCTGCCGACCAGTACATTGAAACAAATTAACTTTACACAGGCTATACCGAAACACGGCTTGTCACAAAAATAAATAGCCTTTAACAAAACACGGCTTGTACCAAAAAATAAACTTCTATTTGCCGCGTCATTGTATAAGCCGCGCGGTTCAAAGCGTGGGAGAAAAGTCGCGGCTTATAGTCCGGAAATTACGGTACCTTCAATCAAACTACCTGATAATTGAGATATATCCACTTTATTTTGCAATGTGGAAGTAAGCATTTTATTTGAATGTGCGAGACTTCCAGGTCATAGCCGGTATAGTTAAATAGCTACGAGAATGACAAGTGCAGTAAATGGTAAAACTATTTGCGCTACAAAAAGCCTCTGTGATTGTTCGGAAGATCAAATGAAGCCTTTTGTGATTGTTCGGAAGATCAAATACATGATAAAAAAATAGTTTGCAATATAAAGCAGCGTAGCGATTTGCAACATAAACTAATAATAGTATAAATACAGTAGTATATTATTCTGGGAGCTTGTGTTTCAAATATTTTTATATGTTTTGAATTAAAAAATAAATAAAAATAACTTGGACTTTTGAATCGTTGTTTCTGCTGCCCTGCAATATTTGACATGTAAACAAATCTGCTGTTGAATTCCTAAAGATGCCCCTTTGAGTTTTTGTTGTTGTGATCTCATTTATTTGAAATTGAATGCTGTGTAGGGAGAGACTTAATCACAATCTCTGAGCAAATGGAGGCTTAGTGACAGGCCAGTCTGTTAAAACACACTCCCCGTGAGCAACACATGCTGGGAGCGCACCAGGAAACGACCTGAGCTGCAGAATGCTCCAGCTGTGAGTAGACAACTTGAAGAATTATGTTATGTTGTCAGAAGGATCGGAATTGATTAGGACTGCGATTACAAACACCAAACGATGGCACTTGAAACAAAACTAAAACTAGTTTAACTCATCTGGTTATCTGCTTTTCTGATTGATGTTTTACCTGATTGGCAGTGCTATTTATTCATGGAAGGCTCGGCAGGAGGTCGAAAGTGACCCAGAAGACTTCTAGACGAATGAACACTTTCCTCCAGTTGAAAAGATGGATTTTCTGGGAACTGTTGCAACCTCTTTTCTAAACAGACCTTCATCTGTCACAGTCTGTCTTCAGCGACCTAGCCCTCTTCCCTCCGAATCCTCGAGGGACCTGAACCCCAAGCCGAGATTGGGTCATACAATCCATCTCAAAATTCCCCAGTGCCCTCATTTGCAAGCCTATATGCCTTTGCTTGGTAAAACCAAGAGCCGTGCATAAAAAGTGACTGTTGGGCATCCGTCCACACTGGTCTCTAAGCTGCCAACACGTGGCAACTATGCACAGTCTTATCAAACTACAGCTATGTTGGGGGTTTTTCACCACACATTGCCACCTGCTCAAGCAACTCCATCTGATCCTGTATTTATACGCTTTTTTCCGTCATGGCTTTGTTTATTCTCATTAAGCTAGCTTTTCCTCTGTGACTCACTGAATCATGGACGCTCCCCGTTGTCTTTGAACACAACTGCGCAAGCAAGAGTGAGGGAGTTCTTCCTGCTTATTTGTTGCATAAGAGAAGCCTTGTGAGAGGTGTGTGGCTCTTTTGGCTGATGGGTTTTAACGGGGTTGGGAAAAAATTTGTTGTGGATATGCTGTTTGGGAAGATCAGTGGGGGTTTTTTGGCTAAAAAAGGTTTCATTGTCTTTGTTAATGTTATTTAAAGAGGTTTCTTAACTCTCCAAGGCTGCATTTATTTGATCAATAATACAGTAAAAAAAAAAGGTATTTTCTATTTGAATAGTAAATGTATAAATGTAATTTATCCTTGTGAATTTTCAGCATCATTATTCCAGTTTTCAGTGTCATTATTCTTCAAAAAAGACTCGAATATGATGATTTGTTTATTCAGACACATACCTTTTTTCATTCTCAATGTTGAAAACGTTTGTGCTTCACAGTATTTTTGAGGATACTGTGATATATTTTTTCTGAACTCTTTGTTTACTGTCACTTTTTATCAGTTTCATACATCCTTGCTTAATAAAAGTATTAATTCATTTTAAAACACAGAAAAACCTTGTTTGATATGTCTGAGTGGGGTAAATAACCTGCCAACAACATGTGCTTGATTATACTGTAACAACTATTACTTCTAAAATGTTGTTCATGCATTATTTGCTGTATGTCTTTTTTATCGCCATGTTTTTTTCAGTGTGTCTGATTATTGTTCCTTCATTGAGGAAACAAGAACCTCTCCAAGATTTACACCAGTTCTTCTTTACGAAATGTGTGTTGTAGGTTCCAGCACAGAAGTGTCGCTATGCTGTAGGCAGTATTTTGAGTGAAGGTGAGGACGGACCCAATGAGGACCAGCAGCAGCTGTACGAGAAACACGGCTTTCGGGTTTTCTCTTTCCCAGAGGTTACACATGTCGTCACAGCCTCCTTTCCTCACCGAACCCCTCTCTCTATTTTCCTGGGTGTGCAGAGGGTATATCCACAGCTGAACTACTACATCAAGGTAACATCCTCTTCTACATCATTCACCAAATGCCTGTTCTTTAAAATTCAAAGCTTTCCAACTTCTGAATGCTGTGTTTGTGTAGTAGCTTTACTATTGCCTAGGTGGCAGGAGCGTTTAATTTAAAGCGCCCTTATAGTGTGATTTGATTCTGATGCCGTTCTTCTATTTCCTTCCTTCCACATGATTGGTGTATTGGTGCATAGAGGTTGTGAGGGAATGAACGCTTAGTTTGTCAGTGTTTTTGGCCTGTATCTAGAGGGATGGAGACAGTAATTATTAAGCAGTTGACTTAATCATAGCAATTAAGTACAAAGAGAGAGCAGTGCAGGGGATGATGGCAAAGAAAGCAACAAATGAGAGTCGCAGGACTGAATTGGGGAAGTGTTTGGGGAAAGTGTGGTGTTGAAGGGAAAGCTGTTTTGAAAAGAGCTCAGATTAAAGATGCACACTCAAAAGATGTTGGAGCCATGGCTTGCGGCCCTAATGTACTCACAGCAAAGTTCTTTTTCGTTCTTCTTTTAGGGGTAAAAAGAAGTTTGAAATATCTTTGCAGCGATATATTGTTACCGAATATACTGACTCCTACCACACTGCTGAGAGCAGCATTTAAATGAATATGTAAATATGTGCTGCACGCTTTTCTCTCAGTAACAAAATCAACTGAACAACAAAAATGGCAACGTGAGAAACCAGCAGTTAAGAAAGCATCTGATCAAAGTAATGTCGATATGTTTTCACCAGCTCTCTAATTCAAGTCACACTTATTTGTATTGCACTTTATACAATAGATTGCTTTAAAGCAAGCCGCTTTGCAGTATTAAACATTAATAAAAGCCGTTTCTGTGTTGCTTTCAATTAAAATCTGACTTTTTAAATTTGTTCTGACTTTGACGGACTGAACACAACAAATGTACTAGAGAAGATTTCCACGTCAAAGAAGGCGGCGCTTCAGAGCACACCTACCTATTACGCAATCGCCATGGATCAATGTGAAGGTGTTTGCAAGCCAAAGCAAACTTTTCCAGAAATTTGTTTTTGGCAAGCTGTTTCAAACTCCTGCAGTGAACTCCAAATGAACTTCATTTTATCCTTCATTTTATCCTTCATTCTTCGATTTTCACTCAAAGAAAATCAGGGCCTAGTGGTTAACTCGCATGCTCAAATGGGCAATGCAAGTTTGAGTCATTTCCTGATACCACACCAGGCCTCCTATATTCCTGTCCTCTCTCAACTCTACCTTTTAAGTAAACTAAACTAGATTTTTACATTATTTGAAGCAATTGGCTCGTTGCTAGGGTGTTGTCAACGTGTTTTTAGTGGCAGTTTTGATGGCAATCACATTTTCTTTCAACATTTTTCTGGCACTATTTGTGTGTGTGTAAGTATGATCCTCCTCAACTCTCCTCACCATCTGCCCTAATGCAGCCTCAGATTGAACGCAGCCAACAGCCTCATGCTCCTTCCTCCACCAACCTTAAGATCTGTCTGCTCCGCTGCTAGATAACTTATCGCCTCCTGTTTGAGTCCTTCCCTGGCTTTTTTCATGCGTGTTTATTTTCTGTCCCTTATAGAAATCTTGATATCATCAACTTGCAGTTTTAGGCTTAAGAAAGTCTGAAGAACATGTGTAGACCAATTGCAGTTAAATGCTGAAATCTGTTATCTCAACCACTAGGGGTAATCATTATATTGGATTATTCCTTCTGTTTGGACATTGTTTCAGTAAATAAGGGCTAAGCCCATGCTACAGATCGTTTAAAACCTCTTTCACGTTATTCCAGTAGATGTCTGTGGCCTAATACACATTTAAATATTCTGTTAAACGAAGCACATTTAATTTGTAGTTGCTCCAAGATGTATTTATGCAGTGTGAAAGACTTTTCAAGAGAAGTTGAAATTATATTACATGTCTGAATACTCTGTTATCAATTATTAACATGCTTCCTTACAGTGTTGTTTGTCTTGAATGAGTGCAGCAAGAAGTTAGCTGTGGAATTATGGAGGATTTGGCTTGAGCGTGATGTGAGAATTGAGAAACGAATTTTTCCAGAAAGGGTGTTTTTCCAAATATTAGGGTGACCAGACATGTTTCCCGGGACAGTTCTAGTGTTTCAATTTTATTTTTATTGTCCTGACTTATTGTGAAAAAACTGCCTGATGTCTTCGTAGATGATGTTTTATTTTTGGTGGAATTTTATTCTCTCAGAAAAAAAATCTTTGCACCTTATTTAGATGCATATTAGTATTTAAAAAATAAATTGTACTTATTAGTACCTTTGAAAAGGTACTGACCGAGTGCCAGCTTTTTTTTTTTTTGTACCAAAAGTTTCATTAAAATTTTCACCAATGAAATCTAGTCTCATTCACAAAAAAATAAATAAAATTAATTTACCCTTATTAAAGTCCTTAGCTAAAGCATAGCACTCTGGCAGCAACATAGGAGCTTTTTTTAAATATAAAAGAGTTTAGAAAAATAATTTGATCACACTAATGCACTAGCTTCGTATTGCATAGTCTGTTTCTCTATCAAAGTCAAAGTCTTGGCATCAATATGCTGTCATGTTGCATGTTCAGTGGCTGTTAACAACAGCTAAGGGGGAAAAAAAACTTCTTTTTGATCACATCAAACAAATCAGACTCTGTTGAATCCAACCCGACATTCAGATCCAATGTGTTTTGTTTACATTACATAACACAATTCCTACAGTATATCAACATACATTGCATATGCATAAAATCACGAGAGACCCACGGATACTCGGCCCTAATCGACACCTAGGAGCCTGCCAAACACCGAGTTTTTCAAGCGCCTACATTCGTTCTGCTCTCTTGATGCCTCACAGGCGGCGTTTTCAAAGTCACTCTAAGCAAATTTCCATTTTAAACAGCCCTCTCTTTTTACTTCACCAACAAAAGGCAAATATTTCTGGTCATGAATAATCCATGACAGAGGCCGTCTGTCCGTAGCTTGTGTGGGCTGCAGATGATTGAACTTTGCGTACAGTAAGAATGAGTAATTTGAAGGCAGTTGGCGATGTGAGATTGAAGGTTGGTCCTCTTGTTCGTGGGCAGATTGCACAGAGACGCTTCTAATATGACTAGGACAGTATAAGGGAATCCCTACGGAAACCAGACCCGTTCCTGGCGAGGTTGTTCAAGTGGAAACCTTGTTCCACTTCCTTTGTGTTTAATAATGTTCAGTAAAGGGACATTACGGTATCACTTATCCATGCATGCGTGTATGACCAGAAATAATTCTTCAACCTTGATTTAACAGAAATGTGCATGCCTTTTGGTCACAGTTACTTGCTAAGGCAAGTGTCACTATTACTGTTCTGAAGCTGATGGTTTATGGATTTAACAACTTTTCCATGCAATCAAATGAAACCTTTTCAACACAGAAGAATCTTATTGAATAAATGTGTTGCATTTGTGTATGATTTTGTGTCATGATTTCAAGTAGAATCGACTTGTAATTTCAACTTAAATTACATTAAACTGACTTGAATCTTGGATAACTCCAAAATATAAAGTAACGTAAAAACAACTTATTGATCATATAATTTTTTACGGTGTACAGTGATCCCTCGTTTATTGCGATTACCTTTAACTTGCGGAAACTCCGCAAAGTAGAATCAGTCAATCAGCTCACAGGATACATCCACTCGTGCTCTCATTCGTCGATCTCGCGCCGGCAACCAATCACGTGTCTTGTCTGAGTGCCGGTGGGTGTGTACAAAGCCTCTGAGAGAGTTTGTCTGGCATCCTGGGAAACCGTTTCTCTCGCATCACAATAAAACAACGCTGGTTTCCGTAATACGTCTGCCAATATGGCTGTATTTTTGAAATTTTATTGTTCAATGAACTTTTTTTTTGAAAAATCCGCAAAACTTGAACCGCGAAGTGGCGAGGGATTACTGTACTAGAAAATGTCGACGTGAGATTTTGTTGTTAAGAATGGATATTTTTTTCTGCCATATAGCAATATTTAAATAGATGACTGTTTTAAAATGCAAATGCACTTAAAAGTTTAAATTAGAGTGAAAATGAATGATTAAATCAGTTTTAGAGTCTGTTTCTGTACAATTATGGACCATTTAAATGATTATTTAAATCAACTGGATTTAGTAAATTGTTAGTGAATTGTTAAAAAATGTTTATAATGCAAATGTAAATAGTTTATTTACAGCATAGTAATAATTATAATAATAAATCATGATAAATTGTTTCATTTGCTCAATGAAGAAGATTTTTATCAGAGAAATACATTTTGAGTTTATTTAAAAAATCCCATAGATTTTGCGATGAAGGATGGAGCCAATTTTTTTAACTTAAAATGTTATTTTATCTCTTTAGAAAATGTAACGAAAGAAAGTAGCAAAGCAGCAAAAAGAAAGTTCATAATGAACTCACTATACAGTCTTACTAGACATGCATGTCTTGTTCCATGTCAGTTCAAGCTCATATTGTCACTTGATCCTAGACAAACCATTAACAGCTGTTTCTGATACGCTGACCTGAGTTCAGCACTTCCGGGAATCATCACACCCGTCAGACATCCTGACAGCGTAGAGAACAAGCTTTCACATCAATCGTATAACTTACACATGTCACGCAGAACCTTAGCAGTCCTCATCAAAGGCAGGAAGGGCAAGAGACAGAAGAAAGTGTCTGGAGATCATGATTGAATGAATGGGATCAATATTTGGTCAGTCTTAGCCTTTCTTTTTCTCTTACGTGAGTACACAGGAGAAAACAGCTTCTTTTTTAGACCTTGCTTGCTTCCCTGTTCTCCTGCTGGTCTGTATTGATCCAGGAGGTTCAGGTTACCTTGGCTAAGATAACACTACATGCTCATTATGTCTTGGTCTTTCCTAACCTCAGTCCTGTAATTTGATTTCTTCCCGAGACAACGGTAGTTCATTGATCCAGATCAAATTTAAAATCTTTGGGATTAAGTCCAATTGTTTTGTACTTTTTGACAATATTATCCCTACTCGTTTCATTCATTATACCTTATTTAAAACGCTTAAGTTGATGTTTTGTTTTCTTGGATGGTTTTAGTCACAAGCACTGAAAATCATAATTATTTTAATACGCCTCTGTTTATGTTCAAAATGTCCTCAATAAGAATAAATCACTGAACTGTGTTGTTTTGTTTTGTCTTAGTGTTGGAGAAGCCGTAATGAGGAGACGCTTGCTGTTAAATGAGCTCGTTCCGGTTATACTTCCTATTATAATGGGAACCCTCCTAATTAAGGTGTCATTGTTCAAGTTGTGAGCTGTGAAAATCAAGACTAAAGAACAGAATAAAGTAAAACAATTGCATAAATTATTAGCATTAGTTGTTCACACTAGGTACTGTTAAAATTTAAATGATCAAGAGATGCCAAGTAGCATAATAACCCAGTTGCAATTTGGGAAATATTTGTTGTCGGACCAGCCAATTTTCTTTCGCCAAAAAATGAGTGTGGTGCAAATCTAACACCTCAGAAAACACTGCTTACTGTGAAATATGGTGGAGTTTGAATCATGCTGTGGGGTGGCTTTTCATTATATGAGACTGGGAATCTTGTTAAAACAGAAGGAAAAACAAATGGTGAAATATCCAGGAAATTTTTGCAAGATAACCTAGATAAACTGACGCTTGGGAGAAAGGTCATTATTTACGCTGGATGAATTGTGGCTGACAGACAATACAGTTTGAGGGTCTGTGGCTCTATTTGCGAAATGATGTTCCACTAACTAGAACAACCTATTGCAAAATGAGCCAAAATTACATTTGAACTATGTTAAGTGGTTATACTTGCCTTATATGATTTAGGGCTATCAGAACTGTCAGAATATTTTGGAGCCGTATGGATTACATTTATGATGGATTGATGCACTTCTTTGGGCTCCAAAATCTACCATTCACTCCCATTATAAAGCTGGGAAGAGTCAGGATATTTGTTCTGTATTAAGGCCTCTTAAGTGTACTTGGAAAGTAAATTTTTGGGACTACAGTGGTGTGAAAAAGTGTTTGCCCCTTCCTGATTTCGTTTTTTGTTTTTTTTGCATGTTTGTTACACTTAATCGTTTCAGTTCATCAAATAAATTTAAACATTATTCAAATATAACAAAAAATGCAGTTTTTAAAGGAAGGTTGTTATTATAATAAGTCAGAAACACTTTTTTACACCACTGTATGCATAAGTACACTTTTAATATTACCTCAATGTAAAGTTTCATGCTAAATAAAGCACATGTAAAGTACTTGGTTATAATTTTTACTGTAGTGCGTTTTTCGATGTTATAAAGTTGATATAAATGTGTTTGATTGCAACGCCATCATTACAAATGACCAATATATTTAAATACACAACATAAAAGTTTCAACAGAAGTTACATTGAAGAATATTTTAATTTACTATAAATGCTTGTCAATACATTTAGCAGAACACTTTAACCGTAAAAAAAACTGTAGAATTACTTATAAATTACATTTATAAATTTATAAATTTAAACCATAATACATTTTCATTTAATTGCTGTTAACGTGTAATTAAATGTCTGGAAATGTTTGCATTTAAGTGTTATCTTTTAAAGTATATTATATCTGTAATAAGTACTCTTTTTAAAACGATGCTAAAGTGTATTTCTTTTTCACAAGGATGAGTAAATTTATTTTTTATTTTCCAATGTATACAAAATCAAACCAAAAATTATAATTAAGGCCAACAAAGTTTGAAGGGGGAAAAAAAAAGACTTTTGAAAACCCCAGACAAGGCGTTGCATGTAATGTCGTTTGATTGGTAGGTTGACGTGAACTCAGACCTCAAACTACTCTAAATTCTTAAACGTGCTGTACGATTGTCTGCCTTGTCATCTGGAATATGTCTGTTCGTCTTTACATCAGCACTTGGAATGTCAAATACTTTTGCTCTGATCAGAATTTTGATTTTATTGCTATTGCACAACAAATGTATGTCAATCTTGTCGTGTCCGCCTCTCTATCTTCCCTCTCCATCCTACAGCATTAAAGCCTAGAGTCCACAATCAAACAACCAAAAGTGGGCATGAACTTCTTGGACCAGAAGAAATGCTCTTCCAAATGCCACAGTGACATTTTAGCTCAAAAGCTCCCTCTAAAGATTATTGGAGGAGGATGACAACATGAACCAAACCTTCCTGCTGTTTGCTCATGAAAAAGCCCCACGTTTGATAATCTCCTATAGTCACGCTGCAGGAGACATGCAACATATTTTTTGCAGCCTTTCCACAATCCACACAAAGGTGCACAAAATGTGAACACATACATGGAAAGGTTTAAGATTAAATTCCCAGCCCGAGTATTTTATTGGCTTCTAATTCAGATTCTTGACAACCGGGTGTCATGTTGTGTGTTTTCACAGTCTCAGTTGCCTGGTTTCTTAATTAGCTGTTTGGTATTTCAGGTGAACGGGTGTCATATTAACAGAACGTGTGATGAATTTTATTTTAGCTACTTGTCTGGTCTGCTCTACTCTGAATTTCCCCCCTAAATAAATGAAGCAACCGTATTTTTGCGCTTTTTTGATTTATAATGCTTCAGATCACTGCTCGGAGCTAGAAGTAGAATTTTAAAGGCTAACTTCACTGATTTTCAACCAGAATTATAGTTACAATGTCAGTAGAATATGTAAATGAAACTGTGCACTCTTTTTTTATGTTACCTGTATCCCTTTTTATTTGAGAGCTCAATGGCTTTTGTGAAAACTACAGACTGTACTTCTGTATTTTTGAATTTTTGGCAAAAGGGAACAACAGCCCACCTTTTTACTGCATAGACAGCCAATTTTTAATAAAACCCCATCTTGCCAGCGGTGAGTTTCCCCTTTAAGTGCCGTTTGATCATCTTATTGGAAGGATGTGCACTTAATGTGTTTCTAATAATACCTCTAAACACAATTGGTCAGCAGCATAATTGAAAGCCTTAAAGCCATTGTACTTAATCTAAATCAAAGTCTAACACTACGTTAAAAATACCATAGTCTGTAAATTAATTTTACACGATATAGATTTAAAAACCATTGACCAATCAATCAATCACGGAACAGCTTTGAAGACGTTTCAGTCTGAACAGATCTTCATTGAGAAATAGTTTATATAATCTTAAGTAATTTATTTATATTAATTTTAATTTAATCTATTTGTTTATTTGATAGAATTTATGTATTTATTTTAATAATGTTCAAAAAATGTATTTTCTTTACATTTTTCCTGTCAAAAACTTGTTTTTGTGAAGAAAGGTAATTAGATAAATTATATTAAATAACTGTGTATTTACCCATTAATTTGTTTGTCTAAATCTATCTGTCTAACTCTCTATCCGTCTATCTGTCTGTCTAACACCATCTTTCTGTCTAACTCTATCTGTCTGTCTGTCCAACTCTATCTGTCTTACACATTTGTCTGTCTCTCTCTCTATCTGTCTGTCTGTCTAACACCATCTGTCTGTCTAACACGTCTGTCTAACTCCCTCTATCCGTCTGTCTGTCTTTCTCTCTCTGTCTGTCTGTAAGTGTCAGAGGAAACATCTTAGCTTAAGTGAAACAAAAGGTTGAGACTCCACAGACTCCCAATTTTCTTGAACGAGGTTAACTGGATCATACTAATTTAAATTTACAGAAAGACTTTGATTATAAATTGCTTAGCATAATTATTCGGACTGAACAGTGTCTGTTGAGTTGCATTTTAAGGATGCTGTTCACAAGATTGTTAGAGGTGCCCTCAGCGTCCGCAGAGACTGCTGCACAGCTGTTGGACTTGAGGGCATTTTTGGCCACCCTGCAGGCCTGAGCCAAGATCATTGCTGTTAAAGGGCACAGACGGATACATGGAAAACCTGAAAGGTTGACTGGATAGTAGGTGTGTATGTATTCTGTGTGTATTGACATTGCTGGCCTTTACCGCTGCCAGTGTTTGTGTGTTTCCCTCTAGACGGTCCACTGCCCACTCAGCCATATGGCCTTCCTGACCGCGAGCCAAAACTGATTGTGACCCATGACTAGACTCTCTGATGTGGCTGAGAAGACGTAGTGCGCACACACATCACGAGAGTAGTGTATTTTTATAGTTTGCTTCCAGGTGCAGACAGTGACACTTATTCCTAATTTGTGCTTTGAATCGTTTGTTTGTTTTCTGTCCTTTATTTTTCCAGCTGTCGCCAGCAGTGGCTTCGCTGTTCCCCCCCGTGTCATGAATTATTCATTAGTTTACTTCCTCTGTCACCTTATATTCCTTGCTGAATCATTAACACTCATTACTCTAGAGCATTGAATATTTAAATCAGGCAGATGGGCTTTTTACCCTTACAGAAAACCACTGTGGTTGTACCATGGCCCTCAATGTTGCTCAATATTAATGTACCATGGTATTTAGGTTCGTATTTTAAAAACCATGGTACAGTTTTTGTTTGTTTTTTTCTTTCAAATAGCTAATTGGCATATAATGTTTACATTTTTACATTGTTTGTTACTATTTTAACATATTGCACAGAGATTGCTCTCTAAAATCTCATGAGTTAGGGAGTTCTGGGATATGTTTATCTTTCTCTTAACACCTTTTGTAACATTACGCGATATGAGACATTGGTGAGCGGTGGATGTCTGGTCAGGCCACAAGAGGGACGCCGACACGTCCCTCAGCCTGGCCTGTTCCGTTCCAGCAGTTCAAACATGACTTTTGTCCCACATCCTGGGGGAGTCCAGGAACATTTGCGGGAGGTAAATGTCACATTTGAATATGATTGATCAACCCTCTGTGCGAAAGTGGCTGAGAATTAAGATAAGATGAATCCGAAATTACTGCAGGAAGGGGGGGACAAGATGATATTTGCATGGTTGTGGTGCTGAAAATTGATTATTTTTAGTTTTTGAAGATTCAAGATGCTGCTTGATGGTGTTGTTTTCATCATGCATTAAATTACAAGGTGGATGAATAATCTTTAAACTCAAAGCTGGGGGCTTTTCCCTCAAGGGGTGTGGGTGTGTCAGTCAAGCTGAAAGAAGTGTTATAATTCAGGGCATAAGCGAGTCGAGGCAAAAGACCAGTAATCTTCCATCAGCTATTGCAGGACACATGATCAACCCTGAATTAAAGCGGATTAGTGTTTGTAGCATCAGCAGTGACTGTGGAAGTAGATGCTAATGTGGTACAAACCATAGAGAGAGTCAAAGCTTTTGATTATCTTAAATATTTTATTCTAGATTAATGTGTTTTTTGGGTATGTGCCTGTATGAGGTGAGAAAAAATGAAGCGAGCTAGCTGATGTGTCGAAAAGGCATGCTGGAGGCGGTCAAGCTGTGGTTGGAGGGGTTGTGTGTGTGTGTGGTCATCAAGGTGTAAATGAGACTGCTCTGACCCATGAAGTGAAAATGAACTAGGGGTTCTCGGCTTGTCTTATAGTCTGGTTGTGGCTTTTTTCCCCCCTCCGTGTTTATTGTTCATGCACGTTCTCCCTCTGGTTTCCTTTAGCCAAATCCCGGCTGGATCAGTCACACCTCTAGAGTGTTGACCGGATTCCGGTGCATCCATTTTGGGGAGCTGAGAGGATTTTGGGATTCTCCCTGTGTTTCCAACCACCATTCACATTCATACTAAATATTACAAGCCCGCTTTTTATGTGTTGCTTATTAGACCTTAATAGGCATTCTTTACTGTTTCTGTTGCGTATAACAAATTTGTTACATTCTTGGAATTTCATTGGAATTTTCTTTAATTGTCAGGTCAACACGGTTATTCCTGAGCATCAGTTTGAATGGAATCTGTCCTAGAAAGTCAAATTGTTTTACATGTCAAAAGTTTAGTGTCAGAAAGATTTTTTTTTATTTTGGAAAGAATTTATATTTTTACTCTGCAAGGATGCATTAAATTGATTGAATAAAGGTATAAATGCAGTAATACCTCAGTTTACGAGTGACTTTGTATACAAGCAAATCGGTGTACGAGCATGGAAAGTCAAATCGGTGTATAAGCATTGTATCGGAGTGCGAGAATTTTTTTCCTCGCCCACGTGCATTTTTGTGTGGAAAAGTCCTAACGCTCCGCATCTATGCACGCATTTTTACTGGGAATATCCTAACGACAGCGTCTCACAAAGCCTATCACCCCTTATTCACCACAGTGCATTCTTTTTATAAGTGATTTACAGCGGTTTTATCTTGTGTTGTTAACATAAATTGTGATCGCTATTGTTCACGTAGTGAAATATATACGTACAGTACAGCATATAGACAATGACCCTCAAAATGAGTAAGAAAGAAGGTACGAAATTCTCCCTGTAAGCAGTAAAAACCGTCCTCTCGTCTCCTTCACGCCAGCAGAGACGCTGCTCAAAGCCAAAGTGCGCGTTACAGTAAATTGTCAAGTATTTTTAGAGTTTAATTGTCAATTAATTAGTATTTATATCAAATCTTTATGCTTATAATTTTAACTGTAATAGGGTAAAACCAAAAAATATATATTTAAAATGGGCATTTATGGTCGTGTGGAACGAATCGAGTGATTTTTTTTTTAGTGCATTCTTATGGGGAAAATTGTTTTGGTGAACGAGAATTTGAATTACGAGCTCGCTCTTGAAAACTTTTGAACAGTAGTATAAATAGTAATATCCAGTATGTGTTTCTGGTCTTCAAAATGATGATAGAGAGAGGAACCATAATTGTTTATAGGTAGTAAGCAAATCATTATTGAGCAGTGCATAATCCCCTATAAAAGATGAATAGCATTAGGTAGATATTTCTTTGTTTTTACGAAGGCATTTTCAGAAATACTGACTAACTTCTACAATTACAATATCCCTTCTTCTTTATTTTTGTATTGAAGTTTTTGATGTCGTCTAATTCAAAGCCTTCTGGTTGTTTTTTGAATCATCAAAGTTATAAAACATTTGTGTTTGTGTAAGTTGACTTTAAAAATCTCAGCTTTGTTTTGTCTCGGTAAGGTCACCGTGATCTTTCATGTCTAGCCTTCCTTTTCTCAAAGTCTGACCTTTCTATTGTATGGAAAAAGAACAAAACTGGTTTTCAAACCCAAGTCAAAGCAACTTTGAGGTAGTTGTCTTTTATCTGTGGTTAAAAGAAATGTAATTGCTGGGGTTAATTGGAGGGCTTCCCCATTAGCAAAGTAGGCTATTGTGAGTTAAAGTAGCCCATGTTGAAGTCTGGAGTCGCTCAGTAATGAATATACACTGATTGGGATTCCTTGTCTTTCTCTCTCAGATAAAAAAAAAAAGACTCTCTAATGATGGATTTTCTCATCAGGTCTGTGTCTTCGGATGCTTCCCCCTCTCCCATCCCTTTTCTCTTTGGAATATCAAAGGATCTAATCTCCATGGAAATCTTTGCGAACGTTTCCTTGGTAACCAGAGTTTCAAATGGCTCAGACTTTCTTGTCTCAATTTTTAATTTAGAACTTTTATCTTTGGAGGTTGTGAAAATGATATAGTTCATGAAGTAGCCTTCATAAAAATGAACACAAACTTCAGTAGCCTATTATTGGCTATCCACTGACAATATTTGGTGCAGCCTCTCCTGGAAAGGATAAAAGTGCTAGAAGCTTTTACGGTAAAATGTCAAAAGTTTGATGCGCACTTTGGGAAGATTGTGGACAACATAATAAGGTACCATGCAAGATCTCTTTCAGCCTGTTCCCTAAAATGTACTTTTATCTTGTCCTATGTGAGATATGAACACCTGTTTACCTTTTCTTGGATTATTTCCGTTGTTCCCTAGAGCTCCTGGAAGGCTCCATTCATCATGGAGAGTGATTCTACAATTTCGCAGCAAATAAGAAATAGTCTCTTTATTGATGGTCTAAAACAAAGACTTTTCTTAATCGTTCCTTAGTCATACTGCCAATTTTTCACTACTAGTGTACTTACAAGTCCTCCTCTTCTTTCTTCTGTCTTTAATTTGTTTTTTTAAAGAAATAACAAAGGGGACCCTGCCAAATTGGTGAACCTCTCCTTCAAGATAACGCATGCAAATTTCTGCTTTTCTTGCCAAGGGATTTTCAGCCAGACCTGTAATGAAATTTAGGAGCAGTGGACTGTGAGTTTGGAGTCTCAGGAGCTCGGGGGAAGCTTAGAGGAGGACCAGAACCATTTAGCTTAAGGAAATGGCTTTGACAAAAGGCCGAACACTGACACGTCTTTCTCGGGTCAGTGATTTACAAGGAAAGACCAATTGAATGTATTTAACCAGCGCAAATAGCCCACACTAATCTGAGAAAGCAAGTTTCTTCTAACAAAGTTGTTTGTGAAAAAGGATGAAGTCAGCGCTTTGTGCGCAAAATTCATAATGGAGTCTTTGTGATGTTGAAGCAACGAAATGACTAGGAGAAATTAGTCCCATGTATATACACATTAAATCTGATGTATTTCTAATTGCTAAACAGGCATCACTATTATTCACAATACTGGAATTTCGATACTGGATATTATAGATACATTTTCAAAACGATTTTCGATACTATGAGGAAAACTGCCGTATAGGTTATTTGTTATTATTTCATAATTTTTTTGATAATTTGGGTCATTTTGTTGTAGGCTATTAATTTTAGATTTTTATTATCAATACATATCGAAGAAATACACTAAGAACAGTGTAGAAATTACGCTTTCCTTGCAACCTCTAACAAAACATTGCATTGTCTATTTAATCTGTTAAATTGTATCATACTATGCAATGTTTTCTTCAAGTACTTTCTTTTTTTTCCAAGTAGATTTCTTCTATCCGTTTTGTCAAAATAATGGTAGACGAAAACCGTACCGTTTTTTTTTTCTTTTTTTTTCTACAAGTGTCAAGATAAGAGAGTCCAAGACCTTTAAATGTATTTTTAGAGATTGGCAGATAATGGTGATGGTTGTCTACCACTGACAAACACGCACTTGCTGTCTTTTCCTAGTATTTTTCAGTGACATCTGACAGTTGTCCACCCCATAATCCTGTAGATTACTGTCATTAAAGGAGGAGGACAAGAGCAGGTGTTGGAAGAGAAGAGTTCCACTGGACGGCAGCAGTCTCTTTACCAATATCAGGATATGATGTGTCTAGAGAAACCGTGGAGTGGTTTAGACTGTGTGAGGTTTGTGAGGTGTTCTGGGCCGTTGCTAGGAGGTTACTAGGGCGTTCAGGGTGGTTATTAGAGTAGTAGTGTGTTTTGATGTTTGCTTGAGGGTAACTGGGGTGTTCTGGGCAGTTGCTAGGAGGTTGTTAGAGTAGTAGTGTGTTTTGATGTTTGCTTGAGGGTAGCTGGGGTGTTCTGGGCCGTTGCTAGGAGGGTGTTCAGGGTGGTTATTAGAGTTGTAGTGTGTTTTGATGTTTGCTTGAGGGTAGCTGGGGTGTTCTGGGCCGTTGCTAGGAGGTTATTAGAGTAGTAGTGTGTTTTGATGTTTGCTTGAGGGTAGCTGGGGTGTTCTGGGCCGTTGCTAGGAGGTTGTTAGGGTGTTCAGGGTGGTTATTAGAGTAGTAGTGTGTTTTGATGGTTGCTTGAGGGTAACTGGGGTGTTCTGGGCAGTTGTTAGAGTAGTAGTGTGTTTTGATGTTTGCTTGAGGGTAGCTGGGGTGTTCTGGGCTGTTGCTAGTCAAGTCAAGTCAAGTCACCTTTATTTATATAGCGCTTTTTACAATGTAGATTGTTTCAAAGCAGCTTTACAGGAAAAACAATATAAACAAAGTTTGTTTGGCTGAACAGAAGCCCCAAAAGAGCAGCTGAATCAATACAATTGATACATTTTAAGTGTTAAGTTTCCCCAACTGAGCAAGCCATAGGCGACAGCGGCAAGGAACCAAAACTCCGGCAGGTGACGTAACGAATGAAGAATAGAATGGAGAAAAAACCTTGGGAGAAACCAGGCTCAGTCGGGGGACCAGTTCTCCTCTGGCCAACAGCCAAACCGTGCATGATTATTATACAACAATTCAAGTCCAATATGAAGTCCAATTTGGTCCGGTTAGAGATGGGTTCATGATCGTCACAGGGGAGGGTCTAGTAGAGTCACGATCTCCGCAGACACTTCAGGGCAGTGCTGTGCTCGTGTCCAGGTCCTTCATCTGATCTGGATACGGCCCGGATCCAGCTGCCCACGGTAACCTCGGAATAAACAGAGACCAATATCAGCGTAGATGCCATTCTTCTTCTGATGTATCGAGTACATCAGGTGTTATGGGAATGTTCCCGGTTCCGGCTTATCTAAATTATGCAGCCTAACAATCATTTTACATGATTTGGATTAAAAATGTATGTATAATGTGTTATGTGTATGCCAGGTTGAAAAGATGTGTTTTTAGTCTACATTTAAACTGACAGAGTGTGTCTGCTTCCCGAACTTTAATAGGAAGACTGTTCCAGAGTTTAGGAGCTAAATAGGAAAAGGATCGCCCGCCAGCAGTTGACTTTGATATTCTAGGTATTATAAGCTGGTCAGTATTTTGGGATCGCAATAGACGTGAAGGACTATAATGTGTTAAGAGATCGCTCAAGTACTGTGGAGCTAAACCCTTTAATGCTTTGTAAGTAATTAGCAAGATTTTAAAATGTATTCGGTGTTTAATAGGAAGCCAGTGCCGGTTTGATAGAACTGGGCTAATATGCTCATACTTCCTGGTTCTAGTAAGAACTCGAGCTGCTGCATTTTGGACCAGCTGGAATTTGTTTATTAAGCGTGCAGGGCAACCACCTAGTAAAGCATTACAATAATCTAGCCTTGAACTCATGAACGCATGAACTAACTTTTCCGCATTTGTCTTAGATAGCATATGTCGCAATTTTGATATATTTTTAAGATGGAAGAACGCCGTTTTACAGATGCTAGAAACATGGCTTTCAAATGAAAGATTGGTATCAAAGAGCACACCCAGGTTTCTAACTGACGACGAAGACTTGACAGAGCAGCCATCGAGTGTTAGGCAGTAGTCTAGATTATTATGTGCTGAACTTTTTGGTCTAATAATTAGAATCTCTGTTTTTTCAGAATTTAGCAGTAGAAAGTTATTAGTCATCCAATTTTTTATATCGGTTATGCATTCTGTTAATTTAGTGAATTTGTTCGTTTCATCAGGATGAGAAGAAATATAGAGCTGAGTATCATCAGCGTAACAATGAAAGCTAATGCCATGCTTCCTAATAACTGCACCCAAAGGAAGCATGTACAGGGTGAAAAGCAATGGTCCTAGTACTGAACCTTGAGGAACTCCATACTGAACCCGTGACCGATATGACGACATCTCATTTACTGCAACAAACTGATAACGCTCAGATAAGTATGACTTGAACCAGGCTAATGCAACTCCACTAATGCCAACATAATTTTCAAGTCTATTCAGAAGGATTTTGTGGTCAATTGTATCAAATGCAGCACTAAGGTCCAGTAACACTAACAGAGAGATACAACCACGATCGGATGATAAGAGCAAATCATTTGTAACTCTAATGAGAGCAGTCTCAGTACTATGATATGGTCTAAATCCTGACTGGAAATCCTCGTAGATGCTGTTTCTTTCTAGAAAGGAACATAGTTGTAAAGATATTGCCTTTTCTAGAATCTTTGACAAGAAAGGTAGATTCGATATCGGCCTGTAATTTAACTAATTCTGTAGGATCAAGTTGTGGTTTTTTAATAAGCGGTTTAATTACAGCCAGCTTAAAGGTTTTTGGTACGTATCCTAATGACAAAGAATAATTAATTATATTAAGAATAGGATCTATGATTTCTGGAAGCATCTCTTTCAGTAGCTTAGTCGGTATTGGGTCTAGCATACATGTTGTTGATTTTGATGATTTAACGAGTTTAGACAATTCTTCCTCCCCAATAGCAATGAAGGATTGGAATTTTTCTTCAGGGACACTAAAATGTACTGTATTTTGGAATATTGTAGTAGACTGTTGCATGTTTATTATTTTCTCTCTAATATTATTAATTTTGCAAGTAAAGAAGTCCATGAAGTCATTAGTGCTGTGCTGATTTAAAGCATCTGGGGTTGAGGCTTTATTTCTTGTTAATTTAGTCACTGTATCAAATAAATACCTAGGGTTGTATTTGTTTTCTTCTAAGAGGGTAGAAAAGTAAGTAGATCTAGCTGATCTTAAGGCCTTTCTGAATGCAATAGAGCTGTCTTTCCATGAAATGCGAAAAACCTCTTACTTAGTTTTTTTCCAGCTCCGCTCCATTTTTCTGGCTGCTCTCTTGAGGGCCCGGGTGTGCTCGTTGTACCACGGTATTGGACTATTTTCTTTAATCTTCTTTAAGCGTAACGGAGCAACAGTGTCTAAAGTGCTGGAAAAGAGAGAGTTTATAGTTTCTGTTGCAACATCAAGTTCTTCTAGGCTATCTGGGATGTTAAGTAGATGAAACTGATCGGGAAGATTATTTATAAAGCTATCTTTTGTGTTAGGAGTGATAGTTCTACTATATTTATAACAGGGAGTTAGTTTTTCGACTTTGGCTAAATGTAATCTACACGCAACTAAGTAATGATCTGAGATGTCATCGCTCTGCTGCAGAATTTGAACAATATCAACATTGATCCCATATGACAATATTAGATCTAAAGTATGATTACGAGAATGAGTGGGTCCTGATACATGTTGTGTAACTCCAATAGAGTTTAAAATGTCTCTAAATGCCAATCCCAATGCGTCTTTTTCATTATCTACATGGATGTTAAAATCACCGACGATTATGACTTTATCTGCAGACATTACTAATCCTGAGAGAAAATCAGCAAATTCTTTGATAAAGTCTGTATGGTGCCCTGGTGGCCTGTATAGAATAGCCAGCACAAAAGTTAAACAGGAATTATTACTTGCACTAGATAATTTTACATTGAGGACCATCACTTCAAAAGAATTATATTTCAAATTAGACCTTTGAGCAGTACTGATCGTGTTACTATAAATTACAGCAACACCTCCTCCTTTACCTTTCAGACGAGGCTCATGTTTATAACAATAATCTTGAGGGGTGGACTCATTTAAAGTAATATAATCGTCTGGTTTTAGCCAAGTTTCTGTCAAACACAGCACATCTAGTTTATGATCTGTAATCATATCATTTACAATAAGTGCTTTTGAGGAAAGGGATCGTATATTCAGTAACCCAAGCTTTATCATTTGTTCATTTGTGTTATATCCGTTCTTAGCTGTTTGTAAATCAATTAAATTTTTACTCTTAAACGATTTTGAGAGATTTTTGTATTTGCTAATTCGGGGAACAGACACAATCTCTATAGGATAATATCTAGGTGAAAGAGTCTCTATGTGTTGGAATTTATCTGACCTCTGTGACGTGAGACAGCTAGCAGACGGTCGGTTTAGCCAGTTTGCCTGCTTCCTGACCTGGACCCCAGTTAGTCAAGGTTTAGCTCTAAGACTATATGCCAAATTATTAGAGAGAAGAGCGGCACCATCCCAGGTGGGATGAATACCATCTCTTTTCAACAGGTCAGGTCTGCCCCAAAAACTTTTCCAATTGTCTATAAACCCTATGTTATTCCGCGGGCACCACTTAGACATCCAGCCATTGAGTGAGGATAATCTGCTAAGCATCTCATCACTCCTGCACATAGGAAGAGGGCCAGAGCAAATTACGGTGCCTGACATCGTACTTGCGAGTTCACACACCTCTTTAATATTACTTTTAGTGATCTCCGACTGACGAAGTCGGACATCATTAGCGCCGACGTGAATAACAATCTTAGAATATTTACGATTAGCCTTAGCCAGCACTTTTAAATTTGCTTTGACGTCAGGCGCTCTGGCTCCCGGCAAACATGTGACTATGGTGGCTGGAGTCTCTATTTTCACATTCCGAGTAATAGAATCGCCAATCACTAGGGCACTTTCAACAGGTTTCTCAGTGGGTGCGTCACTGAGTGGGGAGAACCTGTTTGATGTTCTGATCGGAATGGAACAGTGGTTTTTTGACCCGCGATTATACCGTCTCACAGTCACCCAGTTGCCCTGCTGCACGGGCTCTACAGCCGGAACCGAACAATGTACAGGGTTTGCTAAGCTAGTCACATCCAAAGTAGTATCTAAAGCCCTTGCATTCTTACTATCCTCGATTAAAGTTTGGATGCGTGTCTCTAATTCTGATACCTTCTCTGTCAGCCTAATTATGTCCCTACATTTATGACATGTGAAGCCTTCACAGCTGACAGAGACAGACAGACTATGCATGAAGCAGGCAGTGCAAGTGACAATGTTGAGAGAAGATGACATGACTCACCGCGTGTGTTGATCCAACTTGTTAGGTTGTTAGGGTGTTCAGAGTGGTTATTAGAGTAGTAGTGTGTTTTGATGGTTGCTTGAGGGTAGCTGGGGTGTTCTGGGCTGTTGCTAGGAGGTTGTTAGGGTGTTCAGGGTGGTTATTAGAGTAGTAGTGTGTTTTTGGTGGTGGCTTGAGGGTAACTGGGGTTTTCTGGGCAGTTGCTAGGAGGTTACTAGGGTGTTCAGGGTGGTAGTTAGAGTACCAGTGCGTTTTGGTTGCTGCTAGGAAGTTACTAGTGTTTGGGGCATTATTTTGAGTGTTACTCTAGTGTTCTAGAGCTCAGTAACTACTAGTTTGTAACTAACTCTGTACTTTATTCGGGTGCACCATTTGTTCATAAGGCAGAATGTAGTTAGGTTGTAAGTTGTCTGTACAGTAATGCATAGTCGCATAATAGCCTTTAAATTACATTTACAGTCCAGTAGCAGCCTTCAAATACATGAGCAGAGGTTGTTTAAATGCTGTGAATTTCAGTTTATCCTAACTTTTTACCTCATGAAACTGATAAAAATACATTTTCATTAAATACAATACTACTTAACATAATAGGCATTTTTATAGGCAAGTAACATTCAGAAACTGTATTTGAAACGAATAAAGATTAATAAGTATGGTACAAAAAAAAGACATTTATTTATGCACTACCTACACTCTGTTTAGGACTCTCTTAAAATGTCTCTTTCTCTCTTTAAAGTAAGCGAGTGTAAATGTTATCGTTATTATATATGCCTAAAGAATTGTCTTTCGAGTAAAACAAGAGCTTATTGATGCAGTTCAGTCAGTCTGCTATTTCAGTCAAACCTTTCCTCTTGATCAGAGACCATTAAGTTTAATAGTGCAACCCAAAATGTTTAGGAGTGTGTAACTTACTAGTCTTGTGTAACTAGGCTAAGTTAGCTGATGCAAAGTTGGTGCAACGGCCCCAAGTGTGTTTTGAGCGGTTGCATGGAGGTTACTGCTCAAATCTGCCTTAAGATTAATCCTGAGCCAGCAGCACTAATAACTGTTTATTCTCTCAGACCTGATAGATTTCTTTCTGATTGATATTTGACATTTTCACTTACGATGATATCACCACTGGGAATCTCCTACACAAAGGAAAGATATTAGTTCTGCAAAGCAGTTTAGACATTATTAGGCTTTTCATCTCAAATGGCAACCCATCCAAGAAGTATTGGAAGATCAGGGTTGGGGTTAGTTAGTTAGTAGGATTTTAAGAACAAAGACATAAACCTTTCCAGAATCAGCACTTCAGAAATGTGCTGACCTTTTTCTTAGATGTGTGGTTAGTGCTCTTCTTGGCACGTTCATCTCTTTATAGCACTGCCAGCCCACAAAGAATGCACTGTGGTTGCTAAAGGCAAAGTATTGTATTGTATGTTATAAATATGTATGTGTGTGTGAGATGCTAGTGACAGGAAAACCGTGTTTAGAAACAGTACATTTGTACATTGGGCTATGAGATCTTGTTTAGTACCGAATTTATCCTGAACACTTTTGTTTATTTTTCTGAAAGCACACGGTGTATGTTTGGATAGGGTTTTCCTTTCCAAACTGATGTTCCATCAGATGTTTATCCCCAGGCAAGGAACTTACCAAAGAAAAGAAAACACTCATCTGTTCTCACTGTGGCATGTGAGAGAAATAAAGCTACGGTATATAAATACATCAATAATTTTTTATTTCTCACAGACATTCTCTGTTGGTGGTGGCCAGATTGAACTTCTGTTTCTTTTTTAACTTTCTGTTTGTGTTTTAGAGAGATTTTTGGCATCAATGCTTCTTGGAAAAAGTAGTTTGTTCCCTTGTAAAAATAAATAAATAAATAAATAAATAAAATAATATATTATGAAAGCTTATTTTATTCATAGATTTTTTTTTATCTCATTAATATTACTTTTTTATCCCAATTGTGTGAAATAAGTCTTATTTTTATCAGAATCTGACTTTATAAAGAGAAGTTGGAATTGCAAGACAAACTCGCAACTGTGCGAAAAAGTCAGAATTGTGAGATCTTTTAAGTTGTTTTATTTAAAAAAGCTTCCATAATATAAATCCCAATTTAAGTGGTTTTAACATACCCTGTACACATACCCTTTATTCTGCAGAAGAAAAAACGCACCTTCCGAAATGCAAGGGCCAGTTTGAATTCCAATAGAGGGACGTCCCGCACAATCTTAAAGCTACTCAATCACCAAGCCAAATATTTGATGGGCTTCTCCAGCAGTCACTGCAGGGGCCTTTCTCCTTGTCAGTCATGTCTTTTCGTAAATAGCATGGAGTCTCGCTCCCCGTCTTATCTTTATTCTCTCGTGAGATATGCCATCCCTGGAGACACTGAAGATAGTGGGGATATTTTATGGTAGTGGTCCATCACTATAAAAAAGTATTTCTCCTTGAAGGAGCAATATGGCATTTTGTTATTTAGTTAATAATTATTTTTGTTGCTGGAGGTTAAAATGTGTAATCTGTGAAAAGGGTAATCTGGTTGCACAATGACTTTGTACAAGAGAAAAAAATGTATTTCCGTTTTTCTGATTCCTCTTTTTTTTTTCTTTTTTTTTTTTTTTGATTAAGACACTTATTTACTCTACTGATCAAAATTCTGGATTTAGTACATTTTGTTTTCACCAAGGATGCAGTCATTTGATCAAATATGACAATAAATGTATGATGTTACAAAAGATTTAATAAGAATTTAATGGGAGTATTTGATGAATAAGGTACTTTTTGAGATTTT
This sequence comes from Rhodeus uyekii, assembly GCA_037043235.1. NCBI lineage: Eukaryota > Metazoa > Chordata > Actinopteri > Cypriniformes > Acheilognathidae > Rhodeus > Rhodeus uyekii. The sequence goes on from JAWRVZ010000132.1 coordinate 406,825, forward strand.
TGTCTTTTGATTGCAGACGTTTGAGACGTGTGATTACTAGGTCCTGTTCTTCAAAAGAGCAACAGGATTTTATCATCATTCAATCTCTTTGCTTTCTATGGGAAGCAGTGGAGATATTAAAGAGAATCTCAATTGATTCTGAGACTGTAATGTGTCCAATATGTCATTTATATGCTCTGTTTACCCCTGATATTAAGATGTTTTGGTTGATCGGATCACAAGTGGGCGGTGCTAAATACAGGTGTAAACGCAATAAAAAATATTTTTTAGCCTGTCCTCTTTCGACCAATTCCAGAGGTCCAAAAACGCATTTGAACAGACACTGAGGACTAGTGCGCAATCCAGACGGGAATTAGTTTCTCGGTTGAATATCCAAGTTTGGTTAAGAGATAAAACGCGTACCGAGCGCTATGTTCTCTCTGAAAGAGATGTTTCAATGATGTTCTCTATGAAATTCCTGATTTCACTGCGTTCACCACGGTCTTGTGGCTGAAACAAAAGCTGTTGCTCTCCATTTGTGTTCATATGTATGTCCATCCAGGTCAGTATTTCTGTGATTCTTTGAATGAATCAGATCTCAGAGCACTTGCTAAGTTCAAGAGTGTAGAAAGGTAATCCATGCTTATCATACCCTCTGCTACTGTTGAGAAGAAGAAAAGCGGAAGGCATTTCCATGCCCTGTTTTTCTCCTCCTATCTCTGCGAGTCTAGCGAGACTGAATCTATACGAGGGAACATTAATTAAAAGGATATACAGAGAAGAACAGCAGTCTGAGATGGAACCTTTCTTCTTGAATTTGGATGAGAAACTTTGACAGCTTTTCATCTTCGTCTCTGGCTTACCCAGCCATCCCTCTTCTTTTCCTCTCCATCTGTTTTCCTTTCTTCTTAGAGTTGGAAATGGAGCCTTTTTTGCTTATCTTTTTTTCTACATTCTCCTACGTTATAAACTTAGTTTTCTACATTGTTGTTATACATGAATATCACATGTCTCACCTTGAAATGTCAGTAAACCCAGTTGTATTTAAGTCATATACACTAGCTAACGGCCAAAACTGAAATAACTTAATAGTTATATGAACTACTTTTATGATAATTAAAGGACTTTTTATGTTGGGGTATATATTTTTTGGGTCTTTTTGGAGCTTGACAGACTCCTGAATATAGTGAATATTCTTACAAGTTTTGGTTTTGTTCAAAAATTCACCTTTTGTGCTCTGCGATATAAAGTAATACAGTTTGTAATGAGGGGATTAAAATAAGGAATGAATTTTCATTTGAGTGAACTATTTCTTTAAATAACATTTACTATTTAACTATAACAGGGTTGACAGCAATAGAGCTCAGCAATTTGTTTCCGAAAGTAAAAGTGCCATTCAAGTTCTCCAAAGTGAAATATATTTTTAAAAATGTTTAGATTTTGATAAGATTATTAAAAAACAGAAAAGAACTGATTTTCTTCTAAACTCTATATGACATTCATAGCACTCTCTTTCCTTTATAAGTACAGAATTTTTAATTATTGGTCCCCCAGTTTTATGACTTTTTTTTTTAGCTCTGAATTTATACATTTTATTTTATATAAATTCAACTCCTTATTGAGGAGAAACTCTTTGGAGAAATATATGAAAAATGCAAACCCAGGTCTATCCAAAAGGGGATGGTAAGTTTATGGGTCTGCATTAGTTGGTAATTGTAAAACATTGAAATGATGACTGACTCTTGGAGGTAAAGGAATGATGGGAGAGACTATTGATTATATAATGATGCTGGATATGAAACTTCTTGCCCTTCAGCTTTATTTTGATTGCGGAGTATCACATGACGAGATTGTGATCTGGTTAATTATCTAGAATCAATAGTTCAGCCATAAACCAATTACTAACTCCCACTAGTGAGACCAGGACAGTACACTTACGGATGATGCATCAGCATTTTAAGTTGTACGAGACAGACTTTAAAAAAGAAGCAGCCAAAGCTTCTAATAATGATAAATTAACTGAGCTTTTTTATTTTCAAGCGTCAATCCTTGCACAAACAATCGGCCCGATTTTGTGACCTAAGAGTTTAAATCAATGACTCAACATTGTTTAAACTTGCTCATCTGCATTTTCCTTTTTTTTGGGTCTTGAGGGACTGGATCTCAAACAGTATGAAATGGATGCATTGTTTATGATATTGGGATAATAATAGTGTTATGTAATTCCCTAGCTCTAGTCCCTGTTTACGACCCCAATCCTCCAGCTTTGTTCGTGGCAGCGCACGTCAGTCATCTGCGAGAGGTAGAATAATTTCGGGACAAGGAGATCAATGCTTCAGATCAGACATTTTGCTTTTTCAGACTTTGAATTTGTGAGTTAAATACTTGAAGTGGAATGTATGCTAACGCTCAAAGCGAGGCAATGAGTAGTTATTCAGGTAAGAATGAATATGTATTTTTATATTTTGCTCTTAATTTGATCAGAATTAAATTAGACAGTACAGCTCAACTTTATCATACAGGTGTTGAAAGCCTTTGTCTGTGAGAAACAGATGGTGGGAGAGATAGTAAAAGCGTAAGAACAGAGAGGTTCCTGATGTCCCGGACTCCTTGAGTACATGTTGACAACCAAACATTGGGGGGTGAGGGTGGGGAGAGGTCTTTTTTAGAAGGGAGCAGTTGTCAAACTTTTGTTTGTGATTTCTACAAACTAATTTATCTAAATGTAGTTTCTATCCAACCTTGTGATCAATCATCTTATATTTTTGCACTTCAAACCGTTTCTGATTTACATATTCAACACTTCACTTTAAAATATTCATCAGCATAATGAATATTGATGCAACATTTGACTACTGTTAACTACACCCTGCCTGAAGTGAAAGCAACACATGCTGGCTACATTTTGGACACATCCTCAATGGGGGGTTTTAAGGAGTTGGAAAGAATGCAATTATCAAAATGATTTATTTAGGATGTCTTTGACAAATGTTTTTTATATTCATGTATTTGGTAGATGTTTATATCCGCGGCGTAGGGTGAATTCAGGTTGATTGGGATACTTTTTGCCATTGAAAAATGACTGAAAATGTGTCCCAATTAACCTGATTTCACCCTAAACACTCAGCTTCCCAAAGTGAGCCTCTTTTTGTTTTTTGTATACTCCCGTTTCAATTAGTGTGATTTACTGCTCGTAAGATTTTAATGAAAAGATCACAAGACAGATTTGTCTCGATAGGAGGTTTAACGGCTCTGTTGGGGGCTCCTTAAATTTGATTGAAATGAAGCAAGCTTTGATGAGAAGTGTGTTTGTGTGTTCAGAATAAGTGTTAAAAGCAGTGAGTAATAAGGATGAAAACTGATGAGAGGAAGGAGGAAGAGGAAATGTCAGTGGGTGGACACATCTCTTTAATATCTTAGAGGCTATGGATAACCTGCTCTTAGCTTTTCAACTTTTCCTTTTATTTGCTCTCTCTCTCTTTCTCTCAATTTCAAATTATTATTAGGCTGTCGATGCAGAAGGAAGTTAGTTAGTTCAGATCAAAGCTGAATTTTCAGCATCATTACTTAAGTCTCACATGATCCTTCTGAAATTATTCTAATATGCTGTTTAATATTTTTGTGTAAACCGTGATTTTTCTTAGGATTCTTTGATGAAAAGGGTTAAAAAACAGCACTTAATTAGATTAGAAATCTTTAGTGCATTATCAATGTTTTGAGGTGTCACTTTTGAGGTTTATCCTTCTTGAAAAAGTATTCTTAAAAATAATCCCTAACTTTTTTCTTTTATATATATGTATATGTATATATATATATTTAGGCCTTGGATTTAAAGAACTTTGAATAAAACACATCTTTCTGTCTTGTGTGTCTCTTAGGAAAGGAAATTGTGTGCGCATCCATTTTTAGAGATCTACCGAGAGGGGATGATCTACTATATGAGTCCGCTGGCTCGACAGGGGGATTTCTATGTTCCTGAAGTTAGAGAGGCCCAAAGATGGTTACTGGGAAAAGAGTCCGAAGAGGACAGGAGAAAGGACATCACAGGTACGGTATACTAATTATTGCTTCCTTACTGATGATGATTTTCTTATCTAAAGTAACATTGTACACTGATTAAAGGAATAAAAGTTTACCAAAGGCACGTTTAGTTTGGCTAATAACTGCCCATTTATACAGGAAGAGTCTAAATGACAATTGTTAAGCTTCCAAACGTAGTTTCTTTGCTTTTACCATTGACGTTTTGGCTCCCACCCACGATTTGTAACCCTCTTACTGTTTATTGAGCACTAATAGTAGCCTATTGTCAATTTAACAAGTTCACATTTCGTGCAACTAGTGTATTCAGTGGCTGCCATTTCTTATGAAAGTGTTTTAATAGGCATTAACCGCCACTTATGGAGTTTTAATATGGACGTATAATATTGGCTGAACTCACCTACACCTGCTCTAGTGATAATGAGACACAATCTGTGTGTGTGAATGGCGTATTGCCCTGGTCAGACCAAAGCCCAGAGGTACCGCAGAGCAAATATGAAACACGGGTGAGCTGTTTGTGATGGGTGTGTTGTCCACACCAGCTGTCCTGAGTTCTGGTGATGCCTGTTCTGTCTGTTACCTTGAAACAAACGCATAATAATAACTATAACATATGATAGAGGAAGAAGATTAAAGCACAGAAGAAGCAAGATTAAAGGACAAATCTGAAGCCTGCTGGTTTATTGGGTCTAAATGTGCTGCTAAATTTAATGTTTTACAACATGTCTCATTCCTGCTGTCCTGTTCAAGTGCACGTTTGATCTTCCAGGGGACACACAGACTCAAAACTAACACAGTTAGTTTATAGTTGGATTATAACTTTAGAAACTAGCAATCTGAAAACATGTTAAATGTATTATAGATGTATTTATTAATAATAAATATTGCTAAATATATTGGTAACACTGGTTTAATTTAGTAACATTAGTAAACATGATTGAACAATAGTTCAATGGCATTTATTCATTTTAATTTTAATCTCAACAATCTTTTTGATTTGTTTGATTTTAAAATCAAACCTTGTATCTAACATGAATTTTTTAAACTAGCATTAACAAGGGTTAAAAAATGTGGAATAAAATATAAGTTTGTCCATTATTATTTCTTGTTAGTTAATGCATGAACTAATGTTGATAAATGAAACATTTTGAAATGCTACCAATATGTTTTCAATATTCAAAATTGACCATTCACACATTGGTAGTGTCAATCATCGGAAATGACCAATATTGGTCTTGGTCCAATTCCAAACTAACTCTGGTTAGATGGAAATATGAACGCAACATGGAACAAAGACATGTAAACTAACCAAAAACGGGACATGATGTCACAAGATGTGACCCTAAAAAAGACAGAATGCTCTTTTTTTCTCGTCGTAGTTGCAAATTTGCCCATCATAATTCAGTACAAGAATCAGTCTTTGTTTGATCTTTGTTTCTGCGTTTGACGTCGGGATTCCTGCTGCTGTTTTGACTCCTTTACACATTTTGTGAGCTCTTCACATGTTCTGAGCACATATAACAAGCGTATTTAGCCCAGAACGCAGCATGGTTTTGGATGTTTGGTGAGTTCTGTCATGAAATATATGTAATAAAATCCAACCAATCAAGTTGAGAACATATCCCTGTGCCTTTAGGTTCGATACCTTAGTTTTGGTGTTAAAATCAACAAACCGTGTGAACAAATCCTTAGTGATTGTCGAACACAATTGAGTAAATTCAAGGCACATATTTTCACTATGCAAAGCTCTTTGTCTTTTTCCATGAGCGACTCACCTTTGACCTTCACTAATTGAATGCGTGTATGTGCCACTCAAATCAGCAACAGATAACGGAGCGAACGATCATCTGACTGTACTTGCTGATTGGTGATCATTCAACATCAATCCGTGATTACAGTATCAAACCGATGTCTATGTGAATATATGCAGTTTATAATGCGTTTAAGGTTTCTTATCATCATGTAAGCGCTTATCACAAGAAAACCAATGAAAAAAGCAAAAAAATATATTTACAATATTGAATACAACACATAATGCTGGATTAATCACTTACGTTAAATATGGTCTCAAAAAATGTTGGAACCCTGGATTTTACACTTGTATTTCTGTCACTTTTCCAAACTGTCTTCCTAGTACCAAAATAAACTTTGTCCTTATGATTTATTAGTGCAAATAACAGTATTCTGGAAAAAATGACACATTTGTGAAATGGTTTTCAACTTTTAATGAGCAGAAGTCTGCCAGCAGTGTGCCTGTAGTGACACAAAGTGCAGAGAACAGATGTGAACACAAGAAACCAGATTTTCTAGTCCTTGATTTTGAAGTACTTCTGGTTGTCTCCAAGCAGATGTCTGCGCTGTGTTTTAAAATTGCTAGGGATGTTTCACTGCAGTTGTAATTTCAGAAATGACTGACCATTTAATTATTAATATGCACTATCATCTCTTTTTGAAGATTGAGTTAAATTGCAATAGTTCATACAAAAATAACTAAATGTCATGTTTCAGCGCTGTGTCAGCTATGCATTTCCAAGCAGGTATCGCCAATGATGTTGTCAAGTGATTTTTAAGTTGTCGTGCCGAAGAAATCGCTGCGTTTTGCTGTGAAGCTGCTGACCTCGCTGCTCAGATTTAAGCATTCAACATCTGTTCCCTGTTGAAAGATGCTGTTCACGAAACGGCTACAAAATGAGTTTTGTCAAAGTGACATATTGCACTGAAATGTGTTTTAAATGGTTGGGGCTGTGTGGGCGAAGTGCCGTCACATATGGGAGACCAAGGGGAATTGTAACGCTTTACATTTCTTTAATTTCAAAAGAGTGATCGCCAATAGAGTACACTCACTAAGGTTCTTTCTTTGCTTGAGAAAAAAAAACATGTTTAGTTTATTACAGTAATACCTTGAGATACGACCATGTTCCAGGATCGTGCTCGTAACTCGAATTGCTCTTATCTCAAATCATTTTTTCCCATAAGAAATAACAGAAAAAGAATTAATCCGTTCCGGCCCTCTAAAAAACTCCCTTATTAGTGCTAACAACAATGGAAAAAACATTTTTAATTGCTATAGAGACACACACACAAAAACTATAGTATATAAGGATTCCTGTGATTATAAAATAAAATGTGGTTTTAATTATGAGCTCTTACCTTCGATACATTTGCATACAGGAGGAGGGAGGGATTACGTAGATAATGCAAACATAATACGGAAGTGTAGTGTGTTGGATTGCCTCAGAACCTCATGTTTATTATTATTGAACACGCATAACTCGTGCTGCTCTCACCGTATACTCGTTAATCTCTCGTCGCCCCCGGTAACCTCCGCTGTAAAACCAAGGTGGCCTCTAGTGGAGATCATATGCAATTACCCCATAAATGAAGCGCTTTGAGCTGCTCGGCTGCTCCACCACTTAGCCGCGGCGTCTGTAAGCTGCTCGTATATCAAATATTTACTCGTATCTCAAAGCAAAAAATTGCTCGAAGGCTTGCTCGTATCTCTGAATACTCGTATGTCAGGACGCTCGTATCTCAAGGTACTTTGTGAGAAACATCCATACTGATATATACAAAATTAGTTTTAATTTTACTATTCTTTTTACAATTGTTAAAATCTTTTGGATGTCTTTTAATCCAAATTAATACCCATTTTATTTATTAGATTTCAATTAACATGATTAACAGATTTTTATCTCTGGACAACTATATCACTAGTTATAGTTAAGTAAATAATAGTTGTAACATAAAATTGAATGCTCAGACCTTTAACAGATGTAAAAGTAATGAACATGATTTTGTTTAAGGAAATTACTGAAACCTGTTTTTGACTAATCAACTAATAATTATAATTAAATAAGAATCATGTTTTAAATTTGTGTGTCTTAAATGCATGTTATTAAAAGATTTAGTACCATATAAAGATGAAAAGCAATTTTTAATATCAAATATTATTATAATATTAGCAGTTCCATCAAAATTTTACTATTAGATAATATTATTTGTTTCAGTTTACCCGACCAGCAAATTCACTAACCACTTGCAGTCCAGTTTAACTAAATATGGCATATAGGCACTAAATGTGCAGAAGTAATGCAACATAGTATTTAAATTGTCATCGTCTTTATATTTAGTGAAAACATCTGTCATTTGTGTGTAATTTAGGATTCCCCTTGGCTTTAGATTGTGCATATTAAAAACTCAGGATTATTATTTCTATAATGCAGTTACCATTCATTTCTGCAGAAAAGCTGGTGGTAAACAAATTTAAAAAGTGTTAGAGAGAAAAAGAGCCCATATTTGCAACTCATCCGGGCAGAAATTTCGGGAATCTAAGACCAAGTCCTATCAATTTGAATCCTGAAATCTCAAAAACTGCTTGCCGAAATCACAATTAAATAATGTATTTCAAAAAATAAGCAACAAAATCAGAATTTCTGTTCCATAAATGTTGTTTCTTTTGCACAAATAGCTTTAGAAAAACTTTTCAGGCTATGTTCAGTCCTAAGTGCGAGTCTCAGGTTTTTGTGGAAAGCTTCTAACATCAGCTGCAGTGACGCAATGCTCTTTTATTTAGGTATGATTGGCCCAATTCATTCTTACTCTGAACATTAAAGTGCCCCTATTATGCTTTTTCAAATATTACCTTTCATGCAGTGTGTAATAGAGCTGTTTACGAATGTAAAAGGTCTGTAAATTATTAGCAAGTTTTCTCCAAAAGAAAGAATGGATTCTGAACTGCTTAAGCGAGTCGTCAACAATTTCAGGTTTCTTTCTTGTTACAAACCTACGTAACTTTGTAACAAATTAGGAAAGGAGGGGTTGAGAGAGACTTGCAAAACCTATTGTAAGAGACCTTAAATTGCATAATAGAGGCACCTTAAATTAAAAACTATTTCTGTTGGCACAAATCCATAAATGCAGATAAATACCAAAAGACGACGGGTACATTTGTAGTAGTTTGTGAGTTATTGAAGCAATATTTTATAAAATGTTACAGTTTTCCGGCGGCCTCCGCTGCGCATGCTGATGGCATTTGAAGGACACTTTGTTCTCTCTCTCCAGCACTATCAATCTCTTCATCTTTATTCCTCTCTCTTTCACACACTCACTTCCCTGTCATTCCTCGCTATCCTCCCTTCATCTAGTCTGTCCGTCCCTACTTACAAAAATGCCACCGTGACAGGAAGAGCAGGAGGCAGATAAACGACTCTAAGTGAATGGTCATCCAATAGACACACAAAACATCCCTTCATCTTAAAGCACTGACATAAGCAGAGAAAAGCTGACACGATTGTCACTCCGAGTGTGAGCGTGCGGGGCCTCCTTCACAAGCAGCATGAGCGCACACACACACACCTCTCGCTCAAACTCACCTCTCTCAATCTGTTATTCTGTCTATCCTCTCTCATCAGTTACTGTGTGTTTGTGTACGTCTAAAACTCCTGGTACGGAATATTAAATGAATGGCTAAAAGACATTTTGCTTCATGTCTCAATAGGAAGGCACAATATATCTGTACCTTATCATTTATGGAAATTGAGTTTTTAATTGTGTGTGATCATTTTCCACATTTTTACATACAGTACACAATACATTTATAGTTAGTTTGTACAGTATAGTATAGTTTGCACACTTATGTATAGTTAGTAGAATGTCCGAAGTGAACTAATCGATTAAAACATTTATTTATTCACAAAAATAGTATAGAACATTAGAAATGAATTTCAGTCATTTATTTGGTTATTGGCTACAATGATCATATTGATCATCAGATTATTAGCGTTGGTTTAAATTTTAATATTTGCACGTTCTTATGTTTCAAGGCACTTTTTCATGCAGGAATAAGAATAAAAACATTCCTGAAGAAAATCTTGAGTGACGCTCAGTGTGGTTTTATTTTAGTATTACTGTATATATTTTTTATATATATTTATTATTATTTTTATTTTATTTTTATTTTTTTATTTTTTTTTAATTAGCTTCAATTTTATATTTTCAGTCTTTATTTTAATTTCAGTTAAGTCAGTTTTTGTCATTTTATTATGTGTGTATATATATATATATATATATTATTATTATGTATATGTATGTATACACACACAAAGGCAACCTATCTAATTTTCATAATTTGATATTAATAACAATAACAACACTGGTGTGATTTAGTTATAAGTATTGTATTATTTATTTAGACAAAATATCATAGAATTTTAATATCAACCAATAATTGATTGTTTCTCGGATTATCAGTATTGACCTGATTTATAGTATTGCTTCATCCATATGTTTCAAAGTTCTTTTTCATACAGGAATTAATATTAAGAATTAAATATTGAGTCAAGAAATGAGATTTGGAAAGAAGGTGTTCAGGGTGTTAAATCAAATTATACCATAAACTTATTGAGACGAGTGCGATTACTTTTTGTTAATAATCAAATGTGCAATTTACTCCTGGTAGATGAAAAAAAAGGAATGCTTAGACAGAGGGATGTGAGGGATGCTGAACTCTTTGGGAGTGGTTTAGTAAGCAACCAGCTAGTAATTTATGCTAAAAACAACTAAAATACCCTCTCAACTGCATAGCAGCTAGTTTAGAACCGGCCACAGAAATCTAGTCATCCTCAAAGGCTTTTGTTCACACACTCCAGTTCTTAAAACAATCCTCATCTCCTTTCCGCAGACACACTCACAACTGCTAATTAGCAAGTAGCACCAGTGCAGAAACAACCTAGAATCTCTGATTAACCAGAAGGGAAGTCTTTTTTACTTGGAAATGAGAAGATGTTATACAAGCTTTTTGCAAGCCTTTCATTTGCGAGACGCTTGCATTTGCGGAGGTGATGCTTGCTTACTGTGAGACTCTGGCGAAATTAATCACCTCTTGTGTTTGGTGTGGGCGTGTAAACACACAGGTGCGGATTCCCACAGCGAGTGCAGTTCTGTGAGCCGTCTGCCCCCCTCGGACAGCCGGGACACCTCACCTGCCCCGTCCACCACCCGGACGCACTCGCACGGAGACGGAGACCGACGCTGGGACTTTGAGCATGTGGAGAGAAGCGACACCTCCAGTGTTTCTTCCTTCGAGGAGCTGGACCTGGACTCGGATAGGACGGACAGGTGTGAGCACACACCACCAGTCCTCTCGGGAAGTGCCAAAAACAACCTGCAGGGGCAAGACAGAGAGATGATGGTGGAGGAAGAGTGAGAGAGCGAATAGAAAGAGGAATTTTGGGGAAATGAATATAGCTGGTTTTAAAGGGATAGTTTTCCCAAAAATTTCAATTCTGCCATTACCATTATGATTCTAAGAAGCACCATAAAGTATTTCATATTACTTATTTCCCAGCAGTGTTTTTTAGTATTATTTATGTACTATCATATAATTTATTTAACTTTATTATTATACTATTTCGATTTACTATTTACTATTTTTCATCTAAAATCATATTTTATTTCAGTTAACAAAAAACAGTTCTAATAACCAACCCATTTTAATTAATAACAATACTGATTCTAAGTCTTCTGAAGCCTTTGATAGGATTGTGTGAGGAAAAAGTCATTTATTTTGGTATGTTTATCATAAAATGTATAGAATTATTTTATAGTATACTTTTAAGACTTATAGAACCTATAAGAATATAGAGTTAGTTGTATGTACCACATTTATGGGTATTTTTTATTATTTATCCTTAAGGCTTGACAGCTATGAACTGCTGAAATACTTCTTTAAAATCCTTAATTTTATCAACTACAGAAAAATCTAATTTAGATTTTTGATGAATGAATGAAATTTCTATAATTTTCTCACCCTGAAGTTGCTCCAAACCTGTATGTACACAAAAGAAAATATTTCGAAGAATATGGGTAACTAGACAGTTGATGGGAAAAATATAATATAAAAATACAATATGTTTGATTTCCGACATTCTTCAAAATATTGTTTGTGTTCAGCGGAATAAAGAAGTTCCAACAGGTTTAGAACAATATGAAGGTGAGAAATAGATGGCAGAATTTTTATTTTTGGGCGAATTCTCCCCTTTAAGTGTTATGGTGTATTAGTGTGGAAAAAGAGTGTTTTCTCAGTAAGTATTGTTTTTTTATTGCGAAAAGAATCTGCAGGTACAGAATTTTGTCTGTAGAAAAACAAATTGAGCCGGGTAACCTGAATGTCTTGAAAGTATCTTCGCCATTTTATTTAGTGCACCCTCTTTAGATTTCATTAGTGGATCTGTTGTTTGTTTGTTTGTTTTTTATTGATCATAAGTTCCTAATGACTGAAGTTAAACTGACATTGATGATAGTGATTATTCATGTAATGTTCAGCTTTCAATTGTTTGAGTCTAATTTGCTGTTCTTCATACATTCTGTCTTCTTCCTTCAGTAATTACTCATTTGCACCCAAAGATACTCCCAGAACTCGAAGAGTGATGTGACTTGAATATTCATTCATCAAAGCCATATGTTCATAGACAAACCAAATCTTTATTTGCACCAGAAAACTGACAGATAACTTTTCCTCGCTCTGGAGACGATTGCTGCAGATTTCCATCCGCTATTATTATTAGTATTTTTGTAGTTTGCAAAAAAGGTGTTTGGACACATAATTACTTGATCATATAAATGCTATTTGCATATACTTGATTTTCCACATTACACAAGTTTACAAATTACACTTGATCTGTGTAGTACATTTTTACCGATTACAGTGGTATTTTCTATAGTTAAATGTTGACACATTTCCAGGTGTTAGTCACAATAGACTTTTTGAATTTCTTGTGAAAAATGTTTTTGGACCAGTTGTGGACCTCCAGTAATATATTAAATATTTATCCTTGAAATTGTTTCCATTTATATCAAACTATATATGCTGTTAGTTTAGATGCATTTTATGATATTTCATATCTATTTTTTGTTTAAATGATTTGTTCTGATAATTGTTGAGCAACTTTTAATAAACTGTTTTAATAGAAAGAATGGTTCTTCTCTCTTCATAAATCTACTATTTTAGTGGTTTATAAATGTTATAGTTGCTCATAATACTGCCAGGGTTATTTTAGCATTATTTATATATTATTAGTTATACTTATTATTTATTTATTTTGAATTAGCTGTTAATTTGTCACTTGGTGCTTTTATCATTTGTACTAGTTTTGTAATATTTATTTATTTAAATTATAGATTTTTAGTATGTCATCTTATTTCAGTTTTCAATTTATTTTAGCTTTCCTGTAGATCAAACAGTAGAGCGTGGCGCTTGCAACGCCAAGGTCATGGGTTTGATTCCCAGGGAAAGCAAGAACTGATTAGAATGTCAATGTGTTTCTTGAATGCAGTGCAAGTTGCTTTGGATAAAAGCGTCTGCTAAATGCAGAAATGTATATTAAATATTTTAAGTTATAATATTATATATTTCAAATAACAAAAATGATTTTAATAGTCTTAGTTCTACGCCCTGAGCAACAGCCTGTTTTCTGTTCTTTATTGCCCTCCCGACAGACACAGACTACTATAAATCCCTCTCAGTTTTATGTCTGGTACAGCTTTCTTTGTTTTCTGTAAAATCAAAACAATTGTCTGGTTTCCCAAGAGATCGATTTACGTTGTGTCTGCACATTGAAGTGTGTGTACACACAGTAAACTTCAAAGTGTCATCGTAATCCAAGTTGTCGCCGATATTATAGACCCTAATTGAAAATGATACATCACAACACTGCCTCTTGAGACATCTAAGAAGATTCAAAAGCACACAGTCATGGTTAAGTTTATAAAAAACATTACCATTTGACATAAAAATATTCAAGTCACCCTAATATCATAATGGACACTTCTTGTTTACTTGTTTTTTTTATGGAATGTTTGAGTATTTAATATAAAGGATTTATCCTTGCTCATCAATCTTTTTTCAATTCACGTGTCCTCATAATCTTTAATCAAAATAGCTTCCCCTCCCTCTTGCGGAGACATCTCTTCTGTTTACTGGTGTGAGGGCGGGGCCACCTGTCAATCACACGAAATCGACCAATAGCAAACCACAACCACCCAAACCATTTCCCAAAACCCTATATTTTTTTATTTACATTTATGCATTTGGCAGATGCTTTAATCCAAAGCGATGTACATTGCATTCAAGAAACACGTTGACATTCTAATCAGTTCTTGCTTTCCCTGGGGATCGAACCCATGACCTTGGCGTTGCAAGCACCACTCTACTGTTTGATCTACAGGAAAGGATACATTTTTTTACATCATTTTTTTTACATCACCACCATTGATGTAAACCACCACTGCCATTTCAGTCCTGAAAACAAAGCCGAATATCTAGTTTATAAGCTACTATGTGCCACAAATTAAACACTAAATATCGTTCAGAGATTTAAAGCTAGTACGTGTACCTTTGTCAAATCTAGACTAGTTAATGTGCCTCGATCGTCTTGTCTGTGACTTTGATTGATTGAGAACTTTTGACCCTGAAATGTTCAACTGACCCAAACCTGCACAGAATAAGCGATTACTTTCTGCAGCATTTTAGAACGAACACGGACTCAATTATTATGTCTGACCTTTTTATAAACTTCACTTTCATGCATGCTTTACCTCGGAATAGAACAAATAAATGTTCTTTTGGCACGAATGCTTCACAAGATTGTAATTTAGCATATCAATAGACAGTTTTACACGCTGTTGCATCATACAAACCTCGAAACTGTCTTATCCAGAGGGCTAACCATAGTTTTCAGATTGAAATAAAAATTTGAGGGAATTATACTACTGTATTTCCGTTTGGGTGGAAAAGTTTGGAGCAATTTCTGATAATTATATCCAAGCGTCCTTGCACTCTGCAAAACTTCATCCTATTTGTCTGGGTTCCCTGGATCTCTCTGCCATTATGATGTTCAACAGACCTCTGTTTCAAGGCAAAATTGGTCCCTTTGTGTTAGAGGTGGTTATTATATAATCTATTGCAAGTGTTTGCTGCCCTAATCACCACTGTGGGCATGTGCATTTCTCTCCATCGTCCTCTGAAAATATCTAAATTACTTGTGTGTATGGAAGACAAAGCAAGCTTTGTGCTCCCGTCGGTGTCTGTGTGTGTCTCTCCATCAGCGACCAACCCCCTCCTGATTCCCCTTTAATTGGTTGAGAATCTGGGAGAACAGAACTTGGACAGCGCTTGAGGGATCTTAACACAGTGTTCTGGAACTTGGATCTTAAGCACTGACTTCTGCTCATGCGTACTTACAGTATGAACTTTTCTCAGAGAGCTATCAGAACATTAAGTTTCGTTCTGTAACTATACCTTCATTTGTGCTGTCTTGCACAGATGAAAGGCCTCATCATTAAAAACTCTTTCTTAATAGTTAGTTAGAACCTGCAAGTGGGCAGCATCCTTTGCTTTTGCTTAAATGTAGGCCAAATGTAATCAAGCTTCTGTGCTGGGTATAATTCTATCCATCTTATGATTGTGTATGTGTATGTGCTTGTATATGTGTGTATATATATATATATATATATATATGTGTGTGTGTGTGTGTGTGTGTGTGTATGTGTTTGTTTTATGTACAAGCACTTTTCAAGCAAAACATTTAATCAAAAACAAGCTTAGCTTTTTTTGAATTACAAAACAAAGTATATACACCATGGTTACAATGTATAATACAATATGCAAAGTAATAATAAAACCGTTCCAACAAAAGATTCATCTAACATCATTTGTTTGCATATGGTCATTCCTTTGATTTTGATTGTTGTTTTTAATTTTATATTAAACAATTTTTATATATTTTTTTATACTTTATAATTTCCTGTTTCTATTCTCATTCATTTATAGGGCTACACATTCATTTCATAATATTATTTCTGCAAATTAAATGCATTTATCCCGCTTCTGTCTTTATTATGTTAACATAATATATTATAGTATGACGGCATTAACAGCCTCAGTACTTGCGTCATTAAAGATGTAGAAACTCGCGTCTGAGGAAACTTTCTTCTGTGTTGTTTCTAAAATAAAATTTTTATTTTAATCTTTTGTTTTTCGTAGAGTAGAATAGAGTGAAGTGACGTGACGACATTTCTAAGTATTAAAACGTGCCGCGTAGCAGACAACCAATCATAAACCGCCGCGGTGCTCGCCTCATTAAATATTCATGTGCGCGCTTCCAAAAACCGTCACGCGCTTTTCAGTTTTAACGTCTGAGGGTAATAAAAAAAGTTTCGAAAAAATGCGTTTTACAATACTTCTGTTTGTTTTTATACATTTCAATTTTGTATTATACAGTGAAATGCAAATGTCGGCTAACGTGTGAGATTCTGAAACCTGTCTATCCATTATTAAAATGCGACTTTTGGTAAACAAATTTAAGCGAGAAAAGCACTGACTCCACCTATCTTTACAGAGAGAGAGAGAGAAGGGAGAGAGAGCGTGTGTTTGTGGGAGAGAGAGAGAGAGAGAGACCGCGTGTGTGTGTGTGTGTGTGTGTGTGTGTGTGTGTGTGAGAGAGAGAGAGAGAGAGAGAGAGAGGGGGCGCAGGGGTTGCTGTTTCACCCGAACCTCACGAATGCATGAAGCTCGAACCCTGAACACCAACATCCATTATTTGCAATTAAAAGATCAAATCGTTGTGAGATCGAACATTTGTTACTGAGGTGTTATTTAATCTATCTGGGCAATCTTGATGATATACTGGACAATAATATATAATCGTCTCAAGTTTCAGTAAAAGACATTAGGAGAATCGTGACTATGTGAACCGAACCATGGATCCGTGGAGATTTAGTTTGAGTTTATTAAACCTCTCACGATGGCAGGTGTGTGGACTGAATTCTTGCGCTCTCACAAAACCCTGAGACTGAGGAGAAAGCACCGAACTGACCATTAAGTGGACGTAGTTCTGAAGAAGGTGTCTGTGGTGCACTTTGCATTTAATAAGAAGGCATTCATTGTTCCGAGTGAATTACGCCGTGCACAGGTAAGATCTTCCTCCTCCTCCTCCTCATCATCATCATCATTACCTTCTGCGCTTCATCGGGTCTTTGTTTCAGCACCGAGGACAGATCCAAACACCTGCACCTGTGGGAACATCATGAACGAAAGCTGATTTCTCACCAATTCCGAAGCGAATTCAACTTTGCATTCTTAAACAAGTTGCATACAGGCGTACAATTTCTCCCAGATCAATTCTTCACAGGTAAGCAAGCATGCAACACTTACAGTGCGCGTGCATTTGCGCACACTTTGGTCAAAAATCATTTGCATGATGGGAAATATCAAACTGGTTGTGAATACCTGCACAGAGGAAGGATTTATTATATTAGCGAGCGATTTATTACATGCAGCAATAATCAGAGCAAGTCAAAGTGCCGGAGAATTGCCTTATCGCGCGCGTGCACGGATGCTTTGGCATTTTTTGAGCACAAACCTGTCGAGTGATAGAGTACAAACAGGACGGGCTTGCGTTTGAATGCTGCTTCTTTGTTTATTATAAATGCACTTGATATTTGAGCATAAAAGAAGTGTGATTGACAACCTGTGCACGCTCAACTCTGATCAACTTATTTCACCTCTGAAAGAAAGATCACTGAATGAAAACATTATGCATTATGCAAGCAGATGTAATGCAGAAATATTTTAGATTTGCAGCTGATTGCTTTCTTCTTTTTTCCACATTTTGGCTTGGAGATTTAATATAGCATTGCATATTTTATAGAAAAATGATGGTTTATTTTAAATGCCTATAAGAAATGAGTTAGACTTTAAGGATTATATCAAACTATTATAACCAGACTATGTATTTGTGTTTAATATTCCAGACAGATGTTACCCAGACTGGGCAGAAGCATTTTCAGACTTGTTGAAGCATTTCATTATGTGCTAGATTTCTTTAATGAAGTGCATTAATTACACCAAGCAAACAAACTGTTTATAAAGTCAGTGAATGTGGGTTTTGTTGATGCCAAATCAATCCAAAGAGAAATAACGAATAAATATATGCATACAGATATGAATAGCATAATCATTGCCTTTCAATAGATTTCACAATCTGGCCATTTAAATGCCACTTTCCTGTTGAGTAAATTTCTTGCAAAACTTAACTCTGACACTTTGAATCTGAATAGTGTAAAGCATCCATAGCAACCCACAGAGCAAAGCTGATTGGTCGTGCTGAGATAAACATCTCATAGTTAATTTGCTCCATGTCTGTGAATACTTTCGTCCTTGGCAATCTTACCAAGCCATTCAACTAATCTGGCCGTGCTCCCAAAGTTATCAATGAAACCAAAACGGGTCTTATAAAAAGGCAATAGGAACGTATATTAAAATCTTTGTGTGTGGAATAATATTATTATACAAATTTCATATTTTTCCTGATATTAAAGGATTTATACTTTAAACTTATAAGCAGTCAAGCTGATGGTGAGCCCAGACTGGTAAAATCCCATCTGGTCTCTCAGTGTACACATAAATTCAGCCAAAACAAGAGGATCAAGGAGACTAATTCTCCCACAAGTTCTTGGTTTACTTGGACATATATTTAATGGCCAAAAAACCCTGGAGTTTTAGATGAGCCCCATGTGGTGCGCTCTTCAATCAGATTACACGGAGAAAACAAAATTCAATGAAATTAAGCTCATTAATCATAATCATCACAGCGCAACCTGATGGAAAACGTTTTTCTCACCCATCAGATGTGAGCGTTATTCAATTTATTATATTGTGTGTCATTAATAAAAACGTAGGTTCTCATAAAGAATTATATACTGATGTAATCATTAATTTAATTATATTAGCTTGATATCATTGTCACACCTCAGCTATTCAGATTTGTCGGACTGCAAACGTTTTTTGTGGATTTCTCACAATTATTATTTATTGATACACTACGATATCTTGATTGCTTGCCATTTTGCTCCTGCTTTCTGTCCATTGCGATTTATAATGCACTCTGGAGCAACCTTGGTTGAAGTGCCTTATTCAAGAGCACAGTAATGAAGTGTCAAACTTCAGATGTTGACATTAAAATAAAATACTTTAACATTTATGTTGGGGGACAACTTGTGTAAATGTTTACTGTTCAAGTGAGACTACTGTTGTTTTTCTGTCCACTCCAGACCTCAGTTCATTACCATGGAGCGGTCCATTACCTTGACTCTTTTCTCTTGTCCAGAGAACAGAGGGTGCCGCTTGCTTCCATCTGTTCCAGGGTAGAGGGAAAAGCCATGATTAGTTTTTAATGTCATTTAAATGTTTTTGTAGTTTTGGTCAACTGCTCCTGCTGCTGTTGGTGAAATTTAGAAACCTGAGACTTATAGCTATAACCCTTCTTGTTTTCTTTGAGGACTTAAAAGCTAAATAACAAACCTAAAATTGAGGTAACAGATTGACTTATCATGAAACTTTGTAATACCATCAGTTAAACCTGTTACCAAATGTATTGAATGGGTAGAAAAAGAATAATAACTCTTCAAATATGTGTCACATTTGGTCCCAAACCAGCCAGTTCCTGGTTTAGTGGTTTAACATGAAGATAACAACACGTAGACAGATACTTTTTAGCGATAGATCAAAGATACATTATTATGATCCAACCTCATATTTTTCCTATAAGAACAATTTTGTCCAGACATGGCTTTCCTGTAGCCCAAACAGTAGTGTGTGGTGCTTGCAACGCCAATGTCATGGGTTCGATTCCCAGGGAAAGCAAGAACTAATTAAAATGCCAATGTGTACCTTTGATGCAATGTAAATCGCTTTGGATAAAAGTGTCTGCCAAGTGCATAAATGTACAAAGTCTCAACTTTATCGACTTAGTATAATGCACCTATGATAACAGATCTCATATTAATTAGAATACATGTATATATCTTTATCACACTGCCTTTGCCACCCCAACCCACCCACTTTTTCTTGTTTCCATGGTAACGGAAGTTAAGGAAGAGAAACCTAATAAACAAGATGTTGCCTCATTACGCCAGCAGGGAGGGTACATGAGGGGAAACACCAGGAACATGCATGCTTTATCTTAAATTAAATCTTATATGGCATTTTTGAAAAGTTAGAGGTGAAGCTGCCCTGGCAATAAATTGATACAGTGTACCATTTAGACTGAAGCAATTGATACTTTATTTCTTGCAATTAAAAGAGAGTAAACCTACTAGTGACTCATTTGCAAACAAAATCAAAATGAGATAATACATACATTTCAGAGAATTATATATTAGCTTTTATAATTGTATCAGTATTATTTTTGCTCATAATTTTTCAAAACCATTACCCCTAAAAATGAAAATTTTGCATGTAACTGATCCTGAACCATATGTGGAAGAGACGGAAATTAAATCTCAAATTGTGTGGCTTGTTGAGAAAAGATGTGTTACTCTTCAAACCAATCTGACTTACATTTTTCAAACTGACAAATGATGAAATTGTTAAAAGAATCCCATAGATTTACATTGAGTCATATCTAGAGACCTCACGCCTCATTTATAAAAAAGTTACGTAGAAGCCGTCCTATGTCCTGTATTTCTCAAATGCGTGTACGTGTTTCAGAGAACAAATATGTATAAAAAATGTGCGCACGCCTCTATTCCAAATGGGAAATCTATGAAACGTATAAAAGTTTCATTAAGTATCATTAACTTATAAAAGAACTCCAGTCACAACGTTTTAATCCTTTCTTTGAGAATGGCGAGCTGCAGGAATTACTTAGATTTGCAAAAACCTGTAGTACTTCGACTCTCTGCCACAAGGAAAATTATGTGTCTGCTTAGACCGTGACGTGGGTTTTTTTCTGTATGCAACCACACAGAACTGGACCATGATGATTTGTATTTCCTGAGAAATTTGGATGTTGAGGAAACCTTTTTGAGACAAGGAAAGCATCTAATCAGTTGTTGAATTTCAACACCCTTTTATAACACACCTATGAGATACAAAGGTCATTTTATATTTACATCTCACTTTTCTCTTTGAGGATTCAAATAAGTTCAGTGAGAGACAAGATACAATATAGGTAATGCCAAAAATCAATAAAACAAAAAAAGAACTAGCCCAAACCGATGTAGAAAAGGCTCATAAAAAAATCTGAAACATGTGTCATGTGAAAACACAAGTGTGTAGTAGACAAGTAAAGGAGATAGCCTGGCGTCTCTAAATAGAGATGAAAGCTCTATCAGTCTGTGTGAGATATAGTTGAGAGAGACTTTCCTATCAGCTGAAATTATTTATCGTTTCATCTTTTCATCCTCTTCCCCCAGGTTGTAATTTTTCATAACCAAAAAGATGATATCCATCACCTTTGACACTTTGAGAAAATTACGTAGTCACTGGGAGTTATTGATGTATTTGAATTAATGAAGCTAGAAAACGGAGCCTCACCTCTGAAATGTTGAGTTCAATCAGGATGAATAGCTATCTAGACATGCCCGCCTCCTCATTGCAACCACAAAACCTTATGAAAATTCAATTTCTTATGTAATATGTGACTCCGCGCATTATGTGCTCCAGTTATCAGATGTATTAATCATGCAAAAACAATGTTTTTCATTTTCAGTGTTTATTTTTGCATTGTAAGTCAATGAGTCAATGGTGTTCGTATCTATTTTTCAGGTGCTGAGAAGATATCGAGATGTGTCCACAATCGGCGGCAGTAAATATCTTGGCCAAGTAAAACACATAGGATAGTTTTAAGGTTTCCTCACCTCTCATAAACCCTGACATGGCTGGGGTTACGCACATCTTCCTGTTCCTGTTAATTCCTCTGGCCCAAACGAGCCCCAGGTACACCCCACCCCTGGCCGGAACAAAGCGGGAGATCATCATAGATGGAGACCTGGTGATCGGAGGGCTGTTCCCTGTGCACGAGAAGGGTGAAGGGACGGAGGATTGCGGTAAGATAAACGAAGAGCGTGGGATCCAGAGGCTGGAGGCCATGTTGCTGGCGCTGGACGAAATTAACCAGGACAACCGAATCCTGCCCGGTTTGAAGCTGGGAGCCCATATACTAGACACCTGCTCTAAAGACACTTACGCACTAGAGCAGTCGCTGGAGTTCGTGAGGGCTTCTCTCACAAAAGTGCATCAGCCAGGATTCATCTGTCCAGATGGGTCAAATCCTGTGCCGGACGAATTGCCTCTGGCCATCTCTGGAGTCATTGGAGGATCATATAGTGATGTTTCTATACAGGTAAGTTAGAATGTACATCAACCTAAACACAATGCAAAGCAACACACACAAAAAAGAAATCTATATTAAAATATGGCCAGTCTTGACTCTTGATCAATAGACCTGGCAGGTCACCTTGCACCAGAAAATGTTTAAATAATCCTAACCACCTTCATAGTGCATTTAGGTCCTTTTTGACCTGTAAGAGATACATTAAACATAAATGCATACATAGTTTGTAGTATGTGAGTCAAACTTTGTAAAAAAGCGAAGACTGTCCAAAAACGCATAATTTATTCATTTAGTATCATTGATATACTATTATAGTTTTTCTTAGTATTTTTTAAGTAATTTTATATTTTTCGATTTTCATTTTAGTTATATTAATTTTGTTGCGTTTTTGTCATTTTTATTATCTTTTTTTTAATATGTCTGTATATTTTTTTTAATCAAGCTTTAGTTTTTTGTTTTAATTTATTTTGTTATTAATTCATTAATTAATTTAGTTGTTTATTAGTTATTTTAGTACTTCAACTTATATCAATGAAACTAAGAAATGTTGCCAACTAGCTGAAATCAAATGTTTATTATATTTTTATTATATGTTTATTTTATTTCAAATAATGACATTTATTTATGGTTTTACTTTTAGCTAACAACAATGCCACTGGAGGGTTTAGTTTTAGGTTTAGGGGTTATTTTCTCCTTTGCAGGAAGTAGGTAAATCGCACGAAACCCATTAAGAATATTTCAAAATCAAATTCACCCTAAAAACTCAAAGAAGAAATTATATTTTGCATTACGAAACTGAAGCCTGTTTTTAAGACCATTCTATGTTCATGACAATTAAACACATTCTTGTACCAAAAAAAAGAAATGATATATTATTTAAATGACTTGGCTCATGAATATTCATTAGATGATGCAACATTCCCTAAGTTTAAAGCAAGTAGACACTAGCAATAGTAGACTGCTTCTTGTGCAAGTATTAAATCCACTACGAAGTAAAGAAAGGCTTCTGATTGGTCTAAACATTTTTGTTTTATGCAACTGGCTGCTTTTCTCAAAATAGTTCACTGAACTTTGAAAAGTGCTTGCTATGCACCTGCAAAAACATTGTGTTCAGTTTGTTGTCTGATTTATCCCAGACTATCATTAATATAGTTTCTCAACTTTCCAAATGTTTATTTGCATTCTCACACATAGATAGTGTTATGAAATATGATCAGAAAGTGTTATAATACCAGTAAGCATAACATACCGAGGAAGCACTTCTGACCACATCTCTTTTAGTTACAGTACACTCAACTCCTCCCTATCAAACCCAAGCAACATATACATCCGCCCATAGCTCCGTCAGCACAATAGCTTCCTCCGTACAGACTTACCTCCTCCTGAGCGAAAAGCCCAGAGACTGTGAATCTACAGCTTGTTAATTATGGTTCTCTGCCTTTAGGCAGTGATTAGCATGAGACAACTGAATGTTAATTGCCCTACGCTCATGTTTTATATGGTTGGAATCCTGGCTTAATTGTTACGTCAGCTGTGCTGGAATTTACATTGCTAACCCTTGTATCAGTTTAGAGACAGATGGTCGTGATCTAAGCTCAACTTCAGCACTAGAAAGATGGAGGCCAAATTTTTAGGGTCAGAAATGTAATTCCCCCTTTTAAAAGAGTTCTAGATAAAGGAGTTTAACATAATATGAGTACATACTACATGTTCAGAACTGAAAGGGTAACTGCTGATTTTCAACTTTGTATTGCTGGTAGAATATGTAAATGAACAGTGTTTAGTCATTCTCTGTGTTATCTGGACCAAGAAATTCACATTTATTTGTCAGCAAAAGACAGCTCCAGGGATTTCATGAAAAGACAGAATATACTTCCACATTTTTGTATCCCACTGACAGTCCCCGATCAGCAGAGGGTTATTACATTTATATTTATGCATTTGGCAGATGCTTTATCCAAAGCGACTTACATTGCATTCAAGGAACACATTGACATTCTAATCAGTTCTTGCTTTCCCTGGGAATCAAACCCATGACCGTGGCGTTGCAAGTACCATGCTCTACTGTTTGAGCTACATATTTTACATATTTTGGCTAAACAGCATTAGGGTAAAAATGAAACACTATGGCTTTCTTGCCTGTACACAACAGCATTTTGCTTTGGGGTTGGCCAGGATTGACAGAACAGCAGTTCTTTTTTCACATCTGTTTGGCCTAAAACTCTGCGTTTGTGGTCCCCCAGTTTGAAATGTTGACTACAAACACAGAGTTTTTTCAGATTTTCCATCATGGCGTTCCCTCCATATTTATGATTCGTTGCAGCATTTTGCCTCTGCCTAAACATGCTGGATGCTTCACTGGAAACCAAATGTAACTCACTCCTGCTAAATGCTTCGTCTTTGAATTCTTTCACCTGGGAACAATACAAGTCAACACCATTATGACTAAAAGTTTGAATTTGACTAAATGTCTTTATGACTGAGAAGTATTTCCTTCTAAAACAAGGTGGTATTTGACTGGTCAAGTGTATCCATAGCAGACTGGTGTGAGCGGCCTCGGTTGGCTACATGCTCAGTGCATTATGGGTGTCGACATTTTCCTACCTACTTGACAAAAGGGAAGACGACACCCTTTTTTCTCTGTTTTCTCTAGTCAAGTAGCACCGATATCAAGGTTTCGCCTCGCTACAGTATAGACAGACAAGTATTATTGAAAGACTATTTTGCCAGTGGTGAAGTACACCTTTAAAACATCATAAAACATTAAATATTGTCTCCAATAATTGATATAAAGTTGATGTAAATATAGATGAAAAATTTTAGCTTAATCAAAAATTAGAAAAATTACTGCCATGGCAGTTAACTGAAACAGAGAAGTGGAAGTAATAAAACTAAATATAAAGCTAAAATAAATTTATAGTTTTCTTTTCTGTAGCTCAATCAGTAGAGCATTTGGTGTTTACAACGCCAAAGTCACGGGTTCGATCCCAGGGAAAGCAAGAACTGATTCAAGGTGTTCCTTGTATGCAGTGTAAGTCGCTTTGGATAAAAGCGTCTGATAAATGCATGAATAAATGCAAGCACAGCAAAATATATATAATAATAAATATTTAAACTAAAATTAAAAATAAGCCAATTCAAATAATTAATAAATACTAAATTACACTAAATTGTTCACTGTGAACACTGTTCCCACTCCATAAACAACATTTACTAAAACCATAAGATACAAAAATGTACACTACTAACGTCAGCCCAGCCCATGCTTCAACTACGATGACATGGGGTTCAAAATCATCTCTATTGATCTATTTGTATATATATAAAATATATAACAAAGTGTTTTAATTATGCTTTATAAGATACCAAGAAACGAATGCACATATATATTGAGCAGAGGGAAGGTTGTGGGAAGGTTGTCACAGCCAGCGACAGCAATTGAAGGTCTCAGAGGAGCTTTTCCAACTGTGCTGGCCATCAAGGCCATGACAAGCCTGCCAAAGCTCATGCCACCTGTCCAGCACTGGGGTGAAAGAGCTTCGAGGGGTCTTCAGGCAGCCTGGAGCTCGTTCAGCCCAGTACTAAATGAGAGGCGCTCTTGGCAGGGAACCCAAAGAAGCATGACACGACTGAACATGAATATAAAGGAGACAACACACAGGGTAGCACATGTCCTCACTGGTTTTCTCACACCTGTTTTTCACCCTTTGCCATCTGGATTGTGAGATGAAATCAGGGCTAACATATTACCATTCATCGGTTGATGGTACAACGCTTAATATGTGTGTGTGGGTAATGGCGGCGGGAGGCAGAGCTATATCGAGTGCTGGAGTGGGTGGTGGTGATGAGATTGGCAGACTATTCTGCTAATTTCGTGAGTGACAGGTCCCTAGAGAGGGAATAAACAAAATCGTCATGGTTTAACAACTCCCAACACACGTCATTCTTGATAGCTTAATTATCTCATGGTTAAATTCATATTCATAATGCACATATTTGCATGCAAAACGTGGCTTGTATTTCCTTTCATCATATAGATATTAAAAGAAATACCTCACACAAACATTTCTTTCATCATATTTAATCACCGAAATGTCATTTCAAACCCATTTGACGAAAATCCAAAGCAAAATAAGCACCAAAATTATAAAAACCATGTGGCTCATGCACTTTATTCCAAGTGTTTTGACGTCATATGATGATGTGAAAAACAACTTTCTGAAACTCTTTTTCTGAAACTCTTTTCACTTGCTGGTCAAAATAGTGTAAATGCAATGAAAACTCCCAAACATGCTTTAATAAATGCTTTAAATGCAACAAACCAGTCTGCAAACCAATTGCAAATATTTTTTGAATGTGTAATTTATCATATACACCGTATAAATTATAATACGTTTTCATTTGCTGATTTGCACGGCTTGGTTAACCAGGTCAATAAGAAACAATTCACTACTAATTTTCTGATTAGTAGTTAATTGACACTTACTAGACTCTTATTAGCTTGATTAAGCAAGGTGTGAAAATGAGCTAAAAACACATATTATACAGACTTCATTTTTAATGATATTTGAACCAGGCCAATGAGAAACAATTAACTACTAATTTTCCTAATTACTATTCAAATGTGTCATTAAAAATGTCTACAGACAAGTTCCTTGTTTAAAAACTATATAGGCACTTCATAGGTTCGCTGTGCTCATCCCCGGCGGCAAACCACTGAAATTTCTAAATGTTTTGAAAGAGTTATGAAATGATCAACATGACTTTGGGAGAGGAACCAAATGTTTATTCACTGAAAATCTCCTTGGAGTTCATTAGAGTGCCGATGTCTGAATCGTGATAATGTTTTTTGGGTCTGATCTTTTTAAACAAATAGGTTGATCCAGTTCACAAAACTAGTCCAAATTATGCAATCACAACCAGACTGATCAGGCTCACCGGATTGGCAGATCATCAGTGAATAGTGGCATAAAGTTTGATCACTCTAAGCTATCGTGTCACTTTAGAAAGACTCAAATTTGCCATATTTATGGTGCTTTTGCACCCTTTTTTAAGCTTGAAAGTTCTATCATTGTTAATATATGGCTGTTAGAGTGAGGTTTAAAACAACATAAGTGTGAGTAAATCATTTTTAATAGTTAACTTATTATCTGAATTAAATGTTTTCATGTCAGATTGCTCTGATTAAAAGGGCAGAAAACAGTTTTTGTGAATGTGAGACATTTGGAGAGTTTGACACGTATTGAAGAATGCATTTGATAATGTCAACCAATCAATAGGCGCCATGCTCTTTTCATCGCCAGCACATTTTCTCTCCCGCACAAGGTGACGGAATATATTATCAAATTTCTCCAGCACACAATATGTGTGTGTGTGTGTTAGCACACAATTATAAATAATAATGACATGCATAAGAATAAAGAACAAAATGGTACCCTTAGGTACTGCGTGGAACTAGGAGCAAGTATTGTCTTACTATTTCATGCTTGCGAGTCTCTTAAGGCGAAGAAGTTGTTTGCTAGGAGTCACTGTTCGTTAGTGTTTCTGTATTAATAACAGTGTGTGTGCTTGTGTGTGTGTGTGTGTGTGTGTGTGTGTCTCAAGGTCACTCATATGGAGATCTCCACTGTGGTCTGAGACACTGAAAATGTTAATAGGTTGTAACTGCATGTGGTGTTCTTGGGATGCCAAAACAACAGACAAATAACGCTTATAATGAATGCCATGTAAATGCCAAGTCATTTGCATTTCCCACATAATTAAAGAGAATTAGAACTAAATTATAATTAGCACTCATTGAAATAAACCAATTTCAGACCGCTATGCATACCTTGTTTATTTGTTTGTCATATTTAGTCCTTTGCAATGCTCTAGCTCTTACCATAGAGTGAAGACACCGCTTGGCTCTGTAGCACTTGATGAAGAAGTGTCCTGGGAAAAAACAGATGGTGTTGTTATGTTAGTAGGAGGCTGGGAAAGCTTGAGAAGGGGTTTTGCTGTCACAGAGCATCACTTGACCCTGTTTAGCCTTTCGTTTGGTTGTGCAGCTCATATAAAGGGCCGGGTCAGACGCTTACTCGTTCTTTCACATCCCTCTCTTACTGCTGGAACAGATGAACCTTTGTTTTTGATCAGCCTTTGAGAACCATTTTAAACAAGCTGAGAATTGCACAAGGATTGGATTATCAACTGTTTAATATGTTAAAACTAAGAATTACATGTCAAGCTAAATTGTGGACAGTATTTTTAAATGTTTTGATGGAAATTTGAGAGTTACTGCCTCTGGAAGACTTGCAACCACAATCCCATAGCTGTGTCCCAACTTTCGAAAGCCACTCTGCGATGAAGACTCCCAACTTCTTTAAATGAGGCCTCTAAATGTGTCCTTCGTTTCCCGTGAAGTGAAGGATACAACAGATGGATCCTTCACAGCCTTGCTTGCACCAGTATTCACTGCAGGTCAGTTATGATAGGATTTTTTGAGAGAAATCACCGGATTATACTTTTTTTGTATAAAAAAGT
Organism: Rhodeus uyekii; assembly: GCA_037043235.1. NCBI lineage: Eukaryota > Metazoa > Chordata > Actinopteri > Cypriniformes > Acheilognathidae > Rhodeus > Rhodeus uyekii. The sequence goes on from JAWRVZ010000132.1 coordinate 435,537, forward strand.
ATATATAGTTGTCTCAATCGCTAGTCAACAAAAACAATCATCAATCGGCTAGACCTTTTGAAGTCAAGGCCTTTGCAGTCTGAGTTCTTCATAGGATGCAGCCTTTGTGTGCTTTTTGCCAGGTAGTTTGTTACGTAATTACTTTGGTATTTTTGTTGCTAAAACATTACTAGATAATAGGGTGTTCAAGCTGGTTGCTATGGTGTTGCTAGGTCCGTGGTTCTCAGCTTTTTTGAGTCGAAGGCACCCCATTTTCCAAGAAAATATTATACTTTTGCATCTCGATTTCAAACTTGGTTTAAACATAAGTAAAAAAATAAGTAAATAAAAAATGCTTTTAAATAATTATATTTCTTAATAACAAAGGTTTCAAGAGCTAAATGTTCTTCGGGATTCACTCTTTATGAGCAATTAATTTATTTCTGTAATTTGTACCCAATAAAATATTTTAGCACTTGAAAAACAGAAAAAAAGTGACTTGGCTTTTAAAGATTTTACTAATTTATAGATATTAAATTGTTAAAATTCCTTTATATATCCAGGTTTTCTGTGACACTGGGAACCTTGTTTCTTAAAATAGATATTGGTGAGGGTAAAAGCCTTTTTGTCTTATTTTAAATATTTTGTAGGTCATCTTATGGCCCCTCGTGGGTTCCAGCTCCCTGGTTGAGAACCACTGTTCTAGATGGTTGCTAGGGCGTTCTGGCTGATTACTAAGGCATTGCTAGGTGGTTGCTAAGGTGTTCTGGGTCATGCTCAGATGCTGCTTACTGGCTCAAAAGAAGCTCATGTCTGTATTATATACTGCTCTCTAAACATGACTTGGGATCCTTCCCTCAACAACAATTTTTGCTTTAATCGCACTTTCAGTGTGCACATAAATGCACTTTCAGTGGCGATGACAATGTCACGTATTGCTGCTTTTAGAGTCTCGCTGGAACTTAAGCCATTATGATTTGCAGCAAGAACCTCCTCTTAGTATGGGAAATGCAGCATGGTCTATATCTCCATGTTCCGCTGCCTGGGTCGGGCAACAGTACTCACACTAGAGTCAGATCAGGTGATCCCTGTCAAATGCTTCAGTGGTGTTCTAGCAGTTTCTGCTTCCTGTAAAAAATGAATGTGTTGATAGTTAACTGGAATATCAACATCTGCTCAAGCTTCTGAAGCTGAGAAACAGTGGCCAGTGACGCCTATGAAGTGTTAACGACTGCATTAGATTTTCCAGACAGCTCACACACATTAACAACACAGCTCGTTTAATTTGTGTGGCAATTCCTTAGAAAAATTAAATGCCAGGAGAAAAACAGGGCTAATTCAATGTCAACATAATTTAAGTAACAACGAATGATCATTGTGGTTCCACTTTCCACAGATTTTTTTACTTTTGTTTACGATTTAGCCTGACAATTGTCAAATTTATCAGAGGTGAGATGCCAAACTAGCATTCTTCCTCTGTGGGAAATTGCACTTGTCTAAATGAATCAGATTTTCTCAATTTCACCTCTTAGCAGACTGTCTGCTCTCCCTCAGGCTTGAATGAACTGAGCTTTTTAAGTGTGCTTGTCAGAGACTGACATGTAAGTGTATTACCCATCAGCTCTAATGTCTGTCAGTTGAGAGTTAAGGCCAACAGCTACAACCAAATAATTTAGTTACATTTTAAATGAATATTTAATCATGCTACCCTCCTTATTGACCCAAAACACTCATATCAGGCTTCTACGTCCTGTCCTCCTCTTGCTAATTCATTAACAATGTAATAGAAATAAAGATTGTATGGTCTATAACAAAAAAAAGGCAATATTCTCAAGTAACAAAAATAGACCATTTTCTCTTTTCTCTGTCAACACTTTCAGTGTAAATGTGAAATTGCTCCCAAATCAGATTTTGAAGGTGTCATGGCCCGAGGAAAACTTGCACCATATCTTAAATTATCATTTTGTCCGCTAGCACACTTATCTTACGTGATCAGAATTAGGTTTGTCTGAGTCCCATGAAATTATGGCCTGAAACTCAGATGAGAGAGATAGGAAAACAGGACAGAGGTAAAAGCTGTATTTTTCTACCCTCTAGACTCAAATGAATGTTATGGGACATCTTGCGCTTACCAAGTATGCCAAGAGCACCTTTTGGTCACAGACTCATTGGGAAACTAGGGTTTTTAACCTATGGTAGATACTATGTGGCTGAATAGCAAAAACAAACCAGTTTCAGTGACATAAGGGACATTTTGCACTATGTATTTTAGTTGTATTTTAGCATCTTATTCCATAACTGCCCATAGTCCCACATAACCTGATAAATGCACTGAAATAGCTTTGCACCATATTAACATTCGTTTTAAACAGGCTACTTTAATTCTTTTCAGAGCAAAAATGCATTCTATGTAAATTAGGCTCATTATGGATTACCCCATATTCAGAAAACCCAGCACTATTTGTCCTGGGCAATTACCATAGCGCTACAGTTGCACACGGAAATCTATCAGTAAACAGAAATGTTAAAAAAGATTAACATTTTCTACAATTTACATAATTAATGGTTGTTAACATAATGTAGATAATGAGCCTTTTGCTTTTTCCTTTAATGAAACAGCTACTCAAGCTAACTTTGAGACTTCTTGTGGAAATCTTAGGTCTTTGCAAAGTATGTTAAAATGGAGTTATACAAAAATAGTACTGCCTAATGATAATAAATTGTTTTTCTTTCTTTGCAGGTGGCAAACCTTCTTAGACTCTTCCAGATCCCACAGATAAGCTATGCTTCCACTAGTGCCAAGCTCAGCGACAAATCCCGTTATGATTATTTTGCCCGAACTGTTCCACCAGACTTCTATCAGGCTAAAGCCATAGCTGATATCATACGGTACTTCAACTGGACCTACGTTTCCACTGTAGCCTCAGAGGGTGACTACGGTGAGACAGGTATCGATGCGTTTCAACAAGAAGCCAGAGTACGACAAATCTGCATCGCAACATCAGTAAAAGTCAGCCGCTCAGTAAACAGAGGAAATTACGAAAATGTTGTTCGCTCACTTCAGCAAAAAGCCAATGCCAAAGTGGTGATTCTCTTCACCAGAAGTGAAGATGCAAGGGAACTGCTCGCTGCCGCTGCCAGGATGAACGCTACCTTCATTTGGGTGGCCAGCGATGGCTGGGGAGCGCAGGAGAGCGTAGTCCATGGAAGCGAGAAGGCTGCTAAAGGTGCTTTCACCATTGAGCTTGCCTCATACTCCATTAGGGAGTTTGAAGACTATTTCACCAAGCTAACACCGGAATTGAACACACGGAACCCATGGTTCAGGGAATTTTGGGAGCACAGGTTTGGCTGTCGTCTACACGAGCATGGCTGCGCCAGTAATAGCCTGAGGAATGGGTCGTTTAAGCCAGAATCAAAGATTATGTTTGTGGTCAATGCAGTCTATGCCATGGCCTATGCCCTTCACAACATGCGGCAAGCTGTGTGCCCCAATACCACAAAGGTTTGTGACTCCATGAAGCCAGGCAATGGAAAAAGGTTCTACCGGGAGTTTATTCTCAAGACTAAGTTTGATGGTGAGTAGAATCAGTGACCAATTGAGCTCTTTTAAGTTCTTCAAAACAGCAACATAGTGTCAGCCCAGACGTAGCCTGGATCTGGGTCGACACCATGTTGTTGTCTGGGTTATTTCATTCAGTCCTGTTTCTTGCAATAGAACAATTTCTCCCAATCTATGAAGAAGCTCTTCAATTATTTATCCAAAAATTATATCTAACCAATAAGTCTTGATGCACCGAAGCTTCGTTTGTTACAAATTCTTTATCAAGTTATTAAAGAGCTCCCAACTGGTCTCCAAGAGAATGCAAATCTAAGACATGATAGTAAGTTTGACAACAGACATTGGACAATATACTGATTTAGTGGATGTGGTTTCACCAGATTAAATCTTTCAGTTTAAATATTCTGAAATAAATTTAAGAGATATAGTCTATGGCTTCAACCTGTAATTTTTTTTAAAAACTTTTTCAGCCCCTTTCAGGCCTGCTGACACAGAGAATGTGGTGCGGTTCACCTCATTAGGTGACTGCCTGGGTCGCTACAATATTTTCCACTACCGACAAGAGGAAAACAAGTTTGTCTACCGGAAGGTAGGCTACTGGGCACAGAGCTTAGTGCTTAATACCAGTCTGGTGCCTTGGACTGGTGGAGCAATTCCCACATCTCAGTGCAGTGACCCATGCCAACCCAATGAAGCTAAAAGCATGCAGCCTGGAGACGTGTGTTGTTGGATTTGCATCCCATGCCAAGCCCACCAATATCTCCTAGACGAATTTACCTGTGTGGACTGTGGATTTGGAGAATGGCCCCTTGCTAATCTGACAGGGTGCTATGAGCTTCCGGAGGAGTACATCCACTGGTCCGATGCATGGGCAGTAGGACCCGTCACCATTGCCTGTCTGGGGATGTTGTGTACACTTGCTGTGGCTGGGGTTTTCTTAAGGAACAACGACACTCCGGTGGTAAAAGCTAGCGGTCGAGAACTTTCATACATCCTACTACTTGGTGTACTCCTTTGCTACGCCATGACCTTCATTTACATTGCCAAACCTTCTGCATTTGTGTGCACCCTGCGACGTCTTGGCCTTGGCACATCCTTTGCTGTTTGCTACTCAGCTTTGCTGACGAAGACCAACAGAATTGCTCGCATCTTTGGTGGAGCAAGAGACAGTGCCCAACGACCACGCTTCATCAGCCCTGCCTCTCAGGTAGCAATCTGCGCTGCACTGATCTCTGCCCAGCTGTTGGTCGCTCTTGTTTGGCTGTTGGTAGAGGCACCAGGGGTGAGGAAAGAGGTCGGTCCAGATCGAAGAGATGTGGTGACTCTGAAATGCAATAGCCTGGACTCAAGCATGCTAGTGTCCCTCACCTACAACTGCATCCTCATCATCCTCTGCACCTTCTACGCCTTCAAGACCCGGAAATGTCCAGAGAACTTCAATGAGGCCAAGTTCATCGGCTTCACCATGTACACCACCTGCATCATCTGGCTGGCCTTCCAGCCCATCTTCTACGTCACTGCCAGTGACTACAGAGTAAGTGGGAGTCATAGTTATAAACCATTTTGAAGGTACATGTCAGTCTATTGTAGTTGAAATTGTTCCCAACTGTGGTTCTGGAGTACTCCCAAGAATACACTTTTTTGAAGTGTCCCTTATCTAATGCACCCAGGTTTTGGAGTCTGTGCTTATGAACTGATAAGTTGAATAGTGTGTTGATTAGGGTAGGAGTGTCCAATCTTGCTCCTTTGCTCTAAATTCCCCCAACCCCCGTCTGGAAGTTTCTAGAAATACCAGAGACTTTGGTAATGTGGTTCAGATGTGAAAAGATAAAATGGTTCAGATACGTTTGGGCAGGAACAGTTGACTTCCAAGAGAGGAATTGAAGAACCCTGCATTACGGAGAGAATGTGCAGTGTTGGGCATACTCCATGACTACGGGTGGGAACCATTGATCTGTTTCACATAGACACGCTCCTAATAGGCACATAAAAACAAAAAATGTACACATCAAACATTCTCTTCCTGTTTATATGCACAGTTCTTTGCCAGAAAAAACTGAAAAATTAACCAGAATTTATGCCAGTAGTGAAAAGTCTCACTATGTAAGATTGTCTTTGACTCTTATGCTAAAAAGGAGATACTTCTGAACCTCCACACATTGATTCAACAGATATCAGCATTTTTCTTCTGAGATGTAACAAAAAACAAAACGTGAAAAAGTAATAATGCATTTGAGTTGATTAAAATATGCAGTGAATACCCAATGGAAAAACATCCTATATCATGTGCTAAAACTTACTTTTTAACTTCTCATATAGCGGAAGACTCATTTCAGTCTTGAAGATTTGTGCAAGTCATGACACCAAACATGAGATTACTTTTAGAGCTGGCCTCTGGCTCTTATAACCAGACAAAGCCAGCTCAAACATACAGTGATGTGAATGTCTAGTCGATATAGTAGCACTGAGAGATGAGGGCTGCCTGTCGCATGTTATCAGGAGACTCTCATTGCTGTAGGGTGAGAGATGTCAGAGCTCTGTTAGTGACATGGTAATCAAGAATGCCCCCTAGCTGAGAGTGGCAATCCCTGAACTGCAACCGCAAACACTGACACACTATCCACAGAGAATTATACCAGTTATTATATTAGTTTGGTGCTGGAATGCTATGTAGTATGAGCCAGTAAATCTTTGGAAGGAGAGGAGATGGAACAAAACCTAAAGATTAAATGTCAGGGCATATTTTTATTTAAAAACTTGTGAAACAAAATAGTTGATTCTCTGTCTGAATAGACTAGATGGCTTTAATCCTGCTCCTGGAGACCCAATGTCCTGCAAAGTTTATTTCAGACCTTCTTCAACAGACTTCCCTATGATTTTAGCGATCCTGAAGACTTTAGGCGTATTCAAAGTGTCGAGAGTACCACGAGAGTGATTCAAAAGGTAATGCTCTTGCGATACTTCCGACTGGTGTCCAATCCGTCTCTGGGAGGGCCACTCTCCTGCAGAGTTTAGCTCCAACTTCCCTCAACACACCTGTTTGGAAGTTTCTAATATGCCTATGTAACCAGTCCTACTCAGCCCGCTCTGAGCGGGATTGAAACCTGTGTATCTGGCATGGGAGGCAGGCGCGCTAAGACCTTGATTAGCTGGTTCAAGTGTGCTTAACTGGGGTTGAAGTTAAACTCTGCAGGACATTGGCCTGTGTAGCATTGGACACCCCTGTCATACACAGATTGGTCTATGCAGCACTGCTTCAAGTTGAACACACCTAATGATTAGCTGGTTTAGGTGCTTGATTAGGGCTGGACACTCTGCAGGACAGTGGTTCTCAAGGAACAGGGTTGAAGAGCCCTGGAATAAACAATGAGGAAATCTATGGAAGTCTGTTTTGCTTTAAAAAAGGTAATACCAACTTTCTCTTGACATTGCAACTTTGTTTCTTGTAATTGTGACTTTATATCTCAAACTGTGTATTCAAGTCTCACAAGTACTTACAGCATTTTACTATCTGACTTTAAATCTCACAAATGCGACTTACAAGTATATTTTGTGTTATATTCAATTTAACTTTTAGGCAGAAAGAAGCTTAATATTGTTTACTTTAAGTAATATTGATACTGATGTCAGTCATACATATATATAAACATACACCAAGACAAAGTATTAAAAGTACACATATTGACAAGCAACCAAAATGGGTATTGTGATCTGAATAAAAAATATTGTAGAGTTGTTTCCCCCGTCCCTTAATGCGCATGTGGGTTTCCAGATTGAGGACACGCAACAGGAACGAGCCTAAAGTTGATTTATCTGTATTTTAATATGCCTCTGGTCATAGAACTTGCAGTTTTTTATGGTCGAATCACGTTTGCTGGCTTACATGGCTACAATATGCCGTTTTCCCCCAAACAGGAAACCTGGGGTATCGAAACAGCATTTGGGTAAATTATCAGTGGACGGGCTCACACTGACCAAAACAGAAACAGACTCTCCAACCCAGAATTCACATTACAAAGTAACGTGAACTTAGGATGTTTCCTAAATATCTAAAAACATATGGAATATTTATGCTATATTTCAGCCAACAAAAATAAAAATGCATACAGCTCCAAACCTGGTATTCCCATATGTCATTCTTTACAAAGTTACAAACACAGAACATTTTTCTAAAGGTAAAAGAAACAAGACACAGCAAAATACGTGTTTATGACATTTACATATTTGAACATAGTTGCCGTGTGTATGGTAACAAACTGTTGAGAGCCCTTTGAAAGACACTTATCTGTACATGTTAAAACCGGTTCATCCCTGTACAGGTGCAAACCACGACCATGTGCATCTCTGTCAGTCTGAGCGGCTCTGTGGTGCTCGGCTGCCTCTTTGCCCCCAAGATCCACATCATCCTTTTCCAGCCACAGAAAAACGTAACCACTCTGAGGGCCAAAGAAAACCGATTCTCCTCCGCAGTCACAGCACCGAGCTCCACCTACTCGCAAGGTAACCACATTCACTCCTAAAGCTTGAGCTAATGGTTATCAGTCATTTATTTTATTGCAATTATCTAATTCCACAGCTTCAGCTTCTACCATAGTACCAACTGTGTGCAACGGGCGAGAGGTGGTGGACTCTACAACATCATCGTTGTGAAGACGCGTTTAAGCGAAATGGGGCCAATTTTCTATTGCATCATCAAAATCAGTTGAACGCAATTTCTTAGACTTGTGCTCTTTGTTTGATACTCTACTCAAATGTTTGGAGTCAATCTATCTCATGATCGTGGATACCTATGCATCATTCTTGATGGTGTCCCCATGGTCACTTATCTTGACCAAGCATGTTTTTGTTTTTTAGCTACATAATAAAGCTATTCTTTATGATCAAAAGCTTGGAAAGGACAAGGACCATTGTAAATGTGATTATAAATCCATGTGCCAATGTGCTAGTCTAGTAAATTTAAAGCCACTTGACACAGGATGGGAAGTTGTTTTGAAGAAACATGACACTGAAACTAGGCGATATGTGCCCTTGATTTATGTACACTACAAAAGATACTGACTAGTCTTAAGTAATGTTAACAGTAGACTTTGATTTCTCAGTCTTTATAACTGTATTTCGTTGGACTTCAGCGAGTCGTCGTTGGGGAAAGGCATGATAAATGAATGGTTCAGTCTCGTGATAACTACAAACACAAGACCTTGATCAACAATGAGACGTGCACAAAATATATTACGATTTGTTTTATGTACCCCAGGGTATGCGATTTTAGATGCTGTATTCTCAGTAAATGGGAGACTGTAACCAATTTTTGTTTTAGTTTGGTGATAAAATAGTCCAATTTTTTTGGAGTTTGTCTTTTTAGTGTTGTTGTGGTAAAAAGTCTCACGTTTGGTCCTCATGGATTAGTTTAGGTGTCATTGCAAGATGGAAAAACTAACTATATTATATATTTCCCTTCTTTGAACTTGCATTAAATTCTTAGTGGTCAGTTTTGGAAAAAAACTAGGTAACAATACAGATGTTTTAATGTGAATTTTGGTGAACTGCTCAGTGTTATACTTGTAAAATATGTAAATAAATTATTTTTAAAAAAATTAAAATTTAAGTCTTCATTTGTCTCAGGTTACTTATCTAATCCTCTACCAATCAATAAATGCATCATTTCATTTGAGTTTCACATGTAAAATTTAAATTTGCGCTTCAATATAGAGCTCTAGACACAAGTAGCCAAACAAATAAACACCATAGAAATTTAATCAAAAGCTTCTCTTTTACATCATGTTCTGACACATTAAGAAAACAAAAGGCAACCACAAGTTCTCCGATACCAAATTCAAGTCCTGGATCAGACCCCATTACTGGACCACTTCTTGCTCCTTAGCTTGTCTTTTAAGAGGAATTATATACAGTCCGTTCTTAGCTTCCTTTATTCTCCACCATCGGCCCAACCTTAAAGACAGAACACACACAGCTTAAGAATGTCAGCATGACAATGTGTGTAAATGCTGCTGCACGAAGGACTGATTCACTTCACATCAGTGCCATCTAGCAGTAGAACAATATTACTGCATAAAACCATGCTTTCAAGGAGCATGCATTCAATATTTTGTTCAAATTAAGTGTAAAAAACTTAATACATTAATAAAACGTTATGCATCTACCTTCGGGTAACCTTTAGTGACTAGTAGCTGAACTCTTAACACAGGGGTGTCAAACTCAATTGCACAGGGGGCCGAAATCCCAAAAAACTTCAGGTCGCGGGCCGAACAGGATAAACATTTATTGAAAACACTAAAACTAAACTTTTAAAACTTATCTTTTTAAAAATTAGATGTGAATAAAAACAGACAGAAATATTATTCTGGAATAAATCAACTTATACCTTAAATAACTTAAAAATATAAAAATATTTAAAAAATACTTAATTTTTAAAAAAAAATATATCCTGTCTAAATTATACAAGTTAGAAATAAAGTAAACAAGTAAGTAAAGTAAAAGTAAGTAAAAGTTAAAAGAACAAACATTCAAATTTCTTTACTCTTATGTAATTTTATATAAAACTTAAAATTATTTATATATAAAAGATTTTGCTCTCCATAAAAATATATCCTGTCAAAATTATACAAATTCAAAATATGGACATGCTGCATTACAAAACCTGGAAATCTAAATACAATTTTTGCTTTTCAGCAATAACAAATCAAATCATTCAGTTGAATTTGCTCTTATGTCATTTGTCTCATAGTGCCGTCTTATTAAATTATTTAATTACTGCCACATTAGCTCCGCAAATGTATGTCAGTAAACATATACCGTATTTTCCCGCATATAACCCATGGGTTATAGCAGATTTTACAAACTATATCACTTTTTTTTTTACACGTAATAATATTTCAATATATTTGTTACGTCCCTAAGGACGTAATGTTTTTTTTTTTTTTGCGCTGTATTTTCTTTCTGGCGCTTGTACTCTGACTCACTCTGACAGCCTGCGCTGATATGCTGTCTGACCTGTCAATCATGCAAGACGTTCTGCCATGAGGGCGGGCTCTTCTCGTCTGATGATCAACACTTGCATTTCGCGCACAAGCACTGTGTACCGAGCCTGAACAGTTATGGATAATTGACAATAACAATCGCGCGGTACTAGCGCGAGCGCGAAGCATCATTAGCCACTTCCTGTTAAATACAGGAAGTGTTCGGCGGGTCAGCTGGAGCGCGGGACATCTCGCGGGCAATTAATAAAATGCTCTCGCGGGCCGGACATAATTACACGCCGGGCCGGATGTGGCCCGCGGGCCTTGAGTTTGACACCTATGTTTTAACAATATCGCTAATAAGAGCTAATAAACCTACAGAAGATCAAGCTCAGCATATTCATACATTATGTGAAGGATAAGGGTTTTTAATTGCCAACACTATTAATGTGATATTGGTATTTACTGATATTTAGAAAATGTCTGATATGGACTGCATTGAAACCGCATACTTGCCTACTATATAGTAGACGAAATTAATTATAAGTATATCCGAACAAAAAATACCTAGTACTTCCTGTGAGTTTCTGAAGTGCGCAAATAATGGACATGAAATGTACTACTGTACATTTCACACACTGTATAGAACATAGAACATACTTTTTAGTGGTTGTGAAGTAATTACTTATTTGGAATAAGTACAAACAAGAATTTTGAACACATAAAAAAAAAAAAAAAAAAAAATCACACAATTACCGTATTTTCCTGCATATAACCCGCGGGTTATACCAGATTTTACAAACGGGTTATATAAGGGTGCGGGCTATATCACAAATTTTTACACGTAATAATATTTCAATATATTTGTTACGTCCCTAAGGACGTAAGGTTTTTTTGCGGTATTTTCTTTCTTTTGAGGGTTGTTGTCTCTGGGGCTTGTACTGTCACTCTGACAGCAGGCGATGATAGGCTGTCTGACCTGTCAATCATGCAAGAAGACGTGATTGGGTGTGCTGCCATGAGGGCGGGCTCTTCTCATCTCATCCGATGATCAACACCTGTAGAATCGCTTCTTAAGGGACGTGCTGCTGCACAGCGGGAGAGACTGCTTTTTCTTTTTGTTCTGATTCTGACTTGTGTTTTTTTTTTTAATTATTGTTTGAAGTTTGCGCACAAGCACTGTGTACCGAGCCTGAACAGTTACGGATAATTGACGCCATGCAAGCAACATTCGAAATGTGAATTTACACAAAAAAAGTTCAATCTATGGGTGCGGGTTATATGGAGGTGCGGGTTATGCCAATGTTTTTGTTGTTGTTTTACGCAAACCCCAAAACCCCGCGGGCTATATGAAGGCGCGGGTTATGTGCGGGGAAATACGGTACTCAATCACCACTAAAATACACTAAAAATGGTTGAATTTCAAATGACTAACAAATTTTTTGAAAATATCCAAAATAAAATTATTTTGCAATCAAAAACACTTCACCTGTGCTCCTGTCCAACTCCCGCCACAAGAAACGCTCCAGAGCTTGAGAACTTAAGACTGTTCACAAATCCAGCCTAAAAGAGAAATGATAAAAGCTTATTAACATTCATTATACAGCAGGTTACACTTATTGTAACAGACGTGCATCTGACAGGCATATAATCACTGCGTGGACACTGTGCAGTTGTCAAAAATAGTGGTATTATGAACTGATCCATTATTCATCCTCTCCAGATGAAGTACGCTGCTTTATCCACACACACACACACACACACACACAATAGGACGTGATTCAACAGCAGACGGACCGTAACCCGTCTAATAGAGCTGTACGGATCTGCAGTGCTCACCACAGGGACGCTGAAGAGCGGCTCCAGGCCTCTGAATCCCTGCCCACACTTCCACAGCTGCACCGCTGAATTATGGGAGCCTGGGGAGGGACAACAATGATGTTGATGGTAATCAGGTGTTTGGAGAGCAGTCTCATATGGAATTGCAGAAGGCGGAGAGCTTTGTGAACGAGGTCAAAGTGGAACGAGGACAGATTATGATGGTAATATTTGTACTTGAGGGTAATCATGTGTGTGTGACAAACAAGCAAATGAGAGTTTGTGGGCGGCTGTAGATTTAAGTGGACTGAGAGAGTGTGTGTGTGTGTGTGTGAGTGCACCTGAGGCACCTGATGCCACGGTGTCGGAGTTGAGCAGCGCCGCCACGGACGACACCCAGAAGGGCTGCTCCAGACCCGTGTTGCCATGGCTACCGTGGGCTTTCTTCACTGTGCTCACCGGCTTCTTCTTATTAACCGTCCATAGAGAAATAGAGCTGGACAAAAACACAGCAGGGCGACGTTTCATCGTTTAATGCATTAAAGCATGGATTCCCAAAGTGTTTTGACAACCGAAATCCTTTGAGATAAAATAATTACTTGAGATACCCTGATATTAACACATATCAGGATAATTTAGCTGAAATGATTGCTCTTTAGTATTATTTACATACTATTTACTCATATTTTGTTATGTGCAACATTTAACATTTTCAAGTTCTCCATCTTTACTTAAATGACCAAAAACAATTGTTAACAGTTATTGTTCATTCATTTGAATTTATAAGCATGAGTAAATGTAACTGAGAAGATCCATGACAGAATAGCGTAATGTAATGTAGGGGCCGGTCTCACCCATCATCTCCACCCGTGACCATGTGTTCTTCATTAATAAGTTGGACACAATCAATGGAGCCTCTTCAGACAGACAGGAGACATGGACAGAAACATCATTACATAGGCTTAGATATGGCAAAAACAATGAAGTCTTTCTTGTAGACGTTTACTGCTTTAATAGGGGGCGTTTAGAGGTCATGAAGAAAGGAACTACAAACTCACTCGTGTCCGTGAAAGACGAGCTGTGACTCTTCTGCAATTTTCCACACGCGGACTGTTCTGTCTCGTCCTCCTGCGGTCACACACCTCTCTCTGCTCAAACAGTCCAGCCCAGTGATCACGTCCTGATGGCCGAACCTGACGAAGAAACACTAACGAATTATGCAAGTTCAAGTCTCTAGTTTATCATCACACACACATCAGCTGGTGTACCTACAGGGTTTCGACATAAGCATTCTCGTCCACGCTCCACACTTTTATCGAGCGGTCATGTGATGCGCTGTAGAGGGTGTGTGTCGCTCGTCTAAAGGCCAAACCCTGTGGAAAAGAAGCGTTTCGATAAATTTAGTCAAATGAGTACAAACAGCAAGAAAAAGCCCAGAATTTCCTCATCTAAAGCAGGGGTGTCCAATCCGGCTCCTGGTGGGCCGACGTCCGGCAGAGTTCAGCTCCAAAACACTTGCTGTAAGCTTCTAGAGAGTCTGAAGACCTTGATCTGCTGGTTTAGACGTGTTCATTCACTGGGATTGGAGGAAAACTCCCAAGAGGAGCAGGTTTGGACACCCCTGGACCACCTGATTGTTTTTTTTTTCCCAGTTAATCCATTAATCAGATAAAATATCTCCTGCTTTCCTGTAGCTCAAACAGTAGAGAGTGGCGCTTGCAACACCAAAGGTCATGGGTTCGATTCCCAGGGAAAGCAAGAACTGAATAGAATGTCAATGTGACTATTGAATTCAATGCAAGTCGCTTTGGATAAAAGCATCTGCCAAACGCAAATCTAGAAATGATTATAGTTTAAAATAAATGTTTAATGCATGTTATTTTACATCCTGCCCAATGTTGTATTCCAAATGATGTGCAATATAAAAGCCTTTCAAAAACTAATTAAGTGAATATGTATACAAACTATGCAGAATATAAGAAAAAAACAATACATTCTAAATCTGAATGCTTACTATTTTTAAAGCAGAAAAAAAGACTAAGTTTAGATGGACTAAATAACAATTAGTTCTCCTCTATCTTCCGCGTGTGTTTTGTCTGGAGAAATGGGTAATTCTCTACTGTAAAGCTACTGGCTGAGGTTTTCCCGCCACAGCACACAGACGCAACTAATCGATAATCCAATTGGTTGTGTATTATTATCGTCATGGATAATAATGGTTTTTATGGATTTGTTTTATGGATCATTAGAGGTGTTGTACTCACTGATACAGCGCCTCTGTGTCCTGTAAACCTGTACAGATGTTTACACGTCACCGGATCCCAGATCATGATGAGTTTATTCATGTCCCCACTAGCCTAGAAAATAAAGAAAATATACCTATTAAACTGCACCCAACATTGAACGAAACAAACAAACATTACTTCAATTAATTGACTATTTCTTTTTTTAAACAGAAATAACAGCAAAATAAATCTAAAACAACGCAATCCACAAATATAAAATGGTTAAATATCCGATTATAGGTATACAAACAGACAGACAAAAGTTTGAGGCAGTAATTTTTTTGCATGTTAATGAAAGAAGTCTCTATACCAAGGCTGCATTTATTTGATTCAAAATATTTAAACTTTTCTATTTGAAGATATATTAAAATGTAATAAATTTCTGTGATCAAAGCTGAATTTTCAGCCTTATTCCTCCAGTCTTCAGTGTCACATGATCCTTCACAAATCATTCAGATATGATGATTTGATGCTCAACAAACATTATTATTATCATCATCAATGTTAAAAAAAAAGGTTGCTGCTAATATTTGTGTAAACCGTGAAAAATTGTTTTTAGGATTCTTTGATGAATAGAAAGTGCGAAAGAACTGACTTTATTTGAAATTTTTTGTAACATTATAAATGTTTTTTTGAGTTAATGAACAATTTAATGCATCCTCGCTGAATGAAAGTATTAATTTCTTTAAAAAATATATACTGACCCTAAACTTATGAATGGTTACAAACAAATTCCTAGTCCAAAGCATTTACAGAACTTCAATAAATGGTTAATTGAGGATATATATATATATATATATATAACGCATGGCAACAAAAATAAATCCAGTCAATTTTCTTTCTCACCAAGTATTTCCCATCAGATGAAATGGCCATACACAGGACGTGAGCGGTGTGTCCCACGTGACGCTCCCCGGTTCCCTTCTGTCCCCTTGCCACCTTGTGCACCTTCTTTCCAGTCTCCACCTCCCCTGCAGATCACACACACATCACTCATTAAGAAGCACAATCTAAAACGCAGAACACAGGAGCGCAGGTGTCCATCACACTCACATTTGATGATGGAGCAGTCTTTGCTTGCAGAGAAGATGTATTTCTCATCTGGGGTGATGACGAGACACGTGACGGAGAGTTTGTGTCCTCTCAACAAGCGGATCTCTGCTGGATCTGGAGCGATGAGCTGGACGAGACGGCAGGCTGATGTCAAGAACAGTAAAGATACAGTGTCTGCACAGCAATTAATGAAAAACATCACTCACGTCTTTGGCTATCATTCTCTGCAGTTTGCCTTTCTGTTCAAGCTGTGGAGGACGAATAAAAACAAGTGATCAGGCATAATCATAACACTCAATAAACGTTACATGCACTCACTGCAGCCATATATGGGTGATTCCCCAAAAATCATGGTTTTAAAAACGTCAAACATGAAAATTTAAAAAGTGCTTGAATTAACAAAAAATTATTTCAGACATTTGAACCAAAGTCTGAATTATTTGTGCACATTATTTTAAAAGCATTAACTTACAGTTTAAGACATTTTTGAACATAATTTCCAAAACAAGTCCTTAAAATTCTCATTACCGCAACAGTCTGAAAACTTGTTAGAAAAGCTAATACATTTTAACATTTTTAAAATTGGATTATTAAGAATCATGCACAGTAATTTGAAATAATGTTTATTTTTAAATTAACAGGATTTTTATTTTGAATGCTTTTTCTCATTACCGCAACACCTTCCACAATTTACAACCTATTTATTTTGAATATTTCAATGAAACCTGACCAATTTTTTTAATTATGTGACAAATCTGAAGGAACATAATGTGTAGAGTCTGCACAAGTGTTGAAAAGTAAACTACAATTTTTCTTTTAATTAAATTAACATTTATAGAACTGTTTCGGTAACGATCCATAGGTTTTGGAAATGAGGTTGATTATATTGGTAATGATAATAAGTATCTAATGTTGTAACATCCTGAGAAAATAACGTTTGATCAGAACCAAAAGACTATTTAACTTGGTTTGAATATTAATTCTAGTGAGCTATTTTTATTCCAACACCACCTCCCTTTAAATTATTCTCATTATTTTGAGTCTGATTTGGCTTTTTGATTTCAAGATCTCTAACATTAATGCTGTACCAGATCATCCTGCAGTCTTCCAGCTATGAGATCCGCCTCGAATGACTCTTCTTCAGCTTTCTTGTCCTCTGTCAATGACAGCACAGACACGAGTTGAGAACATAGTGGGGATGTTTGAGTCTGATGATGATGATGGTCTTACACACCTTCCTCTCTCAGCTGCTCCAGGTAGAGTTTAGCCAGGCGGAGCTTCTTCTCTTGAGGAGTCTCCTCGATCTCTTCATCTTCATTGTCCTGTTGTTTTCTGCTCGGTTCAACTCTGCAGAACAAATCCCAGATGTGAAAAAAACAGCATAGCACGAGCGTTCATCCACAACACACCGAGGATGTGATTACCTTTCATTTTCAGAGTCACTCGAGATCTCTTCATCCGCTCGTTTGTTGAACTTCTTTGCTCTCCCTTTGCCATCATCTGCATTACTCTAACGTCAGCATGCATACATACATACATGTTAAAAATTACAATATCAGGGGGGAAAGCATCAAATAACATGACGAAAGCTGAAAGTTTCTTCATCTGAATATAAACATACCTTTCTTTTTAAATCTCCTTTGTTAGGAGCCGCAGAGATGACCTTTTTCTTAATAAAGAAAGATGACATGATGACTTGTTGTAACTAAGTAATTCAGGATTGCGTGAGTTTATTTAGCGCTGGGACTCACATGGCCACAAACACATGCTTCCTGTAGTAGTTCTTCTTCTCTGGGATTTTACGGGCGTGTTTGCGCTACAGCGCCGCTTAACGGAGAGGCGACGCATTGCAGTGACCGCTATTCTATTCTACACTGTACAATACAATAATATACACACAATGAAATAAAAACGCATAACTGATGTTATACTACTAATATAATATAAATAAATAAAATACACAAATATATGCAAACGTTGTGGAATAAAAAGTATACTATTACAAATAATAATAATGATAATGTATTATAAATTAGATATACATATATACAAGTATGTACAATAAAAACACATGTATAATAATAGTAATAACTAAATAAAATAATACTGTATGTACACACAAATATATAAACATGCAATTAAAACGCATAACTACTACTACAAATAATAATAATAGAAATTAAAATAAACAAATATGCAAATATATACATTAAAAACATGTATAATTATACTAATATACATAAAATAATATAGATATATATAAACATATGCAATAAAAATGTAAGTATGCTACTACAAATAATAATATATTATAAATAAATCAAATTCATTATATTTATTTAATTTAATTAATTACTTTTATTATGAATAAAACACACACACACACACACACACACACACACACACACACACACACACACACACACACACACACACACACACACACACACACACACACACACACACACACACACACACACACACACACACACACACACACACACACACACACACACACATATATATATTAAGTACATGTATATACACATATTGTCACGGTTCTGTCTCTGTTTCCAGTGTTATTAGTGTTTTAGTGGACAGAACCGTGACACTGCTCTCTCTCCCATGTGTTTGTCTCGTTAGTGTCTGCCCCGCCTCCTTGTTTCCCTTAATCTTTCCCAGCTGTGTCTCATCACTACCTTCCCTCATGTGCCCTATTTAATCCCAGTGTGTTTGCTGTCCTGTGTGGTGTCGTTGTCTTTCCATGTCTGTTCCTGAATTCCCCGGTCTGAGTTCCCGTTCCATCCGGTTTGTTGTGTTCCTTGGATGTAATGTTATTGTGTTTAAGTTAATGTTTACTAGTAGTGTTTTCCCCCTCGTGGGTATGTTCTTTTGTGTTTATGTTGTTTTGTTGTTATTAAATCCTCCTTCCCTGCACTTGAGTCCTCCCTGTTTATCGTAACGTGACAGAACGACACCACCATTTGAGGACTCAGCGGGAGGAGCTATGGGTTCCGTTTTCATCCCATATTCCTCAGTCAGACTGTCCACCCTCGATCGGATGATGCAGAGGATTAATTCCAAATACTTTCGTCAGCTGGGGACTGACGTGAGGGAGTTGGCACGCATCTTCTTAATTGAGATGGAGGATTTTGACTATACGGAGGCCGATCTCAAGGAGGCATTTAACCTATGCCTGGACCGGCCTCTAGTCTATTGGGAGTTTGATAAACTGGAGAACCTCGGATTTTGGGAGTTTGTTTGGCACATGTTCCATCTTGGGGAGCAGAAGCCCCCTCCCCAAACAAACCCCCTACCAACTGACCGCCCCGCTAATCCATCTGTGGTCAGTGGAACCCCGACTCCTCCTATGACCGGGAAACGGAGACGGAGGAGGAAGAAAGAGTCCGCTGCCGGCCAGGAGACTGCCCTCACAGAGCCCTCGCTGCCTGACCTGCCGGCCGACCCACAGCCCTCGCTACCTGACCCGCAGGCCGTCCCAGGGCCCGCTGCCCCAGAGCCGACGCTGCCTGACCCGCCGGCCGACCCAGAGCCGGCGCTGCCTGACCCGCCGGCCGACCCAGAGCCGGCGCTGCCTGACCCGCCGGCCGACCCAGAGCCGGCGCTGCCTGACCCGCCGGCCGACCCAGAGCCGGCGCTGCCTGACCCGCCGGCCGACCCAGAGCCGGCGCTGCCTGACCCGCCGGCCGACCCAGAGCCGGCGCTGCCTGACCCGCCGGCCGACCCAGAGCCGGCGCTGCCTGACCCGCCGGCCGACCCAGAGCCGGCGCTGCCTGACCCGCCGGCGCCCCCGAGACTGCTCGCCCCGCCGGCCCCGCCGGTGCTGCTCGCCCCTGAACTCTTGCAGCCAGACCTTGAACTGCTGGTGCCGCCCACGCTGTTTGGCCTGCCGGTCCCGCCTGATCTGCCTGACTCGCCGGCTTTGCCTGAGCCCGCCTGGCTCACCCCTCCGGCGCCGCCTGACCCGCCGGCTTTGCCTGAGCCCGCCTGGCTCACCCCTCCGGCGCCGCCTGACCCGCCGGCTTTGCCTGAGCCCGCCTGGCTCACCCCTCCGGCGCCGCCTGACCCGCCGGTATGGACTGAGCCCGCTTGGCTTGTTCCCCCTGGACTTTATATTTTTTTCTTATCAAGGACTTTTGTTGTTGTTTCTTGTTTTTGTTTTGTTCTTTTTCTCCCTCCCTCCCTTCCCTTGGTGTTCCTTGAGTTCCTCATTCCTTGAGTTCCCTGTCTTGTGTGTTATGCTTGGTGGTGATGTCGGTGTTGGGTTTTTGTTTCAGGTTGGAACGCCAGGTGGCGTTCCTTAGAGGGGGGGTAGTGTCACGGTTCTGTCTCTGTTTCCAGTGTTATTAGTGTTTTAGTGGACAGAACCGTGACACTGCTCTCTCTCCCATGTGTTTGTCTCGTTAGTGTCTGCCCCGCCTCCTTGTTTCCCTTAATCTTTCCCAGCTGTGTCTCATCACTACCTTCCCTCATGTGCCCTATTTAATCCCAGTGTGTTTGCTGTCCTGTGTGGTGTCGTTGTCTTTCCATGTCTGTTCCTGAATTCCCCGTTCTGAGTTCCCGTTCCATCCGGTTTGTTGTGTTCCTTGGATGTAATGTTATTGTGTTTAAGTTAATGTTTACTAGTAGTGTTTTCCCCCTCGTGGGTATGTTCTTTTGTGTTTATGTTGTTTTGTTGTTATTAAATCCTCCTTCCCTGCACTTGAGTCCTCCCTGTTTATCGTAACGTGACACATATATATTGTGTTACTAATAATATTAATATAAATACAAAAAATAAAATATACACACACAAACATATGCTATAAAACACAAGTACAGTATACAAATAATATATTATAAATAAAATTAAATGCAAACATATATTAAACATATATATAATAATAATAAATGTCACATTTATTTGATCAATAGTAGTCCTATGCATTAGCAAGTTTATTTTAATATTATTAATTAGAAATGATGTAACTAATATTGTATTTAACTTCACTTTTAGTTTCAGTGTCACTGGTGACTTCCCCAGTCCTGATCCGCTGTGTTCTCTCTCGCTCTCTCTCTCTCTCTCTCACACACACACACACATACACACACAAACACACACACACACACACATTCACCTGCAGCTCTCTGGCTCCTCAGTGAGGGGAACTGACACATTGTACTCACTCTATCCACAGATGATGCAGTAGAGTCTCCTAATGGACTGACCTGCACATCATGTACATCTGCCTCTGTAATGGCTTCCGCTCGTCTTAAGTGCAAAGACCGCAGAACCAAACACAACTCCCTCAAGCTCTCCGCAGAGTAAGAGCTGGAGAAACTCCACCGACAGACAGATCCAGGATTGTGGAACATATAATGATGATTGACCAGACTGAGTTGATGGACTTCAGGTGAGATTGTTTTATTGTACTGCTTGTTTTAAACATTCATCTTATTGCCCTATAAATTCAAATGCCGTCTCATGATTTCTAGTCCAAAGTGTTAAGCAACAAATTGATATGATTAATTGATCATATAGGCTGGACAACTACAGAAATGTTTAATGATAATTAATTACAACCTAGTTATTTAAAACTACAAACAATGCAAAGAACAGAAGCCAACTGTTTAGTTAACCTTTCTGATTTATCTTTTTTATAATACAGAAACACATTTAGCAGAAGTTTCAGTGTTCATGTAGATGTGAGGTTGTGTTTATGTAAAACAGTACATAATAAAAGCAGGGCAACTCTTTCATAACCCAAAACCTGCACACAGCACATCTGTTTATTAGATGACCAGACAATCTCTCGGCTGATCAGAGAGATTACTGTCCGAGAAACCATGCCAGGATTAAAAGTGGAAGTCACTGATTTGTCTGAATCAGGGGGGTGGGGGGCCGTAGAGGTGTTATTTGTTTGATTTGTTGTACTTTTCATCCACTTTTCACCCAGAAACATCCTCTGAAGTCATTTTTTTCTGTTGAAATGGAGGTAGTGTCAGGTCGAAGCATTACCAATCCATCAACATAAATAAACTGATTAACTTAAAACACGCGGGAACGTTCTGTGCGGCCGTGATGTGGTGATGTAATCCAGCCGCTCTGCTGTTTCATGCCAAATTACTCTGCATTTATTTTCTAGACCCTTATGGACATGTGCTTATGAGCTGTGACTATAAAAGATTGGAGATGATCTGTGATTATTGGCATGATAATAAAGCTTGGCTGGTCACTATAGAAGTAATGAGAAAAATTACTGACATGTTTAATGCTTAACGGAGAGACATTAAGCATTACAAGTGTTTTAAAATAAATCTTCCATCTTCAACAAAAATGCATTTATTATTAATTATTGCCATTTCAAATTACAGGTTTTTATTTATTTTAAAATGCAATTTATTCCTGTGATGAAAATCAGAATCTTATACAAAGCTGCAGTTTGTGAAATATTTGATTACTAGAAAGTTTTAAATCCAGTGGAGTTTTTTTTGTATTTACCATCCCTTTTGATCAATTTAACACGTCATTTCTAAATAAATAAATTAAATATTAATAAATAAATACTAAATAAATATTAATTTCTTTTTTTTTTTTTTTTTACTAATCCCTATATACATACATATATACATACATTATATATATATATATATATATATATATATATATATATATATATACACACGTGTATGTAGGAATTACTAATAGGAATTAGTAAGATTTAAAAAAAGAAAGAAGTAGTTTTGACTTTTTAGGGACTTATAACAAATGACTTACTTAAATCTACATATTTGGCAGACGCATATTTTTTAAGTCACATATTTTTGTATTTGGCAGACGCTTTTCAAGATGCACGCCGAATTGTTCTGCATTGCACACATCATCTTAAGAGTTTGTGATGAGTTTTCTAAGCATTACAGTGACGTCAGTGAGATGATGTCTGTGGCTGTGTGAGAGTGATTATGTGCGCAGTGATGTCTGTATTGTATTGTATTGTATTGTATTGTAGTGATGTGCAGGTGACAGTGAGCTCACGCTAACGCTAATGCCAGAGAAACCCCAGCAGCTGCAACCAAACAAGTGCACTCATTATGCTCCACTTCAAAAGGTTACAGCACCACGAGCACCATGAATTATTCCAACTGATCAAGCTTTCTGGATGTTTAGCCACGAGTCAAAAAAAAATCATGGCACTGCACTGGACATGTTATGCTAATAAACTGCTGAATTAGAAATTGTTGAATGTACTACGGTATCCACTGTTTTTGTAAATGATGCCATGGACGCCAATTTGGACACTACCATAATGGTAACACCATGGTATTCTTTGACATTGTTACCATATTACAGTAATACCTTGAGATACGAGCATAATCCGTTCCAGGACAGAGCTCATAACTCGTATTCCACATATCTCAAAAAATAAAATTTTCCAATAAGAAATAACAGAAAAAAAAATTATCCGTTCCGGCCCTCTAAATAACTCCCTTATTAGTGCTAATAACAATGGGAACATGTTATAATTGCTATAGAGACACACAAAATTATAGTATATAAGTATTCCTGTGATATAAAATAAAATGTGGTTTTAATTATGAGTTCTTACCTTCGAGACAGACTATACAGTAGTGGCTAATGGCGGCATGAAGGGGGAAGGAGGAGGAGGAGAAGGAGGAGGAGGGATTACGTAGATTATGCAAACACATACGGAAGTGTAGTGTTTCTTCCCATGTAGTGTATTGGATAGCCTACACGCACAGTAATATCTGCGTCAGAACCTCAAAATTTATTATTATTGAACACGCATAACTCGTGCTGCTCCCAGCTTAATATTCCTGAATCACTCGTTGCCCTTGGTAACCCCCACTAGTGGAGATCATATGCAATTACCCCAGAATTGAGGCGGCTTGAGCTGCTCCGAGTGCTCGACTACCTTGCATTGGTGTCTGTAAGCTGCTCATATCTCAAATATTTACTCGTATCTCAAAGCAAAAATTTGCTAGAAGGCTTGCACGTATCTTGGAATACGGGACGCTCATATGTCAAGGCATAAATGTACATATAAATACAGCACTATTATACTGTACATCTGACACATCACTGCATTGCCATAGTTCACTGCCCGGCCAAAAAAAGTTGCTGTTTGGATTTAAATAGGCAAATCCTTAAGAGTTAATCATTGGATTATTTTTGCAGTAATTATGTTTCTGCCATGTTATAACCCTAATTGATGGAGCGTGTAGCTTTTCATATTTACATAGCTTTCATAGCTTTAAATGATTCTCCCTCACAAGCATTCTTTCACAGTTTTCACAGCCTGATGAATCCTGGAATATGGCCATGATATTCCTTTCAGCCATTCATATAACATGCTAGAAACATTAATAACAGCAATAATGATCCAATCATTTACTCTTAAGCATGTGCCTATTTAAATCCAAATTTTTGGGCCGGACGAGTGTATTTTTAGGCCATAAACATAATACAAAACATATATAGAGGTGTTGAGTTCCCCATTTTTATATTTATAGATATTTCTATTTTGACTATAGAGTATTCAATCTTAAAAAACCTGTGATTTCCAAAGGGGAAAAAAAGCCAAACAATCTAAAAACCATTTCATGCACGTTTAAATTTGTAAACTTGTTGTCGACGTTTTCAAACGTAGTTATACTGATTTTTGCGTTTTGTGTTTTTCTTTCAACAGTGGTGACCTTTGACCTCCAGCCAATGAGTCACCCATTCTGACAGGTGGAAGATGGAGAAGGCTGCGTTTCTGCTTTGTGTTGGGTGTGCTGCACTGTAAACAATGGAGGCGTCTGGATTACCTCCTGCAGCAGAGCTTAACGAAACTGAACTTAATGAGACATTGAGTCATGGCCACCCTATGCATCTGGCTCCCAGCATGCAGTTAGGGAGCATGTCCAATCCACAGTCTCGTTTAAGAGACATGTCGGGGCTCGTCGCCATGGTGACTCTTAACGCACTAGCGCTCTTGGCTAATAGCGGTGTTCTCGCCGTAGTGGTGAAAGTGCCCCATCTCCGCAAGTTCAGTTTGGTGTGTCACCTCTGCGTTGTGGATTTGCTATGCGCCGCCCTCCTCATGCCCCTCGGCATCGTCTGCGGCTCGCCCTTCTTTGCCGGCGTCATCTTTTCCGTACTCGAGTGCAGATTGTACATATTCCTCAACGCCTTTCTCATATCTGCCTCCATCTTCACGGTTACCGTGATTAGTATCGAACGCTACTTCTACATCGTGCATCCCATGAGGTATGAGGCTAAAATGACCCCTTGGTTGTCTGCAGCCGTGATGGGAGTCGTCTGGGTGGCTTCTACTTTGTTAGGACTTGCTACCGTCTTCGGATGGCCCAGTTATGGAAGTAGAAGCTCCATTGCTGCAACCCACTGCTCTCTCCATTGGAGCCACAGCGGACATCGACGAGTATTTGCTATTTTATTCTGTACGGTTTGCTTTTGCGTGCCAGCTGCCATTATTATCGCCGTCTACGGGCACGTCTATAAAGTCGCACACACGGCTGCCCGAGAAAGGGGGCCGATCCCAAGCTGGACGATGGCGACCGCTCATCCAAAGCATCGGTCTGATTCCGTCAACAGCCAGACCACAATCATCACCACCAACACGAGCATCCGCAGAAATCCAGGACTTCGCAGGAAGAGGAGAACACTGGTTGGCGGGAAAGCGGCACTTACTTTAGCCATCATCGTGGGTCAGTTCCTGCTCTGTTGGATGCCTTACTTTGCTTTCCACCTGCATCTGTCACTAGGAATCTCTCATAGCACCTCTGAAGAAGCTGAGGGACCCGTCACTTGGCTAGCATATTCGACATTTGCGGTGAACCCGTTTTTTTACGGCCTGCTGAACCGTCAGATCAGGGAGGAGTTGTGTAAGATGCTCCTGTGTTGCCGGTCTGCCGGCAGGCCAGTGCAGCCTTCGGCGTCGGGCCCCGAACGTTCAGGGCGCGAAAACTTTTTCCACTTTTTGCACAGGAGCGGCGACAGGGACGGGGTGAGATGCAGCTACCACATGGCGACACCGAGGAGCACGCTGGACCAGACTAGTTTTAGGATACCGGGGCAAATACCAGAAGAGATCACCTAAAAATTATATTGAGAAGTTACTCAAAAACATTCAAATTCATAATCGTGTAATTTTTGTAATGCATTTTATTATTTTACAAATGATGGTTTTATCTCTTTTCAGCTTTGATTTAAAGACTGCATGAAATGAAAATTTTCTAAATTTGTGTTATTGATCTTTTTGTGAACGATTCATCCATGCAACAGTGCATGCGTTTAACTCACCGTTGCGCTTAAATAAGTGAAATTTAGGAGCACGTGCAAATCAAAAAAGTCCTCACGGGTTCTTGAAAAGTAAACAAAAATCAGTTTTGTGATATTTAAGTTCATAAAAAGTCTTAAATGGTATACCAAACATGTTAATAGTCATTTTCTAAGCAATCTTAAATTCTGCGATGGAAAAACGGAAATTGTGACACAGTGATTATTTAACTTCAAAACTATGATTTATTAAATAAATATCAGCGCTGCATGTTTAATCGTTTGGCACATTTATGCCAAAGGATTACTTATGATTTACTGTTAATGAATTATATATGTATATGTATATGTATATATATATATATATATATATATATATATATATACACATTAAAATATAATACATATACATAATCAAAACTCTGTCTTCTGGTGAAACAGCAGACTTCTTCTCTCACTTCTCTAATCATTTTGTCCACTTAAATCCTGCCCCTTAAAATGGACTGAAAGCTTGCATTCAGATCTGCAAGTTGCATTTTTGAACAGTTCACAATAAGATCAGATAAATGCATTGAGAAAGGAAACAGGATAAATTATGATGCCATGTTGACTATAAAGATCGACCACGCTGACTGGCAACATGGCGACAACCAATGAACAAATACCTTTAATCCAATCACAACTTTTCCTAGAGGTGACTCCGCCCACATGTTTACAGACACACAAACACTGATGAGCATATGTAACCAGCCTTTAAATAAATCTCAGTCAGGGTGGAATTCACATACAATATTTGTTGTAAAAATGATCTCTCACAGCCATGGTTTCATTTGAAAAGATACTGACATGTAATATTTATTTTAAAATATGGCATCAGTCCTGACTAAGATTTACTAACATATTCAAAATGGCTTAAATCAACTTTTTGAGTAATACAGAGAATAACTTTTTTTTACTGTATTTCTACTGCAGTATTTACTTGAGTGTTGAGTAACATAAATGACAAAAAGAACTAGTTTTTAATCAGTTTATTCATATTTATTTCTATTATTTATAATGCAACGGAGGACCTTGGCTATCTGCTGTATTTATTTTCCATTGTAGATATCGCACATGGGATGAAGTGACAAAGACAGATTGTTTCGCTGTTCAATAAAGATACTAGTCACAGAAATCTTGACAGATACTGCTTCAGTTCGATGCAGCATATGATGAGTTGTGTTGCAGTTACAGCTCATTGTGCTGATTAATGTGGACCGTCTTTACTCTTATTCTGAATGGTGTGCTATATGGAGCCACCATTACATCACACTATACATCTATTTGCCCTTTCTTTATTTATACAAAACAATGTGTCCATTACAGTCTTTCATTGTCATGGAGCGGGATAAGATAAATCCATGCTATTATTATGGGAGGATGGTACTGTACGTAGAGATGCTTTCTTGCCATTGTTTATTCAGATGCACATCTTCATGCAGGCTAATAGTCAACAATTGCCCAACAATGTAAAATCATATATCTATTAATATTAACAGTAATATTATTATTTTTTAATCATGTAGCTGAAACAAGCTTTCAGGGCCATTTTAAAATGTAAAAATATTTAATATTAGAGTTTTTACTATATTTTTAATCAAATAAATGCAGCCTTGGTGAGCAGAAGAGACTTCTTTCAAAATGTAGAAAACAAAACAAAACATTAGTGTATTTCTATTCAGTCTATTACATTCTTGTTCTCATGGTTTTCTGCATGAAAATATCTTCATTGTGAAAATCCTGTGACTTATGCCAAATACTTGGTGTTATAGAACAGTAAATCTGCCAGAGGACAGCTGTTTCACAGTATTGGAGCAGCAACATATTTAAAACGGGGGGGGGGGGGGGTGAATTCTGTGCCGTTTAGATCAGTTCAGCTCTATCATCTGAAAGCATGTTTCCTGTAATTAAATCGCCATAATTTTTAGGGACATGGGGAGATTTAAATGCAGATTAGACTTAACGGATAAAGCAAATAATCCAGGGCGGCTGCCAAAAGAATGCTTTTAAAACACAATCCAAACTGAGCAAAGGCAAACCGGAACAAAATGACACAGACTGTGAGATTAAACAATTGTGATTAATAGCTTTCCAAAATGAAACACCATAAGGACATCTGACCATGATATTACGAGTACCCAAGACGAGTACACAAGATGAAACAAATCTTTCATCAGAAAGCAGCCACCTAGCAACACCCTGGCAACCATGGCAGCAAGTTGTGCAAAGGCAACATCACTGACATTTCTTCAGAACATGTAAAAAATTGAGATAATGAGTTTGCAATGAGTTCAGCTGTTGGATTGTAAAAAGAAACTAATGATCTGCAAATGACTCTAACGGTGAAACACTATTTCCTAAAAGCATAGTGTGAAATCTGAGAGAATGTTCCAAAAGCCAACAGAAGGGGTCACTGTCTGTGTGTGTGTGTGTGTGTGTGTGTGCGCGCGTGCGTGTGTGTGTGCGTGTGTGTGTACATTAAATAGCAAAAAGCAGTTTTGTTGTTGGATATTGCTAGTTCTGTTCAGTGTTATTTTGTTATTTTTATTTTACTATTAATTTTGATCATACTTTGAACTAGTTTTCATTTGCAAACTGTTTGCTTTTTTACATTTGAATATTAGTTTTTAGTAATTACTAATTATTTTGTGTGCTTTTTTTATGTCAATTTTAGTATGTTTAGTATGTTTAGTATGTTATATATTTGTTATTTTAGTACATCAAGTTAAACTAAATGAACATAAGAAATGTTGCTTTGGAAACTAGTTGAAATAAAATAATGTTTTTAAATACTTTATTTTAAGTGCTAAAAAGTTTTTTATGACTATCCTGAATTCTAAATTTTGTGTATATTTTGTTAATAATAAAATAAAATATATTTTGCCATATAATAAAATAACACTATTAAATATGAAATAGTTTTGCTCCTTTTTCCTAGATAAATACATATCTGCTAAAACTTTATTTTGGCAACTTTTGGCCTCAATAGACTTATGCTAAAAGACAAAAATCTCACATACTAATTCACAAATAATTTCCAAAGAGTTTAATATACGGTACATAAACTACACGCTGCTCTAACTAAATCCCAATCAGTTCTCCAAATCAATGCTTCTATTAAATATGTAATTGTCTTTTTGACCTGCACGTTCTCTTAAGAGTTTACCCACCAGCGGTCTCCAGTCACTAACAGGGTATTTATAGTAGATGTATCAGTGGGGGCTGGCATCTTCCCATTGGGGCCTGTTTGGGAATGCCTGCTGGGGCACGGTCACTTTCCTAATATATCCCATATCCCTGTTTCAGCTTCAAGACAGCGCTCCGGCTCTCCATTCACAGTGTATATGTGTGAGAGTGTGTGAAATTGTTTATGCATGTTTTTATGCTGTTAATGACCCGCTTTATGACCTTACTGCCTTCATATTGATGACGGGCACCATGATGCAGAGTACGGACGCAAACACTGAGATCGACCTGAGGGATGCAGGGGATGGAGAAGACGACGAGGGACAACAGACGTGGAAGACGCAGCTGGAAACCGTCCTGGAGGAAGAGGAAGAAGAAGATTTGATCTCTACACAGAGTGACACCAGGCCTCTGATCAATGAACGGGACCCAAGACAAATAAATGAGTGTCTTAAGGTAATCACTTTATGTCCGACTACAGCATGTCTTTATTGTAGCGCTATAAAGTTTATAGAATGTCACTTTTGATGGTGACAGAGACTGACGACACTAATCACAGCGAACCGCTATTGATACTAGTGAGAGTTTAGACTACTGTCTCAAAATCTCCAAGCCATCAAATTGTCTTATTTTCCAGTACAAATATCGAAACATTCTTAAATCAAGATACATTTACTTGAGAATGCATCTGTTTTCTTCTGAAAAATCTGGGGTGAAGGAAAAAAAAACGGAATTCCATGGGGAAAACAACATTATTTTTCATAACCACACTGAAAAAAAAAGACATGAGACGCTGAGTGAAATGCATAAAAATTAACTGTGTATATTCTTAAAACAAGAAAAATATGGCAGGGAATATTACTTTTTTTTTAACCTCACTGACAGATTTTTTTCTTACTTTAAGCATAAACTTAATTTATAGTTAAGTTTAAACTTCATACAAACTTAACAAGATAAAATACAGGTTTTGATAAATCATATTCCTAAAATCTTTGCATTTAATGACATTTTGGTAGCTAGATTAGGTTAAATTAGACTGACTTTACTGAATCTACTCTGATCCAAAGTAAAGAACATTATCTTGACATTGTAGACAACCACAGCTGGTAGCAGGAGATGGATTAGAAGAACATGTGTGAATATCTTCAATGATGTGACAATAATAGCAACCGCTTCTTGAATGAGCTGACCAGACTAATTACACACCAACTAAAGACTTGCCGTAGCTTTAGAGCAACTAGCATTGTTTATGTTATGAACCATTGCTAATACTAAACTGCTGATTGCAGAATTCAATTTTAAAATACTTGATGTTAAAAACATAGCAAATACTTTCTTGTACCACAAACAGAAATAGGAGAAGACGCCCCATTCGTACTGTAGAGAAATAAATATAGCCTACACACTTGGAGCTGAAGTAATGAAGTTAAAGCAGCCATTCAGCTTTGCTCATATGTTTTAGAACATACATGATGCACATTAGCCTAATATGAGCTAAAAAGAGAGCTAAATTTAATATCTATTACCACTGTTGTCAGGTATATTTGTGATGTAATGTATATCAGTGAAAATTAGCATAGACAATATTAACTTAGCCAGCGTTGTCTGTCCCTATTTATGTAGAAGCTAAATTATATGCAAACGTAGAATTGTATTTAAAATGCAAAATCAAAACTAAATCACGATTTTTGACTACTGTTGTCAGGTTGGTGATTTAATATGTTAGTGAAAGATTAGCATAGCTAGGCAGTGTTAGCTTAGCCAGCTTTGTCTTTCCCTGTTCATGTAGAATTGCATTTCTGTATTGTATTGTAAAAGTACTGTATTCATACATTTAAATGTATGAGAATCATGTCTAAGATGTAAAATCAAATCTAAATCAACTAAATCATGACTATTCTTAACAACCTCATTTGGTGATTTAATGTATGCTAGTTAGTAAAGGTTAGCATAGCCAAATATTAGTTTAGCCATCTTCTTTCCCTGTTTGTGTACAATGTACTGTATTTGAAGTGTTTATACTGACTAAAATGGATAAAAACAAGGCGCATTTTCCTAGATGGCTGTCACCCCACTATCATTCAATCGACATATTCATTGTAAAGCAGATGAGGGTGAATAAAAGATGCTACTTTAGTGAATTTTCTCTTTTGACAGGTTAGTATTGAGGATGTGATAGCAGAGCCGGTGTCAGTGCGCAGTGGGGATTGGGTGTGGATCTGGAGTCACGCTCTTTTCGAAGTGTCCAGGGTCTGGTTTTACCGTATCATCACGGCTCTGCTGGCTGTTCCAGTGTCCCTCGTTGCTGGGATTGTTTTTGCCGTCCTCAGCTTCATTCACATCTGGTATGAGCAGTTTACACACTTTTAACCAAAGTGACTTAATTACCTTATACATTACCTAAGAATCAAGATAGATTCTGTTTCCTTATATAACAGAATGCACATTATGGAAGACTGAATATTATGAAAATGCAACTAGAAAAAAAGATTGCGTTCAATCTTTCATGACAAAATATTCAGCATAATTTCCTGTGTATAGTTATGAAACATACTAAACCCAAACCTTATAAAGAATTGATGGGTACATTTTTATTAGACTTATTTCAATTGAGAGAAAGAAATGCTAAGTTTTCACTTTTTACTCTGTTTCAGGTTCTTTACACCATGTGTGCAGGTTGTCTTGATAAACACAGGGTGGTTGCGAACTTTATGGAGCAGTGTTTTAGACATAATCATCTTACCCTTCTTCCAAAGCGTAGCCAAGTGCTGCAGAGGGGTCAGTGTTGTTCTCACACGGGAATGAGAAACATTCACTGGAATCGTTTGAATCAATTCAAATGAGAATTCACACTGAACTGTTGGGCAGATGTGACGCCATCTGACTCCTGGTGCATGTCAAGGGGGACCGTGATGAAAATTAACTCATTGCCAAAGATTGAAAAAGATATTTGGAAATGCATGAAGGTTGCTTATGTATGAATGTATTTTTAAATGGGACATTACCCAATAATGAAAACTCTGTCATTTACTCACCATGAGGTTTTCAAAAGATCGTCTTTCTTCTGTGGAGTTTCTTGTAATTTTCCTTTTTAAGTCATTTCTTAATTTCCTACCAAATGGGCCATAAAACGTGTTTGCAGCTGGTGTGGGTTGAGAAATCCTGCCTTTTGGCTGATGACTATGGTAAACATAAGGCTATTAACATCTATTGTGTATTCTGATGACCTGTTTTGCATTGGATTGAGGACATATTGTGTGTTCTTTGAAGTGTTCTCGAAGCAAAGGCCTTTCATTTGAAAAAAATAACCAATTGTTCCATACCATTCAATTAAATGGCTCACTCTTCATATGCTAATATGAGGCCGCCAAAATAAGAGCAAGGTCTGATTAACATAGGTTCTATAACATACTGTGCTGTAAACTATTTTAATCAAATTAGCTCAATTTTAACACACCCTTGTCAGGGAGATCAGATCCATGCTCCTCAGTTCAAAAACACATTTTAAAGCACACGTAAAAGTCTCTCAGGGTCTTAAAGGGACAGGATTTCCCAATAACTCCAATAAGACGACTCCAGTAGAGCTCAGGGTAGAAAAATGCATCATGGATCTATAAATAATGGCAATCAATTGGGTGTGTCTGTTACTTGGCAAAGGAAAACACAAACATGGCTTGCCACATCCCAAGAGAATGCATAGATGCTAAAAATTGTCTGACATATCAGATGTCTTACATTTATGTTTAAAAAGCAGCTTATGCAACCTGGTACAGAATGTCAACCTTTATTTTAATACAAGGAAGACAGTAGAAAATACAAATAGATAACCGATAAATGGAGATGTTTCAGTGCAAGTGGATGTACAAATGGTAGGTGGATCAACTGAAAGCGCGAGTGCATAGTTGTGACATTTCACAGTCTGATCCAGTACACTTAAAAAACAACCAGTGGCACATCCCATAGAACAAAACTAAACTGCAATTCACATTTTTGTGATTCTTATGTCATATCATGTTACTTTTTAATTAAATAAAGAAGTGGAATTAAATGCCTATACAAATTATGAATACATTTGACACTAAAATGAAAAAAGTCTTTCCTCATAAATACAGAAAAAACCTTGCATATTTTTCAGTCTTGTGAGATGGTTTGAAAACTCAGAATTCCCAATAAATGTTCAACCTGGCAGTATTTGATAACTTAAACAACTGCTCAGTCTATATGACAACGGAAATTAAGCATATTATAAACAGGACTTCAGGGACGTAAAAAAAAAAAATGAAATGAAGAGGGCCTCATTTTTTTAAATGAGTAAAAAGGACTGACTGGGTAAAGGGACTAAAGGGTAGTTTATGCCACCTGAATCATCTGGCCCACTGTGTCCTCTTCAGCTTCATCCTGCTCAGATTTCTGTGAGGAAAACGGAAGATAAATAAAGATGATGAAAATTTCATCAATATGATGTGCTATTAGGAGATGACTGATGTTGAGTGAACTCTTACCTGTTTGAACCATGATCATTTTCTGCTAGTGATCAAATTGTCTGATATATACAAAATATTAGTGATCGACTCAACTCTAAAATATATTTCAAACCATCTGAGATTTATTCATCAATTATTTAACCTTAAAAATATATTACATTAACATTTTATTTTGAAGAATGTGTTTATATGCAACCCTGGAAATCGAATATTTAACATTGGGAATGTCGGAATGTATCGGAATGTAAAAAAAACAAACTGTAAGGCATTACTAACAAAGTACAAATCAAGAACAATGGTTTATTTGCATAAAAAGGGCATATATCAACAAGTAACAAACATAACTGCAATGTAAATGCAAACAAGAGCCCACTGTAAGAAACATAAAATGGGAAAAAAGCAACAACAGCCACAGCTCTGGGCAAAGACAGAAGAGCGTTGAAAGGTGCAAGCCAAGCCATACGTCACAAATGAAAACAGATAATTTTGAATGGCTATTCATATCAGTAAGATGGTAAAAAGCACAAATAAACACAGCTTAATACATCTTAGCATCTAGTGAGTTTCACAAGCATGGAAGAACAAACGGCAGAAATGAAGACAGAACAAAGATGTCAAGATTTCCCTTTAAAGTAGCAGTTAGGCATTTAAGATAAGAAAACTTTAACAGTGACGGGATAAAATGTGCTAATCGCCCATGTTTACAGCTGAGGCTTTTAGAAAGAAGCCATTTACAATTAGCAGAGCTCAAACATAATATCTTTAGGCTGCACGCTAAGATAAGACATTAAAGGAATTAAAAAAGCTATAAGGAAGCATAGCAGTTACAAACATGGGGACTATGATGTACATTGTATTTGCTCACACTTTATACTAGAACATATATACTAACATCTTAGTATGCATGTTCAGTTAAACCAGTTGGAAATGTCTATAAACTCACAGACAGAGACAGTTCGGACATGAATATGTCACAGATGCATGAGGTAGCTCAGAGCCGCAGCGTATGGATGATCTAAGTTAAATTAGGCGTATACAGCGAGTTCAGTCTCTTGGGGGGGACACGGGCTGGGATAGTTTACCCCAGAGGCGGGGCAGAGGTGGCTGGCCAATGAGAGCTGAGCTCAAGCCCCTCGCTCACCTTAAGAGCCTGCATGGCCATTTCTTCTTTTTCCTTCGGAGAAAAGAAGCGTCCACCGTCTCCACGCTTCCTGGCCATGGCGTGACGATGACGGGACTCATGCAGGTATTTCTGGAAAGAGATGGTGAAGAAAACATTGAATAGGTGGTCATGCTACAGGATTGTGAACAGAAACCTGTCAAATATTACTCATAAGTCGATTAAATGATTAATAAAATACAGAAAATTAATAATCAGAGCTGCTTTGCTGTTCCTAATGATAAAGATAATTGCAAAGGTTTAAGAATAATGCATAAGTGCATAAGAATGCACTAAAAATCAATCGAATCGTTCCACATGACCATAAATGCCCATTTTAAATATTTTTTTTGGTTTTAACCTATTAATTACATTTAAAATTATAACCATTAAGATCTCATATAAATACTAATTAATAATTGACAATTAAACTCAAAAAAATACTTGACAATTTACTGTAACGCACTTTACCTGTCTTTACTGGCGTGATGGAGACGAGAGAAATAACATTTCTAGTCAAAAAATAAAAACCCACCAGTTGCATACAAAACCAGCCCAAATTTTATCATCCAGCCTAATGCATTTTTTCCCGGTCGGACGTGACCAAAAGAAGCCCAATTGGGCGGGAACCCGGGAAAGTAGATGGAACCGCATGACTGTTTTATGAGAGGCAGTCATTAGGATATTTCCAGAAAAATGCCAGTGGGTGAGGGAATATTTTTCTCACACACCGATACAATGCTCGTATACCAAGTCGCTCGTAAACCGAGGTATTACTGTATATGATGATTCATATATATTATACTGGTCACTGCAGTAAAATTATTAAACATACTCTTCTCTCTTTGGGTATTTTGCCCTCAGCCTCTAGTTTGGCACGGGCTTGTCTTCGTTTGAGAATCCGGTGATACTGTTTAGCGTTGACGTACAGAGGTTCCTCCTCCAGCATCTCTGCTCCAGGAAGAGGAATGCGCTGCATGGTGGGAACCGACCCGCCACCCCCGGGGACCATCTGTTTAAATTATAAACACACACAAATGTTAGGAGATATGACTTTAATAGATCATCTGTATAGCAAGAAGTAGATTTCGGCTATAGATCAAAGTGACCAGAAACACTCACCATGACCATTCCTCCAGCATTGACCATATTTCCCGCCATGGGAAGAGTGACCGTCACTGTGCCCTGACCGGTGTTAGTGGTGTTTGTGTTGGATCCAGCTGAGACTAACTGAGCGCCTGCTAAAGATGAAGCTGGAATGGTGATCATTCCTGGAAGAAAAAACAATGAATGAAGTGTCTATTGAAAGTATGACTAGCTTAACTAACTTTTAACTGCTAAAAAAACATGATGTTTATGGGTTAGTGGTTTGCAGTGTTACCCTGCTGCAGGATGGTCCCATCCGCGTTAACAGGCTGGTAAACGATGGTTTGTCCTTCAGCAGTTTGAGCCACCTGCTGACCCTGTACTGTGATTTGCTGCTGACCCTACGAATATACAACGGATGAAGTTTATTTAACATGAACTGTATTAATAATGTGTATTCAACTGCAAGAGATTAGCTTCTAGCAGGTGCTCCTTTATATTTGTTCAAATATGTGGCAAAATGAAGTTAGCAAACCTGGAAAATATCGTAGGATACCTGGTTCTGTCCTGCAGTGACAGCCGTCTGTGGCTGCTGAATGATGATCTGTTGGGTCTGTCCCTGCTGACCCTGTAGCTGTAAAGTCTGTCCACCAGGAAGCTGAATCTGACTGGGTTGTACCAGCTGAATCTGTGCCAAATTGAGTCATTTCATTACAATTACATCCCTAATATCTTGATGGAACACTACATTGCTGTGGGTCTCAACCTCTTTGACTTTTACTGATTTACTGGATGTGATTTTTTATTTATTTTATTCTTTACTCACAATTTCTACCTGATAATCAATTCCACCCACCTGCTGCAGCCCTTGTGTACCAGATACTGGTACTTGCATAATGGTTTGACCTTGTCCTCCTGTCATGGCCTGTACCATTATGGGCTGCCCAGAGGAAGTGATGAGCTGACCCCCGCTGACTTGCACCATAAGAGGCTGCCCTTGGACCTTAAAAGAGGATGAAAATCAGGCTTATGTCAACTTTAAAATCAGGCTTATGTCAACTTTAAGTTAATATACCTCTAAGGTTAACAAAGAATTGCATTACTATGAAAGCCCATTTCTGCCACATAAGAAACAATTATGATTTATGACATTAGAAGTCAAAATGATGATGTGATATCCTAAAACAAAATTATTATACTTTTTAAGTCATAATTATAAGATAGTCTAAATGTCATGATTTTGACTTTTTACGGCAGAATTCTGACTTAGTATGTCTTAACTTGGACTTTTTAAATTATAGCTTTGATTTTTTAATCTTATAATTTAAAAAAAAATGTTTAAACCATTTTGAGTTAAGCCATAATCTCATCTGTCATAATTTGGATTTAAGTCATAATTTTTAATCTCATAACTATGACTTTGTATGTCAATTTCTACGTTTTGTCATTATGATTTATTAATCTCACAACTGTGACTTTAAATACTAATTACATTTTTTAAGTTACATTTTTAAACTAGACTTTTACATGCATAATTTCGAATTATTAAGCTATAATTATGACCATTCGCTCAATAAATATGATTTATTGTCTTATTCTGTCTTTTTATGTCATAAATTGCCCTTTTTATGTCAATTAACAGAGCATGGATTTTTTTACGAGGCAGAAATGACTTCCATACATTACGAATATAAAAGGGGTTCCATTATGACATACATTGAGACAATGCAAAGCACAGATGCATGCAAGAAAATGCAGTGCACGTGAATGTCTGCAATGCACAGGGTTGGTGGTGCAGCTGTTCTGTACTTATAATTAAGATATAAGGAGATATTATAATGCGGTTTGCAAAATAAAGCATGCTAAAAACTCATGCATGTAGGTGTTCTTTGGACAGTGGAATTATTGTAAATCATAATGAGTGATGAACTTAAACTGAGACAGATGCAAAAAGCACAAGTCACAGATATCTTAACATTGCATTCTGCATTATTCCAAACTGGCCTCAGATCTGAGGCGATGCGAGTTGAAATGGCATGCATGGAGATTTGGAGACAGCAGAGGGGCTCAGAGAGCCAACCACTACCTGAAGAACCTGCTGGGCTGCAGTCTGGCCTACCTGAGGCTCAGTCTGCAACTGCACCGCAGTCACTGTGCCCTGGGCCAGAGATAAGGGGCCGTCATCATACTGCCATACCACACATCTCATGTCTCTTCATGACTCGCATATTAGTAAAATCACACACGAAATATACCACACTGAGATGCTTTATTACTACATAAACTCGTCTACGCTTTTTTGATGCATCAGACAGTACTGCATTATCAGATACTGTCTGTAAATTTCACACATTACCTGTTGTTGGATCTGACCACCGCTGGTCTGCACCACTATCTGCTCTCCACTAGTTGTTGTGGTGGTGGTGTATTGCTCCATGCTTGCCGTCTGACTTCTGCGGGGTTATGAGCGATGAGATTAAAATGGAACTTAAGTCTGAAAAATAGCAACAACATGTTGTTGCATAAATCTGATCTCTTATGCAACAGCACATGCATCTAATGAAAGAAGCTCAAAAGATAATGCTGGTTTACAACATACATCATTTTAGCACCAAATCAGCTCTTTAAATTATTCTCTCTGTTTATGATATTTTCCCTTTGCTTTGTCCTGAAGTTTTTGCATGCTTTAAAATAACAACAGTATTAAATAAGGAAAACAAGTTGTAATGAATGGGACAGTTTTCTGTCATTTTGAACATTTTCAATTTGATATTACGGCTTGATTCTTTTTAAACTGAGAAGCAAAACAAAATTCTGTTTATGATCAGACTTTATTCAGCACATGAAATACATGTTTATCCTATTTACATGATAATAAATTTCCTGTATCTCAAACAGTAGATCGTGGCGCTTGCAACGCCAAGGTTGTGGGGTCGATTCCCAGGGAAACCCATAACTGATTAGAATGTGAATGTTTCTTGAATGGAAAGTAAGTCACTTTGGATGAAAGCGTCTGCCAAATGCAGAAATGTAGTAAATGATATGCTGACTGACATTACATGCATATTATTATTGACTTTGTAGATTTACACTATTAATACAGTGATATAAAATATAGGGAATGACGAGAAAATTAATTATTCTATTACTAAAAGTACAAAAACAAAAAGGTGTTTGGGTTTCGTCTCTAGTTTTTATTACCATTAAATGAATGCGTTGATCATCAGTTTATGACGTCACGCGCTTTTGTCGTGTTGCAACATGCACGTCTTTCCCAAACCAAACTATATCTTCTTTAAACAACACATTTTAAACAACACAGCTGGGTTTATGTGGTGTTAATAAAGAATATGTTCACTTGTTTCTTTTTGGCTATCATTGCTGGCGCTAAAAGCGTAGCGTGTCTTCAGAACAAACCAGCGATTAAAAGCCAAACAAACAAAAACAGTTATTGAGCTTTTTTTAGTCGATTGAAACCAATACGTCCACATAATAACTCCAACAGACATTTTAGACACGGCGAAAGTCAAAATATACAAAACAAAGGCCAGCGGGAAACTGGGCCTATATGAGACACCGGTGTTGCTTAACGGAACAACAACGAAAATAAACCATTTCTCGACATTGTTTATCGTTTTAACCACGTAATTAGAGACATGCACGTGCGTGCCGTCCACTGAGTGGACCTTGATATACACAATCCACACTATTCCTGTTTATAATGATTTTAGTCATTTGGTTGGTCCGTCACACACCAATCCCCAGCTAACCGACCGAGTCCCGTCCCCTCCCAGCAGCCGCGCTCACTCACCGTCTTCGCCGCCGCCCGATGCACCTCTGATTGGCTCCGATAGCGGCGCCTGGAGCCCAATCACACGACGCGTCTAGCTCAAGAGCCAAAATGGCGCACTAGGAAAAAAACAGCGATGTAGCTCAAACGCCCCGCCCACAAGACACAGACCACGCCCCTCCCAACGGCTGCATGCCTCTGACTGAAAGAGGAGCTGGGAAATATGCAAGGCGAAAAACACATTTAGAAATGAATACAGAAATAATAAACATTAGTTATAGATAACATATTAGCATAGCGAATAATAAATGTATAAATAAAATAAATACATGCCGCTAGTACATTGCAAACATATACTGTATTTTTAAATAATTACAGAAATGAATGAATATAAGAGAAAGTTAATACAAAAAAGCCTTGAATTCGGGACTATTTTTAATATTTATTTTAGACTAGATTATAATTTGAATTGATTGATTGAATGAATGATCTATTAGAATAAATTTAGCTAACTTTCTTTGACTTTTTAGGTATTTATCAGTTTTAGACACACATGATATACACATACACACACACACACATATATATATATATATATATATATATAGTAATAAATAAATAAATATATATATATATATACTGTATATTTTGCTTTTTCCTCTCTGCCATTATACTTTTCTGTAGTACACTTTCCTATGGTATTATTATATTGTTATGCATTTCTGAGTAATCCTTCCGTTTTGAGACTTTAATAAAACAACCTAAATACTTACGTAAAAAAAATAGGAAAAATATTAGGGAAAAGTGGTGCTCTTTGTTAATGTTAAATATTTTTCATGTGATGTGAGAAGAAAAAGAAAACCAGTACATGTGTTTACAATCAGATTTTATTCTGCACATGAAATATATGCACCGCTCCTATTTCCATGATTGAAAATATAAATGCTGTGCTGAATGACATTAGCCAACATTAAGAATGTTTATGTACCTTTGTACAAGAAAAAAAGCTGTTTCAATAAAAGAAAAGTCTTTGTGAATTCAGTTCACCTTGGTGCATCAACATTCAAATCAATAAGCGTGGACTTCAAAAAGATTTCTTTTTATTGTTCTCGGCAGTCACATTTAATGGTACAGCATTTTACACTTAGACTTAAGAAAAGCCATGCTCATCTCATACTTGAGGACCCTTCTATCAACATGCAAACCCATCAAGGAAATGTGTGGTCCACTGTCATCTATAACCCCTGAGGTATCTATTTTATTACCTGTGCAAAAAAAAGCACTCAAATCTTAATCAGCTTACTGACTACAAATTAGCTTATTTATGAGTTGACAGTCAAGTCCAAAAATATACATTTTCATATTTGATTAGGCTGCTAATTAGATGCACTTAATATTGTCGTCATCACAACGAAGGATGAGTTGCTGTTCTGAAATTAAACAAAATAACATTTAATGTCATAGATTACATTAAACATTTTGTCTCGTTATTGAATATACAACTATTGGTGAATTAGCAACGAGGAATCAGGCTATTATGACCCATTATGTATTAAGATGATTGAAAACCACGCAATGTGCCATTTCTCAAATCTTTTCTTGCATCAAACAACATTGTACCATACAGAGAATAGCATTGGTAATACTGCAACAATAGGATTTATCATTATTCGTGCATAGAAGATATGCAAAGTGCAAAGTATATCTAAGCACACGGCAATGGCAGGGAACCAGACAGAAGACAAAGTGAGATTTGATTTATAAAATGACCAAAGTTTGGCTAAACTAGTTTCTCAAAGATCCAAACTGTAATTTCCAGGATGTTAGTATAACGAAGTCTAAAAAAACAAGTCTCAATGTACATCTATGATCCAAATATTACCTTTAAACACTTTCATCTGAATTAATAACCAGGCTATTT
The DNA here is from genome assembly GCA_037043235.1 of Rhodeus uyekii. Lineage (NCBI taxonomy): Eukaryota > Metazoa > Chordata > Actinopteri > Cypriniformes > Acheilognathidae > Rhodeus > Rhodeus uyekii. The sequence goes on from JAWRVZ010000132.1 coordinate 477,176, forward strand.
TTCAACCGTACTTCTATTTTTACACTTGATTAAAAAAAACAGACTTCTTCAAGGAGACTTTAAATACGCAAAATAAAGAACAAAGCTGAAAATCCTTTGGTGAAGTTAAATACCTGATGCAGGAAACCAGCAATGAAAAATAAGCACTTACACAAATTTAAACCACGCTTCAAAGCTCATGTCTGTGTATCGGTTGTATGCATGTCAACTCACATAAATTCTCAAATATATGGCAACAAAATCACAACAAATCCTCTCTCTTTCAGCAGTGGATTAGAAAACTCTTTAGGGAGAAGCTTTTCGGAAATCCATGTTTCTCTGTTCCTGTCCTTGTAGTCAATCTTGCTTGGCTGAACACTGAACATCGTCCCCAAATAACCAGAAACAAATGGATTAGGCAGAATGCGTATCATTATCTGGTAGGTGCTGGAAAGCAGATACACACACATGGAGGGTCATGGGAAGGGTAGGCATTGTGGTTTCTCTCTTAGAATATGATGATCCATGTGACTGTCAGTCTAGAAGGTCCTACAGATGTCAAAAATATAATGACAGGATTAATTCAATGACTTAGTAAAAATGAAACTATGTGACTTTAGCAGCGGGGTGAAGTACGTACCTCATCTGAATCATCATGATAGTGCGTCTTGCCAACCTCCAGTGTGTCCAGGTCATCCACACCATCAATACCGTTAGCTTCAGCGTGCTGCTGTAATACTGAGTACCTGTGCACCAGGAACCTACCCGAGACACAGATACAGTATATATAAGAACTGATTAGAATGTTAATGTGTGTCTTGAATGCAATGTAAGACACTTTGGATAAAAGCGTCTGCCAAATGCAGAAATGTAAAAATGAACGAAATGGTAAATGCTGCATAAGAAATCAAAATTAAATGAAGACATCATGTGTACTGCACGATACAACATTCATATCATATTAACAATACAAAAACAGCAATTAATTCAATAATAATACAAAAATTATAATTTAATGTAAAAAACAAAAAAACTGGGGGCACAAACCTTCCTCCACAGACATATTTTTTGATGAAAATAACCCCAGCAACGGCACTGATCAACAGAACAGCGAAGACCACAGCGATGATAGCAGCTGAATTGAATGAATGTTCCTCTGTCTGAGAAAAATGCATAATGGGAAAGATTTTTATTAAAACAAGCATAACAAAATTCTCAGTTTCATGATTTATATATATATATATATATATACAAACACACACACACACACACACACACACACACACACACACACACACACACACACACACACACACACACACACACACACACACACACACACACACACACACACACACACACACACACACACACACACACACACACACACACACACACACACACATATATATATATATTTATAATATATATATAAATATTCTAAAAAAATATAATATATGACCAATATCACACGAGTATCAGTACAATATCACAGCATGCTGATATAGAGTCATATCGCGCGGTTAAGAGTGTGATATTGACAGTTCGATGGCACAAGTGAGTAAACAACTATGCAAAACAACAACGTAGTTTTTTTGCAACCCATAGTTTGTGTGGAACTACTTCCTTTTACCACAGATTCAAATCTCAAGCTGACATTTTAAGGATCGTGTGACAATAAGGACTAGAGTAATTACATTGAAAATGCAGCTTTGGATCACGGGAATAAATTAAATTATAACAACAAAACAAAAAACAATTATTCAAAATATTTCACAAATATATTTCTGATTTAACAAATTCAAATTTCTTTCAAATTACATATACATACCGGTAGCTCTGACCTCAGCCAGTTACTGACGCATTTTTTACTCAAATCGATCTCTTTTCGCTCTGGAATGATTCCTCCTTCACAGTGATCCCCAGGAATTTTCCGATAACTACGGTCATAGAAGGTTAACACTTTGGGATATGTTTTATTAAACACTTCAAAACATGAAGCATTCAATAATTCTTTAACAAAAAAAAAAAGGACTGATATGCATGTAGAGAGCAACAGACAGTGATTTGTTACCCGCTGGTCTGAAGCTGCTCTTTGCGTCCGTGCAGGCAGAACTCCAGTGAATGTCCAATAAGGTCAGGCTGCTCCACACACACAGAACTGTTTTCCGCATGGTAGAACCCAAAGTCACTGCGGGGATTGGAATCACAGATTGAATATACTTCATGAATAGTAATAAATGACTTCCGTTGTACTGTGTGTGTATTTGATAAGTTTGTATGTGTTTGTACCACTGAAAGTCCGTTAGGGTGCAGGCACATGTTGTGGGCTCCTTGGTCACCATGTAATCCCGGCCGTTCCAACAGACTGAGTCCTTTCGCAACCGTAAAAAATGTTCCTTGTATCCCAGTATGCATCCATCAGTAGGGTCGCTATTATTGTTTGAGTGAGCGAGCCACTCGATGTAGTCATTATCCTGGCCTGCAGGATGAGCATTTGGTCATTTCAGGACAATGTTTACACATTTTAAGAGCTTCTAAATGCTAACAGAAATATGCATACCATACTGGTAAAAGATGGGATTCTGTATACAATAATACCTCGGTTTACGAGTTTAATTCGTTCCAGGAGCTCGTAACTCAAAATTCTCGTACACCAAAACAATTTTCCCCATAAGAATGCACTAAAAATCACTTTTTTTTTGGTTTTACCCTATTAATTACAGTTAAAATTATAACCATTAAGATCTCATATAAATACTAATTAATAATTGACAATTAAACTCTAAAAATACTTGACAATTTACTGTAATGCGCACTTTAGCTTTGAGCAGTGTCTCTGCTGGCGTGAAGGAGATGAGAGGAGGATTTTACTGCTTACAGGGAGAATTTTGTACCTTTTTTCTTACTCATCTCGATAAAGTTCTCTATATGCTGTACTGTACGTATATATACTGTATACAAAGTCACTCGTAAACCGAGGCATTACTGTATTTGTGTAGTAGTTTATAAAGTGCTTTTCAGAAATATTAGACCACTCACAGTCTCTAGAGAGCAACTGCCTGAAGTCAACAGTGACAGAAACCCAGTACTGATTCAGGACGGTTTCTCTGTAGCCCCACAGACTGACATTCATGGAGCGGGCACCAGGTTCTGATGCCAGTCCAGTGAAGTATATTGGGTCATCTGTGAAATTATACACACGCCAACACTGACCTTCATCAGTGGAAAATCTAGGGAAAAGAATGACAAGAATAAAAATCATGTTTAAAAAACAAAGTATATACATTGCCGTTCAAAAGTCTCAAGGCTGCATTTATTAGGTAAAAAAGTAATATTGTGAAATATTATTATAATGTTTCTTTTTTAATATATCGTAAAACATAACTTATTTCTTGGATGGTGCAACTTGGTGAAAATTTTCAGCATCTGAAAATGCACTCTGATTTGATGCTGAAGAAACATGTCTTCTTTTATAACATTATAAGTGTCTTTACTGTCACTTTTAATCAATTTAATGCATATTTGCTGAATAAAAAAGTATTAATTACTATTTTTAATGACCCCAAACTTTTGAACAGTAGTGTATTCAGAATCTATTCAGTAAAGAATCCTGAAAAAAATTGTACACAACTGTTTTTAACATAATAGTAATTATAATGAATGTTTCTTGAGCAGCAAATCATCATATTAGAATGATTTGTGAAGGATCATGTGACACTGAAGACTGGAGGAAAACTATGCTTTGCATTACAGAAATAACTGACATTTTATTCCAGTAAACAGTTATTTTAAATTATAGTAATATTTCACAGTGTTGCAGTTTTTTTGGTGAGCATAAAAGACTCATTTTAAAACATAAAAAAATCTTAGCGATCTCAAACTTTTGAACAGCAGTGTATATGAAGCAATTATTTTAGACAAATTCTTTTGTTTGCATTTTTGGTTTATTACTGAATAAATTACATCCTAAGCTATCTTCCAGACAAAACCACTTAAATAAACAGGGCATCACCAGTGATTCCTCTGTTATAATATTCCCTTTAAATAATTGATCTCACATGCTGAGATCAAATCACCATAAGCAGAGTAACATAGAGAGAAAGCTCACTTGATCTGTGATATGGGGTGTGAGGGGTTGTGCTCCACTGCTACCAACAGTCCTCCTGAATCCAGGATGGTGTAGTGATGGGGACCTTTTAATGCCTGAAACCATGTGTAACCCCCATCATCCGACACATACACGTCTGGAGAGAGCACAGAAACTGCGCCTCCCACACTCCCTGATGAAAGAGCAGATGGAAAAGAGACGCGAGTCAGAGAAATGCAGCGTGACTCCCAAATGTAAAACAGTAAAATAATCCTAAAATAAATGTATAATTAATGATTACTTATTTGCTTTAGTTCTGCAGGGCTTGGGTGATTAGCTATGCTAGAATCACAGTAATGTTGTTGTATAAGCCAGTGGCTAAAGCATAAAATAAAATAAAACTCTCTTATTAGCCACATAGCAGAGACAAGAGGTGAAAATGGTGAATGTGGGCAGTAATCACCATGTGCCAGGATGAGTCCCACTGAATTGGGCTCTGAGAGCGGCTGCATGGGCACATTCAGTTTCATAGAGATGCTGTAGGATGCGTGAATATGCAGACTACACTGCAGAAAACAGAGATGCATATGATATTAACATGAAAACACACAGTGCTTAGTCTCAGGACCGAAAAGAATAGGGTGCCATACGCTTTGTCCTTAATGTTTACACAAAATAAATGCAATTTATCGGCACATGGCCAAGACTTCTTTTGCGACATGAACATATAACATTGCAAATCTCCCTGGAGGGACTTTGTGGCTCAAGGACATATGATGATTGCTTACTAGTTGTTTTATTTTAAAGGGAACAAACCAGAAAACTTCTGATTAGTGGCTCTACTACAGCACTCTACATGTTCTCCATGATTTATGCCTAATGTAAAGTTCAGATTGTGGCTTTGCCGTTTATGTGTGGCTCTCACTTTGTCCGGGTGCTCGGTTGTGGAGTCACACACTCCGTTCCAGGGCTTCTGCAGAGGTCGCCACCGTCCGCCCTGATTGAACGTGATCACTGTCTGCACAGAGCCATCTGATGAGGAAAGATACGCATCAGCAAACATGAGACTTGCATAAATGCGTTTTTATGATCACGGGGACAGCCTTACCCACGGCGAGGACGCTGGTCATATATACGCCCCTCAGAGAGGTGATGTTGGTGAAGTCAGTGTCTCCGCCGGTAGTGGTGTATAAGTGACGTTCCAGAGACTTTGAAAACACTGTGCCTCGGTCATCAGACACATATATGGTACCAACACCTGAGTCTGATAGAGTAAAGAGCAATGGTTATTACCCAGATTTACAAAATGACACATTCAAACATCAGTTTTCCGGGGTTCTCAGAAGCAGTTGTCATGGGTAAACTTCTATAGTGGTGATTGAGAAATGACAGCAAATATAACTTTTGTATTAGCATTTGCTCCAATAGAATCTGTGAAAGAATCTCTATAGAGAGAGATTGATTACAGCAGTCAGAAGAAAGAAAGAAGAGTGAAATTTGGGTTTGAAATATGTCATCAGTCCCTCAGTCGTTGTATTAGAAACACCCTCACAGCAGTCATTTACTCCAAAAATAAAACATAACACAAAGTATAGCACCATTAATGTGTATTACGTTTAAAAAAAAGATTTGCAATGCTGATCATTTTGGAAACGTGTCCATATTGGCTAGAATATATGAAATTGTGTGCAGAAAGTTCATGGATGAACGGTCATATTTTTTCACATTTTTAAGGTTTTATATTAAAACGTATCCAAAATGTTATTGTTAACTTAAAAATAAAGCTGAATTTTACCCCCCCCCCCCCCCACTATAATAGCATATAAACAATACTAAACACCAATCTAGACAAGTCTAACTAACACGATCCAGATGAGGATCTTGCATGGTAACGTTATTCTTTAATATACTGGAGATTTATTTTGCTGAACAATAAACATTCGCTTCACCTCCAGGTTCATCTACATGCATGAAGACCATATCGTCGTTTGCAGCTAGAATGGAGTAGAACTGTTCGTGGCCAACGGTGGGAAGCTGAGCCATGTCCCACGTCTCCCCCTGATCTACAGAGACATGAATCATGCGTGTGGAACCCTGCAAAAGAAAATGATGTTTTTGATATGCTAACACACACTATAGCTCAGGACAAAAATCTAATCAGATGCCTTGGTATATATTGCCTACATAGACAACTGCCTACTCAAAAATGTATTCAAACAGAAAACAAGTACAGTAATACCTTGGTTTACAAGTGACTTTGTATATGAGCAAATCGGTGTACGAGCATGGAAAGTCAAATCGGTGTACAAGCATTGAATTGGAGTGCGAGAAAATTTTTCCCTCGCCCACGCGCATTTTTTTGTGGAAAAGTCCTAACGCTCAGCATCTTCGTGCGCATTTTTACTGGAAATATCCTAACGACAGCCTCTCACAAAGCCTATCACCCCTTCACTTATTCATTCTCTCAGCGTCGTTCGGTTTGGTTGCATCATTCACCACAGTGATACTTTTATAAGTGATTTACAGCGGTTTACCTCGTGTTGTTAACATTAATTGTGATCGCTATTGTTCACGTAGTGAAATATATACGTACAGTACAGCATATAGACAAAGACCTCAAGATGAGTAAGAAAAAAGGTACGACATTCTCCCTGTAAGCAGTAAAACCGTCCTCTCGTCTCCTTCACGCCAGCAGAGACGCTACTCAAAGCTAAAGTGCGCGTTACAGTAAATTGTCAAGTATTTTTAGAGTTTAATTGTCAATTATTAATTAGTATTTATATGAGATCTTAATGGTTATAATTTTAACTATGATAAATAGGGTAAAACCAAAAAAATGGTCGTGTGGAACGAATCGAGGGATTTTTATTGCATTCTTATGAGGAAAATTGTTTTGGTGTACGAGAATTTTGAGTTACGAGCTCGCTCTTGGAATGAATTAAACTCGTAAACTGAGGTATTACTGTATATTAAATTGTAATAATATTTTACAATATTACTATTTTTACTGTATTTTTGTGGGCAGTAACAGTAACAAAGTGGGCAGTAACAGAATGATGCATGAAGATTTTAAAAGAGCTCACCAAGTTGGTCATGACCGAGGCAAAAACAAAGCGTCCACCCAAGCCGAAGGAATAAATCCTGCTTCCAATTGTTTTAAATGTTCTGCCATAGTCTAATGATTTTCTCAATTCCAACATTCCCCGGTCACCTGAGAGAGAGAGATAGAGAGAGAGAGAGAGAGAGAAACATATGACACGATAAGCAGGAAGCATCTATCCATTTGCTGCATTATTGAAATGATGGAGCTATAAAAACTTCACTCACTGCAGGATCCATTTGGATTTGTAGTTAAGAAAATGGTGTCATCAATTCCCCTGGAATGATAAGCAAACGGATGCAATCAGAACTGTCCATTCATGCCGAATTCACAACTGCAAACAAAAGCTAAGGACATTCCTATAAAGGACGGCTACTTCAGATCTAACCAAAGGCCTCGTTTTCTTCAGTGTAAGAAATAAAATGAGACCAGGATCATATTTATGAGGGTTAGGATTGTAAACCTCAAAGGAATAGCTCATGCATGCAAACTTAAAATTGCTTTATAATGCATTTTATGGAGCTTTGGGTAATGAAAACAAAACCTCAAACATTCTGCTGAAGAGATTTTGTTTTTGACTGAAAAAAGCTAAACATTCTGGTTCCTACGTTCCAAGAAAAAAAGCTCTAATTTAATACAAAGATAAACAGACAGAATGAAGTATGTTCTTGTGTGAGAGTCCTAACCTCAAACCAACGCGCACATAACAAAAACGTAATTGCAATAGATTTTGGTTCAGCTGACAATAAAGAGAAATGAACCATTCTTAAAACAATTAAATCTAAATTAGCTCTAGGCAGCAATGAGACTCAAACCCACGTTAAAGTGCACTTGGACACACACCGGCCAATCACAATGAAGAACAAAAATGACTTTTTGGACAAATAAACACAAAAATCTTTCTCAAAGTTGCATGCTCTAACATGACTGTTGCACAGCTTTTCATCAAATGGGAAGCAAAGTTGTATTTGCATTTGTATTTATGTAAGTTCCCAGGCTGAAGGACTTATGACATTAAATCTTGGAGTTTATTTTGAGACGTTAGTAGCAGTTAAACAAGCTTAACATTATTACAGCTTCTTTGCACCCAGAATTACATCATATTTCATATTTACCTGCCACTAAATATAACATAAAAGCAAACTTTGGACCAGAGTGAGCTGACTATTTATACTGATTAATTTATGTATTGCATGTTTACAGTGATACCATTTCACAAGACAAACAGTCTCATGGATCTTCCTCCAATTGTTCCCGAAGTCCTCGGACAGCCATAAGTCATACTGAAAAAATGAGAAGAAAACAGTGTTAGTATGTATTCACAAAACAGGAAGGAAATGTGTAAGGTCTTACATTGACGCTGTAGACCATGAGTATGTTGCTGTCTCTGGGGTTGTAAGTGATCTGCATTAACGGATGGAAGGGAAGCTCAGAGGTCACAAAGCTGTTCCCGAAATCAACCGAACGGAAAATTTTGGTGACTCTCCCCTCAGTTAGATCACCTGTGAGGATCACCTATGGGACAGATCAGGATCCTGTTCAGTAATCAGTTACATCAGTGATCACTGAACTTATAATTCAATTATTATAGTTATTAAAAATAACCTTTTTTCAATCATACATGTCAATCAGAGATTATCGTTTCAATGCATTTGTAAGCAAATAAATACACTTATGATGGAAAGAGAAGCATTTAAAGCGTCTCTTATGCTCAAAAACATTAAAAACAGCATATATATGAAATATTATAATTCAGCTATTTTCTATTTGAATATATTTTAAACGGCCATAACATTTTTCAAATTTTTTTCACATTTAAGCATTTAGCAGACGCTTTTATCCCAAGCAACTTATATTGCATTCAAGGAACACATTGAATCAGTTCTTGCTTTCCCTGGGATCAAACCCATGACCGTGGCGTTGTAAACACCAATGCTCTACAGGTTGAGCTACAGGAAAGCTCAATCCGTAACCACCATAGACATTGAAAGGGACACGTCCCTCCCCAATAACTGATATTCTTAATTCTGATCTGTTGTATTCTATTATGCACCATCGTTAGGATGACAAAATGTTATATAGCAAAGTAAAAATAAATATTATATTTTTAGGCTGATCTTCCTGCACTAGTCACTGTCAGAATGAGTGAGATGGCCAATCAAATCAAAGAGAGCGGGGCTTACTGTTATTGCGAATTCCAGCGCGACGCTTTAGTTAGAGTAGTGAAAGAGTGCGCCATTTAATGTTTGACAACTGTTTTACCTTAGAAACGTTCAGCAACCGACAGTACAAGTCCAGTGCAAGATACTCAACATTTTAATGAAATTTAATCCTTTTTTAAATATGCCATTAACATGATTCATGTAATTCATAATGGACGTGACAAGAAACGTTATGCATTTTGTACATATTAGACATACGAATAAAGTGTGAATGTGTGCATATAAAAAAAAAGGAAATAGTTTTATTATTATTAATAATTGCATAAGTACATGATAACTTTATTTATTATTCCAATAAAAAGGCCTCCTGAAATCCCTTTTATTATTTCATTAATTTAAATAAACCAATAAAACCAATGCCTAGAAATTTTGCTGAATTTTTTTCCCCTCCCCTTTTGGCACATATTTTTGTTACTAAAGCTCATTTTTTTTTGAGGTGGCACAACAATCCACCTGTATGATCTTGTTTGCTTGTTCACACATCAAAATTTCACGGCACACCACAGTGTCCAAAGACATTTCCATTGAAAATAACCTCTAATAATCCTTTCAGAACAGTTCAACATGACAGCATTGAAGTAAATACTCACCTTCCCGGAATTTTCAGGACCGATTGCGATGCCAAACTCTGTCTGTATGAAGGTGTTGTTTATGAGGTCGGTGATGTCCTGGAATGTCTTTCCATAGTCTTCACTGACCCAGAACAGATAAGAGGGAGTTATGGATCATGTGATATAGCTAAATAATAAAAAAAACAAAAATAAATGTGTACCAACATTTATATTGAGCAAACGCACTACTGGAAGAGGAAGGATTCATTACACTCTATTAATCAAGTTATTAATCCAAACAACACATTAAAATGTTTATTTTATAGCTCTTTTTCTATATTTCTATAGAAAACTCCACTTCAGCAAACCCTCATTAAAGTTATATTACTATCTATATTCTGAAGGTTTTTACAGAGGGTTTTGTTAATACTGTATATAATTTGCCTGAAAACCTGAAAAAAAACCCATCTTATTCGTAAAACAATAAAAAAATAAAATAATATATAAATATATAATAATATAAAAAAATTAAATATATAAATTAATATATATATATATATATATATATATATAGTATTTTATGCAGTGATAAAAAGTTAATCAAAATTATCTCTGTAAAATTTTTATTTTCATTTTTACCCTGTTCACCTGGAGTCTAGCAAAGAGCTTTGACACTGTCCTAAAAAACACTCTTACCTTCTGTACAGTCTGGACTGACCAAACCGCATGATAAAAAGAGGAACCTGGAAAGTGGTCAGAACCAGGAGCACCTGCACAGAAGAAGAACACAGAGAATATTATAGCACGTGGATGTAAAAAGGCCCCGAGTCATTCAGAAACTCGCAGTTCAGTGAAGCATTCAGAGAATTAAACTCGGGCTCTGCCGAGATACTGCGGGACACATGCCTGGACTTGAGAACAGCCACACTCTCACCCTTCACACTTCATTTATCCAGCTATCGCTCAAGATCAGGCGCTTGCCGTTTGCAGAGAAGATTCTGATTGGTCGGTGGCTTGTTCTCATTTAACTTCTGTCTCTAACCCTTAAATCAACACGAAGCGGTATTTACAATCCATTTTACTTTCATTTACTTTCAAATAAATCCATTAAGTTTCATCAATAGTCAACACAGACTAGGTGATATTAGCTAAAAAAGGAAAGTAGTTTAAGACGCAGAGTAATTTATAATATTATTAAAAATATTAAAAAGATAATCATTTTTGATGAAACATTTACATTAAATAACCAATCAAAAGCACAGTTTTGTGGCTTTCATATTCATGACTGCTAGATTTCAGTGTATTTACATATGCTATGAGAGGGTCCACAGAACAAAATTAGAAAAATATATTTAAAAAAAGACACACACACACACATATATATATATATATACATATATATATATATATATATATATATATATATACTGTGAACTATGTGTATGTACCAATATACTATACTATATACATACATACACACACACACACATTACATTCTATATATATATATATATTATATATAAATTATTATTATATATGAATATGAGAAGTATATAAGAGATCTTTCCTGTCTTTGGACCATAAAAATCGGACCAAACATATTAAGGAATCATCCTGCACTAGACAGATTCCCCCCCACGCTGTCTACAATGAAAGAGTAAACTAAAGGTTATTTAACACACAGGACAAACCCTGCATGATGTTCCACCCCAAATTCCTGCCTTTAAAAAAAACAAAAAAACACAGGGTCCTTTTCGATTCATGTTTGTTCTCACAAAAGAAAGATTTGTGTGAACTCCTTTATGTCCCTTTAAAAAAAGAGATGGTAAATTAGAACAATATTGGTTAAAGGTGCAATAAGCGATTGTCAGAACGGTGCCAAATGTGACACCTCAAAATTAGAAAAGGTGTCTCTAAAGACGCCACTCTTTGAAAATGTTTGCAGAGAGTTAACAGAAAAGTATTGGAGTGTTGTTGTTGTTGGGTGAAGGCTGTGCTGGAGGAGTAATTACAGCTTGTACATGTTTAACAGCTGCACTTTGGTTCAGTTCTAGAAGAGACGGATTCAGCCCCCAGTGTTGTTGGCCCTAAATGACGGTTTGAGGTCTTGTCGAGCCAGGCTCTGAAGAGTCTTTTAGCCGCTGAAGCTGTAATTCATTCGTTCTCGTTTCACATGATGTGTGATTGTAAAAACCACATTCCTGCGAGTCAGATCATGGAGCCAACCACAGAACAGCTTAGTGGATAAAAAAACTTGGGTTAAACGGACAATTGCACTTGCATTTTTTGATCGGCTACTGGTTAGTAAACATGGTGGCAGCAACATGTTGGATAAATCAAAAGTTGTTCAAATCCCAAAGGAGCTGGAAATTTAACTCGGGGCCCAAATATTTCTATGCAATTTGTGTTCACATATTGAAAAAATTATTTGCACAACTTGGATTGTTTGTATTCAATGAGAACAATCAAATGACATTTGTTAGGGCATCAACAAGCATTTATTTCAAATATAAATCTTTTATAAATGGCTTTACATCATACTCTCAAAACGATTGAACAGTAGTGTATATTTAAAGAAACAAATATGGGACTAAGTCAAATGAGTTAATAACTAATAAATAAAATATTAATATATATTCATAAAAGTTAATAATAAAAATTCTATCTACAATTGATTGAATATCAATTTAATATATTCACTGTAGGACAGACAAAAATCCCATATTTTACAGAAACTTGATGCATTTTTATACTAGATGCTTTTCATGCTATGAAACTGTATTCCTAAATTCCAAACTGGACTCACCCCTGTGCCGTCTCCAACCCAGGCCAGAGACACCGAACCACTCAGGTCATTGAAGTTATACTGAAAAAGAGACAGAGACATAATGAAGTATGACTGCAAATAAACATTGCAGTTCAAATTCATTAGATTAATGATTAATAATCCCTGTCGACGTGAACTTTTTCTCTCCACAAATATTCAGCAGAAATCTAAATAAATTCAATCTAAAAAAAAAACAAGTCATTTTCATTAGTATCACCATCTTATTCTAATATTGTTTGTTTTGTTTATTCTCATTCTCTCTCTCTCTCTCTCTCTCTCTCTGTGGTGAAATTAAACTCCACAGGCTTTCTCTGTGGTCCACAGGGATGAGTTTGCAGGCTGGAATCGGACTAAAAATATAAAAAAGGAAAATAATAATAATAATGACTAAAAACAGGGCTCCAAACCACAACTCGACATAGCTAAAAATAAATAAACATCCAATACACGGCAGAGAGTTCTCATACAAATACAACGAAAAGCTCATATGAGGAAAAAGTGCTGGGAAATAGAAATTGTATTGTTGTATTAAAGACAATAAACAGCATTGTACAAGCGCATTTTATTTGTAAATGTATTAATGCTTTGATTTGACAGTAAAACTTTCTAAGTTACTAAATATTTATTTGGAGAAAAATCTGACATAAAAAAACAATTATAGCAGTTATTGTGTAAATGCAAAAGATCTATAAAATTCCTGTAGATTGATTGTTCAGATAATTTGGAGCGTCAAATCTGTTGATATTCTTTTAAAACATAAATGAGATACATGTGAGTCAACAATAAAAGGCAATGTCTAATAAAAGGCAACTAAGCAAACATATTTATGGTGCTTAATCAGAAGAATCCTGGTGATTCTAGGAAGAAAAACACAAGCACTGGGAATTATCCGTCCACAGAGAAGCGGAACCATGTCGCGACATGCACACAGAAACCACTGCTGATCTGACAGATGGCTGTACCGCTGTCAGCCGACCCACACTGCTAGGGAATGTGTGTGTGTGTGTGTGTGTGTGTGTGTAAGGGCACATTTAAGAGGACAAGCCCGCTGTCAGTCGAGTGTGTAACCTCCCTTTCAGTTTCACTCACAGGAATGCGAGACCCAGATGGTCTGTGTGTGTGTGTGTGTGTGTGTGTGTGTGTGTGTGTGTGTGTGTGTGTGTGTGTGTGTGTTCCTCACGCATTCACAGAGCGAGTGCCCCACATTTTCATCTGCCTCACACACTGAGAACAAGAGAGCAACTGATGTCAAAGAGATTGTGGGAGAGAAAAGGAGGGAAAAGAATAAAGAAAATCCAAGCACACATACACAGGCTCTGCTCCAAAAGCTAGTGAGCGGCCTGGCTAGTTGCTACAAAAGCATTTGCCTCTGATATGGAACTGACCGATTTGGATGCTCTGCATTGTCAATTCAATGAGTCTTTATGTGAAATGCACAGAAGACTCAATTCAACTGATAAATACTTACTGAGCAAATTATAATTGCAATTTAAAATCAACTCACAGGACTCTTTTAACTGTGCTTCTTTTTTTTTTGCAAAGTGCATTCATAGAATTTGGCTTAAAGTAATGATAACATTTGGAACAGACGTTCATGGTGTCTTATATAGGCAGTTCACTAGGTTTTGGGACAGAGCCACACATTCCTGGGTGTGGAGTTTTTTTGTTTTTTGTAATGGGATAAAATAATGTGGTAAAAGGGTTGCATGGAAAATAGGCTAAACATTACGCTTTTAAAAATTGCTTTTTTATTATTACTACAGAGGTTTCAATATGAATGTCAAGATAATGACATTAGTAATGCACTTTATTTAGAAAGAAGAGTATGCCAAAGTGCTGTAAAGGTAAAATAAAATAATACAATAAAACATCAAACAGTAAAAGACACAACTGAACATGGGAAAAATATAAGTAAAATAACTAAATTGAAGTTACAAAACATCACAAGGGCAATCAACCATGAAATAGAGTCAACTGAGTGCATTGAATAATGTATGATTTTAAAAAGGAAAAGTGTAAATGGTTCTATGATTTCTTAATGCCTATCAAGCGAGTGCATTATGTTTTGGTTTCACAAAAACCACTCACAATCCTGAACTGGAATAAGTAAAAACTTCAGACAAATGACAGCACCGGATCCACACAAATTCAGATTTATTTAGGGTAATAATCTACTGTTTTATGCTCCACATAGGCCTCACACTCCTTTCTACGGATCACATCCCCTCTGCATTTCTGTGATTCCACCCAAACCCCAGGAGATTAATGACCATGTCACAGAATACTCAGTTGATGATGATGACATCGTCTTACAATTTTTACACCTTTTTTTTTCCGCCCTTCGTCTTAAAAAGCAGCCGTACAAGGTCCAGGGAAGCATACAAACCGCAGCATTTTTGAAACTCACTAGCGTTCAGGCCCGATGGAAATTTGCCCTCTCTCACAATCCAAAGTGTGAACAAAAGTTTCCATGTTACCAACCCTGAGTTCGTCTGAGTTCTGATGCAACCCACCTCAGAACAGACCCTGAATGGTACATGTGTTCTAGAACAGCAAGAACAAGATGTCTAAAACACCTGCTTAAGCTCCAAGGGCCAGTGTTCCTTCTCAATAATGTGTCTTTGAATAATGGATACAGAGGTTGCCTCTTCATTTCGTGCCATATTTAAACCAGAAGGAAAAAAACAGGCTGACATCTCTGTACTGGCCAACAAAACAGGCTTGCCAAGAATGGCCTGCACCACGCCAACAAGTCTTCTTAAATGGGGGATTAAAGACATTGTGCGCATACAATGTTTCTTCAGTTTGGACCAAAGAACACATGACTGAGTCAAAGTAAGGCCCTAAACCAACTCTATGGCTCTATCCCGAATGCAGCCCAATACACTTATGGTTTTACTTTGAGTCCACATATCGGTGATGCTTTAAAGACTTATAGATGGTTTTCATGCTGGGGTTTGAAAATGTCCAGAGAGTTGAAAGAGAGAGTCTGCAGAATTTAAAAATGTGAAGTTATTACTTTCTCCTTCTTTATACAAGCAAATAATGAGATAGTTCACACTTATTTTATTCTATTGACAGTCATATTGTCTTGATGGTTTATGCATCTAATGCCATGTTTACCAGGGATGAGTGAGTACAGTATTATCTGTATCTGTTAACCATTTGAATTATCTGTATCTGTATTTGGACTGGGCGGGGCGGGGCCTAACTCGGAAGTGGCGGGATTTAACTGGTATGTTATTTTTAATCATGCAATTGATATGGATTGATCAGAAATTTTTATATTTATTGCTGATTAGAAAACTATTTACATGACAGCATCAGCATTGAGCTTCAGATCAATGGTTTTGATCACAATAACAAACAATCTATATACAAAACAAATTTTGCAACAATGAATACAACACATGCGGTTGCAATTATGAAGAAATCATAATTTTTAATTATTTTTGATTATTTTTTGCGTGAAGTCAAAAAACTGGTTAGACGGTTAAAAAAAAGGAGGAAAAAAAATTCTGACAGGCAGAGACGCAACGTTAGTCGCATTCTACTAAGCACCACGTCTGAACAAACCCCATGTTTACCAGAACTCTACTGGTTAATAAGTAAGTATTACAAACAAACTGAAATAAAACAAACAAACCTAAAGATGAAGAAACCCTAAAAGTTAAAAGAAAAGACCCGCGAACCTGAGTGACGGTGGGAGAGAGGGAGAGAGAGGTGTTCACTTATCAGTGTTCTGCACGTGAATGAGCAGGGCGGAGCCGCGGAACACAGCAAATCTGCATGTGTAGGGGAGGGGCGCTGTGACTAGCCAATCACAGAACGCAGACACAGTCAGCTACCCAATGAGGATTTTTATTCAATCCGAGCACAGATATTGACTCGTATTACTTCTATGATACTTGTACTCGGCAAAAGTGCTTTATCCGTACCGGATACTTGTTTCAGCCGAGTATCCAGCTCAACTCTAATGTTTACACCTGGTATTTAAGATGCGTTTCAGTCAGATAACGAGGAGCAAGGAGACAACAGAAAAACACAAGGAGAGTAGCAGCTTTTGTTCCTGCTCTGATAGTCATGCAAACAATGTATATGTTAGAAATTTAGGAATGGAGAGAGAACATTGTGTATGAAACGCATTTCGTCTTCAAACCAAACTTTGGTCTCCAGCGGACAAAGTGTGGATCCCGTCTGGCTAGCGCACTTCCCATATGTTTAGATGTCAGGTCAGTAGATAGTAGTAGCCGTTTTTTTCTAGGCTGTTCGAATGCAATTTCTACTACTTCTAGAAGCGGTCGAAACTAGACAAACTCAAAATGTTTTAGACCCCGCTTATATCTGTATTAGCGCCGTCCACTTGTGATCCGATCAACCAAAACACATCTTAATACCAAGTAATTTAGGTATATTAGAATTCCTACCATGGTAACCAACGAATGCATAGTTGCAATGTACTGCATAAGTATTAGCATCTGTGTTTGTGTGTATGTGTGTGTGTCTGGCCTAAGGCAATGGTATGGTAGATAATCCTAATTGGTTGTGTGGTAATCCTGGCCAGGGATGCAGACTCCTTGAATCCCTACCATCATTAAAGGTCTTGCAAACTGGTCGCAGGTCAACGGTGGATTATTAAGGTCTGTTTTCACAAAGTTGAGTGATACAATCAACCGTTGGTCGAGTGGGGATATTTTCAGAGAAAATCCATCCTGCAGGGAGTAAGCCGAATAATACTAAAGCATGTCTGCTCCGTTAAAGCTGGAAGAGGCCATCTGATCATGGGGCCCTTCAAATCCTCCAGAACAATAACATTCAGACTCAGCAGACAGGCGTTTTCAAAAGTAATATCTGAAACATACTGTACAATGGGAGAAATAACTGTATAACTGCAGTGTACACTCCAGGACTCTCTAGTAGACATGTTAGAACCACGTGGATCGTGGTTCGGGCTGCTTTTCTGGCATCTCACCAACCCTGAGCATTTCAGAGAGGACAGAAAATGTTTTCTCAGTACATTCTCCCCTGCCCCATTTTCCCATTTAAGGAGGAAAAAAACCTGGATGTGTTCCCCTTGTGTTGAACTGGTAAACAGTCTTTGAACCCCAGGTCCAGCCAAAAGAAGCTTTAGACCTGATCCAAATGGCTTCACAGTCTGAGGACCAACAACAAACATGACTTCATTTCTAGACAGTAAAATATTTTACGTTTGAGTTTAATAAGAGACACGACTCAAGTCAGTCTCAAAATAAGTGCTATTTAGACAGGTGGACAAATGCTAACACGTGATTCAAAAACATGCCCAAAAATATCCTGGAATCAAGATCTTAAAGCATGTTTTTCTAACTGGAATGCCACAGCGAAATGGGTAAGAGGTCAACAGTTTGTTAGATGGAGCCGTGTTTGTGTTTTCATTGGACTCACATAAATAACTCCCTACTGGGACAACTTGGATTTAAACATCCAGAGCGGAGTCTTAAAAAGCCTTCCAGCCTCCAAAAGAACATCTCAAATAATTCAAATGCAAACTTTATCCAAAAAGCTGTTTGAACACGTGTACCGTTATAAGTTCACAAAGACTTCATTAGAAGAAACTACAGGCAGTTGTTAAAAAGACTTTATTGTGAGCTTGTAAAAATTCTAATTGCTCTGGCAGGTCATAAATTCCATCAGGCAGAAGACGATCAGCAGCCAGTTTTCACGTCGACTGACCACAGACTCTTGCGAAACACTGTGGTTGCACATTTTGGACTGGAATAGATCTGGGATGTTATAAGTTCAAACTTAGCACTGCAACGGCAAGCATCCTAATTATTGCTTTTTAGACCATAAACTCAATGCTTCATTGATAACTAATTCTCTTTTATATATAAAGGATCAGTAAAACACTGGGTACATAGCTAGTGTTCATTGCAGTGTTGAAAGTTTGTTGGATATCATTGGACACAATAAGTTGGAATTTAGAAAACACGTTCATGGCAAGTATTTCACTTTAGTACATAACTTATCCTGCTGGACTCTTTAAATCATAGAGCTTTTGGAAAATAGTTCTGCTATTAGTTTATGCAAACAGGTGAAACATTTAGACTCGATTTCGTCACTCCGAAATGATTTCACCAGAAGTTTTAGAGTCTTAAATTATGATTTTCAAAAAATTATGCTTTTTTTGCACACAATGTAGATAAGCTACAACAAGAGATTGGAGTAGCAATATAGAAAATTGTTCGGCTGAAATACAGAAAGGCGACTCATTGCCCAAGAACTTTACGATAACAGTTTATTTATTACATGAGAAGCCTGAACAACACAAGTTAAATTACCCAAATAAATAAAATGTAATTACCAAAACATTATTTAAGTTTTTGTGTTTCTGCAGAAATGAAAATTGAATTTTCGGTGGGATTCAAAAGGTGGGATTCAAAAGTCTAATTGCAAGTATTTGAATCAAACAGCCATCATTTTATAAACATTATATTGTAAAAAAAACAATGTTGAGCGGTTTGGATCTACATGCCATGAAATCACCACCACCTTATATTAATATTTGAATCATAATAAAGGGTCAAAATAGGCTCAAAATAAGTACTGTTGGCAGGAACATGTCACAGTATGTGTATGCATGCAAGTTGATGTTCAAAACTTATCAAAACTGGTGTTAAAAGGCTTGAAACTGAATTCAACAAGATGTTTTTGAGAGATGTTGCCTTCAAATACTTGTCCCACTATTGTCATGCCTTGAGCCTTTTTCCGTTTCAGAAACATTCCTTTCTTGGAGGAAGCCTTTCACTTCAACACTCATTTATGCTGGACGGAATGCGAGCCGACGAGAGCCAAAAACACTGGCCATAAAAGAACTGGCTCTGTGTGCTTTCTTAACAACAACAGTCTTTCTCTATCAGCACTTTGGCTAAACACATGACCGATTGCCTTAGCTTTCCCCGAAATGTCAATGTGCTCTGTATTTGGATAAATAGTGGATGCTTCCCCTAGAACAAAACTCATATGAAAGATATAGATTGGCATGTAGCTTATCGTTTACCGATAATGCCTGTCCAGCGAGAGGTCACGGTAAAACGGAATTGCTCGGGGGAGAGAGTTAGATAAGAGAGATATACAGAGAGGGAGCATGTTTACTGACTTCTTAAGGGTTAGTAATCAGCCATGCGCCACTGTAATGAATGAGCTCTGACTAGATCTAGTTAAGCAGAATCACCTGACCCTTCCGTACATGCATACAGGACAGACAGATCGCAGAGACATTGGAAGTACATCAAGAGGATACGTGCATTTGTCTGTGGAATGTCTTAAAGGAACATCAAACACAAGCTCTGGTCCAGCGAATTATAAGGTGATCCACGCCGAGTGATGAGATCAACCATCTGGAACACTTCACAAGTTTAATTTTATTTGAGAGCTTGCTTCTGAATTTTGTTTTTCAAATATTAATGTAATTGCAATAGAGATGTGAAAGCCTTAAAATGTTGGTGTGGTGTGGCATTTGAAAAAATAAATAAATAACATTCACTTGCTGAGAAAGGTGATGTAGGTACATTATTAGGTCATCTCAGACCAGAGGCCAGCAGTATGATCTCACTTTTGTGATTTATGGTCCCTAGAAATTTAGGAAGAGCTTCCTAAGTAGGAAGAAAAACTTTCAGAAAAGTGAACAAACTTACTTAAAGTAAAAACTGAAATGCAAAAATAAATATGCAATAAAATGCATATACACAAAGCTTTTTATATGATATTATATTGAGCTGTGATGATTTAACCTACCGTATGAGTGTTGTTTTTTAACGTTGAATCAAAGTCGTGCAGTGATTCACACTGATTTTGTGCGGATTCTTCCCTCCTTTTCATCTCGCCATGATCCGGCTGCTGTAAATCTCTCAAACTGAGCAGATTTCGTGATTTGTGACTCTTTAGAAACACGGTTCGCTCACTCCTTGATCTGCTGGGTCTCTCCTCAAAGTCCACGCACAGAGCCACTGAGATCAACACAACCAAAACACAGCAGAACACGGTGCTCATGGTTTCCGTTTAATGTGCACACAATCCCTCAGTCTAAATATCCATAAATAGCAGGTTTATTGGTAATAGAAGAGAACGTGCAGTGTTTACACTCTGACGCATGTCTGTGGACAAGCCGCTGGTTCGCTCTGCTAAACTCTACTCGCGGATTGTTCAAGATTAGGATGGGCCATCCATTCGACACGCCCATTCATGAATATTCATTTAGACACGCTGACGTTGCCTGGTAACCTTTTCAATGGCACCCTGTAGCGTTCCAAAGGAGGAACATTAATATTAATGAGAAAGGAGCGTCATTACTCATGCACCCAATGGCGAAGGCCGGATTTATGAATATTAAGAGGCGAGTATCACTATGCTTGAACTGGGTTAACCACGCCTTCTGCTGACCAACCTATTTTACATTATTTTGCGACGCCAGTCTGTCATCCTTCCGATCTGAAATGACAACAAAACCTATATTCATGTCTTGATTGGCTGTAAAAAGTTGAAAAGTTTTATTCGAATGTCATAATTAAATTTGTATTGCATTAATATTATTGTAAGCCTTAATACAAATAACAATTTAATAACTACATATAATTACACATTATTATTCGTTTTATTTGTATTGAATACTTTTTTATAAAATATTACTGTAGTACTGTATATTAAATAATAAATAACTTCAAATTTAAAAAAAAAGAAACTTTTTGGTGAAAAATAAGGCCACTAATAAAATGAACACATTTGTGATATTGACCATGTTATCTGTACAAAGAGCAGTTTTATATAAAAAAATATTAATTGAAATATTTATATTTTTAGGAAATATTGTGTTTCAAACACATTTGTTCAGACCTCTCCAAATGCATGGCATTATATGAAATTAGCATTAACAACTTGCATATTCAAAGTATAAAAAACAATATTGTCCTTTAAAATTTTGTGAGTTTGCATGTAAATAAGCTGCTATACTCATATCTATATATAATTTATAACACTATATATGAAATTTCCTTACTGATAATTTTTTTCTGTATTAGCCTATAAATGACTCATGAAAGAATTAAAACCAAACATGAGTTTTTCAACAACAGTTTATTAATCGCAGTGATTGGTAACAAAAAGAACCCCCCATTGAATTCAACTACAAGATCTGCTGCCCTGTGCTTGTACAGAACTATAGAAATTTTGGGATTGACAGAAGAAAAAAAAACAAGTATAAAGACTCCATTCCTGTCTGAACAGGCAAACCGTAGGATGCAGTCAGAGTATTATATATGCAATTGCTGTGTGATGATTCACACAGAACTACACTGGATTTTTCATAATGAACATCAGTTCTAGATATCCTTGATCACATCCTCGAGCTCTTCTTTTGTGTACATGTGAAAGGTCTTGCCGGGCTCGACTGTGGCAAGCTGCAGGGACAGAGAAGGAAATTGTCAGACCTTCAAATACTTTTAAATTAAATTATATTTCACAAGACCAAGAGCATGTGAGGGGAAGTGCTTGTGCATTACCTCAATGTTAGTGGCATTGAGTTTCTCCTCCATCACTTGCTTCAGAATAGTGAGAGAAGACTTGATGGCCTCCTTTAACGTCATGGACTGAAAAACAAAAGAGATATTTTATGAATGTTTAGTGCGGAGCAGAAACGACAAGAATAGTGGGATTATGTTTTTCAAAGCAATGTGATTTATGGAGAAGTCTTGCACACTGGCCACTGCTTATTAGATTGCAGGGTCACATGGGTGACTAAAGTTACACTCGTAGAGGAATGACACACTGAAATGGGAAGATGGGTGTGGGGACATATTTCCGGAACATGTGGCTCAATTTGCGAGAAACGCTCATCTCTGTTTGAATATCCTCTTGAAATAACCTGGCTGTGCCATTATGGATCAGATAGCCAAGTTAGAGCTTAGAATTTCATTATAAGCACATGGAGATGATTTTCCACTATAGAAAAGGTGCATAACTATATAATAACATAATACAGTTGTTAACTGAATCGACCCTGAACAGCTTATATTTTTTGCTTTAGAATTAAATTATACAACTTATTTACATATATGCATTTGGCAGAAGCTTTTATCCAAAGCGACTTACATTGCATTCAAGGAACACATTGAATCAAGTTCTTGCTTTTCCTGGGATCGAACCAATGACCTGGGCGTTGCAAGCACCAATGCTCTACTGATTGAGCTCAGGAAAGCTTATGATGCAAAAACGGTTGCTACGCTATCGTGACGAATTTTTAACATTTACCTAATATTAAATTAGACTTGCAGGTAAATCACCCAGACATTCTAGATAAAAAAACATCAAGGGATGTTGAGCTGTGCATTCAGCTTGAGCATCAAAACTGAGCTATTAGATTTATTTTACATTATTAACATCACCATAAAATCATAATGCAAATTGAGATGGAGATGAGAGAGTGGGTGAACAAACCTTGTGGTAAACCTCCTGCAGAGAGCTCTGAGCACCTTCAGATGCGGAGCCAATAGCCCGGGCATCACACTGGACAAAAGTGCCAGAAGGATCCATGTGGTATCTGGAGGAGGAGAAAAGTGTGTGATTTTACATATGTATGAGTGCCTAATAAAGAAAAACCTAGGTATCCAAAACTTCAACATTTTGGATCTGAGAAAATGTAGGATTTGTATGCAATATTTTAATCATTATTATGTTTTTGATACTTTAACTAAAGGAAAGCCTGTAAAGCTGTATTCTGATTAATCACGCATCACTAAACTGGGTAAAATATTAAACAAATATTGCAATCATTAATAATTATAATGTTTTTATACTGATTTTTTGTAGAATTGCACAACGCACAAAAAAATGGAATTAATTTTATTTTGATAAATATTGTGATTGCAAATTAAAACGCAATTTCTTTTAAATCCAGGTTTGCTGTGCTTGTTAGTTAATAAATTTGTGATTATATATCAATATAACTAGTAATAAAAATTATTATTATTACTGTTATGCAGTAATAATAATGTTAACTTAACTTTTTCTGAAATATGCAGTACATATACTTGTATAATTAAATCCCAGGCATGGTGATTTGATAACCACACTAAGCTATTTTGCTGTTTTATTCCAATAAATCATGTATTCCTAATTTCTAAGAATTTAGATCAAGAAGGGCAAAACATTAAACCAGTGAAAATTTGTAAACATGTAAAAAAATTAATTTTAGCTGTATAAACAAACTGCTGCACATTTACCTAGCTAAATACAGCAAACAATTCTAAAATCAGAGAGGATGTACTTACAGCTGAGGTCCTTTCTCATCCACACCACCGAAAAGCAGAGCGACACCAAAAGGACGACTCTAAAGTTGAAAAAAAGGGGACAATTGTATTCAAACCTCAGTGAACTGAAAACAAGTGCAACAAAACTGAAGCCAGACGGCTCTTACCATAGCGCCAGGGTCAGCGTCCTCCTCTCCAAACTGCAGAGCGAGGTTAGAAACGGCCTGCGTTACGCTCTCCACCGTCATCGTCTCATTGTACGTAAACCAATGGTTCTGCAGAAACACAAGAATGCTTACATTTACATTCACACATTTGGCAGACGCTTTTATCCAAAGCGACTCATTGCATTCTAGAAACACACTGACATTCTAATCAGTGCTTGCTTTCCCTGGGAATCAAGCCCATGACCTTGGCGTTGCAAGCACCACACTCTACTGTTTGAGCAACAGGAAAGCACAATGGTGACAATACTGATTATGAAGATAATTTCACTGACCTGTGTTTCCACTCTTGCTTTGTCAATAAGTGTTTTTGCATCAGCTATTAATCCACTCATGGCGCAGCCTGTAAATAAACATGGTCATTATGTAGCATTATTATCCTTATCCTCCCCGAATATGTAATATGATAAGAGTTTATCTTACCGATATGGGTGTCGATCTCTACAATCTTTTCGATGCTGCTGGGCTCCATCAGAGGAGAGGTTATTCTCTTCTCCACAGCGAGACACACTCCCTCCGACGTCTGAATGCCAATGGCTGTGGACCCCAACTGGAAAGAGGCACAAAGAAAAGCAAATCAGCACCGACATTCACTTCTTACAATATGAGAAGAACTGATAAAGACAATATTTTAGTAATAAGTAGTATTACATATCATATAATTCTATTATTCTGGTAGATAGTGCTGGTAAAACTTGCTGAAGAGATTTACCTTGATTGCTTCAATAGCATATTCTACTTGAAAAAGCCTTCCCTCTGGTGAGAAAGTGTTTACCCCTCTGAAGATAAAAAAAAAACTGTTAATATGATACTGTAAGCATATTCAAAACTGTATTTATAACACCTTTCATACACTGTAAAAAACCATAGAGTTTGTTCTTATTATATTGCAAAAAATCTAAACTGAAAGTGAAAGTTTCAAGACATCGACATTATGAAGGGATGTGTGTAAATACACTAATATATAAATAAATGTAGAAATAAATAAAGACCAGTTGTTGACAAGCAAGAAACAACTGATGAAACACATTCAAAGCAGTGAAACCATAAAGTAGAATTAAAGGTCATTGTTCACCTTACCTGTCATATTCTGATCTTGTCAGGAACATTTTGAAATGTGAACCTATAATTAAAAAAAAATCAATACGAAAATGTTAAAACAGACCTGTATTATCTAACTTTAAATAAACCGAATAAGCGCAAAACAAAAGCTTGCTATGCGTGCGGCGCGATGTTAGCATTGGAGTTCATAACCAATCAGAGACCAGCATTCTTTCCACTGATTGGATGATTTTGAGATGAGAGGCGGGACTAAGAGTCAACTCTCTATTTGATTGGTCGAAACACCACTCACTCAATGACAAGGCATGTTACATTTCAACCAAGTCATTCATAGGTGAGCCCTTTAGAAATACTCCCAGAGTATTTATTCACATATAAACACTTTTAAAAACCCTCAAAGGACTCAATAAGCAGTTTACCCATAATTTTTTATACCCTTTTCCCCTTCACTTTGATAAAACCATGAGAGAACACACAAACACGAGCATCTGCCGTTAGCTAATCAATGTACTGCTAAATAAACAATACACGGGCAGTTAAAACAACTTTACACAGTATGACCAGTTGTTTCAAATGGGTTTGTCTGTTGAGCTGCGATTTGCTGCAGTAGAGCACAACAGTAAATTAATTTCTTACCTTCTGCAGTGGAGGGTGAGTTTGCTAGTTTCAACAGTGCAGGAAGTGTTTACACATAATCGCCCGACAAAAACATTCTGTACAACTTCGGTTCCTACCCCGTTCAGACTTCAGCACACCGTGCCAACTGACAACTAGATGTATATGTACATGTGTTTATGTGTGTGCGTGTGTGTGTATCGCATACATACGCACACATATACAGAGATTATAATAGATTTCAAAATATTGATATACAAAATATTGTATACACACACAATATTTTGAAATCTCGAAACAAAATAATTATTTACAAATAAAAGACACTAACAAACTAACAAATTATAATTAATATAACTAGTTTCAATTTCGAAACTTAAGGGGGTTCATTAAATGGTGAGCAACTTAAAGAATATATTCGGCAATATTACTTTAAGAATATTACAGCCTCATGCGTATGCAAGCATTTATGTGCACCAGAGAGATGTTGACGGAGAGATGTTTTCTTTTATAGAAAATGTATAAATATATTTTATATTTTCAAGTCCTTAAGGGACTTCTTGAAGGGGGGGGGGGGGGGGGGATATGCGATGGAGGAAAAATTATTTGTCATTATTTGTTCTCTCGCAAATATGTTGCATTCCCCCAAGAAACTTTGCGTTACCTTTCAAAAAACTTTTGCGTTGGCAAAAATTCTTAAGGGGAACGCAAAGCACAATATTTTGCTTATTTACTCCTATTTTGTTTCTGAGGGATCTGGCAACACAGAGCAGAGCGTTTACGCGTGCATATCACTTTAAGAGAAAGTTGAAATCACGTGTTTCACTGTAGAAAGTTTGACAAGTTGCTCGACATAAGTCCTCTGTTTTTCCCGCTAGCGAAAACCTTGAACGTCATTGTCTAGTGTCCTCTTATTCTGTTAATAACCAAATCGAAAATTACCCTGGAACCGAAGTCTTTTCTATTAGCGACAATATAACAAATACACCCCAAACATGGAAGTCTTACAGGTAATAAACTAACAGCCGTTTGGTGGTCTTCGTCTTTTCCGCCCAGAATAATCGATTGAAGGATTTCGTCTGTATTTTCTCCATTTACAGAAAGTCATGTCGGGTTTTAGTCTGGATTTGGGACCTGTGAAAGAGCCTCTGGGATTTATCCGAATCCTGGAATGGGTGAGTTCCTGCGATCATTCAACACATCCACATGTCACATTGTATGTCTTTTGATGGAACGTTCATTATGACAATTGATACATTGTTTTAAATGTCTTTAAATCATCCATATCCATGTGGCTTTACACGAGGACGTAAGTTAGTTTCAGTCACATATGGTGCTGTTGTTTTGTCAATAAGGGGCAACACCCATATCCACAGTGTCAACTGGACCAAAACTGGTATATTGTCCATTTTTAAAGTTATTTATACATAGACACATCTTTACATGCGTCATCTGATAGGGATTGTGCTGTAGAAATCTTCTCAAGCATACAAATGCATGCAAATTTATACAAGTCCTGCCTTGCACACTGTCTCTTGAGAATTAAATTGTTTACATTGCCAACGGTAAGAGCAACCAAGGTAGTCCTGTTTGCCACATGCGCATTAAGAGACTCCTATGATGGACTTTAGTCTAATACTACATATAGCACTGCAAACAATGGAAAATCTAGGCTATAAAGGCAATAAAACACACCTACCTGCAGGGTTCTCCATCTGATGTGGGTAACTAGGCCTCGATTCTCTCTCTGGAGGTCATTAACCTACTAAGAAATCAGGCTGGATATGAAATTAACTTTTTTTTATTCGGTCTGATCTGAATTATGTGCTATACAATTAAGTTTCGATGATCTAGAAACGATTTCCAATAGATTTGAGAAACTTTCTTTGGAAGGGAACTCGGCTACTTTTAAAAGGTTTGCGAGCTAAATATATTTTTGTTTATCTTCAGTTTAGTCGTAGACTAGCCTGAAATTCAATCCAGTCGGTCTGATATAGTTTAGAAGTCCGGAAGTAGAAGCTAACTGCCACAAATTTCAGTGTTGAAATGTGAGACTATACCTGCATAAACACACAGACGTAAATATCTGACAGCACTGATACCAGCCAAGATCATTTTTAGCAGTGATGTTGAATGTGGAGAAAAGCATCCCAGCTGCTGTTGCTGAAATAGCATGTAGTTTATTAGAGGTTTACTAACAGGTCTGGTATCTGATTGACCAGGCCATGCAGGTGCAAGTTGGCATAAAATGGAAATGTCAAAACATTTTTTACCCAATTTATATATCTATGTCAGAGTAAAACAGCTTCTCAAACAAGAAAAAAATGTAGATTTCATGTGAGTGATTGGTTGTCATACCCTTGTGCCAGAAAGCGCATCATCAGAGAAGAGAATAGTGATGGGAAGTCTGATTATTTTCTGTGAACTGGTTCTTTCTGATTTAATAATGATCAAGCAATGATGTCACCTATACACAATGCTATTATTAAAGCACCTAGTGATGTGAAACGCCAGTGTTTTTCATCTATAGTGAATAAATTAGGCTTTGGGTGTGTTCACACTTGGCATGTTTCGTTCGATTACAGTGTTAGTACTCTGTTAGTGCGGTTCATTTGAAGAAGTGTGAACCCTGCCATCCGAACCCAGATGCGCATCAAACCAGAGGACTGAGAGACTGAAAATATTGCTCTTGGTCCGCTTCTAAACTAACTCTGCTGCTGTTCGACTGAAATATTAACGCAATATGTATCAAAGACTAAAAATGGGACACGATGTCACAAGATGCGATCCGAAAAGGCACACAATGCTCAAGCAAACCGGTTTTGTTCCTCGTTATAGTTGCGATGTATCTCATCACAAAACCACGTCTCCTCGCAGCAGATCTTTGTTTGTGTGTGTGATGGAGGGATTCCTGCCACTGTTTTTACTCCTTTACACATTTTATAAGCTCTTCATGAGTTCTCAGCTGCTCAGAATACCATCATATGTAGCTACGCACATATAACAAGCGCATTTAGCCCCGAACACAGCATGGTTTTGGATGTTCGGTAAGTTCTGTTGTGAAGGTTAGTTTTGGTGTTAAAATGCTAAGGTGACCAGGACTAGATAGTTTTTTTTTTTTTTTGGTCTGGACCAAGCAAACCGAACTACAACTGTGAACACACCCTTAATCGCTCTCTTTTTTGCTTAAAAATGTCAGCCCCTGATTCAAGTCAGCTGCTCAGTTTACGCTTGCTTATATCAGCAGCTCATTGGTTCAACTCCACCGTTTGTCCGAGTTGTTGTAACCATTAACCGACTCTTGAACTGCTATCAGTATACTGCTGTTGACTGGAGAACTGCTGTCATCGGATCACTGTTACAGTCCCAATCCATTTTATTTATTATACTCTGATTAGAATGTCAATGTGTACTTTGAATGCAGTGTTAAAAACATCTGCCAAATCCGTAAGTGTAAAACAATTTAAATATACTTTATGCTTTTCAGTAGAAGACATCAGAAACATGCCTTTTGCCCTCTTTATGAAACCTTCGGCAGTTCTCATCGCAGATATATATATACTCTTCTTAGTTCAGTTGGACTAACTGGAACGCTGAACAAGTATAGGATCATATACTTCTGGATATTGGCTAATTTCTAGTGTCAGGCCCTGTTTACACCGGGTGTCAAGATGCGTTTTGGTTGATCGGATCACAAGTAGATGAGGGAGGCAGATACTTGTTTAGAGCTGCTGTTTTAACCCGTCTCTTCTGTCCACTTTCAAGTACTTCTGTGCTGTTTTCTTCGAGGGGAGGGTTTGTGGGCCGGTAAATGTATGGGCTCTTTCGTTTCTACGCAGAACGCAAGGACTGTTAGAAATCAGGAATGGAGAGAGAACATTGTGCTTGGTATGTTTTTCATCTTCAAACCAAACTTTTCCAGCTGACATAGTTTAAATCCCGTCTGGCTAGCGCGCTTCCCATATGTTTTCGTGTTTGGTCAGTAGTTGTGGTCGATATATCGGCCTTGGCCAGCACTGCACATTCTGAATCTCTTCTTTGTCTGACATACCCGTTTCAGATCTTGCCGTCTAATGCCATTTATAGCAAGTGTCTAATGTAGAATAAAACAAATTTTGATTTAAGAAATATTAATATGCTGTCCTGTAGCTCAAACAGTAGAGCATGGCGCTTGCAACATCAAGGTCATAGGTTCGATTCCCAGGGAAAGCAAAAACTTATTAGAATATCATTGTGTTCCTTAATTGCAATACAAGTCACTTTGGATAAAAGCGTCTGCTAAACGCATAAATCTCAATGTAATTCAAATAAATATAAAGTATGTCAGCCATCGACAATCAAAAAAACAATATCGGTCAGAGAGCAGACGGTCTTTTGCAGCTCTTGGAACTCATTTGACCACTTGAGCCTTAACACCACAAAAGCAATCCAATCAACTGCGTTTTTGACTTCCTAAATAATGATGTGCACTAATAAGACATTTAAATAAATATTGCAATATTCCATGAAAAACAAGAATTGTCCATTTTGATTTCATGTTGATTTTTTTTTTTTTAAACACAGCTTGCATTCAAGATACACATCGACATTCTAATCCGTTCTTGCTTTCCTTTGGAAATGAACCCATGACCTTGGCGTTTCAAGCGCCACACTCTACCGTTTGATCTACAGGAAAGCCTGTTGTTTCTTAGCGACACCTTTCTTTCTCTTTCTCTCACCTAGCAGGTCTACACCTCTTTCGCTTTTACCAGACCCTTTGTAAACATTTGCACTTTGCACACAATTTTGCCTAGTCTGTGCAAGTCATTATAATTGCGAACATGCAAGGTGGTAGACAAAAGAAAAGGTGCAATTTAACACCATAGTGTGTTGTTTTGGATCCTTTGTATGGAGGTGTTGGATTTTCAGCAGCTTAATCCAAGTGCTGTTTACAGCTGGAGACAAGCTCATTTGATGATAATCTAAAAAAATGAAAACCCACAGATCAACATAATTTGAAGCTGGCATCTCTTTAGGTTAGAGATTACATTTGGAGATCTAGACAAGCTGAACTGAAAGTATGAAATAAATTGGTGCTTCGAGGTGTAACAGGTCTGCCGTTAGTTGTGTGAAAATGATGTGGAGGAGGATCTGTCTTATATGCGTTCTTAAGCCTTTTTTTTTCAAGAATGTCCTGAATTGCAAAAAATCTAAAGAAACGGGCGGTTTTGAGGCATTATTTACTTATAAAGCAAGAATGTCAGCCACTCCCTACAAAATCAGCATGTGTCCACACTTTTAACAACCACAACCCAGTCTCCCAGTAATAATACAACAATGGAGAGGAAGCGTTGGTCACTAACAGGTAAATCGACCTCTGATCGCGTTGATGGTGTTGGCAGGGACGGTTCATTTAAACAAAGGCGCTTTTTAATAGTCTCTGGCTGTGTAGGTGTGCATTCCAGCGTGAACGTGGCATCGGCCCGCCATGTGGTTCTGTTTGGTGCCAAGCACCCTTAGTTGGCTCGCTGTGCTTCTCTGTGCCAAGCACCTGCACCACATGCTGACCAGGAATGAAGCCAAAGTCTTGGCGGGGTGAAGATCACACACCCACTCTTTAGAATGCAGAGTGATTTTCATAGCAGCAAAAATCTGGCTATTTTTAGAATAGTTTTGGGGTGCAATACAGACCGACGTGTCTCAGAGGATCAGATGTCTGGTTTAATGAAAGAAGAAAATAATGTTGGAGAGTAGACATTGAGAGAAATTTAAATACAGATAATTCTGGTATTTTCTGGTCATTTACTAAAAAAAATTAATTCTATATCTATTTTTTTGTATTTTGGATAATTATATAGAATATCTTTATTAAATGTCTTTGGCCTATATTTAGAACCATTATAATATTTTGCACTGTGATTTATTTTTCATGACCAATTCATTTTTGCAAATCCCCAACATCATTACTTTTTATTTCTATAACTTTTCTTTAAATAAAAATAAATACTGCAGTCGCATGCAATGAGCTTTAATATATATATATTTTCAGTTTTCATTTTAGTTTAAGTCTTAGTCATTTTAAGTGCTTTTGTCATTTATTATTTATTATTTTTGTATTTTTTTAAATTAATTTCTTTGGTAGAGATGCACAATAAATCGACCACCATATCAGTATCGGCCGATTATATGTTCATTTTTAAGGTTATCATTATCAGCGCATTATCAGGCCGATATATTAAAGCTGAAAAACGAATGTATTATTTCTTTCAGATGAGACCCTTTTAAAGGTGAGACTTTTGTTTTTTGTAATCAGGCCTCGAAAAACTGTTTAAAATTTGGATATAGATTTATTGGCCAATATATCGGTTAACGGCTTTCCACTATAAAGAGTTGTCGGTTATCATATCGAAAAAAATGCTTCTTTCTCTTTTTTCAGTTTGATTAATTTTGGTACAAATTTATTATTTTATTTAAGCTTTATTTCAGTTAATGAAAGTTATTGTAATTAAAAGTAATTTTGTTAACAATAACTACATTAGCAACATTGATTCCACTCCCCCGCCCCTTTATACATATTATATTCATTATTTTAAATGGCTACATTATCAAAATATAAATCTCACAAAGCATTGTTTATCCTGTATAACAGCAACTGCTTCTCAGAAGAACCTTCCGTGTTTCTTAAACGGGGCTTCCTCAGAGACACTTGAGTGATCCAGCAGTCCTTGGAATTCTTTAATATATAGCTGAAATGTGAGAGAGAGGTTGAACTTTAACTTGGTTTGAATATTTGTTTCGTTTCCACTGACTCAAGCTGCAAGTAGAGCCGTCTTCTGCCAGCAGAATCTATAAATCAGAGCTATGCTACTGTAGTTTTTCTCACAAATGTCTGCAGAAGCCACTTCCTGTGTGGAAGTGGGGCGTTTGTAAAAGGAAAGCAGCGAACCACGTGTCAGGATATGTTCATGGATCAAACGCTCAGTCCATTTCACTCTCATGTATCATTTCGCATCACTGACAGCTGGTTTAAACTGAGTTGAATTATGTTTTATTAAATTCTTATTTTTGCATATTAAACTGTCGGCTCTATCGATTTTGTTTTTTCATACATTTCTTTTCTTTTCATAAATTACACCTTGATTTCTGAAATAAAATTCAGGCACAGTTCATTTTGAAATCCAGATCATGTTCTAGTGGCCAAAATAGAATTTATATATATTTAAATAAATTCTATTTTTTTGTGTATATTTATGTAAAATGCTCAAACATTGAAATGCTTAAATTACATTTCTGAAAATTAAATTGTTTATTTTAGTAGTTTACCCAGAACAAAACATTTTCAGAATTCTGGCAGTTATATTCATATGCTAATATCAAAACCGATGCATGACAACTGCTCTGTAACGATTTCATGGAAAATGCTACGGATGTCTAATCATGATTGTTGTTTTTTCAGATTTTCACCATTTGTGCCTTTGCCACCACTGGCGGTTATGTTGGATCCACTGTGTTCACTACCAATTGCCCAACTCCAAAAAACAACATTAGTGCTCATTTTGGATATCCTTTTAGGTAAAACAACCACATTTCTATATTTTCTTTATTTCTATATTTTATTTCTTTTTTTTTTTTTAAAGAGCAAATTAATGTCTAGTCATGCAATGATTCAGCCATTTGTATGTTAACTGATGAAGGTGATTGTTATAGTTTTGTAATGTAATATGAGAGACACTTAAATTGGCTGCGTTAAAGCTCCAGTAAATATGTGACTTTCCCTTCTCAGGCTTCCCAGTCAGCCATATGACATTGTTCATTGCAATGAGACCATCCCCAAGAACGTGACCTTCCTGCAGGGAGACTTCTCCTCCTCGGCCGAGTTCTTTGTCACCGTGGGCGTCTTAGCCTTCCTGTATTGCACTTTCACCCTCATCCTGTACTTGGGCTATCAGCAGGTTTACAGGGAGTCTAACCGTGGCCCCACCATTGTAAGTCATCAAATCCTTTTTTTTTAGATATTAAAATTATGCAATAAAAATGTGTTTCTTATTTTGTATCGTATTCTATCCATGTACATGTCATGAATCAACGAAAATCAAAAGCAAGATATTCTATGCTTTTTTCATTTAAATTTTTCTTTAGTGTGTAATGTTGCTGTTTGAGCATGAGAAAGGTCTGCAAAGCTACAAAGCACAAGTCCAATCCAAAGGGAGTTCTTCTCTATATCAGTGTGCTTGATTGTAGTCATGAGTTTTCTTCCAGGAATGTACACTCACAAAATTCCTCATTTAAAGAATTCCCACCTAAGGCGTAGGTGAAAAAGTGGCGGGGCCTGGTTGAGTTGTGTCAGTAGTGTGTTGAAACTCCTGGTTATGGTAAGGGGCGTGACATTTCCCAAACATGCTAGAAACGGTTGACAAATCACAACACAATAGTCCATCTGACCAATCAGAGCACATTGTGCTTTTCAGGAGGAGGGGCTTCAGGAACTAAACAGAGCGTTTCAGACAGACTGGGAAGAGAGGGACTGCAACAATGGAGATTGTGTGATTTAAATAATTTTTGAACATTCAAGCATTCAAACCGATTCTAGTAGATCCTAAAAACTAAATCAAGACTTTCTAAAAAGGCCTAATATTAAGAGTTTGTGACTTGTGGTTTGGAGCAAAATGATCTTTGTGATACAGAATATTTTTGAAAAATGAATATAATATTAAAGTATCTTTAGTGAGGATTTTAATAAAAACGTTTGATGCGGTTTAGTGATTTGTGACTTACCAATATGCATTTTTATGTCTTATATCTATATTGTAAGGCCACTGAGCCAATGTAAAACTTGTTCAAATTTAATGGTTGCAAATTAGATGTGTATTTTATAATTTTGTGTACATTTGTTTTACTGTATTACTCAATGTTTGTTTTACTCAATTCACGATAACGCTTTACAGTAAGGTTTTAATAGTTAAAGTTAATGCATTAGCTAAAAATGAGCAATGCATTTGTTACAGTATTCATTGTTAATTAATAAAAATACGTCAGTTTATTGAAGCTCAGGTCCAACTTTTGATTTTAGTAATGTATTAGTAAATGTTGAAGTAAACTGATTAATAAATGCTTAAAATATTTTTTTTGTTATGATTTTCTGCTCTATGAATTTTTTTGTCTCTTTCCTCCCCAGGATCTGATTGTGACCGGGATCTTTGCGTTCTTGTGGCTGGTGTGTTCCTCGGCCTGGGGAAAAGGTTTAACAGATGTTAAGCACGCTACAGATCCTGAGCTCCTCATCCAGAATTGTCTACGTGACGACGGCTGCAAATCTACGACCTACCCTTCTATGGGCCGTCTCAATGCCTCTGTGGTGAGTACGATTACTGACAGATAATTCTGCTCTCATTTTTAAGCCTAATTAATACCTAAAAGATTCAATTGAAAATATTTGTTTTGCTATAGTTCATCTTGCTAAACCTGGCCCCGCATGTAGTTCTCATGTTCTGACATTACTCTCATTTTTTAGCATTTGGTTTTGCAAACATCTGACCAGTTTTCTCAATGTGATTTTCTATATATTTGATATTCTGGATAAATGTTTAAACCTGTAAAGACTACTGTATTGTAATTTGATAGCGCCTTAAGTTATGAGCATGATCTCAACTCCACTGAAAAACCTGTTGCTCACAATCTACTACATGCTTTCTGATGTCTGATTAATAATTTATCTTTTTTTTTTTTGCATGTAAAAGGGTTTTTAGTATAATTTGAAAAGCATCCACCTTCATGATGTGATTCATTTTACTATGAAATGTTGATGTTTATAAAGTAAACGAAAGAATAACATTTATATTGTTTGTAATATTTAAAGATGAACATTTACTGGACTGAAGTAACTTCATTTTATTTGGTTATCCGTAGATTTTTTTTTTTTTAAAGCATGTTAAAATGTATCAAATATGATCCATTTGGCTTTTTCTGAATGTTTATTTGTGTCAATCGGCAATATTTCTTAATTGTATTTCACTTCGTAGTTTTTTTCTCCCCTCAATTAAAACTAGCTTTGATCATAAAATTTATATTTAAATATCTTCTTACTAAAACATGTTATTGAGAGATAAAGAGTGAAAACTGATATTTATATGCAGATTGTTTTCTATACCGTTATAAAGATTGATTTTATAATTTGCAAGCTATGAGAATTTAAACTTTTTGGATGTATAAGTATCAGCAACTGAACCAAATTACATATCTTTCCTTAGTTTGAGTGTTGTTCTTTTTCTTCCTTGTGTATGGGCTACATATTCTCACTATATCATACTATATGAGCCTTAAAAGCTTGATGTATTAAATATAATACTCAAGAAAAAAATAGCTAATAAATTGTTTCTATTTTGTCAAAAAAATAGATTTGTCTGACTTATTTTGTGTCAGGCTTTACAGGGTTAAGTTTAATGTACTTATGCAATGTAATAAACGCATTTAACAAGCTTTAAAAAAAAAAAGGGTTAAAATTGGCATAATTTCAATGACCTGTTAGAGAAAAGTGTACTTCATTGTGACTTCTACTAGTCGTTTATTTATGATAATTATGAACAAAGTGTAAAATTAAATTGGTCTAGACTTGCAGTAGATAGTGTTTGGCAATATAAATTACTGGCAGATCAAAATTGAAGTAATCTTGATGGGCAGTTTGACGCTGTTATGCGTGATGGCATTAATTGTAAGAATCCAAAATAAAGTAGTGATTTATAATAACGTCGATTCTTACGAGAGTCTTCCATTTTGCAATTCAGAATTGCGTTATATAAGGTTGCAGTTGTGAGTTATAAAGTCAGAGTAAGTCGCAGTGTAAAATGTAAAAAGAAAAAAGGTCTGAAATAAAAAAAAAAGTTGTTTTTATCTCGCAGTTCTGTGTCGAGGGGGAAAAAAGCTTCCATAGACATGAACTATGCAATTGAGAAAAGTGAATGAAGCGTGTGGCCTGATCAAATAACGACAGAATATCCGAATAATGCTTGTCAAGCTAGTCAGCACTACATTTCTCTTTCTCTTTTCTGTTCCTTCTAGCTTTTTGGATTCCTAAACCTGATATTGTGGGCAGGGAACTGCTGGTTCATCTACAAGGAGACTCCGTTTCATAAGCCGGCCAATCCACCTGCCAACGCAGAGGAAGGAGTTTCCACCTCCTAATTAAACAAGACGGCCTCCTTCCTCTCCTTTTCATCCGTTCATCAAGCAGAGGACATCACTGTTTTTTGTTCATGCAAAAGCTTTGTTTCTAGCTCCATGCACTGCAGTTCACTACACGATAAATACTATAAGCTGAGTTCCTCATTTTCTTTGATTTGTATTTTTATTTTAGTGTCTGTTTGATGGCACTGTCAGAAGATCATTTGGTCAAGCAGGTCGTCTAAAGCAAAGCAAATAATCAGGAGAGTTTCTATTACAACTTGCAAGCTAACTTGTGTTCTAGGTTATTGATGTTTTTCTTTTTTTTAATATTATTAATTAGTCTAATTTGGTATAAAGATGACCTGCAGTTCAGTAACTACATATCCACTACAGTCAGATGTCTTGAGAAACAGACATTGCATTTTGAAAGCTCTTATGTGAGCACTTAAAACACTAGCACACTAATATTTAGACATTTAAAGCTTGTCTTTCCCTGTAGTTTTTAAAAATATTTATTGGTTTAAGTGCCTTTTCATTTGTTTCTGCACACCCAAAATACCTTTGACAATTAAGTCACCTTACTTTAGTCAGAAAAGGGCAAATTTTAAGAAAAATCGTCTTGTTTCAGCCATAAAGCCTCTGATATTTAGTTTGTAGACTTTTATTTTACATCCTTGTGTGAATTTTCTGAATTCTTTCTTTTTGAAGTGGTATTTGGTAATAAATGACTACACCAAAGGCCATATTTAATTTGCCATCTGGAAAAATGTTAACAATTCAACACTAGTCATTGTTTAACAAAAGGAAACACTTGTTTCATCGTTTTTCTACTGTTCAGATTAGTAATGTTGTCATTTATTTTGTGTTTGGCTTTTTAACTTGACACTGTAAATGAAGCGTCTGTATCACATGGGTTGATGTGTATATTTACAGAAAGAATTTTATTTTGTGCATCTGTGGCATGTTTTACCATCTTTTTTTTTTTTTTACAGAAATATGGGGATTGCGTTCAGTTTAATCCTAAAATATAGAAGAATCGTTCAGTAGCTGGGATGCATCTGTGTCCAGCTTATGTTCTGTTGAAAGCTGATTGGTATTTGTTTCATTTTAAATTAACAACAAAATAAATCTAATCTAATTACCTGGCATGTCAACATGGCTAGAAATGGTAGACTTAATAACATTACGTTTTTAATATAAATGATTATAGGTGTGATTATGGGAGGGGGGAGTTTCATCTAACCATCACATTATCTAATTTTTGTGCTGGAGCAATCCTCAGTTTTGTGACTTTTGGAAAGTATAAGCCTACATTTTTGTTGTGTTTTTGTATCTCTATGCTAAGTTCAGAACGAAAATCTGTCTGTTTGCAGTTTTCGTTGGTATTAAAAGAGGAGAGCTGTAAATGTTGGTTTGTGTTTTATTTCCAAAAGACTGCTGTTCACTACATAACCACTAGATGCTAGTATTGTAAACGGAGTAAATTAAAAGGTAATAAAAAAATTGGCCAAATCACAACACGGGTGAATGATATGCATGCTTTCATACGACTGAAGCCATGAATATTGCACTAATTCAACTAGAATAGCAATGATGAAGTAAAGGCAAAACATCGAGAAATTAGGTATATTTTAACCACTAATGTTTATTTTTGTTTTACTTCATTGCAAAATACAACAACGTAATTTAGATATATTATCAATGTGAAATATTTCAATTCAATGTGAGTAAAATAGCCCTATTTGCATGACAAATATGCCCATTTTGTGTTTCTAAATGTTTTGAATTCTTGTACAGTAAAAATTGTGAAATACGTCAATATAAAAATAAACCAGCAATAATGTAAATAAAATTAATACATAAAAATCTACATTTCAGAGAACAAGCGCGCGCACACGCAGGTTCCCTCTCCTCCCACGGGAGCGCGCGATGTGACGTCAGCGCCTTGCCGCGCAGTGATGATGGCGGTGCGTGAACGCGCAGTTAAAGTAATGGCTGCTCTGGAACGGCGGGTGCCTTGTCTCGATGATTTCGTGGGCCAAAGCTGGAGCGTCTGGACGGAAAGAGCCAACCTGACAGCATCGGAGGGTGAGTGAGCACTTTGTCGCCGGCATTTCTCCATCAACCACAAAAAAGTCTCACGGATGTGCTTTATTTTTCGTGGAAAAGGCACGGCATCCCGAACCATGTTACCCAAACAAAGAACCTGCCGGGTCCTAGTGCCGGCCGGGTTACGCGCTTGCGCTCTCTCGCTCTCTCTCTGATCAGTGTCGTCATAATAGAACGTGTTCCGTGTTCGTTTTCTCTGCAACTTCAAATGTATCAAACACACTCAGTTTGAAAGCACGAGTCTTCTTTTATCGACGGGCTCATTATCAAATCAGTTAATAGTGCAGAGATCATTTGCAGGTAGTTTTTATTTTGGCCCCACCCACAGAAGAGCTTGTGCTTCACAGATGAGCAGTCCATGGCACAGATTGCATTTTGCATAAAAATCTTGGGGAATAAAACCTAAACAATTGGCTAGATCTCATATTATTACTCCCATTTAACACCACAGTATGCATAATTCAATACATGTCCCTTTTCTCACACTCTTGACTCAATATAGTGCATTCAAGACTGTAACTGTTATTCTGGACCGCATATAATCCACCTTAGAGGAACCCATCAAAGATCTGAATATTGGAGGGAACACGTCCTTCTCAATGTTTACGGCCCATTGGATTGTTGGGTTTGAAGGTTGGATGTATATAAGAGACCCATAACCCATATGTGCTGGTAAAGCACTGATTGATAATGAGTCTATAATGTTTTATGTACCCCATTTTTCACAGGGTCTGATGGAGATGAATACAGCAAGAATGGCAAAAAAACGACGGAAACCATGACGCTGAGAAAAGAGGGTAGGGGTTATATACTTTCCCTGGATTTCCTTGGGAGTCACCCGTATTAACATGAAATGAACCCATTTAGTGATGGGTAGATGTATAAGCTGATTAATTGGCTGGTATTTGGCGGTTTTGAGATTAACAAACCGTCCAATAAATGTATATCATTCATGTTCTTTTGTGAAATTCAAGTAAATGTCCTTTTTTCCTTAACTAATATCAGTACCGTAGTTTAAATTCAACAGCTATTACATTGTAATAACCTTATGTGCTTCTTAGCAACACGTACAGTCAGTGTGTGTGTGTGTGTGTGTGTGTATATATTACACACACACACATGCATGTATACCCCATTCTCAAAATTGCTGAAATAATTTTTTTGGTCAACAATAAAAAAAAAATTAATAATAAAAAATTTTTCTTCCTGTTTTATTAAATGAGTTTTAACGTAATTGTGCAAGCAGACATTGGTTTTGACCAATGTTGATAAATTTAATGTTTATTAAAAAAAAAAAAGTTTCATACTTTGGTGTAATTTCACAATTTTTGTGAATGTGAAATATTTCTGTTGAGTTATTAAACTTAGTATGAACTGTTTTAGGACATTTAGTTAACTTGAGTCATTCTCTCTGGAGAAAATGTTTACATTCAAACACATTTCTGTAGTTTGATGTTTCGAAGAGAGCTAAATTGTGCCTATTGTTTGGTGTGCTTCTGCAGATATGTCAATCTTCGGTCATTATCCTGGGCATGACGACTTCTTCCTGGTGGTGTGTGGCCACTGCAGTCAGGTGGTGAAGCCTCAGGCGTTCGAAAAGCATTGTGAAAGGAGACACGGCCCTCTGGGTAAGCTCTATGCACAACTCCGCTCCACCCCACCTCCCCCTCAGCAGCAAAGACCTCGCCACGGACACACCCCGCCCTCCCACGGAACCCCCTCTTGGAGTGGCAGGAACCAGAATGTTGGGCCCCCGCGGGCGTCTCCGCAATCTCCCTCCACGCCGCCTCAGTTCAGACACTCAAAACCTCCGAAAGATGGAATTTGGTAAGATTAATGAAACTTATTTTATGTTTAAGGGATATGAGTTAAATTACTTATTTCATAATCAAAATACAGCGCGTCACCAACACCGTCAATCGCTAATCGTTAGCATCTCTAGTTTTCTGAATATACACAATCACTTTATATGATTATTTTCATTTAGGCTTTTATTCACACTTTAAATATTGATCACTGAACATAAACAGAAGCTCAACCGTACTTGCTTGATGCGCAAGAAATATATTGTGTCTCTTCATTCGACTTGGATTAAACCGCCAAATTCATATGGATTTATTTTACATTCTCGTCGGTTTCGTGTCAATAGACTTTCAATGGAGGGACATGAATCTCTCAGATTTCATTAAAGTTTGTATTCCAATTTCTAAAGATGAATGAGTCTTATGTATTTGGAACAACACGTGATTGAGTCCTGTATTTTCCCACATATAACCCACAGACGCAGATAATCCCCACCCTCATATAGCCCGCGGGTTTTGGGGCTTTGTGTAAAAAAATTGTCGGCATAACCCACACCCATAGATTGATGAACTTCTTTTGTGTAAGATTGCATTTCGAATTTCAAATGTTGCTACGTCAATTATCATAACTGTTCAGGCTCGGTACACAGTGCTTGTGCGCGAAATTCAAACAATATGAAAACAAACACAAGTCAGAATCAGAAGAAAAAGAAAGAGCAGTGTCTCCCGCTGTGCAGTAGCACGTCCCTTAAGAAGCGATTCTACAGGTGTTGATCATCGGATGAGATAAGAGCCCGCCCTCATGCAGCACAGCCAATCACGTCTTCTTGCATGATTGACAGGTCAGACAGCCTATCAGCGCCAGCTGTCAGAGTGACCGTACAAGCGCCAGAGACAACAACCTTCGCAAGAAAGAAAAACAAAGAAAATACCGCAAAAAAACCCATTACGTCCTTAGGGACGTAACAAATATATCGAAATATTATTACAAGTAAAAAATGTGTGATATAGCCCGCACCCTTATATAACCCGTAAAATCTGGTGTAACCCGCAGGTTATATGCAGGAAAATACGGTAAATGATGACCATGAATATCTCTTTAAAAGTGGTAATTATATTTTGTGGTTATTAGCAACATGTACAACCTGTATAATTCGTAAATGACTGTCTTTTCCCCAGGCACTCTCCTTCAAACTCGAGTCATTCAGAATCAGCTGTTTTTAAGCAGCCACCTCCCATCGAATCCACGCGGAACTCCCCTCCCCCTGCTCACAGAGACCCCCCATGGCCACATGGAGGCCCGTCGCCCAATCGGCCTTCCTCAACCGAGAGGCCACAATCCCAGAGAGGCGAGCCGGCCTCGACCCCTGTTACCTCCGGACACCTCCGTGGGTCGAGGACGTACAAGATGGTCTCTAGTAAGTCCTCACTGAGGTCCTCTCTCCAAATTAGACTGATACATGATAGGCCGTCTGTAGCCCCGCCCCTTTTTAGCACTGCATTCGTTGTGTTCTGTTTGTGTTTCAGAGAATGAAGGTAAGCTCTTACAGATTTATGAATTGACCGCTCGTTTTAAAATATTAAAGATCCGCTTCAAACATTACAATGCTCATGATGATGTTCGTTAACTCTACAATTAATAAATCCACTGAAGAACGCTGCACTTTTGCATCTGGCGCTTAAGGTCTATATGATTGCATTTGATAATCCACATTTGCATGTCCTGCTGACATCTTTTGGGTGGATCAAAGGCTAGATCGTTTAGCTTTTTTGTGGTTCCTGGCATGCCTAATTGTTAATCTGTATGTATAATCAGCCCCCAACATCATGTGATTAGGCAGTGCCTAGAAGAGTAAATTTAAGCATAAAGCCAGGCTTTAGCCACAGAAAGTCCTTGAAACCAAATACACAGTCATGT
Source organism: Rhodeus uyekii (assembly GCA_037043235.1). Classification (NCBI taxonomy): domain Eukaryota; kingdom Metazoa; phylum Chordata; class Actinopteri; order Cypriniformes; family Acheilognathidae; genus Rhodeus; species Rhodeus uyekii. The sequence goes on from JAWRVZ010000132.1 coordinate 520,096, forward strand.
GAAGAAAGTCTATGGTTTTAGCTATCAGGACATAATAAAAATCATCTGGTCCTTGGCAGGTTTTAAAATGAGGTAAATACAGCCTCAGATGAACAACAACACTTGACATATTACACCGTATCATTATTTATTTAACAAAAACTAGGCCAAAAAGGAGAAGCCATGTGTGACAAACTAAGTACAGCCTTACTGCTTCCTAGGAATTAAGAGTGTGAGTAGCAGTCATGTCTTTGATTAACTGATCATCAGCCAGTGGGATCACCTCTATAAAAGCAGACGTTTTGGCAGGTGTGTGTAAACACAATGCCAAGGAGGACAGACTTCAGCAATGATCTTAGTTTTAAGGCCATTTCCAAACAATCTGAAGTCCTTTAAGGTGTTGCACTGGCCCAGTCAATGTCCAGACCTCAACCCCATTGAAATGCTGTGGCAGGACCTTAAGAGAGCTGAGCATAAACAGTTCCTCACAAACCTAAACATACTGAATCAGATTTGTAAAGAAGAACGAGCCACAATGATGAGAGGGAGATAGTCATAGTATAAAATGCTTACCGGTACTTTGTTATTACTGCTAAATTTGGTTCTACAAGCAATTAAGTCATAGTGTGCACTTTGATTCGTCACTCATGGCTTCTCCATTTTTTTTGCTTTATTTTTGTGAGATAACTAATGACATGGTGTAATATGTCTTATGTTGTTCTGAGGTTGCATTTACCTAATTTCAAGATCTGCTAACGACCAGATGATTAATGTCCTGATGTGTAAAACCACATAATGCAAATATTCTTTTTTCACATTAATAAATATTCAGAGAAACTGATGTATGACAACACTGAGTATTCTCTGAATATTTATTGTGAAGGAAAAAATTGTTTTTAGATATATTCATTAATGTGAAGGGAAAAAATATTTGTATATATATATATATATATATATATATATATATATATATATATATATATATATATATATATATATATATATATATAAATAAATTTTTTTTTTTCTGAATTTTTATTAATGTGAAGAGAATTTTTTTTTTAAATATTCTCTGAATATTCATTAATGTGAAGAATTTTTTAAATATATATTATCTGAATATTCATTAATGTGAAGGATTTAAAAAATATATATATTCTAAAATATATATATATATATATATTAATATCCATATAGTAAGAACACCCTGCTATAAAATCATGAATTTGACCATAACTATTCTTTTTTTTCTGCAGAAAAAGAATGTGATCTCGATAAGCACTGTGGTGTGTTGGACCCTGAGAGAAAGAAAGTTTGTACTCGACTTCTGACCTGCAATGTGAGTTGAGCACCACTTCAACTAACCATAACCTGTTATCAGCGTGTAATGTTTTTCTAATTCATACTGTACATGTATGAAGCACTGATCTTTATTTTCTACTGTCCTGTAGTCGTAGTGGAAATATATCTTGCCATCAGTGTTGAAACCCTTCACTGGATGTTGGTTTCAGTGTGTAGGCGAACAGGAAGTTCAGCTGACATGACTAACAGGAAACGGGGAAGGGATTACAGGAAAAGCCTCTTTTCGTTTGTGTAGCACAAATCAACACAAAGTGTCTGTCTGTAGGACTAATCAGTGTAGCTAAAAAAAATACAAATCTAACAATGCATAATACTTTTTCCTTTCATGTCATTTTTTACATTGTAATACATGAGAAGCATTTCACAGGAACTTGCATGGCAATTTCTGAGTGATGAATGACTATAAAAAAGTATTTGGGTGATAAAGGATTATTAATGATTATTAATACTATGTGATTGATGCAATCTATAGGAGTAATAAAAAGCTCATTAAACAGCCTAATAAAAAGTGTATTAAAATAATCTTGGCTGACAACTGAATATCGCAAAGTGATTGAAATCTTCAAAGAAGAAAAAAAACATCTAAAATATTCAAAGGAAGAATGTGTCTTGCACAAGTGTTATATAAAATAGTTTTCGGACATAAATTTAGAATAACGCATTGTTTGCATTGTGCAGTCATCAGGGCCTTCCTCTAAATTATTTATTCAAACCACACAATCCCTTAAAGGCTTTCTGCTTAATATTCTACAAAAGGCAAAGCTACAATTCCTGTTGACAGCGCTTGCGCTCTCATCAGATCAAACCAGTTAGCATATGTTTTATGAATGAAAGTGTGTTGCAGGGTTTCAGTCCAAACAAACCCATCATCTCTCCTTCAGATTCATTCCATTCATCAGCGCAGGAAGGTGCAAGGCAGGAGTAAAAACTTTGACCAGCTGGTGGCGGAGCTGAAAATGAGTTCCAAGGCTCGTGATCGTGTGTCTCAGGCCCCGGACAGTTCAGCTGCTCCGACTGTAAGCCCAGAACCTCCGAGAGACGCACCTGCACCGCCTCTCTGCCGGAGACCTCTGACCAACAGCCCTGCGTTTCGGTTAGAAACATTGATTTTAAAACATCCATCCATCGAAGAGTCAATGCTTGGATCATTTTTGCAGAGATTATTGTTTCTAAAAGTTCTTCTAACCCTAATTGGAGTGTGTAGCTTTTCATTTCTTACGCAACCATGTACAGTAATACCTCGATTTACGAGTTTAATTCGTTTCAAGAGCTCGTAACCCAAAATAATTTTATCCATAAGAATACACAAAAAATCACTTGATTCGTTCCACATAACCATAAATGCCCATTTAAAATTTTGTTTTTATTTTAACCGATTAATTACAGTTAAAATTATAACCATTAAGATCTCATATAAATACTAATTAATAATTGACAATTAAACTGTAATGCACTTCAGCTTTGAGCAGTGTGTATGGAGGAGACGAGAGGAGGGGGGAAAGCAAGGGAAAACACAAAACCCGGATTCAAGTGCAAATGAGTGAATTTATTATAATAGTGCAGAAAACAAACTAAGTGATAATCCAGAGTGAAAGTCGTGGAACACGGGAGACGGGGGGGCCGTGAACGAACGACTCGACAACACAAGAGTGGAGAGAAGTGAACTAAATAGGCAGATGAAATGAGAATCAGGTGTGTCAGTGCTCAGTGACTACGGCCCCTTTCTCTCTCTCACACACACACACACACACACACACACACACACACACACACACACACACACACACACAAACAGGCAGAACTAGGAGACAATGAATTCATGAACCATGACAGTTACTGCTTAGAGGTACTGTACGTTTATATTTAACTACGTGAACAATAGCGATCACAATTAATTAATGTTAACAACAGGAGGTAAAACCGCTGTAAACCACTTATAAAAGTATGTGTCTGTGTCTGTTTTATGAGAGGCTGTGTTTGGGTTATTCCCAGTAAAAATGTGCGCGAAGATGCTGAGCGTTAGGACTTTTCCACACACAAATGCGCGTGGGTGACGGAAAAAAATTCTTGTACACCGATTTGCTCGTATACAAAGTCACTCGTAAGCTGAGGTTTTACTGTATGAAGAAACATGGCCATATTCCAGGATGACAAGCTCAAGATTCATCAGGCTCAAACTGTGAAATAATGGTTGGGAGGGAGCATGAAGAATAATTTCTTAAATTCACTTAAATTGATTGAAGTTTATGGGATGTGATGGAGGAGACTTTACAGAGTGTTGGACTCTTGCGTAGATCTTTCCCAAAACTAATGCACCTTTGGATGGAAATAAATGTAGTGATTTCATTGTTATCAATTGTTTTTTCCAAAAATTGAAAAGTCTCCTCCAGCACATCCCATAGACCTCAATGAATATAAGATCTGGACTCGGAGGAAAATGATTCTTCATGCTCCCTCCCAAGAAATGAAATGCTATCAATTAGTGTTAGAAGAACCGTTGCCGTTACGTGCTAGAAACATAATAATCACTGCAATAATGATCCAAGCGTAAACTCTAAAGCATTTGGCTATTTAAATCCAAAAAGTGCCTTTTTTGGTGAGGCAGTGTATATATATATATAATTATGACTTTTTAGCTTTTCTTATGTGAATGCTATCTGTACGAGAACTGTTAATATGCATGTATTTTGTGAATAAGTTGCATGTAGTTTTTTGGAGTCTTTAAAGAGTCTTTATATGGCAGAACGCCCATATTGTGTGAAAGTGTGGAGGAGGATAAACCTCATCTGGAGGATGGCAGCACACGACCACAGTCTCCCCTCACCCAGGCCCACATCTCAGGTGATGAGAGCGAAGGAGAGGGGAACGATGACTTCGCAGACTGGCATTCAACTCCATGGCATCCCAAACCAGCCGCGGTACAAACAAACGCTTTATTTCATCTTAACATGACTTATTATATCATATAAAATTGCAATTTCATCTTATATTTATTTAATCATATACTGTGACTGCTGCATTATAGCTTCAGCTTCAAGGTTTCTCTGAATATCTCTGATATATGCGAATGTACAGATGGCTAATGAAAGGTGTTTGTGTTTGAACTGGTTTTGAGAATGACACACTTAGCATTGCTCGTCTGCAGAGAGTGGTGTGTGTTTGACGAAGGGCTGTAAAGAAAAGGTTGTGTGGAAAACCCTTATATGGAGATGGTTTGGGTGGAGTTTATGCAAATGAGCTTGTGTACGTGGTTTAAAACGTTTTATACAGTCAATGTGTTTAGAAGAATGGCTTTGCTGTAGAGTGTTGCGCTTGCAACGCCAAAGTCATGGGTTCGATTCCCAGGGAAAGCAAGAATTGAATAGAATGGCAATGTGTTTCTTGATTTAGATAAGTGTCTATCAAATGCATAAATGTAAGAGAGTATTAGGGTTGATCCTTGTCTTTTGCCCATAGATTTGTTCATTTGGAAGTCATTCTCTGGGTCACGGCGTCTTCACTTTCGATCGACGATTGCACCATTTACGGTCTGCCATGAGTGTGATGGTGGAGAGCCACCTCAGCGCACATCTGTGGAAGTAAGAACCTCCCTATTATAACAGTATGTGGTCATATTAACAAAAGCCTCAAAAGCAGACATACACCAAAATCTCACCATCATGTCCAATAATACTTGGCTCTGATATCAAATTGAAAAATTGTATTGAGAAATTGTATGCATGAGAATATTAGCTATTGTGGACAAAGCTAGTTGTTATATATGATTCTAATTGCTGAAATACAATTTTTAAAATCAGAACAAAAAGACAGTACAGTAAAGAGTGTGTGTGTGTGTGTGTGTGTGTGTGTGTGTGTGTGTGTGTGAGCATTGAGGTTGAGAATCACAAAAGGTAATATATTTCACCCTGATGTCAAAAGGGAAACATTTGCATCACTGTAAGAAGAAAAACATTTTTAAATGTAAACTTTTATGTGAGCTTTATTTAAATTGGAAAGTATTCATCTTTGTACTGCCTTTTTTGTGCTGATTTTAATAATTGTATTTCAGCATTGAGAATCATTGCGAATGGGATTCACAAAAACTGACGATTAAAACACATATGATACAATAATGATAAATGATGTGCTTAAAGGGTTAGTGATGTACTCACCCTGGTGCCGTAGTTTTCCAGACCACACAAGGAGAATAAAAAAAAACTGCTCTGCTCTCGTCCATGTGAATTGTGGCAAAATGTTTTTTTTGTTTTTTGTTTTTACATGCAAGAGTGTCACAGAATGATCCCATGCAACACATGCTGCATATTCGTATACACCGTATAAGTGTGAAAACAGAATGTATTATTTAAGGAAAATCCTAGACTGGACTGAAGTTGTGAGGAGTCATAAATGCACCATAAAATGCAGTCCATGTACTTCCTTCTGAGGTTCATATATATCGTTGTGTTCATCGTAACAAGAAGTTATCGCGTTCACAACTGTCATCAGGCAAACGGAGCTCTACTCTGTGGGGAAAAAAGTACATGGGCAATGTTTTGTGATTTCTATCTGTTAGGTTAATCTTGATTTCTCACAGCTTGCATGGGTCCGAGTGAACGATAGAGTCTCTCAAACACACTTTGAGCACAGATGATCAACGGCCAAGTTGAGGATTTTTGTTAAATATTACATCAAATTTCTATTTGTTTTTAACCAAACCCTATCGTATTCCTCCTGAACAGTTGGAACATCTGATCATTCTGTGATACTTTTGTGTCTTTTTTAAAAAGCTTGACGATGGTCATTATTCATTGCTATTTTTAATTTTTGAATGAAAATGTGAACCGGGCTTGTTCTTGACACATATCAAGAGATTAACTCACAGATTATGAACTCTGAGCCGTTTCTTCAAGTCGGCTCTAAGGTTAATCTCCATTAGTCACAGCTCTTCAGACCCAAACGAAACCAGTTTCTTTCTGTCAAAGCTGTGTCTTTACTCCCTGTACTGCATGCGAAAGTGAATGTTCTTCTGATTCCTCTCCTGCTCGCAGAAAAATACCTCAAGCATCAGATCCTCATTCCCAGAGTCCCCCGGCCAAGCCCTCAACTGTTCCTGCCTCTCCTTCCTCCATTTCCCAGCATTCCAAACAGAAAGCAGGAAGTCACAACCCGACTTCTTCTCTCAAGACTTCCTTCTACTCTTCCCACGGACCAGGCAAGGAGCCAAACCCACAGAGTTCATCCACCAGCAAGGTTTACAGTCAATCTGAGAACTCTGGGGGCGGTCAGTCCACAGCGCCCTCTTCTAAACTCGGTCGAGCTCCTGCTCAATCGGGCCCCGGTCGGCCCAAGAATCCGGTCGGCCGCCCCAGCAAACAGCAGCTGCGTCTCAGGGAAACAGAGCGGACGCCCACAACGGACTCCTCTGCGCTGCGCAAACGGAAAGCAACTTTCCAAGAGTCGGACGCCGTCAGCCCGGACAAGAATTGCATGTCCCAGAACAAGGGGCGGCCCCTCATCAGCAAAACGCCACCGTCAGCCTCTCACGGACAAACTAACGGCTCTCTTTCACCCGGAAGCAAGCCGCGTCCCCAGATCACGCCCTCGGACCCCCACGCGCCCTCCTCGTGGGCCTTTAAGAGGACTCACCCCCCGGCCCATCATCCGGCGCCGGACGCTACCCCACACGGCCGAGGAGTGGACTCAGGACTGCACGGCAGGGTGGCCGGCTTTGATCACAAGAGTCTGGGGAAGAAACGCAAGACCAGCAGCTCCTCTCCGCCCTCCAAACCCCACCGCCTGCCCACCTCCCCTCATTCCGGCTTCTATCCCTGGAAGGAAAGCAAAGGGTCGGGACTGTCCATAGGAGGGGAAAAGAAACTCAGCACACAAAAGGTAAGCAAATGTGTGGTTATATCTCTTTCCACTGTAAATCTTGAGCTGATCAGTGTTTAAATGTGAATAAAAGCCTAAATTAAATCTGTGATTGTGGATTAAGTTTGGATTATATCAGTTTTACCTCATTATGGGTGAAATAACCAATTTAAGGTTTATATGTGATCCGTGCTAGCAAAATGAGTTGCAATGAGCACATTTTCAATAAAACGTCACATTCTCTGTTAAAAATAGAGTGTGGTGCTTGCAACGCAAAGGTCATGGGTTCGATTCCCAGGGAAAGTAAGAACTGTTTAGACTGTCAATGTGTTTCCTGAATGCAATGCAAATCGCTTTGGATAAAAGCGTCTCCCAAATTCAGAAATAAATGTAATAATGTATTTGTTAAAATCAGATAAAACATTCCTGACCTGCGCCTGTTTGAAGTTGATGGTCAGCAAGGTAAATTAAGACATCGAGGTTTATAAAGATCCCTAAACAAAATCACCTAGCCACCATTCCTTATAATCCCTGGTAATAACACTAAGTTTGGCACATACCAAGTCAAAAATATTTCAACAATTTTCTTTCTTTCTTCATGCTTCATACATCTAATGTTACATTTTTCCCAACAGTTATCCAAACGTTTAAGTCACAACAGAAAATGTTTGTGTTAACACTCGCCAAGATCTTTTGAAATACAGTAATACCTTGAGATACGAGCATAATCCTTTCCAGAACGGAGCTCGTAACTCGAGTTGCTCGTATCTCAAAAAATAAAATTTTCCAATAAGAAATAACAGAAAAAAAAATTATCCGTTCCGGCCCTCTAAAAACTCCCTTATTAGTGCTAATAACAATGGAAAAATCATGTTTATAATTGCTATAGAGACACACACACACACAAAATTATAGTATATAAGGCTTCCTGTGATATAAAATAAAATGTGGTTTTAATTATGAGTTCTTCCCTTCGAGACAGACGATACAGTAGCGGCTAATGGCGGCATGTGCGGAGGAGGAGGATTACGTAGAATACGCAGATAACACAAACACAATATGGAAAACTCGTGGGAGATGAGTACGGACGTCTACTATGGCGACAAATGTTTGCGCGCGCGCGTAAATTACGTCTGCGAGCGGGTAATAGATTTACACGTGAAAAATGGGAGCCTGCGAGCTCTGCTACGTGTGCGCTTGATCTTCTCTCGACTGCTGTTTTTGCTTACACAAGCACTCTTATTTTAGTTGACGAACACGTGAAGTGAACGAGTGAGGCGCGTGGGCTCCGAGTGCTCGAACACCTAGCGTCGGCGTCTGTGAGCTGCTCGTGTGTCAAATATTTACTCGTATCTCAAAGCAAAAATGAGCTTGAAGGCTTCCTCGTATCTCAAGGTGTTACTGTACTTTAATTCTGTGTATATCGGGACCACGTGTGTAAAAGAGCATGAGCATCAGCATGAGTTTGAAAATCACATTTAATTTAAGACTGAATATTCATAGGGAATTATTAATAACAGCAAAGTTGGAATGCTCTTTACAACAATACCAAACTTGTGCTGAGAGGAAGAGCCGAAAACTTTTTCATTTTTCACTGACAAAGGAAAGATACTTCTCTCGGAAAACACAAATAACGATACTTTTACATGGTTAATTGCTATTTGGAGCATTAGAATCGCTAAACAAGGGCTTAATGAACTCATTTTTGTGAAAACAAACAGTGAAAGCTTGCAATTGACCCTCATTCCAACTCATTTTGCCAACACTGGTCACAAAAACCTACAGAGGGAATCATCCCATTCCCAAAGAACAAGCTTCGAATACATTCAGCTCATTCATATTGGGTGTAAACATATAGCCCTTATTTCCCAAATCATTTAGTCAAATAAATAACTCGTCCAAGTTTAATGTTTAGTACTTATTTTAAAGAATGTATATTTAAAAAAATAAACATTTTCTTCATATTTTAGTTTAGTCAAACTTGTAGGGTTATGGTGCAATTAATTTCATTCCTCTTCCTTTTCATTTAAAGTTTTCCTAATTCGTTATGAAAAGTGTTGTAATTATGTACAAAATCTGTAGATTTCTCTGGCAAGAATGCATTAATATGATAAAAAGTGGAATTAAAAATGTCTTCGAAAAAAGGCTGTATTTTTTTTATAACTTTCTATTCATAAAAGAATCCTTACAAATGTATTATGGTTTCCTTAACCATAAATCAGAAGTATTTTCAACATTGATCAGAAATTTTTCTTGATCAGCAAATCGGCATATCAGAATGATTTCTGAAGGATCATGTTGTTCAGTGTTCGTCACACTGAAAACTGGAGGAATGATCCTGAAAATCCCAGTTCTCAAATATTCAAGTATAAAGCAGTTTAGGATTTAGATGTTGTTTTTAATGTAATTTCAATTGAATGCAGCCTTGGTGAGCATACAAGAGTAAATTCAACAGTCTTACTTGCATTTGCGATGTTGCTTTTATGAGGGGGTTGGGTATAATATGGTTTATTATCATATTAATTGTTTTCTGTTGCCTTTTTCTGCAGCCAAAATTGCACCACTGAGAGTGCCAGCCTTACAAGCCACTAAAAGAGCGAGCCCTTCGAACTCTACCATATAGAACTATGGACGCAGGACTCTGGATGTTTGAATTGTGTGTGTGTGTGTGTGTGTGTGTCTGGATGTGTATGAAACAAAATGGGGGAGTGAATTTCTGTGAATTCAGAAAATACCTCAGAATCTACTGAATAATGCTGCTACGTAAATGTTGTTTATAAAATGGATTAAAATATTCTTTATACTCAGCACTATGTCTGTCCATTTCACTCAGTGTTGTTTTAAAATTTTTAAAGTATATCACATGAAGTCTCGCCAAAATATACATAGCATGCATATTAAATATTTCAGTCAATGAGTTGTTTAAAAAGTAGACTAAATATCATATATATTAGTCTTCGTTTTAACACCATGAATGAAATGTGTATAAATATGCATGTTTTTGTCATACATAGTTGTTTTGTAGGTTTTTACACAAACATTTTGAAATCCTGAATGTTTCTTTTTTTTCCTTTTAAAATCTTTAACTTTTTTTTCAGATTCACTAATCATGGACAGTGGTGTGGCTAACTGTGCAAAAGTTTAAGTTGGTTTTGTCTGTTAAAACAGGTCATCGGTCTATTTCTCACTTTTGAATGTCTTGCGCGTCAATTACTTACTCATAAATATTAAGTAGGTTACTATTACGTATCATGTTTATCCCGAGTATTAAACATACAATGGTGACGTTTCTCGGCCACTGTCCAATGGCGAACACTCGTGTCATGAATATTAATAGTTGTGGTCACGTTGCTTGGTAACCATTTAATCGCAACCATAGGATTTATACGTAGATTCCGCATTCAACCAATCTAGACATTTCTGCCATATTGGAACGGTCTCTCTCTTTCTTTCTCTCTCTCTCAAAAAAATAATGGCACAACATTGCGCAGCTTCGCAAATTAGATAACCTTTCACATGTGAGAATGTGTTGGTTAATGTGTGTTTTTATATGTATTATTGTTATTTACTATGTTAACTTTTTAATGTCTCGTTTGCTGAAGCCTTCGTCTTGTACTGTGTTAGTTTTCCAAAATCCTCTGCTTAAGTCTATTGTAGATATTCTAATATGACTACGGTTGCAGGCGTGCAAACAACTGTACACGTTGACTGTTCCAATATGGCAGACGCGGCTCATAGAAACTGCCCTAAGGAGAATCTAGGTGCGCACATCTATGATCTCAATATTAAATTACAGTCCTTTGCCGTAGTAGGATTCCTATCCAGGAAATGCGTTTCTGAATGCCACTGTCAGCCGCCAAACAGGAATAACAGCTTTCAGCGTCTTTCTAAAACCGAGAGCGTTGACATGTTATGCGTTTCGGTTGTGAAAGCCCCGGATAAATGTGATTTTGTGGAGCTCAGAGGGGTTTGGGGTTGAATGTGAGTCTGTGAGCGGGTGTTCGGGATGCGCTCGTCGGATGTGGAGTACTGCGCGACCGGAGACGGACTCGGGATGCGGGACTTCTGGCTGTATGTGTGGCTGCGCAGAGTCTCTGTGGTCGCGGCGCACATCCTTTCACTCGGCCTGTTCATCATCACATCCATACTGTCCAGACCAGGAACAAGTGAGTTACTTCACTTCTGTTATTTACATCTGCATGTGCATAACCTATTTCATACATATATCTACATGTATACAAATGTTATTTTATTTTGTAAATATATTGCAGTATTGTAAGTCATAATACTGAAATTTAAGTGGCATTTAAATGGTACTTAAAAATGTCATAATACATGTCCAAAAATATGGTAGTGCTGTGGTTCACTAAAAAAGTGTTTATTTAAAATAAACATACTTTTCACAAACAATTCCTGACTGATTAATAATAAACCTCAAGACCTTGATTTAAGAATATATATGAATGAAAGTTTCCGTCATTTCTACACCAAAAGTGGACATTGGTTCCATACTTTGATTAACATAGTAGTACTATGTTTTGGAAGTGCAGTTGTATTTTTATGGTATAATTTTAAATATATTAAAACGTGTACAATAATCCACTATCATGGTATCTCAAAATACATTGATATTATTATTATTATTATATTAATTATTGTTTTGGGGATGTTTTGGATATTTACAATGTTTTTAAATATGTACCATGGTATTTATTTGATATATCAAATCGGAGTACCATGTTAATATCATGGTATTATGAAAATACAAACTATTTATTTTTTGTTACATGTATCATGGTAATTCTATATCAGGAACAGGAACTAATGAGGTTAAGCATATGCAAGGTTTGGTGGTGATAAAATACAAACGAATATAAAGTGTTTCTAAATATGTTGTTGATTTCATTTCAGGTCTGTTCTCTTGGCATCCGTTCTGCATGTCTCTTGGGGTACGTTTTTATATATTCAAATACACAAGATTTTATTCATTCAGAAAGTTCATTATGTTTTTAGCCATAGGGTGATAAAAGTCAGATTTCCTTTTTTTCTAGTCACTCCTGCAGGTTTTAATAATGCAGTGTCTCATTGACGTTCAGCCTCTCAGCGAATGAATAAAATATGTCTTTTGTTAATAATGAATAGAGTGTGCGGAAACACAAAGACCGTGGAATTATCCTCCGCTGCTTTACCATGAGAATCTGATTACACAACCTCGATGACAAACGTGACACATTCTTCTCTTTAATAATGAGGTGTGACAGACGTCATTCTCAGAATCTGACTCATGTACAGTAATTGTCAGATTTCTGACGTCAGTCTTTACCCTATTATTTATTAAAGTAATCATCTTAAATTAGGTATCAATCAAAGCTTAAGCGCTCAAAATTTGTTTTGAATATTGTAGTAAATATATCTGCAAATCATCATAGTAGATTGATTTGTGAAGAATCATGTTACTGAAGACTGGAGAAATGATGCTGAAAATGCAGCTTTGATCACAGGAATAAATTACATTTTAATATATATTCAAATAGAAAAAAATGACTTTGATTGTAATAATATTTCACAATATTACTGATCTGACTGTATTTTTGTATCTTCTTTCACTTTTTAATGAACGTGGTGTTTTACTTTGCATGTCCCCTTAAAACATGTCCTCTCTTCCCTCCTGTCTTAGTTTTGCCTGTGCATGACAGAAGGGATCCTGCTTTTCTCCGCTGAGGTCAGCCCGTTCTGCTTCAAATCCCGTAAGTGGAAGGTCCGGCTGCACTGGGTCTTTCAGGCCCTGCTGCTGGTGTGTGGAGCTACAGGATTCGGTTTCATGGTGGCCAGTAAGAACGTAATGGAGTATCCGCACTTCACCTCCTGGCACAGCCTGCTGGGAGTCACTACGATGGCTGCCACTGTGCTGCAGGCCATGTTCGGCGTCTTACTCCTGTTCCCCAAACTCATCAGCACGTACTCGTTCCCTCGGTGGAGACTGTATCACGCCACCTGCGGCCTGGTGGCATACCTGCTGGCCACCGTCACGGTCATATCTGCCATGTTTACAGACTGGTTTCAGGCTATGGTTACAGGCACAACCTGGTATATCTTTCTAGTTCTCCCCCTTTTTCCTGCCTTAGTGGTGATGAACCAAATCACTAGTGCCTTCCTGCCCAAAAAGAAGATTACTAGCTGAAAGCTAAAGCCTCAAATTAGAGCCAAGCCTTATTTAGGGATCTGGAGCGTTGTTGTAATAAAAAATATATATATTTCAAATAAATGCTGTTCTTTGAACTTTCGATCCTGAAAAATTAAATCACGTTTCCACATTTAAACAGCACAATTGTGTTCAACATTGTGAAATCAGCATATCTGAATGATTTGTGAAGGATCATGTGACACTAAAGATTGGAGGAATGATGCTGAAAATGCAGCTTTGATCTCAGAAATAAATTAAATTTCAAACAATATTCAAATAGAAAAACAATCATTTAAATTGTAATAATATTTCACAATATTACTGATTTTACTGTATTTTTGGACCTTATTTCACCTTTGAATGGTATTATATATTGAGCGATTTCTAAAACGGCAGGAAAATTTTGCAGAATAACCCTAAATGGGAACACGCAACAATTTCCAAAATGTACTTGTGAATGACTTATAAAATGTTCATACTCGCAAAAAAAAAGTTCCTAAATGCATCACACGTTATTATATTTCAATCATGACAACTCTCGGAATAGATTTAAATAGCATTTATTAATGAGAATGGTCTCTAGATAGGTAGTTTGGTGGACTGGTTCTGATATGTTCCTGCATGAGCTAATGCTGAAACATGCGCATAAAGCTGCTGAAAGGAAAGTAGGGAGAACTCCCGGATCTAGGCAAGTGGTGCTGGGGAAGAGGGAGGGCTAGGAACATTTCCCTGGATACTTTAATAGAATAAACAGGGGTGCGTTTCCCAAAAGCGTCGCTAGCCAAATATGGTTTAAAGTTCAGTTGAAGTCTGTTGGTAACGATAGAATTTGTGACCAAATTTGGTCAGCTTTAAGAGAGCCAATCAGCTGCTCGGAAGAGTTTCATGACTGAACTATATACATGTGTATGTGTGTGTACACAAATTTTGCAGGAAATTATGTAATTAATTTCAGTGACGTAATTGCTGACTACTGAGACTGTGTTCTGAAGCACATCCTTGAACATTGCAAATTAGTATATTTCTAATATATTTCTGTTTTTGTAACCTAATAACAAGCAACTGTATTGTTTTTTTGTTTTTTTTACTATGCACTGCTGAATAGGGAGCCTTGTGGTAACAAAATGGCATTTGCATTGCAAGAATATTCTTATTGTATTATAGTAAACTTGTAAATGTTATAGGTATATCATTCCTTTATTTTGAACCCCATCCTTGTGAGTTTTGCATTATTTTAGAGAGCTGTAGTCCTCAACATGACATAAAAACGTTCTTTGTCTGGACTAGGAATGTACTGAGAAAATTTGACTGCATTTCTCAAAATATATTTTTATCATGGCTGATAACAAATATGTTTTGTGTCATTTTAAGAAAACTATGTAAGCTTGAGTCTAACTATAAGCCCTGGTATTATCTGCATCCAATATCGACCAAATAAAATCATTTAAAAATTATAATAATCAATACTGTTATATTGTGCGTATTTTGTTTGGACCGTAAAATGTGCAAATATGATGTTTGCTTTATTTGTAAAGTCAGTATGAGTGTATTTCTTTGCATTATGAGCATCATAACGAGAGATTATTGAATGATCTGTGAAAAACACTAAGACTGTTTGCACTCTTAGGATTTTTTATGCAACTGCACAATGTGGCGAGGTTATACGATTTTAAAGATACGTTCCTATGAATGTTAAAAATGTCTCAGGGTTGTCTATGAATTACAAATCTAATATAATATATTTTCCTCTATAGTGTATGAAATGTATTTGAAGGTTGGTGTGATCTTTCTTATGAATAGTTGTTTCTACTCAATGCTTTGTCAATTTCTATAAAATAAACACAAGCATCATTTCCAAAAAGACTTGTCACATGTTTTATCTGCTCACGTCATACTTATGATAAAAAGTCATTTGATGTTTCTACAAAGATAATGTTTTCTTAGACAAACATTCCCACGATTTATTTAAAATTGCATTCGTCAGATTTATACAGATGTAGAAACTAAATGTTAAACAGCTTTTAGCAGGAAAACAAGACTGTTTGCAGTTGAGACCGTAAAAGAATAGTAAAACTTTTTGAGATGATCAAATACAAAAATCATCTCTGAACATGATGGAGGTAGATACTGTTTTGTAAAATGATTTTTTTTTACTTTTAAAATCAGTTTGTGCTTGTCAGAACAAATAAATAAAGACACCAAAACATAATTCACAATGCAATGCAGTGAAAGAGCTTCATCTTGAGCTATTTTTAAGATGGATTTTGTACGCTTGTATTCGCGTAGCCTCTTCCAGGAGAGTTTGAAGGCTAAAGCCTTTGTGTAATCCAGTGGAAAAATGATTGGCATGATCATAAACTCACGTGCTTCACTGACCCTCTTCACAGATGAGTGTGACTGTGCCGTTCAGAAGGTCTTCCATGCTCACGGCTACGATTCCAGATCCGCTGGGAGTTTCCTGCTGATCACCCAGAGCGACGAACACCTGCGGCGACTCCTCGGTCCGGGATTGGTCGAGGCTAATCACTTGCTCTGCCTCTTGACCGACTGAATCCTCACACTTAAGCACCTGGAAAGGGTCAAGAAAACCTCAGTAAAGCCTCTTCTGTTGACAAGGAGGAACTATGTAGAGAGATTTTAGGCTGTTTTGCGTTCCTCAACTTGTCTTCTTTCAGACTAGTGGAAATAAAACATACAACAAGTGTTTATTTAAATGCACTTGATCTATTTGCATCTGTAGATTTAAATTACAATACAAACCATTGTATAAGATGAGTTTTTTCCCCCATGCACTGAGCCAGAAATCTCCATTTCGGTAGCACTTAATATACAGCAAACGTTTCTGGTTTATTCCTATTTATTAAGATTTTTACAGAAAACATATATTTTAGATTTTTTGTTGTTGACAGTACTTTCACTGATAAAGAGAGATGCCCTCTGTAAAAACCTTTAACTCTAATATGTCAACAAAATTAAAAAATAAATTTAAGAGCAATAATCCAGTGTTCAGATTTCTTCCGATTAGTGCGTATTTAATTAGATAATGATTCATTTGCATATTAAAATACAAAATTTCATAATACAATGTTGTGTCTTGCCTTAAACATTGCAAATATCATTTAGTATATTGGACATTTTGTGGAAAACAGTATGATATTGATATAAAAGTTTTTATTTACTAAGTAGATGTTCTGCAAAAATACAAAATATTTTTTCATTAAACCATTGACCTTATTCACCTGTTGTGACTTGCCTTTAAGTTAAATTAACACAATATTTTGAGCATTTGGTGTGAAACCTTGACTAAAACCAAAGAAATATCACAGGAAATTGCTATAGAAGAGTAAAATATGATCCTTTAAACTTTAATTGCACTGCAGATTAAATAAATGTTCTCTTCCCACAAATAAAAGCAGATTTTTGGTCAATGTGTGAGATGTGTGGCGTCACCGTTTGAGAACTGGAGGCCTGTGTGTGCTCGTCCTCTTGCATGAGCTGCAGGTGTTTGGACAGGAAGTGCTGCTGGAACTCAGGCTCTGAGGGGAAGTGCAGAGAGCAGACCACACAGCTGAACACAGACTGACCGCCGCAGACGTGCTGCTGCAGCTCCTGCTCGCTCGTCAGAGTGCTGTCACAGTTCACACACTTCCACAGGCGCACTTCTGAACAACACACACACACACAATCAATACTGGTACATCGTAACAGTATCAATGGTTAGTTAGTGGTCATTCCTTACCGGTGTGATTGGTGATCTGGTGTTTTAACAGACTGTTTCGGTTGCTAAATGCTTTGTCACACTTGTCGCAGCGCAGCAGAGCTTTGATGGGTTTGTTGCCCTGGGCAGAGACGCTCTCGGGGTGGGCAGTGCGATTGTGGTACCACAGACCGGAGAGCGTCTGAAATGGAGGACATAGAAAGTAAATGGTAACAATGTTTATTTAGAATAAAAGTATTTATGTGTGTAGGTTTAGCCTAACCTAACCTAACATTCATCAAATAATATTGGAAAACAACTCACAGTTTCCAATCCCCAAAATATTATTATTATTAACATTGTTAATAAGAAATGTTGCTTAAGCTGCAGTGATGACGCTGAAAATTCAGCTTTGCATCACAGGAATAAATTACATTTCAAAATAAATTAAAATAGAAAACAGTTATTTTAAATTGTAATTCTATTTCACAATGTTACTGTTATTAATGTATTTTTGATCAAATATTTACAAAGCAGAAGAGACTTCAAAAAATCTACCGACCCCAAATTTTTTAACAGGAATGTACATTAAATTAAATTATATTATATTATATTATATGCTTTGGTTGAAAAGGGTCTTTATTTAATAAAAAACTAAATAATAAAATAAATAATAAAAAACATACTTTTATGCTTAGCTTAAAGGGATAAGTTACTTGTACCGCAAAATGAAAACGCAAAACCCATAATTCAAACATTCTTCTGCTGTACCCATATTCAAAATATCTTCTTTTGTGATTAGCAGAAAAGAGAAACTCATACAGGTTTGCAACATGACAGAATGTTAATTTTTGGGTGAACTATCCCTTTAAATGTCAAACTATATTTTGAGGTCACTGTATTTGTTTGTTTCATTGCCATCTGAGCAAATTTCACAAAAAGAGTTTCACAATTTTCAACTGGAGAGAAATACTCTCTGAATTATAATCCGACAAATCAAGTGTACGGTACTTGCCTGATAGGCCTTTTTGCACATCTTGCAGCTGTAGGGTTTGCTGCCGTCATGAATGTTCATGTGTTTCTCCAGATTGGCTTCACTGTTGAAGATCTTGCTGCACTCGGGACACTGGTGCAGCTCTTTGGGATGCACCTCCTGGATGTGCTGTCGGAGCTCGTCCAGCGAAGAGAAACTCACCCGGCATTTCTGGCAGTCATGAGGTTCTGTAATGTCTAACGGGACAGAGAAGAAGTTTAGCTTGCGTTTATTAGAGAGTGAGATATATATCACGTGACTCATGCTTACTGTGAAAGTTCTGGAGATGGACGGAGAGTCCATTGGCTTGTTTGAAGCCTTTCCCGCATTCCCTGCAGACGTAGGGTTTGTCTCCCGTGTGCGTGCGGACGTGGCGCGTCAGTTCGATGGACTGCGCGAATGAGGCTGAACAGTACTGACAGCAGTACATTTTACCTGCAAATGCAGAATTCACAGAATGTGGTCATGCTGGTTTCCACACGAAAGCCTGATTTAATCATTGAAGCCATCCCACCCTCAGCATGCTTCTTCTTGGTGTGGTATGACAGAGCGGCGGCCACAGAAAAGCTCATGTCACAGTGTTTGCAGTGGAAGGGTTTTTCTCCCGTGTGAAGACGCATGTGGTTCTTCAGAGACGAGGTGGCGGCAAACTTCGCCCCGCACTCCTCGCACGCGTACGGCCTCTCCTCGAAATGCTCCGTGCGTTTATGATACAAAAGACCTGAAAGGTATTGAAATCATAAAACTGTGCTGATGTGATTCGTGTCTAAGGTTCATTTTTATCTCAGACATCAACAGACCATAAAAAAAGTAGTGGTTACAATTTATTTTAAGGTGACAGTTACATTGTACTCAAATACGTACTGAGTAATATAACTTTACTTTAGACTTACAGTTTGTTGCTTGTAATTATGTATCATTTACTGTTATTACTATAGTAAATACATGTAGTAACATGTACATCGCTTTAAAATAAAGTGTTTTTATTGTATTTTTGGAGATGGAGATTGCAATATTTTCACAACATTTTCATATACCAGTGAAATTGAATCATGATACACTTGATATTTAATTATTATTACAACAAATAACATTAGTATACATTATTATAAAATAATGTTTTAAATAAACAAGCATTTTCATAAGTATATTAGCTTTTAGCATATTATGTAATAGCATACTAGCTATTAGATCATATTAATAATTTTTTTATACATTTATATTAGTAATTAAATATTATTTTTGTTTTTATTATTATTATTATTGGCGGTTTATTAATAATTAATAACATAAATGTTAAACAAATATGATAAACAAGTGTTTTCATTAGCATATTAGTTTAATAATATTATTATCAATTACTTTTATTAGTAATTCATTATTGTTGCAGTTTATTATTTAACAACATTTATATTATTATTTTATTCTAATAACAACAGTTTATTAAAGTTGAATAACAACATTATTGTTATTATTATTAGTTTGGTAATTAATAATATAAAAATTGTTATATTAAATTTTAACTTTGACAACAATAATTATCATTATTATTATTATTGTTGCTGTTGTTATTAAAGTTAAATATAAATATTATTATACTACTAATTACAAAATAAACACCATAATGGAGATTAAATTATAATTTATAAGAGAAGACGAATGGAATCAAGACCAATCGAATCTGAGCACCACAGCTCAACATTTCTGGAGTGCATACATTAACAACCAGTGTTTCCTGTCTTGAAAACAATCATCACCCACCTGAAGAGTGTTTGAAAGTCTTGTCGCACATGTCACATGGTACTTGTTCGGTCTTCCTCTTCTTCGGCGGGGGGCCGCCGTGGGCTTCCACGCAGTGCTGGTGAAGACTCTTGAGCGTTGGAAACGGCTTTGAACACTCAGAGCAGCGCTGCTCCTTCCCCGGTGCGAGGGCACAGCCTTTCTTATGCTTTATCAGACGGCACTTATAGTCAAACATTTTACTGCACCACTCGCAGCGGTTAGACACAGGCACAGCCTTCCTTCTGTCTTTTGTTTTGGAGTCTTCCCCGTCATCTTCCTCAGAGTCTGCAGTTGATCCTTCTCGCTCAACCTCAGATTTTGCAGGACAGTCAGAATCTGACAAAGGCCCTATTTTGAAGATAGAACGTTAAAAATATATTAATATTAGTATATATAATATACACAAATTCTTTCCTGTAGCTCAATCAGTAGAACATTGGTGCTTGCAACGCCAAGGTCATGGGTTCGATCCCAGGGAAAGCAAGAACGCATTCAATGTGTTGCTTGAATGCATAAATGTAAAACATTTCAACAGATGTTTTTAAAAGTGAAACTATCATATCATCACATGGAGAGGAATATCTATGTTCTGTGAAGCCCTTCACCGGTGTGTTTGAGGTGTTTCAGGAGAGGGGTCAGCTGAGGGAAGTTCTGCTGGTTGGCAGACAGCAGCTGGCACAGTGAACTGGCAAACTCTGAGTCCTGATTCAAAACTCTCTGGACAGTCTGCTGTACTGACTCCAGCTCCCCATCGGCTCTCCGACAGCTCTGGAGGAACTAGCACACAAGTAAATAACGTTATGTAACAGTTTTATTTGCTGTAAAAAAAAAAAATCTTGGAGATACAAAGGAATGCATAATTTCTATTTTATATTACACCGAAAACCTGTGAGGTGTGGACTAATATTACCCACAACCCCTTGTGTTGCAAAGACTTTCTGTTGATGAACGCAAGGTCACAATATAATATATAGAGCTGCTTGTACTGTAAAGCTGCTTTGAAACAATTTCTATTGTAAAAAGTGCTATATAAATAAAGGTGACTTGACAATGTCTTACTACATACTCAAAGTATGTAGCTTGGCAGCGAATTATACTTTAAATATAAGTACTTACTGTTCAAAAGTGTGGGGTCAAGTATGATTATTGCGTTTTTATCCAACAAGTTTGCTTTAAATTAATCAAAAGTGAGAGTAAAGACTTTTATAATGTTACAAAACATTTCTATTTCAAATAAACGCTGTTTATCCTGAAACCGTGAATAAAAATTAAGCAGCACAACTGAGCGCCAAAAGCTGAAAATTCATCTTTCTCATTAAAAGAATAAATAGATTACTTAATTTAATATTTTTAAACGTAGGACCATCATTTTACTATATTGTCCAACTTTTCTTACCTCAGCAAATCGCTGTGTTGCGTGATCCGTTGCGTCCAGACCCTGTTCGAGCAGGGTAATGTCACTGACCGTCTCCAGAATGAGTGATTTGTGCTGGAAGAGCACGCCTATGTCTTTAACTATAAAAACAAAACATTGAAATATATTTTTGGTGAACAAAGCAATGGTGTTCATTTACCTAATAAAGGATTTTTCACACATTCAGAGTGAATCAGACATTTAAAAGCCGTTTGACTCACTGGTTTGGAGAAGTTTTTGTGCGTCTGGGTTCTCCTTGACCTCCTGCATGAGGAGCCCCAGCTCTGGACTGTGTGTCTCTGTCCACAGGAGAAGCCTCCATACAGTCACCGCTTGCAGTGAGCCGTCCGATGCTGCAGATATCAGTCTTTCAACCACTTTTCCTTCTCCTTTTCCTCCAAGCAGGGCTTCAATACACTGAATGGACACAATTCTGTTAAAAATTATTCCTTGCATTGAATCCACTTCTAAAAAGGGATTTTGTAATGCAACACAAGTACCTCTCTCTCGTTTGCAAGCATGTCAGGACCCGTTTTAAGGCTCTGTTCGATGAGCTGGAGGTCAAGGTTCAGCTCCATGAGTCTGTTCTGATATATTCTCAACAAATCCATCCCACTGCTGTCTTCTGCTGTGTTACCCGAAACATCAGGAATGTTAGCTGGAGGAACATGCGTTGTGATGAAACGGTTCAGAGGTTATTGCAATGCATACCTTTCAGGGCCTGCAGAAGCCGAAGCAGATGGGAGGAGCTTTCCTTCATCTCATGGAGAAGCATCAGAAACGTTTCTTCACTTATGGTCTTCTCTCTGAGTTTACATAACAAGCTTTCCACCACCTCCACAGACGATGGAGCAGAACAGCACTGCAGCACTGCCTTGAGAAGAACACACACGTACACTACTATTACTAAGGTTAAAAAAGAAAGAATTTACATTGTTTCAAAAGATCTACTTAGGATAAATGCTGCTTTTGAGCTATCATGTATTCCTCAAAAATATTAAGCAGCACAACTATTTCCAACATTGGTAATAAGAAGAAAAAAATATAAATTAGCATATTTTAATGATCATTTGACACTGAAGACTGGAGTAATGTTGCTGAAAATTCAGCTTTGATCACAGTAATAAATAATTTTTAAATAATAAATAATTTTTAAAAACATTAAAATAGAAGACAATTTTAAACTGTAATAATATTAAAAAATGTTTTCATTATATATTTCACTATATTTTTACACTAATCAAGAACTGATTAGAATATTAATGTGTTTCTTGAATGCAATGTAAGTCGCTTTGGATAAAAGCGTCTGCCAAATGCATAAATGTAAATGTATATTTGTAATGAAATAAACGTAACCATGGTAAGCATAAGTTCAGAATTATAAAAAAAATCCAATCCTGAAACTTTTTAATGTAGAATATAAATAAATAAATATATATATATATAGATAGATAGATAGATAGATAGATAGATAGATAGATAGATAGATAGATAGATAGATAGATAGATCGATCGATAGATATGTGTGTGTGCATGCTAATTACTGCATACTATAAAAAACTACAAGGGCCACTACAAATGTACCTCTTTTTCCACATCATTGGAACATCTGCTCACTGCACTGGTCAGAAGCTCTGAGAGGTTGTTGACGCGGGAGAGGTGTTGAGTTAGTTCTGATCCGTGGTCTAAAAGCCCAGCAGAGCACCGGACACCTGCTGCAGGATCTGTGCACAAACAGATCACAGGACAAGTTGTACAATCACTCAACGTCGAGCTAATTCTGCTTTAAATATTTAGTCATTTTCATATCCTTTTAACATCCACATGATTGCTCACGTTCACCCAGGTCCGTTTACCTTTTGGCTCGGGGCAGATTTCATTTCCCTGCTCTTCCAGGACTGATCCTGGATCAGGATTTAAACATTTGAGCTGTTCTAACAAAGGAAGGACTGTGTGAGCTGATAGAACTCTCTCAACTTTCACAAGATTTAACAGCCGCTGGTAAATTTCTTCTGGAGATGGATCTCCTCTGAAGCTCTCCAGTATGACCTGCAGAAGATCAGGGGGCAGATCTGAATACAATATTACATTTGAATTGTTAAATGGAGTCCTAAATGCTTCTTTAGGTTATTAACATATGTTAAGAAGTCAATTATCAGTTACATACACTGGTAGCCAAAAGTCTGAAATATATATAAAAACTATTTTTAAGTCTCTTTTGCTCAGCAAGGATACATTAATTTGATTTTAAAAAAACACATTAAAAACAGAAATATTTTGAGAAATTATTTCAGTTTAAAATAACTGTTTTCTATTGTAATATATTTTGAAATGTAATTTATTCCTCTGATATCAATGCTATATTTTCAGCATCATTCCTCCAGTCTTCAGTGTCACATGATCCTTCAGAAATCATTCTAATATTCTGCTCATGAAACATTTCGTATTATTATTAATGTTGAAAATTATTAATGTTGTTAAATTATTAAAATTATTAATGCTGAATATTATTAATTTTGAAAGCATAATATTTTTGTGGAAACTGTGATACCCAACCCAGTAAACGTTTGGGGTAACGCATATAAAAATAGAAATCAAAACTTTTATTCAATAAGGATGAATTAAAATAATTCAAGTGACAATAAACACATTTATGATGTTAGAAAAGATTTCTATTCCAAATAAAAGCTGTTCTTTTGACAAAGAATCATGAAAAAGCAGTTACAGTTTCCACATAAATATTAAGCTGTTTTCAACATTGATAATAATAAGAAATGTTTCATGAGCAGAATATTAGAACGTTGTGCTGCTGATTTCAACATTAATATTACAATATTAGGAACCATAATTAATAATTGAGCACTAATAATAATTTATCCATAAATTGGCATATTAGAATGATTTCTGATTTGAGTAATAACTGCTAAACATTAAAACTTTCCGTCACAGGAATAAAAAGCATGTTAAAATAACATAATTAAACAAAAAGTTATTTAACAGTTATATAAAACAAATAATATTTTATAATGTCACTGTTTTTAGATCAAATAAATTCAGCTTTGGTTCTTTCAAAAACATAAAAAAACACTCTTTTTTAACGACTATTTTTACCTGTCGCTCCTCCGTGGAGATTGTATCCCAGATCTCAAGAACCTTAATATATGATCGTCCACATTGAAGGATCTTTGTGATGCCAGCTTGATTTTGAGCGATCAGCTCAACTGCACTGTCCTCTGAACATAGAAATAAACATAAGTCACACAAAACCCTTGACAAAATACGTGATCTCAATCCATTTATTAGTCAATCTTTTACCTTGTAAACTCTTTGTATCTCTTTTAAGCCGTTCAGACTGCTCCTCAAGACAGTCCCGTTTTATTACTTGAGGGTTCACCGACTCAGACTTCATTTCCACAGGAGATTGCTTCATGAGGTCAGTGAGGATGTTCTTACAGCCAACAGCCACATCAAACATCTGCAGGCTGTCGGCGGCGGCTATGAGTCGGGTGAAGTTGTGCTTGCCGGGAGGAAGTTTTCCAGTGTACACCATGTCCAGAAGAGAGGAAAACTCTTGAGAGGACAGTAAATCTGTGTCGATGGAGATGCTGTCAGAGCCTTCCAGAACAGATTTAAATAGCATGCTGGAGGCAGCCAGCACTAGTTTGTGAGCGGGGTGGGGGGTCTCACCCACCAGGATGGAGCAGTCGCAGAACTCGTTCTCCTTTCGTAAAGCGTGCAGTTGCTGCATGAGCTGTCGACTGTAGTTTGGGAGCTCCATCTTGGATCTGTAGAGGTGGACAAGAAGAAAACACAGAAAGCATGAACAGTTTATGCTTAAAACAAGAGAAAAAAATAAAAACTAGTTTTACAATTCATTTTTCTTCCCCCAATGAAAGTTTTTTTAGTTGTTTAAAGGAGAAACACTTCATTTTGATAGGATTTTTATGAAAACAAGACTTAAAAGCCAATTTGCTTCTCAAGTAAATGCATTTTGTCTTAAGAATTTTAAGATAATTGTACTAGAAAAAGGTAGTTTATGATTAAAAATGAAAAAGTCATTAGGGTTAGAAAAATATTCTCCCTTCAAATTAAGTTTTTTTCTTACCCTATCGACACGTTTTTCTCTCTCTTTCTCTCGTTTTCACTTATTTTTTCAGGACAAAAGACAATATCCTATGCATTTTCCTTCCCAGTATATTGATTTAAGAATTTCTATATTTTTGTGATAGTTTTTTATTATTGCTTAATGCTCTGGAAGACAAGTTTTGAGAAAAAAACATCAGTGCAACTTAATGCAAAAAAAGATGACCCAAACATTATTTTTGATTGAAACCTTCCTATTCTATCCCTAAATAAAGTAGAAAAGTATCTTGACCAAGATCTACTCGTGCACAATGACTATAAGTTTCACAACATCTCATATTTCATAAATTCTCTTAAAGCATAAAATACTGTAGACAAAATGTAAACAAACACAATAGATGAAGTGTCTTTACAACTGAAGGGGAGACATTTTAGCCTGTTTATTCAAAGTATAAGATCAAAAAACAAAAATACATAATATACAACAATTTAGAAGGCATATCAAGAGCAGTTAGTGGATTTTTAACTTAAATATTTAGCTAAATGTGATGCCATAAACCCATGCAATGAGGGACTAAGCATGTTTGGCTAAGCTCACATGCTATAATGCTAATAAAAAATAAATAAAAGCAGCAAAAAGTACAAATAGCACAATATTAGAGGCAAATGATTGTGCTTCACACAACTAAACACTTCCCCTTTACCTTTAAATTCAAAAGATCCGGCTCTTTATTTAAACTCCTTCGAATGACAACATTTCGCCGCGCAATAAAGATTCAGCCCAAAACAGTGCATCACTGCGCAGGCGCGTGAAGATTGGGATCGCGGAGATAATTCAATGCGCATGCGCGTCAAGACTTGCGGTACCTTTACACGCATGCGTATAACGAACAGATGGTTTTAAGGATTATTAGAAACAAAATAACGCTCCTCCATAGACATCAGTCACCTCGTCACGTACATGCATCCCAGAAGCTTCGCTGAATAAATGCACTACCAACATGTTTATTTTATTTTTTTAATAAAAACCTATTAATTCTATGAAAATCCCCTTTATTGCATTTGAGCTGTGTATTTCATATTTTGTTGTATATTTATACACATACAGGTTTAATAATTGTAAATCAGCCCACACAAATGTTTAATAAATTAAATTAACCTCTTGGGTTGTGATCTGCAAAAATAACTTAATTCAAACAACTCAGTCATTTCAATTCATACAATTTTATAGAATATGTTTTTGCATAATATACAGGTAGTTGTAATGTAATTTTTATTTTCAAAATATTTGATGCAACAACAAAAAAATCATCTTTTTAAAGATGCTATCATCTTACTGCAAATGAACAGAGTAAAAAAGTACATGTGAATATTCCATAAAAAAGGAGGGAAAAAAGGGGGGTGGTGTGCTTTTTATACATGCTATGACTAAGTTGGGAACACAGATTTATTTGCATGTTAATTAAAATTGTGTAATGAGTCTTACAGTATTACATCTTTCATAACAGCTGAGAGATTGCATGTAAAGTTTGGCATATTAAAGTTTTTCAATGCAGGTTAAATACATGCACTGCTATTTAATAGTTACAGTAGTATAGATACAAAATATAAACATCTTTTATCATATCAGTCAGTATGATTTTTTTTTTTTTTGCACTGGGTCTGAAGACTGATTAGACCAGAAATACAAGAGTAACAGGAATATGTGCATTCCTACAACAAACACACTTTAAGAAAAATGTAATATTTATATAAACATTCCTACGAAAGCAATCTCTGCAGTTGTTCTACACATAAAAAACACATATGAAGATGTAAAAAGAATATTTATTGCCCATATGAAAGAACATACAGAAAAGTTCACACAAAGGCCTGCTAAACATTTCAAGTAGCAGAACACGTCTAACTATTTAGCAATGCTGTAATATTTCCACTTTGTGAAATGTCTCCTATTAATGCTCATCTTTCTAGACTTTTCTTCACTGCTGTATTTTGATGAGGTTATTTACATGAATGAAACGAAGACTAAATATGTTTGTTTTTTTAATATTCAAGTTGCTCATGCATTCTTAAATATGTACGAGCTCTATTGCAGTGCCATCACAAGCTTCTTTTCAACAAAGGATTTACAGAGACTCACACACAAAATATGATCAGACCATAATCTCTGAACATGACATTGCAACAAACAAGGAGGAATTCAGATTTTCCATGAAATGGAACGTCCTTTGAGGAAATCTTGACCCGTATTTTTCACAGTCATGGTAAGCACGACCACAAAACCTTGCAGAATGCATCAACATCTTTCAATATTAAAAGCCAGCACAATGGTTTAAAGCAAAAAGACACTTTTGAAGTTGTTGCAACATTCAAAAACAAATTAAAAAAAGACACAAAAAATCATCCCAAGAACAAATATCTATGTGTAATTCAAGCTTTATCCTTGCTCAGTCATTGTCAGCATTGTCCCACATCTGAAGCCTCCATCAGTGTCCTAATAGTCCAGTGCCTGAACAAAAGAAACAAATACAGAAGAATATGTTTGATAATATCATGACTCTCACTCAATGTTATTAAATCTGAAAAAATGCATGTCAGAAATTACTCAAATATTGAACTCATACCTTTAAATCCTTCTTCAGGCATACAGACTACAAAAAAAATAAAAAATGTATACTCAGCATTAAAAAAAATGCAGACGATTGAATGTTTGAACCGAGTAAGAGAATTTAAACTGCCGTAAACAGCACTTACCTTGATAAACATCATCCATTGCAGCATAATCAGCAATGGGTTCATCAGCCTGGAGAGAGAAAAACTCGTTTTAAGAAGTTTTACAAAAATCTACCACTTAGCAACTACTATAAGTATTTAATAATCGTATATCAGTGGTAAATAATCATTTAAATACATTACAATTGAAACCAGTTACTTTAAATTGTAATAATATTTCACAATATTACTGTTTTTATTGTATTTTTAATCAAATAATGCAGATTTGGTAAGCAAAAGAGACTTCTTAGCGACCCCGACCATTTGAATGGTAGTGTATTCCACCCCAAAAAGGATTTAGGCTGCTCATTATGTTTTGAAATACAGCCAATTACAGCCAAAGCTGAGAGTTGTACCTTAAGGCAAATGATGCTCTCTGGGATGACCCCGAGACTTCCTAGTGTGGCGGAGTCGTCTGTTAAACAGCGTCCGTCTATGGAAAGGTTTTGGTCGAATGGAGCCACAGAGAATGCATGCATGATCTGTGGACGCAGGTACTTCAGATAAGACAACATGCGGCATCAAATAAAATCAAAATCCTTCATTTTCGCTGTACTAACAGACCTGGATCTTTAGCTCTTTGAGTGTCTGGTTGGCAGAGACGATGAGGGCTTTCTCTCCACGGAGTTTCCTGTGCCTTGTGCTTCTCCTGATGCCCGACTTGGAGGAAGAGGCAATAGCGGGCGTAGAGAGAGATGCGGTCTCGTTCAGCTTCTGCCGTTTAGCTCCACCCTCAGACTGATGTAAAGAAGGGAGCTTGAGCCATAGATAGATAGATAGATAGATAGATAGATAGATAGATAGATAGATAGATAGATGGATAATCAAGTAGACAGATGGATAGTTAGACAGACAGATGGACGGACAGATATTTGTGTAGTTGCATAGACAGTCAGACAGGCTGGACTTGGATAGATAGGTAAATAGATGGATAGTCAGAGATAAAGACATACAAAGATGGATAAACAGTCAGATAGTCAGTAGATAGATGGAAAGTCAGATGGATAGACAAAGAAAGAAATATAGATGAAGATATGTATAGACAGAGGGATATTGATATGAATAGACAGTCGGACAGACAGGCAAATAGATGAATAGTCAGATATTTGGATACAGGGACAGACCGATGGATAGTCAGTTAAATAGACAGATTAGGCTAGATAGAAAATTAGAAAGATGGATGGTCAGACAAACAGACAGATAGATAGATAGATCAAAAGTACCTGACTAAAGTCTGGATCTTTCTCTCCATCTATCTTTGGCTCTTCTCTTTCGTCCTCGACATCTGACCCACTCACACTGAACTCAGGGGCAGATTCCTTAATCATCTATAACAGAGAAAGGAAAGGGCACATGTAAGTTATTCCTGCTAGTACAATGGTAATGATTGGGGTTAAACTGAGAACACGTGGTCATGCAAACACTCACCATTTTCTTGTCAATGACTTTGCGAACGTACACAGTGGCCTGTGCGTACTCCCTCATGTCCCTCTGCTGCTGGAAAATAAAGCCCTCTCTGCATTCTCGACACAAATCTGAGACCACAAACACATCCTCACATTAAACACAACATCTGTTTGAGCGACCTCGAATGAACGACTCACTGTTTATCTCACCTGGATGAGTCTGGTATTGTACATTGCCATTGTCTTGCGTTTTATCATAAATCCGATATATGGAGATCTCCTTATCCACCAGAAACATTTTACTGATCACCTCCCATTCAGCAGGCCAGAGAAGAGCTATACTGTGCATTGACAGACACAAGAGTTGCTCTTAATGTGGGTAGTTGATGAATAATGCGCTCGTGGTTTATCAACATTTTCGGTTAAAATGTACAGGTACAAGGAAAAGTACATAAAGTTTGGGATAAATAAGATCTTTTCTCTTGAAAAGCGAAAAACAGTACTGTATTTTCCTGCATATAACCCGCGGGTTATATCAGTTTTTTTTAACCCCGTAGGGGTGCGGGTTATATACGGGTATGGGCTATATCGCACATTTTTTACACGTAATGATATTTCAATACATTTGTTACGTCTCTAAGGACGTAAGTTTTTTTTGCGGTATTTTCTTTCTGTTTTTCTTTCTTGCGAGGGTTGTCGTCTCTGGCGCTTGTACTGTCACTCAGACAGCTGGCGCTGATAGGCTGTCTGACCTGTCAATCATGCAAGACGACGTGATTGGCTGTGCTGCATGAGGGCGGGCTCTTCTCCTCTCATCCGATGATCAACACCTGTAGAATCGCTTCTTAAGGGACGTGCTGCTTTTTCTTTTGATTCTGACTTGTGTTTGTTTTCTTATGGTTTGAATTTCGCGCACAAGCACTGTGTACTGAGCCTGAACAGTTATGGATAATTGACGTCATGCGCGCAACATTTGAAATTCGAAATGTGAACCTACAAAAAAGTTCATCAATCTATGGGTGCGGGTTATATAAAGGTGCGATTAATTTTATTTATTTTTTCCCAAAACCCCACGGGCTATATGAGGGTACGGATTATCTGCGTCTGCGGGTTATATGCGGGGAAAATACGGTAATATTTCAGTAATTGTGATAGTGTACAAAAATATTTACATGTAAAAATGTAATACTATTATTGTTACTATTATGCATAAAAACAAGCAAAAATAATATATCTTTATGTAAAAAAAACAGACACACACATATATAAAAAAGTTGTATACAATAATGCACATGAAAACTATTTCTGATATTAGTAATTAAAAGCTGATTATTATCATCACTGCAGGACACTGAGAGGTCAGGACTGGGCAACTCACTGTTGGGCGTCTCCTTGCAGCATGGAGTCATACGTGAACATGAAGCCTGCGTGAGGGCAGAGCAGGATACTGTTCCCCACATTGGACACTGGGTTACTCTTTGCTGGCCTCCTGTGGTGCGATCAGGTATAACAGAAGACATTATAATAATTTGAAAGCAAAATAATTTTAGTGATTAAATTTTGCTTCCCCATTACCTGATAAATTTCCTCCACTCTTCTACAAAGTAAAGGGGCACAATGTATAGAACATCTGTGTCCTAAAACACAATTCAAAGTAAAGTTAGTGAGCTAAAAATAAGAATGAAATACTGATGTATTCACCTTCTCTAGTAGAAGACATCTGAATTATTCAAAACATCAAGGAGAAAAAGTGAAAATGCCTGTGGCCATTTTTGCAGCGTCGGCCGGTTTTTCTCCTGGAAGAGGTTGAGAAGAGAGGTCTTCTGTTCATTAGCCATCATTCTGTTCAAAGCCTCGTTCTCTTTCCCTTCCCTTTCCAGCCTCTGAAAGACACAGTACATCTTAAAAACTTATTCGACTTTTCTGATCACAACGTTTTGAGCGTCCACAACACCTTTAACCATGATAGCTGTGCTAACTGATCGATCTGTTACCATGCACTGCTGACAGGGCTCGTGAAGTTGCGTGAACTCCGGCGCTTTGGGGAAATACACCCGCAGTTTATTCCACACCTCTGCAGAAACCAGCCGCCGGTCATTCTCCAGTATACTCAGACCACCTGCGGGAGAAAGAGAAAGACAAACACCAGGCTTGCTAATGAACACTTTCAAATTTGTATTATTAAACCTTTCAGCTGCATCATTAAATATTGAAAATGTTTCATTTAGTTTTCAGTTCATCAAGAAAAAACAAACCATGATAACAGAGAATGTCTTCATTAAAGTTCTTCATCTCTTCCCCATCCCTGTCGTCATCTACTTTAACTCCATCAGCTAACAAAGAGAGAAAAAGATGATAAATACATTCGACCTAAAGTAAGACTTAAAGCAGAAAATCATTTGTAAACTTCTATACCTTTAGCTCCCGGACTGCTACTTTTCTCTCCATTAATTTTACTGTTGTTGTGTTTGGTTTCCTCCTCATCCTCCTCTAGCTGGTCTAAAGCCAATTGTCTCCAACTCCTTAGAGAAGCCTTACCGATCCAGAACCCCGATTCATCACTAAATACATCATATAAGCATCATCAAACATCTAACGACTGCAGTAGATCCATTTAAAGAAGCAGCTGATTCAGTACCTTTTCAAAGAAGCTTTGGCAAAATTTGTGACCTCTTTGTAATCTTCATTTAGCTGGTTTTTCAGTCTGATCACCCGACATCGCTGAGTGACACAGTCTCTGCAGAGGTATGACCCTAAACACCATCCAGGATGAATGAATATGTTGAACAGAACCGTAATGAATGATTTAAGGAGAGGTTTGACAAAAGAAACCCTTACGGTCTAGTCTGGGACCTCCTCCATAACGGTCGAAAAGGAGATCGGCAGCTTTCAAGGATATTCTTTTGGCCTCGCCAATCTTGTCTGGGTGCAGTTTGCCATGGGAACACAGGAACTGGCTGTTGTCAATTTCCTTGATGGCTGTGGAGTCATCAAGCCATTTCTTCAGCCACTCCAGAGGCACAAACTCATATAACTGGCCTGAAAACACAAAAGGAGCCCAGACATTGATTCCTTATTAAAAAATGTACAAAGACAAAAGCCTTACCGTTCAAAAGTTTGGAGTTAATATGACTTTTTTTCACTTCAACTTTAATTCACACACTGAATTGAGCAAAAGAGACAGACAAGACTTTTACATTGTTACTATAGATTTCTATTTCAAATAAAATTCTGTTCTTTTGAACTTCGTACTCAAAGAATCAAGAATATTTCACAATGTTACTGTATTTACTCTATATTTTATTAAATAAAGCACTTTGTTCAAAACTATCAAAAAAAATCGTACAGACCCCAAACTTTTGAACGGTAGAATAAATTGAACAGCAAAATGTTCAAGAGTTTATAAAAGGGAGATTGAACAGTTTATATTGTCAGAGAAACTGATGCACGGGGCATTTTTACGGACCGTCTTCCGCAGGTAACAATTCGTAGAGCTCCTTCACCTCCTCATGTTTGGCTTTGCCTTTGTCAACGCTCTGCTTTCGCATGTCTGCCATCTCATTGCACCACTCCTCAAACTTCTTGTTGTCTTGGTCAACTAACTTCTGGAGAAAATCTGAAAACCCAACAAACAAGTCTTAAAAAGGTATCATGAAAGGTTTGAACACTTCTACTTTAATAATATATTAAATAAATAACACTTAAAAAAATAGGGGGGGGGGAAACATTTACTTGCCTCTTAATGACAAAAACAGTTGTGTAAATTTACATTGGCACAAAAAAAAAACCTCTCAAATATGAATGTTTAATCCATAATGTTCATACAGTTCACTTTACCTGGTACTTCAACGCTAGTTTCTGTTTGGTCAATCTCTTCCGTCTGCTGTTTGTACACTAACATGTATGCGTTCCTCGAACAGTGATAGCCTTTGCTACATTTTGGCTTTCGGGTTTGAGATTTGCCCGTCTCGGCTGGAATGTAAAGGATAAGAAGTTTTTATACTTTCACATTTTAAGGCCTATAAAAGTAGGTACAACAACGAGACATCATTCAAACTAAAATCAAAATGTGTTGTTACCAATGTCTTCCTCAACGCCCAACTGAAGTTTCTTGCCCTCCATTTTCTCGATCTCCTCATCATTGAATTTGTACCAGTCATTTGTGTGGGCGTCCCTTACGTGAGCAATGTAATGACCAGAGTATGCGCTCACGCCTCGATGAATCAACACGGCGCTGAGCTCATACGTGCACTTCTCTTCTGAATTTAGAGGTGGAGAGAGAAACAAACAAGTAATGTTCATTGATTACAATTCCTATTCCTTATCTCTGATGACATGTTCAAAATGTGTGTGGTCAAGATTTTTATTGTTTTTGAGGAAATTAATACCTGTATTCAGCAAGGATGCATTAATGATCACAAGTGATAGTAACAATTTTTACAGTTTCAAAGAAAGTTTTTTTTTTTTTTTTTTTTTTTTTTAATTCATCAAATTACCCTGGGAAAAAATTATCACGGTTTCCATAAAAAATATTGTGAACACTGATGACAAGAAATGTTACCTGAGCAACAAATCACCTTATTAAAACGATTTCTAAAGCATCATGTGACCATGAAGAC
Organism: Rhodeus uyekii; assembly: GCA_037043235.1. NCBI lineage: Eukaryota > Metazoa > Chordata > Actinopteri > Cypriniformes > Acheilognathidae > Rhodeus > Rhodeus uyekii. The sequence goes on from JAWRVZ010000132.1 coordinate 554,277, forward strand.
TGTGATAATTATGCTGAAAATTACATTTTCTAATATATTAAAATAGTAAACAGTTTTTATGTTTTTACTGTATTTTGAAATCACATAAACACAGCCTTGGCAATTGTAAGAGAAACTTCTGAACTCTAGTGTATATATTAAACACACAGTGTACCTTTTCCTTCCAAAAACGGCCCCATGTCAAGAACTTCTGGAAAACTAATGAAGGTGTTTAGCTTCTTTTTATGACCACTTTGCCTACAGAAGCAGAGAAAGATGAGAAACAAATGATTGAAATGGCTATAAATCATCTGCTAACAGATTTGATAATGACAGACTGCAATACTCACCTATCAAAAACAAATCGCATGAGCTGAAAGTTGAGTGTGCGAGGAAGACTCTGGAGCTTGATCCGACGGGTGGCGTTCTGTTTGCTCTGACAGCACTCGCAATAGTAACGATTGTCACCGTCCAGCTTCTCCTCCTAAACAGCGTGAGGAAAAACACACCGATACCCTTAATATCAGATCTATACAGATATATATCGAGCTGTCAGGCACAAGAAATGTGAGCAGTCACCTTCAAAAACTCTGTAATGCACTCAGTGAGGTTTTTATGTCCTTGTATGTTCAGCTCCAGCTCATAAAATCGCGACGGTAGCGGAGACTCACGTCCACATTTGTTGCATCTGACATAACACAAAAAACAGGCTGTAATTACAATATAATAACATAATTGTACATGTCATACATTGTTCAAATCACTATAATAATGACTATATTAACCTAGAATTCTATACTGTGTTAAAAAATATATACGACTATAAATATATTAAGTGACATCTGAATCTGAAATAATGTATGTTTAGAAAAACGTACACGGTAACATAAGAGAACTGTCCACAGAACTGCTTTTGGATGACATTTTGAAGATTTGGGTCCTTCTGCTTTGAAAGTGTGTCTTCGAGAAGTGATAGGAAGAGTTTAGAGAATTCCTGAGCATCCTAAAAACAAGATAACAGTAGCTTTAGAGATTTCTCATGATCCACAGGACACTTCGACGAGCTCCACCTGACGCTGGCTGACCTGCTGTTGGCCTGTGTCGAGCCCGAGAGCCTTCACCAGCCCTGAGGGGTCGATATACCGTCTGTTGCTGTTCTGTAGCAATGCAAACAGATACTGGAGATGTTCGCATATCGTCCGTGGCTCATAATCTGTTGGTATGCAGAATAACATAAGAAATCAATTTCAATAAAAATGCACTTTTAAAGACCCAATGAATTGCTTTGAAACGTACAGTGTTATTCAATGCAAACAGGAAGACAGGGCTGTACACGCTCCTCCGCCTTTTTATATCAGTATTATATATGTGTTTCTTTCTTATATGTGTAGCTTTCCTGTAGATCAATCACCAATAGAGCATTGGTGTTTACAACGCCATGGTCAAGGGTTCGATCCCAGGGAAAGCAAGAACTGATTCAAAGTGTTTCTTAGATGCAATGTAAGTCGCTTTGGATAAAAGCGTCTGCCAAATGCGTAAATGTAATTGTGTTTGACAGCTTACGACAGGCACGGTTTAACAGATTGCCCTTCTAGACTTTAGATGAAACTGTTACTAAAGCAAGACAGTGAACATAATCATGCTGAGGATGTGTAGTTTGAAAAATGTGCAAAAGTTATGTACAGTCTAATCGTTTCTCCTCATAAACTCTATATCGCTTTAAAATATAGCATTCTGTCAAGAACACAAATGGGTCTGATATGTTTTCTGGTTACATGCGAATATAAGCCTAAGCGCATATGAGCATATAAGAACTGATTCAATGTGTTCCTTGACTGCAATGTAAGTTCTTTGGATAATAGCGTCTGACAAATGCATAAAATGTGCTATTGTGTTTCTGGACCGGAGCTGACTGTGAAACAAGACTTCATTCTCTCCAATGGAAAACATATTTACACTGTCTGAATCATTCCATATCCTCTATACATTACACTATATGCCATATGAAAAAGTTTCAGAAATTTCAGCCGCAGCGTCAGCGTCTCTTTATAGTAGGGTATTTATAACGTTTTGATTTCATGGCGACTTTAACGCCAAAAGTGATGTTTTCATTATTGCACTCTTGATGCTTGACTCCAAAGTAGCTCCAGAGTGAATCTTCTAACAATTACTAAGAAAACATTTACTAAATAGCAAATATTTGTATAATGTTTACATGCTAGAAAGGCGTCATAATTGTGAAATGAGATTTAACACAATTGTTGGGCAATAAAATCCTCCAGATTTTAAGAAGAAGCTCAAACTCACCTGAATCTGTGTTATGTCCTTCAGCTCTGGAATTCTGAAATCGATACAAGGCTCTGCGGAGCTCCAGATTGTGGAACCACACCTGGAGGAAAGTGTTCACGTAACATGTGGCGCCGAGATTCGTCAGGCCCACAAATGTGTTCTGGAACAGAGAGACATTAATGCTAATGATGTGGACATATTAGTGTTAATAAACTTTCACTAAAGGTATTTGACAACCCTATCACTTATTGCTAACAAAAACTAAGGTCATTAAAAAACATTTTTAGTCATTGAAATAAGACGTAATTTGCCATACCTTATCTCGTCTTTCTGAATTTGGGTCATCGATGTTGTGGAAGGCATTTTCATCGATTTCTCCTAACCATGATTGTTCCCCAATACCAACTAGACAATTAGGATTCCCTTTACAGTTCCTCCTGTGTGTGAAAAATGTGATTACAAAAACATGCAGAAATAAAAACATGTCCTTTTAAATGGAATTACAGTTGCTAGAGTGAATTAATTTACATTTCTGCATTTGGCAGACACTTTTATGCAAAGCGACTTACATTGCATTCAAGGAACGCAATGACATTATAATCAGTTCTTGCTTTCCTTGGGAATCGAACCCATGATCTTGGCGTTGCAAGTGCCACGATATACCGTTTGAGCTACAGGAAAGCTTAATTCCATTTGGAAATAATTAAACAGAGAAAACAGTAAACACAGATCATTATCACCACCATATTACCTGCATGCCCCTCTTTTACACCCCGGCACTGCGATCCTATAAGCTAACTCGATATGTTCATGTGTGATGTCCTCAGGTTTGACTATCTCTGCCCACCGCCAAGCAGCTTTTTCCAGCTGCAACCGAGGAGCCATTCTGCACAAACAAACACAAAACTGTTAAAATAACACACAACATACAGCCGAACAGACACACACAGGCAGACACAATACATCACACACACAAACTTTTACAGAGTTATACGGAAATCATGTAGAAAATACACATAGATAAAAAAGAAACACAAACAGCAGAAATCACACCACACTCACTTGACAGTTACACACATCTGTGATGCACAGGCCTTGCATCATTGGTCCAGCATGCACACTTTTGACTTTACCTCATACATCATAAAAACACTCCAATGACAGCTAATTTATAATAACAAGAAAATAACTGGCAAGCACAGACAATAATTTTCAGGAAACACCACTGAGTCCAAATTAGCACACACATTTTAGACTATCCCATCAACACAATTCACAGTTCAGAATAAAACATACCGTCAAAAATAAATACGGCGTTTTACGGGCTCGACACAACTGTGTTGATTTATAAATCTTTAGCAGACACAGTAATATTGTATGTTTTCATCGAGGCTGCTAATGCTGCGCAGTTAGCATGCTAGCAACTAGCTCTCGACTTATTTTCATTAAATAAATGCACCTGGCGTAAATTTAGCAGGAGATTCTTGACTGTGAAGATACTTTCATAAATATAGGAATTTTAAATCACACTTTATTGATTGTACGTTTGTATTTAGCGCCTTTGCGTCAGCTTTTATATAAATATTTTTGTCCCTTCGTCAGTTTCAAACTTCTATGAGACGTACGTACTTACGCGTGACGTAATTGCGGCGTCTGACGTAATTCCGTTGGCGCGCGCGGCTCGCTCGGTATTTTGGTGTGGCACATGGCGAGTTTTCTTCAACTTTTTAGTTGCTCAGAAACATACAACACATTGAATTGATGTGATTCTGAATGAAATACTTGAAGCTTTAGATTATGGGCTGTTTTTAATTCCAGTTGCCTTGACATGGACGACATAATGCTGAAGTGCTCCACAAATTACACTATAATAAATAATGTATGCAACTATAAATATATATATATATATACAAACACACATACACATATGTATGTGTTTGTGTGTGTGTGTATGTCTATATATGTATAAATCAAAAAATAAAAATACTTCATAGAGTAAAGAAAAAGTAAAAATAATCCAATATGACACAAGTTCAAGTTCGTTTTATTTCTAAAGCACATTTAAAAACAGCCAAGGCCGACCAAAGTGCTGTAAAAATAATACTGGGAGAAATATACATAAAGATAATAAAAAAGTAAATATACAATACACAATAATAAATATATAATAGTATATATATATATATATTCAGATGTAGAATTTCTGATTTATGTATAAATGGACAGTTGTGGTAAAAAGTGTGCAGTTATGAGGGCAGACGTTCAAAGAGAGAGTAGGCTGGATGCATGCAGTCCAAAGTGATTTTTTTAGCACTTTATCTCACTCTGGAAGAGTAAAGATCTTGGAGGGGGAGCAGGGGCGACCCAATAATCTTCTCAGCCGTCATGACTTTATGTTGTAGTCTCCTGATGTGTGATTTGGTAGCTGAAACGAACCAGACAGTTATGGATGAGCACAGAACAGACTCAGTGATGTTTCTCCTGTGGGAGGTCGAACTTCCTCACCTGATGAAGAAAGTAGAACCTCTGCTGGGCCTTTTTCACTGTGAAGTCAAGTTGATTGTCCCACTTTAGGTCCTGAGAGATGGTGGTGTTCACCTGTTCATAATGGTGAAATGGGGGAGTGCAGGGGTGTTTCTTTTAACCAGACAGCCAGCTGTTCAACTTTCAGTCTGTAAGCAAAATTATTAAAGCCTAAATATGCACTAATATATTTAACAGAACATAATCAATATATATATATATATTTATTATTATTTTTTTTAATTATTATTATTTTTATCATGTTCTGTTCCTTCTTATTTTCTCAGTTTAATCTGTATGTTTTTGCTTTGTTTTGTGGGAATTGTGCCTGAATAGATTCCCAGGGTAGATCATGAGACATTTACACGCTCAAAAGAGAAAAGTTCAATGAAACTTTTAACAAGAAGCTCCATTCCACTCTGCTAAAGGCCCCAAAGGTTTCAGTTTTACTGACTTTTTGTGTGTGTAGGTGTGTGCTAATAACATACTGTTGAAGAGGAATTTTGTCAGAGTATTGCTTGAATCAAGAAACATAAATTTGTGAGCACAACCTTAAAGTTTTATGTCCTTCTGTAGTTTGGGTTTAGGTCTGGACTTCATGACACCAATGTGTTTGAGTGTTGAATTTGTATTGTCTAATAATAATTATTTTATAAGACTATAGAATGATTTCAAAGTCATTTAAAAGTAACCAAGTAAAATTTGGAGACATTTGAATGAATTAATTCCTAATCATTTTAAAAGCTTAAATGTTTAAAATTGTTCTGTAGACAAATACAACCGCATTTGTTTCATTACAAAACTATGAATGTGTTGGACCAAATAATAATTGGAACCCCTTTAATACTTTTATAAAAAAAGAAAAAGCATCAGTTAGATTTGACTACATATTTAGACTCCTTTAGACTACATATTACTTCCAGTTTTAATGACTATAATATATGTCCAAACCTTTGACTAGTATGTACTTAGTATAAAAGTACTTGTCTTTATAAAACTCCAACAGTTGCACTACAAACACTTTGCAACTGTGTGCATGTCTAAATGTAATCAGTGTGACTATTGGGGGGTAACTTTGAGGGGGTTCTGCATGGCTCCTCCTTTAGATCCGTGACATTGGCACTGTTGTCATGGAAATAGTTCAGACTCATAAATTTGACAAAGAGGCTTCAAAGACACAAAAGCCTGGATGATGAACAAGGATTAAGCATCTGAGACGACACAGACAAATATTCCTGCTTCAAAAGCATTAAAAGACACTTTAGTGGGTGTTTCACGGGCTATATGTCGTCTTTATAAAGTGGGGGAATGTTTGGTTCACAAGGGTAGACTTTGCGTGATACAAATGCGACAGGACAATTGCGTTTAACATTGGAGGAGCAAGTGCCTTTGCTTGGACAGCAGAGATGGCCGCAGTGCGATGCATTCAGCACCTGTCAGGATGGTTTGTTCTGTTCAGCTTAATGACACGGCAGAGTCACTCCATTGAGACAGGTAGGGTGATATGTGTTCACTTCTAAGGATTTATCCCGTTATTACCTCGTCTGAGACACTTGTTGCAACTGGGTTTCTTCTCGTATTCTTAATTCATTTGTGTGTATTGGCATTAGAACGAGCTGGAGTTGCAATGGCTTTCACAGACATTTGGCTTGTCCCATGTAGTCTAATTTGTCTTACTACAATTCAATGAAGTTAAATGAAAGTAGATTTAAAATTACTTTTAATCCTTTACCTCATTGTTTTATTTTCATTCTATTCGTTTTTGCAGTTCCAACTTTTAAAACTACATACTGTTTAAAAACTAAAACATAAAATGCTAAATAATGACATATATAATATATATATATATATATATATATATATATATATATATATATATATATATATATATATATATATATATATTATTAGTTTATCTATGTCATACCAAAACTCTTTACTGTAATATACAGAAGAGGAAAAAAAGAGGAGAAATACAGTATATATTTAAAATCCTAAACTATATATTATATTGTCATAATTTTTTACCTCCACAAAAAAAACGACTTCAAGTACAGTATATATAATTCTATCAATAGAATTATATATATCAATAGAATTATATATATAGAATATATATAATCTAATTTATAGATTCTATCTAATGTCTCTTTCACAGTAATAAAACATATTTGTAAAACGTCTTAGAGCAATAATTTACTTAGACAATGTTTTGTAACATTACTAATTTAATAGCATTGTATGTATATTTAGACAGATAAATAGTTATACACTTTCATATAAAATAATTTATTGCCTTTCATTTTTGTTATCTATTCTGTTAATATCTATCTAAGGAGGATTCATTTGATCTGACAGCAAACATTATTATAACACCTCCTCATCTGGTCCTGTGAAAAGCCCCTGGCATCGGTGTCATTACCCACAGAGTTGGCACGCTCTCTGCTGTTTTTCTAGAGTTGGAAATTACAATGGGAACCCGGGTGTGATTGGAGCTCAGAGCACTTTGGTCTGGCCAATTAAAACATTTATAGGGAACTTACTATTCTGCTGCTGCTCATTTTTGTGGAAACTCAGTTTCGGATACATGGTTACGGAATATTTTGAGGTATTGGTCCTTTTCCACCAATAGAAGGTTTCTCTGGACATTCCTGGCAGTGAGACATCATAGATCCACCAGTTGCCCTTGGTAACAAAGCTAATAAACCAAGGAGAGGTTGTAACTCTTCCTATTATTTGGTTCGAACCCCAGATGGGGGATGCAAAGTCAGTTCATGCTTGTGGTTCACACTCTTTCTTCAATTCTGAACTGACTGCAGAAGCTGATTTCACCATGTCCAGGAACAACATTTCAATCAACCAACAAAATATGAGGGATAAGTTTATATAGTTTATATCAAGTTTAGGCTTAAAGCCAGGGTTAGGTGCTTCCACATTCTACATCATTTCCCTCTGATTTTAGAGATAACATATGATAATAGTTAGGTTTAGGGGTAGGGATATGGTTAAATATTAAATTTTTGGACACCAATGTTGTTCCAGGATCAACAAAATATGTTATATAATATACGTCTAACTCTGGAGCTGGAGCTGAACTGGAGCTGCTTACACCTAATTTGAACATAATTGATGAACTTTACACAGTTATCATACTGAACTGAATAAGGGCAGTCTTTTTTTAGAGCTGGTTTACAACAAAACTTGAATTTGCCACATATTTGAAGAATTTTGCATCATTGATTCCATTATTTTCCTGTTTATTACTGTTGCTGCTTTGAAACCTGTATTGTATATTAAACAATATAAATAGAGGTGACTTTGGTAACAATTAACTGAAACAAAAGTTGGTTTAGAGCCCCTAAATTTGAATCTGAATTTCTTAAAGAAAATTACCTTGAATCTCAATATTCCCAACAGTGAATGTGGTGGACTTCTGTGGACAGACGATACAGGGGGACGGCATGATTGTAAAGTCCCACCAGGAGTCCCGGAGATACTACTTTGTCTCCATGGGAACGGATTGCCATCTCACCATGCAGTCTGCCACTCCTCGGGACAAGGTGCAGTTCTACTTCCGCTTCTTCCTAGTCTACAGCCAGCTAAGAGTGTCACCACACAGCCCCCCACCCCACTTCCCAGAATCACCCAGGGGGTCCTCTTCATCTGGCCCGACACGGCCTGACCTGAGCTTGGAGCCAATCACCAGGGAGGGGCCAGAAGACCCCTGTCATGCTGGCTCTTACATCCAGTTCTATGATGGGAGGGATAAGTCCGCACCCCCAATTGGCCCGCCACTCTGTGGGAAGAGCCCTCCCCGACCAGTGTTGTCAACGGGCACATTTCTAACTCTACGTCTTGTGACGCGAGGAACTCAGCCAAGGGTGGACTTTGTTGGAGACTTCACTTCATTCAGGCTGGGTTAGAATGTGTTTACATCTACTTATCGAAAGTGATGGGAGAAACAAAGCTTTTAAAAATGTAGAATTATTTGAACCAATTGATTTGCAAAATGATTCACTTTTCCAAAGTGCTTGAAACACCACACACCTTCTGGTCAGAACCGTGTAAAAGCAACGAAAACTCAGCCCAAACATGCATAAAAACACCCTTTACAAACCAATGTGATATATATTAAATTTTACATTTACATTTATGCATTTGGCAGACACTTTTATCCAAAGCAACTTACATTGCATTCAAGGAACACATTGAATCAGTTCTTGGTTTCCCTGGGATCGAACCCATGACCTTGGCGTCGTAAACACCACTGCTCTACAGGAAAGCTCAATCAGTAAAGGATTGTAAATGGAGTTAACAAATCATCTTATACAATTAAATATTAAATACCTGCTATAAATAACAGGTATCAGGTATATAGACACTGGTTCATGATTTCACAGAGATTGGCACTTCGTGGTGAACAATTGAAATTTCTAAATAGTTACGACGTTATAGAAATAGTTATGAAATAGTTTCCTAAAATCACATGACTTTGCCAGACTGATATTCGCTACGAATCACTGGTTTCGCAAAGGTTTCGAAGCTTCACAAAGCAGTGTTTCGAAAACGCCCATCACTATACTTCTCACTCAGTTTAACTTTTCTCTTGAAGTCCAAGTAAGATATAAACTGCTCATATTGTTTGTCTCTCCAGGTTTTAACCAATCAGAGTGCAGCGGCCAACCTTACTTCAACTGCCGGAATGGGAAATGTATTCCCATGAGTCTGGTTTGTGCAGACGATAAAGGCATTGACAACTGTGGCGATGGCAGTGACTTAATTGATTATCCTGGTTGCAATGGTCTGTAAAGTTTTACTTTAAGAAAGCTGTTCCTTCTGGGATTTGTTTGTGATTGGTTTTGCTCTTGTTTCGCGTGTTTCAGGTCCTCTATCTACACCCAAGCCCCCGCCACACCATGTTACCCAAACAGCACGGATGCTGAACCTCGTGCCTACTCTAACAGGGTCCACTTTAAAGAACTGTGCCACTCCAAACGCAATTCCTGATCCGGATTCTGTGACTGGTAAGCTCTCCAGTAGTTCTGTAAGCAATAAAAACATGCAACCAAACGGAAGCAGAACAAAAGTTATTGCACATTAGTTTGTCAAGAAGATTCACACACATTTAAAGGAGTAATTGCTTCCATTTGTGCTTGATAGTTGAATTTTCACACTTTTGGCGGCACAAGGCACATGCATGACGGGAAAGATAAAGATAAGTTCAAATAGTCTTCACTAGATCCACAATATTGTCCAAAAACAGTCTGAGAGAAGGGCTGACAACCAAGTGCTGACAAACAATAACAGACACTGAACTCAGGAGACAAAGGAACTTAAGTAATTAATTAATAAGGTAATTAATGATACATAGCTGACAACAAGGAACTAATAAAAACTGTAACTATGGTAACTAAAGAGGGGCAAACTTACTAAATGTTCATGAAAATAAAACTAACTGAACATAAGTGTGACATGAATGTAGAATTTTTTGTATTTTCCTATTTCTTCATGCATGTTGAATTTTGGGAATAATTTGAATTTAAGAAATCTTGTAAAAGTGCTCAGAATTAAAATCTACAAACTTGTTTTACAGGTTTCCCAGAATACTGTATGGTCAATTGATGAACTAACAAAACCAAGCAAATGTTACTGTCTGTTATGAAACTGTTTTTAGTGCATATTTAGACCATACAAATGAGTTTAGAAACATTCATGAAAAACCTGTGGGTGAAGAAGATGGTTCAATGCACAAGAACCTAAATGTAACGACTGCTCTTCAGAACGGTGGCTCTTTTTGAGTGTCCATAAATTTAGTTTTATTGCTGTGTAATTGTGAGCTCTGAAAGGCTAATTGTGAAGCACATAAATGTTCATTGCAAACAGTGAGCTGTAAATCTTAACTTCTATAAGAACACTAGTCTGCTAATTATCCACTTCTCACATTTTTGAACAAATAGATGTAATTTATCTTCACATCCGATCTAAACTGCTTTTAAGAATCCACAGGTGTTCAAACAATGGCACACTACTTAAAGGGACCTATTAACCAAAAGAAAGTAACATTATAAGGACTATCATATCTTATTTTGCTGTACAATATGATGTAATGAACCCAAGTCACCAAATTAAACAATAAGCCTTTAATTTAAATAAAATATCAATAGATGAAAAATCTTGCCTTGCAAACTAACTGAAATAAGTCAAAGTAAAAAAAAAATGTTAATAAAAATGTTAAATTATATATAATATTAATAAATACTATAATAGTATATAATTAATACAAATACTCTGTTAAGAGTGTTGATAGGCAGACAAAATGGTTCACAAATATTAAATTATTAATTATTTTATTATGGGTTTGATTCAGTTAACTCTTGATTATCTAGCTCTTTAACTGTAGGCTTGGTCTGATTGGATAAGACATAATGCAGATATATTTTATATTTATTGATATATTTGTTATAATAATATGAGTATAGGCTAATGAATTATATTACTTGGTGGAACAACTATTATTAAACAAATGAAACTATTAACTGAACAAAGTGTCTTTTATAATGTTGCTTTTGCTAAAAATAATGTTTTATAATGTTGCTTTTGCTAAAAATAATGTTTTATAATGTTGCTTTTGCTAAATGTTGCTTTTGCTGTTGCTTTTACTAAAGTCACTACAATCGCACATATCATGGTTTATTGCTTTATTTTAAAAGATGCATGATTACCAGATTTTGATCTGTTTAATAACTGATACCATAGATGGTAGTTTCAAGAATATGAAGTGAACGTGAATTCATTGAAATCTCACAGGGTATTGTAGGTCCTAGTCCATTAATGAAACCCTTTCTTCTACAGATTCCCAGGCTTCCACTTCTCTGCTGGCGCTGTATGTGGTTCTGGGTGTGACGGCAGGAGGGGTTCTCATGTGCTGGTGCTGTTGGGCCCCCGGCTGGTTCCTGTGGCGCGTGAGCGTGTTTCGATTCTTGCCCTGCTGCAACTCCTGCTGCGCGTCCTGCCAGCTCTGTGGGCGGAGCTGCTCGCAGAATAAGGACCACCGATTGGCTAAGGTTACACCGGAAGGAGCCGCAACACCCGTCTCTTCCACCACCACAGTGGCTGTGTAAATACACTCATCTGATGTAGCCTAGATCCATAAAAGACTCATAACGGAGATACAGAGGACAGTATATTAGGAAGTCGTATAACAGTAGAAGTGCTGCTTTTTCATTTTTTACTGTTTTTAAATGAAGAATAGCCCTGTGCTGGATTTTTTTTTTTTCACTGAAAAAATTTTGTTTCAACAAAATTAGCTATTTGTAATATGCATATCAAACTGGATCTATAGAAACCACATGTGCTGCGACTTCTGGTTTCTAGTTGGTTTCGCAAAGTAAAAAAAGAAACAATTCAATTCTATATTACCTCAGTGGGATACAGCTAACACTAAGACAATCCAGCTTCAAAGGACTGGAAAAAATGTTTTATAATTAAAACTTTCCAATAAAAATAGCAGAGAGCATAATTATAGCTGCATTTTCCCAGGAGTTATCAGTCACCATCCTCTCCTACAGATGAAAATATTGTGAATAAGTTACTTTTCTTTGGACCAGTCTATTTCCTGAACATGTGCAGCAAGATAACTGCTATAAAATGTGAGAAGTAAATATTATTAAAGGAAATGCAAAGTGGCCAATTTTTTAACAATCTGATGAATAAAGGATTGAATCCCAAGGAAAAATGTCTTATTATCTAGGGCCAAAGATCATTAAGGTCATCCATGGTGGTCATCATCCACTCTAGATGCTTAAATATTTTAAATGTTATTGCCAAATTAAAAACAAGCATTTCAGGCCTATTCAGTTCTGATATTTCTGTTCAGTCTCTATCATTATTGATGAATGTTGCCTGTATGTGAAGTCTCTTATTCCTGTCGTCAGGGTTAGAGAGTTTAGATGCCATTAAACTGTAAATAGACTATTTCAGTCATTAAAAACCTATTTTAATGCAACCAAGTGTTTCGGATTCTCCTTGTGACTGTTTACAAAAGCGAGGGAAAGTTTGGCAAGCGATTCCATTTCAAACTGCGTCTGTTACTTTTGTCACTCCTAGCAACCTTTCAGAGCAGATCCTCTTTGCTCAAAGAAGAATTTCCTTTTCTCTGTTTGAACGATTTATATAATCACCAACCCCCCCGTTCAAACAGACCCTAGATGTTTAATATCTGACATTAAGGTGACCTCGATTTTTTTCCTCTGAACCCAGACAGTTGACTCTTTTCAGGCCCCAGCGATGGGTGTGGTTTGTTATGACACTGACCCCATTAAGATGGTCCTTCAATGCTTTAAATTAACGGCCCTGCATTGTTCCTGTGGTATCTCTCTGACACAAGCGGGTGCAAACGTCATCGGTGACCCACTCGCACAACACGGCGTGTCAATAAAACTAATGTGTAAATATCACCGAAAACAGAATGCGATAAAAGGCCAAAAATATAAACAATGCTCTTGGTCAACATGTGCTTGTTTTTTTTGCTGATGTCATTGTTTTTTCCCCTCAAAAGGGACAAAAGCTTCCCTTGCTGACATCAGAGTGCACATTTTGAGCCAATGTGAGGCTCAACCATCTACGTTTTCTGTCTGCACAGGTCTGTGGGTTTTAAATAGGGGAGTCTGAAGGCAAATAAGCTTGACAATGACTCTTATTCAGCGCCAATGTTGGATAACGAATTAAAAGTAACATGTATTACATAATCAGATTACATTTGGTGTAACAAGTAACACATTGCTTTATAAATGTACACATTGATTTTTTAATTAAACATCGTTACTGTCAATAAAAAGTCACACAATTAGTAAGTAACTAATAAGTAACTTTCTCTGACATTGTTTAACACATGCTCACTAAAATCTGAGTGTGATTTTTTCTCATTTGCAACAACAACAAAAAAGTATTTCTGAAATATAAAAATAATTTTGGCTGATGCCTGATGATTTCATCTGATAAATCAAATTTCCCCCCAGGATTTCATTCCATCAGACTTTGAATACATCAAGTTTTTCTATACAAAACTAACTTGAAATATGATATACAGTAGTTTAATTTACTTAAGACTAGGCATGATGATTCGATATTATGCAACACATAAAATGTTCTATTATGACATTGTGAAAGGTAATATTACATTTCAGGGTGATTCATAATCTGACTTTAAGACCATTGTACTTCTCGTTTTCCACTTCTGTAGAACAACAATGATAACAAAAGCTGATACATAAAGTGAAAGTGTGTCTGTGAACTTCCTTTATAATGTCTTCATCATCACCCATATAAGTAAAGCAATAATTACCTGTTTCTGGAGTTTGATTCGTACCTTTAGTTCTTATTGTGGTCCATTTGTCAATTTTGATGTCATTCTGAGATAGAAACAAGGTAGTTGTTGGTTAAATATCATTTTTATAAGAAAACAGGATTCTTCTACAGAAATATCAGGTTGAACAGTCATTTCACGCGTATTGAGGTATTGGTCTCATTTCCCATTTCTCTCTAAACACACTTTCTAAATAGCATCTATTGTTCACTTCTAACGAAAGTTTGTTCACAGTGTCTTCAGAAATGGTCCTGTTATTCTTCATTATGTTTCAACTTTTACTGCAGGTTAAATCACAGGGTAAGTGATCTCTCATGCTTTACAATGAACGATATTAACTTAACTAACAAAAATATGTTTGCGTTAAATTATGAAAATGTTCTAAATGTTCTCTAAAAATTCAATGTTTTGTACTAACGTTCGAGAAAATTCCAGATAACTTTGACCAAACATTCTCTTAATGTTACTGTAATAATGTTTGTTCATAACTTTGAGAGAACCTTGCCAGAACATTAGCTAAAGTTCTGAGAATGTAAGGTGGGAATACATAATATCAATTTCTGTTCATTTTCCAGCTTTTTTATTATGAAGTAAAATTACATTTTAAAACTCCACAGTTGACATTTATTTTTTTTTAAATACCTTTAGTCTTAATTACATTCAATAGTTTAATAAGAACTATCTTGTCCAATTATAAGTAGTATATTAGACTTTTAAATTACTATTAAATTAATTTAATAGTAATAAAAAACTATTAAATGAATGAAATTAATGCATGAACAGACAATTTGTATGCTTTTAATATCAAATGAATTTAATTTTTTCATTCCAAAGGTGAATTTATGTATCTCATCTTTTTTTATAGGTTTGCCGAAGGCCAACCTGACAATATTTGCCAGCGGTGGAGAAAATGTACGGATGGTGTGTGGAGGTCATGAGAAGCAGAAAGTATCTGAATGTATGTTCTACCTTGTAGGACAGGAGAACTTTCAACAACCAAGTGCATCGTGTAACCTCACCCTTACCACCGATGAACTGATCCGGTGGTCATACGATTCTGAGATGTCAACATATGTCAACATATCCTGCTACTATACTGTGTATGGCTTAGGAAAAAATGAAACATCACCTCATTCCGACAAAGTCTCTCTAAGAGTCAGAGGTAAGATGTTTAATCACAAACTATTAGTAATAGATATATATTGTGCTCAATTCTCTTCCAAGCAGAAAGCTTGTTTGTGTCTCTCATAAGGTTTGACGACCATGTCGATCACAGAGGACAGCCCGACTACACTGAGCCCCCACAGAACTCCTGAAGGTGGAGTTTTTAGGAATATACAGCCAAGAAGTCACAGTCGTAAGCCTTGTTTGTGCATTGGACAAAAATTTGTTTAATGTCATTTTTGGAGTACAATGGCATATACATTAATTTCTGAAATAATCAATTAAAAGACTTTTTAGAGCCAATATATGCACTTTCTAAACTGATCATTGCTATTTCATTTATAACCCTTAATTTCAGCAAATGTGTCCATCACTCCTTCAACAATGAACAAAACATGTGAGTTGCCTTGATTGTACAATCCTCTCAACCAACATAACTGTTTCAGTTTGTAACCAAACATCATATTGCTTTCCTTGCATTATTTAAGGCCATTTAAAAACTATTTGTCCATTAATAATGTTTAGCTTCTTCTGTGGTTTCAATAGCTTTGGCTGCAACATCCAGTACTAAAATCCTAACAGATCCAATAACCAGTAAGTGCTTCTTTCCTTCTCATAATTATTTATCAAAGATTTGAATCTTTAAATCTACTCATCTACATTAGTTTTGTTACTACAGCTATGTTGAGTCTAACGACCCACAGTTTAACAAGTCCTGCAAATGGTAAGTCCTCGGATCTTCTCTTCTGTTCTGTAATATTACTGTAGCCAAAACACATTTGATTGATTTATTTACAAATCTTCAGTATCCCTGGAATTGAGTACACTTACTGAAACTACAGAACATGCATCAGGTAACCAAACAAAATGTTTTTCTACCACTTTCATTAAGTTATGAAAACATAACCTTTTTGAAAACAATACTCAATTTCTCCTTTATAAATTTCCTCTTCATGACTGAAGACTCTGAAATCAAGGCTCATAAAAGTAAGTAGCTTCCCATGAAGATGCACATTCATTATAAACCTAATTGCAGAATCATTGTTCGACACTTAATACGGTGATGCAACAGCGTCTCACGTGCTAATCTTTCATATTTTTTTCTGACACAGAAATGTTTTTCTTTATGGCTGTTTCAACGGGTGGAGGAATTATTCTGACTGGAATCATGACCATCTGTTTATACGGATGGACACGTAAGTGTAAAACAATCGGCATGTCTTCTTTATGGCATTCTGGTTGAAAATGTTACTGATTTGATTTTTCTTCATCGCAGGAAGGCCAAAGGACGAGAGGTAAAGATGTTTATTTTGTGCATATATGAAATAATTGGTGAGATTATAAGAATATAAGGGATAAAAAGGTTTGTGAAATTTACTAGGATTTGGATTGAAAAAAAGAGTAAAGAGCAGGGTAAGTTTTTACTTTCCCCCTCAAAAAGTAAGCCATATCTTTCTCAAAATAAAAGTGAAATACAGGTAAATGTCAAGGTTTGCTAAACTCTTGGTCTGTATTGTAGGAGTTTCTTTACCAATAGCTGGTTCAGACTCAGTAAGTATTACTGTTATGATTAACCATTTATGGGATCATTTTAATATTTGACACTTGATTTAATAGATCAATCTTTGCTATTTAGTCTGGTGAGGAAGATACCGCATTTTACTCAACCATCAACTTTGTACAATCCCCTTCTCAACCACCAGGTAAAGACTAAAACAAATCCCCTACAAACTGTGTACTATTGTCACTTCTCACTTCCTGTTCCCTTCCGTGAGCTTCCTGTGTCATTTCCTTCACCTGTCGAGTCAGTCACTCCCCTTGTTAGTCTTGTCACATGTTCTCCATTATCCTGTGTATATATGAGCTCCGTGTTAAATACAGTTTTTGTATATTTTTTTAATGGATTTATTATAAACTACTCATTTAACACATAGAAAGGATAGAATGATTTGCAAGCCTTTGCTTTAGCTGGCAATGAGATGATTTCATATTATTTTCTTCATAAATCATGAAGAATTCCAAACTAGAGTTCGTTGACATGTAGTTACTAGTAGTTTGTAGAATGTTGACTATCAAAATAAAGTGTTACCAAATAATAATTCAGCAAATTTAGCATCATATACGGTATCATGGATCTTATTTGATATCTGATGTGTCTTGTTTAGAAGGAAACCGTGAAGAATCAAATCAAACCCAGGTGAGTAAATCAGATGCAGATGTGCATGCAATTATTGATCTTCATTTTAAGACTCACTTTTCTTCCAGGTTGAAATGAATCCTTTGTATTGCACCATCCTCACTCAGTCGTCCATCTCCAGTGACGGCAAGGATGTTTACAGTCAGCCGACGGTCCACTGAGGGAATCCAGCTCTGCCCGCTGCTATTTCAGCTTAGGCCTGACTTTATTTTAAACAGGATTTAATACTCTTTTAAACTTCTGCTTTCTAATACAACCTCTTAGACTTTCAAAACTGTCATAGTTCACAAACTTCAGTTCGCTTGTATTTTCACATGTCAGCCATATCAAAAGACAGCATGAATATGCATCCTGCAACGCAATAATAATGGCTTAATTATTATTCTGTGTTATTGTGAATGGTCACATATTGTTACATGCCAAAGACACTCATATTTTGTCCTTTTGGTTGACTGTTCATAATTTAAGCACTTCATTTTTATTTTCACTCTTTAAAGAAAATATTCCTTATAGAACCTTATAGAATTCGGTCAGGTGCTTCATATATAGAACTTTTTAAGGCTTCCCAATTTTTATTTAATTTTAATTCAGTTTTATGAATTAAACAACCCGTTACACATGAAAGTATTATTCAGTATTTTAAGAACTTTTTCCCCATAAACCCTTATTTATGGCAAAATTATATAACCCCAGAGATATTTTTGCATTTTTGGTCCTTTTTTCTGTTCTTCAAGTAATATTTAAAATATCCACCTATGTTTTGTTCAAATACAGTTGTTTTGGTCTAATGAGTATTAATTGTCAGATTAATTAGTAAAATTAGATTTGTTGAATAATCATATAAACAAGTTTTCTCACCATAGAATCTCATAGAAAAAGTGCTACAAAAGTCCAGTATTGTATTGTTTTCTGTTGGTTAAGTAATTAAATATTAGCTCATACGTTTCCGCTGTTAACATAAAAAAAATATTAAGCAGCACAATTGTTTCCTACATTGATAATAATATTAAATGTTATTGAGCACCAAATCAGCATTAGAATGATTTTCTGAAGGATCATGTGACATTGAAGACTGGAACGCCACAGGAATGAATTACATTTGAACATATATTTCAAATAGAAAACAGTCATTTTAAAATTTGTAATAATATTTCACAATATTACTGTATTTGCGATCACATAAATACAGCCATGGTAAGGATAAGACATTTTAAAATACAAAACAAATGTGTTGACCACATACAGTACTTCTGAACGATAATGTACTTTAAGGCATCTCATGGTACATGAACACCAGACACAACAAGGGTAACCTAAAGAAGTTATTCATGTAAAAACTGCATGCATGTATGCACAGACATACAGGAGCAATGTTTTGTGTTAAAAAGGCATTTTTGTGTTATTTCTGGGCAAATGTAAAGGCATTTTTTTTTTATTAAACAAAAAAAATGTTTAATAATAAGGCAAAGGGAATGCAAGTTCACACGTGTACACTCAAGCTCAAATAAACCTTTCAGCTGCGCCGTCGTGGATCACAGAAGAAAGTGAAACACTTCACCAAAACAAAACATCTGCAGTCATTTCTGCTTATGGTTTAACTGAATCATCACCAGCAAGTACATTGAACTATAAAGTGAGAATTCAATTGGAGGTTTGCATGGTTATCTGATTTTGCATTAGTAGTGAGATTAGTAAATGCTCACATTTAGTCCAGAACTACAACACACACACACGCACACGCACACACACACACACACACACACCAACTCTCAATTTCTCTCAACATGAGGACAGGAGAGCTGTCAGTCAATACATGGTAAAACAAAGCAACTCGCATTACTTATTTGAAAAAGTAACTCAGATATGTTGCTGTAAATTTAAAAGTAGTGCTTCACTTAACTAGTTACTTGAAAAAAAGAAATCTTATTACGTAAAAGTTGCTTACGTAATGCGTGTCCTGCAACACTGTGCAGGACTGTAAGACAGTGGGTTTGAGTCAGATGAGAGCACTCTCTGCTGCCAAACACAGGGATGTGCAGAGATGTACGTAACGGCAGTCTTCACATTAATGTTTTATCAATCCTCTATGCATTATGTTACATTGAGTTATATATAGCCCATTAGATAAGCCCGTAATGGGTCATTGTAATCAATTAAGAGCATTACAGGTAAGGAAAAGCCTACACTTTTTTTGACCAGGCTCACAATTAACAAAACCACATAACATTACCTTTTTACTTTAAATTGTACTTTTTGTGTTGTTCTATTTTGTATATTATAAAGTTTTCATGTTGTTTAATCACTGACTGAAAACTGAGCAGTTATGATAGTTATTACTGATAGTTAATTCTCCATCTCTGCTCAACCGTTTACACTTTTCTAACCACACTAGCGTCATGTGGCTTTGAAAGACCTCAACGCTTTAGATAAACACAAACTTGACTGTGAGAAAATGATAATGAGACTGCTTTAAAGTATTTAAAATATATTTGTTTGTGTGTGTGCTCTCATCTGCTTGATTTGATCTTTGACGTTTCTGATCATGATAAAGCCTGTGTCATATGTTTAATGTCATAGAGACATTGTGTCATTTGGTTTTTAGATTTTTCTTCTCATTGCTTCCTACTTCCTCATCTATATGTGGTGCGTTTTTGTGTATTAGTTCATCACTCTTTCATGTAACGCTGACATGATTCTGCTCATCCTCTTCTTTACACTCTTTCACAAGATTCAACCTCAAAGTAAGTGGCAATTTACATTTAAATCATGTTTTATCATATATTATGCCAGTTCTCTTCTGCTTAAGGATAGTATGCACATTTTCATCTTTAATGGAATATTTTTTACCATTATGTGTCAGAAATATTGGATTTAATTATTATCTACATTTATAAAACAGACAAAATAAAAATGGGAAAATATCAGTAAACAATTACAGAAGCAATATGTAGAGCTGAACTTGCCATGCCAATTAATGTTTGGATAGGGGGAATTCGTATTTCAGTACTTTTGCATTATGTATCTTTTGCGTTATTTTAAAATGCCTCTATGTAGAAGTATATTATTTTAGCAAAGTACCATGTGTTGGAATGTTCCTACGTTGGTGTGTTACAGTTATTTTAGTTCTTTGTTCTGGTTTTTGTTGTGAGGAAAAGCAAAATGAATTAAATATATTAAATGATTGCTATTATCATCACAATGAGCTAGACTTCAGTTCATCACAGTTCATCACTCTCAGGTGTTTATTTTTAGCTGGATGATTCTCTTTGCAGGTGTTTTTGGGTTTGAAGCATGTTGTCAGAATTATCTTGCAAACAAAATCTCTCAAGTTATCTGAAGAAATCAGTATAGATTGTAGACTAATATAATCTCTGGTTACTTGTGTAACCGTGGTTCCCTGAAAAGGGAACAAGATGCTGTGTCAAGATGGGAAAAACTGTGCATGATTACATTGTGAAGCACATTTACTGGGAGGAAGTGTTTGAGTGCACAAAACACAGCCAACATCTCCAGGTGATTTATGTAAAAGGTGAGATGATATTCCTGCCACAGACCCTGAGCCGAGTGACCACTCGTGACAGTGACCTAGAGGCACTAGGCCATTAAGAAACCAAGGTTTTGAGAATCCCTTGATAATGAGTCACTGCAGGGGCCGCATGAACAACAGACCAAAAGGGAAAGGGAATTCTTGTTGTCCTCTGAACTTCTGCCTCCATTTGTTCTCATCACACAATTACAGTGGTTCTCAACCTTTTTGACGTGAAGTCCCCCCATTGTCCAACACAATATTCAGGAGTTTTCTGAGGGCCCTAGTGGGCTTCTGGTTAAGAACCACTTCTCTATTATGGTCAGAGCAAGTTACTTTTGTTTACTTTAGATCATTGCTGTCAATGGACATCTTGTTTTTATTTTGACCAATAAATAGCTTGCTTTCTTGCAAGAGGTTCTGGTATTGTTTACTGTATTTCTCCTACAGGCCTCTCTGATCAGGTTTGGCTTACAACATCTCCAACGTCAGTGCAGAAAAACACGAGCACATCTCAGCCGAGTTACGATACAGTTTTAATTCAGAGTAAGATGTTTAATTTCCATTCCATTAAAATATCACTGTTTTGTTTCTTAACTAACAGTGTTACTCTTCATAGCGTTATAGCTGTAATCCTTTGGCTCCTCCACACTAATATGTTCTGCTATATGTTGTTTTGCAGAAGAGAAGCCAGTCATTACTGTAACACATGACCATCAAACTGGAGAATTTAGAATTTACTGTCAAATACCAGGATCAGATAGCAGAGATTATGCTTGTTTTATTTACATTGGAGACGAAAATCGGCAAATTCTAAAATCTCAAAAACTACCTGGATCAACACAGTGCATTTCTACATTCCTCGAACATTACTTATTGAATCATCTAAAGTCAGTCAAGAGTAAAGTGATGAGCTGCAGTTATTCTCCAGAACCGGCATCATCCAAACGTTCACCATATAGTGACAAATTCAACCTGACAGGTTTGTCATTTTAATCTAATGTGAATCTTCACATTGATAATTGATTCAACCATTTTTCATAATGCATGTTTTTGCCTCTATAGCTTTTCTTCCTGTGGAAATTCAGCCACCAACCACAACAAAAGGATCAACATTATGTAGGTTCACCTGAAATGTATAATTCCTATTTTTGTAATCATTATTTTGATGATTAACCTGGCAAATTATTTTCTGCAGATTCAAGATCGACATTCTCTACAAATGACACAAGTAGTAAGTAGCCTAAATGTGACTCTAAATTGTATTAAAAAAAAAACTACTTCAGGTTCTTAATATTTCAGCAACTCCAGAATCCACAGAATCCACTACTTGGTATGAGACCACAATAAACCATACGGCTGGTGAGCTCCTTTATTGTTATTTTAATTTAATGAAAATGACCGTAAGATATCTAGTACGTTTTGCAATAACAATGATAGCATTTAAAGAGATTATGACTAATCCGTTCTAAAGGTAAGATCCAGCTTTCAGGAAACACGTGGTGGAGTTTATATGGATCTGAAACACTAAGTTTCCTTCTGTATTTGTTGTAAAAATTGAGGAACAGTGTGTAGAATCTACTTTATTTCAACCACACTCCTGATTATAAAGACATCGTTGTCCAATATAGTATGTAAAAAAAATATAATGGAATAATTTGGCTCTAGTTTTTAATTAATTTTGTTTTAATACATTTTTGGCTTTAATAAAAATGCATTAATTTAACAGTTTGTAAACACTTTATCTGTAGGATTGTTAAAAAAGTATAAATTTTTTGCCATAAAAGGTTCAATTTTACATTTATGCATTTGGCAGACGCTTTTATCCAAAGCGACTTGCATTGCATTAAAAAAACACATTGACATTTTAATCAGTTCTTGCTTTCCCTGGGAATCGAACCAACGTTGCAATCACCACGCTCTACTGTTTGAGCTACAGGACAGCTATAGAAGCTAAATAAATCTTCAATCTTCAATCAAATCAAATCTTCAGAAAATAAATTTGATTTGAGATGCTGAACTTACAGACTATATTGTTTGTCTCAGCGTGATTTTAAAATGTAAGTTCGCAAGAGATATGTAAAATTATCAGTGAGAGAATAAGAAATTATGGAAATAAGAAATAATTGTATTTAATCATTATTTAATGGACTGAATTGCTACGTTTTAGAAAATACTCATCCTTCACATCCTCTCAATGTCACAAGGAAAACGACAGCCGGTGAGTTAAAGTTACTGTAGTAAAGGTTGTTGGAGCAGATGCTGTTTTTAAGGGATGCCAGAGTAACATATTATATGTTTAGAAATATCTGTTCCTCCTTTTGAACTATTTAGCTGTCAAAGCTCCAACTCCTCGTGAAAAGGATCTTCAAAAGACACAGAAAACAAGTACGTGACAAAACAAATAATGAATCGCTGCAACTGAAAATGTTGCACATGATGATCAATCTGATTTCTTGGTGACACAAAGAAGCATGGCTGATCATGGCAGTGGGGGCCACCAGCGGGGGGATTCTCCTGACCGGACTCATGGGCATCTGTCTGTGCCGCATCGGTAAGTTACATACACATGAATGCACAGTAAAACTTTTCTTTGTAATCTGTTTACTGTCACCCCTTTTTGAGGGCTTTGAAATACAGACCTGAAGTTGATCTCTCAGTTGAACATTTCTGTAAAAGTGGACTTCAAAAAAATCACTCCACTCACAAAATAGACAAACCTTCAGTCTGAGACCTTTCCAACAATATGTTTTGTCAAGAATAAAAAAAAGAATGTCGTAATCCTGTCGTGTCCCCACTCCATTCCGTATACTTCCGTTATCATTTCCATCACCTGTCGTGTCAATCACTTCCTTGTTATTCTCGTCACATGTTTCCCCTTATCCTGTGTATATAAACCCTCATGTTTTCCCCAGTCTTGCACACGTGTGCGACTCTTGTTTGTCTATTTAAAGTATTTTGGTTTGGTTTATTAAAGAGAGTGTCTGTTTAAACCTGCTCACTCCTCGTCCTTCTGCACCTAAACCAATCCCGTGACAGAAGTCAGCTGTTATGCATTTATTTTTGATTTAGTTACACCAATGTCCAAATTCAAAAGGATACATTTACAGGATACATTTTGACTGTTTAGGCTTTTGAATAATACCTAATTTATGATTATTACTAAAATTTGTAAAAGGAAAACAAGGCAATAAATAAGTGCACCAATTGCAGTTAATTAATAAATAATTAATTTGCATCACAAACATACTAATGCACTGATATGGTATATTTTACCAGGACAGAAACACAGAAAGAAAAGGTAAGACTTTTCTAGTGTACTCTAGTTTTATTTGTTTACAACATCAAAATAAATGTGGATTTTTTTAAATTATGTTTAGTCGTATGGAAATCTCATCAGTCGTTTCCCAGAGTACAGGTAAGTCATTTTCTCCTACACAAATTATCATGTTGCAAATTATGAGCATTTTTTTTGTGCAAAGTATGTTTTATATCATTCACGAAGTACAATAAAAAATTAAGTTCTGGTTGTTTTACATTGCTTTGGTTACAAATGTCAAGATGGCTGACATTTCGGTTTGTATTCCTAATATGGCAGATGAAGACAATAAGAAACATTCTGAAGAAAACAAGGCGAGTAGTAGAGAGACGTTTCTTCTGTCGTTTACCATGTTTACTTTTCTTTCATTTCATGTATTTATTATGTTTTCTTTGTTCTTCAGGAAAGGATCCACATTTACTGCACTATTCCTGATGTTTCTGAAGACACTCATGAGTTATACAGTCTGGCACAGATGCCAAATCATTCTCTACTAGTTTAATTTTTCTTTCATTATATCATTGTGATTTATCATTTGTTACTGTAACGGAGTTAAATGTTCAGGGAGGAAGGAGGCGGGAACCGGCAGACGTCAAACACACTTTAATACTCAAAATAAAACATAAATCCAAAACGAAAGTAATGGCGGCGGCCCCTCGCGGTCGACTGCCGCCCACACAAAACATAACATAAAGTCCCAGGCCTGGTCCTCTCTCGTCTTCACTGTCGTCGCTCCTCCTTTTAAGTCTCCGCTCCTCCGTGAGACGAGAGACACCGGTGGCTTCGCAGGTGGCGTTCATTACCAATCACGCCACCAGCTCTCGTGACGCTCTCACGGTCCCTCGACCCCGCCCTGCTCGCCACAGTTACATATACAATCTTTGTTTCACACCATAATTTGACAAATACTGCTGTTATTGTGCCATGGAATATAGTTTAAAGAGTTTTTAATATTTGACAGTATTTAATAAAAGCAAGCTCCAGGCCAACAGCGGCCTTTCAGATCTCATGTAACTGCTGATTATTGCCCAAGGGCAAAGTTAAATTTCATAATCTTTATTTAACTGAAATCCTTACTATCTTTAATATCTACCTTAATATCTAGTGCTGCTTTTATACTTTTGACTGAACTGTTTGCTCATGTTTATTTCCTATTGTACAACCTTGTTTTTGGAATTAGTAACAGAGGCTTGAGCTCAACTGTTAAACTGTCAGCTTGAGATTTCAATCAGTGGCGGAAGGAAGTAGTTCCACACAAAATATGTTTTTTAAAGACCCTCTGTTGCTGTTTCTTAATTATTTACACACCTGTGCCATCAAACTGTTGTATAAATGCAATAATCACACTCGTAGCCGTGAGATATGGCTGTGATTCACACAACACTCGGCCTGTGGGCTCTTGCCTACGGTCGAATCACAACTGTGCTGATATACAACACAATCACATGACTATGAGTGTGATATTGCTCACATATCATCACTGCTGTACATTATATAAAAACATACTGTTCTGTCACACATTCAGCGGTTTCACTGCATGTCTCTGATAAATATATAAATGAATAAACAGGCCTATGATATCAGTATTTGTAAAATAAGTAAATGAGCCAATTTCACTTGTTTGCAAAAATGAATATGCTTATTCAACATTCCTCCATAACTAGTGTACAATACCTTCTTGGCATTGAGTGTACAAGTTTACAACTTGTGAACTTGTTCATCTATATTGAAATGTAAAACCATTGAACTTCACTGTGTGACCAGGCACTTCTTTTACTGCTTTCTTTGTAATGCCATATATTTTGGATGCTGTTGATGCAAAATGATTAATTTGATCTAATGAGGCCAGAGTACGGATTATCAGAAGTCTATATTTTGTTAAAATGTAATCGGGTTGTTTATAGAAGAAAATAAACAAAACAACATTTAACTGAGCACTACTACTGTTATGTTATCTGTCGTCTCCAGTGCAGATACATGTAGTAAAACTGATTTCTGTAGCGGTTGATGATCTGACCTCATGCGCTTCATACCTTTAGAATAAAAGACCCTGAATAACGTTCTGTTCATACTATCACCTTTTGTTTAAGGACAATAAATGCAGATCTGTTCACTATATGTTTTAATTCAGTTTTTTTAAAAACTAAATTCTATTGTTTATAATATGCAGAACACTAATAACATGATTTATTAGTCACAGAATGGATCACTTTAGATAACTTTACTTAACTCTAGAACTCTGCATGTAACATTAAACGTGGGTTGTAAGTGTAGTCTTATGTAAACTTTTATCTACATAAATCTGCTAGTTTCCTGTGGTCTGCCAAGTTACTTCCTAACTCACGCATTGTTTTAATCTCTTGTCACACACTCTTGCTGTGATGGAGTTTTTCATCTTCATTGTTTTTCAGCTCCTGATGGAGGTTCAGTCATACAGTAAGTACATCTATGCTGTTTAATGTCTTTTTAAATATATATATTTATATTAAACAAAGGTTTTTTACCAGCGTGAAGTTGGTCCCCCACCCAACGCAAAACGGCAGCAAAATGGACTGGTCTGTATGTGCACTGTCTGTGCTGCAAAAATAAAAATTTACTAACGTTTTGTTTTTATAGATATTAAACGAATAATTATAGGACATTCTAGGTCACTCAGCCCCCCCACCTGCTCCAAATTTACCGAAAGTAGTCTCGTTCAATCGTACTCGGTTTGTGCTGTTAAAAGTTTTGTTTGTGCCTTTTCATTTTTTTATAATTTTAAATATTTCATTATAGATGATGGACTGGTCTGTATGTGCACTGTTTGTGGTGCAAAAATCAAAATTTACTAACGTTTTGTTTTTATAGACATTAAATGAATAATTATAGGGCATTCTAGGTCACCAGCCCCCCCCACCTGCTCCAAATTCAACATGTAATACAGTCTCGTTCGTGCGACCGTGCCGGTGTTTTAATAGTGTACATTATAGGTTTGTTATAAATGCTGATATTACAATATTAATAACTAAAACTAAAAATGTAGTCAAGTCTAGTCTATAATTATTATTTTAATATCCAAAACACCAAAGCAGCACAAACAAACATTTTTGCAGCACAAACAGACAAAACTATTTTGCTGCCGTTTTGCGTTGGGTGGGGGACCAACTTCACGCTGGAAGCCTTTTTGGCTAAAATATCTGATAAAAATCCGATATGTGGGAAACTTTAATATGAACATTCATTGGCCATTGGTGTTTGTTGAGGAGATTTCACCCTTCCATGTGCTTTGAGTGCCAAGAAAAGCGCTATATAAATGTAATGAATGTTATCATTATTAATAATTATTACTATTTAAACATGTTTGAACTACAGCCTACCTGATTTATGTTGTAGAGTATTACTGGACACATCAGAAATAATCAGCAGCTGCCTTTTTTTGAAAATATTTCAGAATATTACTAAATATTGTCAATGAGATGTAATGATTAATTGATCTGTGTTGGGTTGTTTCAGAATCTCCTGCTGTACGAGTATCTCCAGATGTGATAAAAGAGTCCAGCTCAGTGACGATCATCTGTGAGACGCCAGCAGAAGTTGCAGTGAATCAGTGTTATTTCTACACAAACAGAGAAGAGAAAGATATAAAAACCAGTCTGAGCTGTAAACTTGAGCTCTCTGGTGCTGAAGTGCTCATATGGGCAGATGTAATATCAAATGCATCCATCAACATTTACTGCTATTACACAACAAATGAACACAAGATTAATAAACCATCATCTCATTCTCCTGCTGCCACAGTGACAGTTCTAGGTGAGATATTTCACTGCTGTTCTTCTGTGATACAAACTGTTATTTATTTTTTATTAATTATTAATTATTTGATTTAAACAGGTTCACTTAAGAAACCCTTCATCACTGTTAATAATGACTTCCTGATATCATGTGAAATACCACTTTCAGTCAGAGCTGATTTCATCTGTAGTTTCTACACTGAAGAAGGTTTTCTGCTCAAAAGAGTCTCTCAGAAAAGTCAGTCTGGAGAACGTCATATTTGTATGTTTTATGTAAGTGAAAGTGAACTCTTCAGACGATCAGTGAACGTCAGACAGCTGAGCTGTGATTATTCACTCAACACTAAACCTGAAATCAGATCCCCACGCAGTGACACACACACCATCAGAGGTGAGGACTTTTCACATATTAAATAAACAATATTTATATTATAATTGTAAATTTAATAGTAAACAAAACAATTCAATATTATTACTGTATTTGTAAAATGCAGAGGTAAGATATGTCTAAATGTGATTAACATCAGACAATGGCAAAACTGTAACAAAATGTTTATATTTTATATATTATTAAATTGCAATATTCAGGCCTGCAAAAAGTCATTCAAAATGAGTAAAAATTCATGTTGCTTAATGATTTTTAGTAAACTTTAAGTTAAACCCAACAAAATAAATAAACTTCTAAACAACACATTGCCTTTAAAGTTTATTTGATACAAAAAAATAAATCCTATTATCCAGTGAGAAGTTTAAATCACAATATATTAAAAGTGAAAGAGTTTGCACAGTTTGCACTCTTTTTTGAAGTCATGAAAACATCTTGGTTACGTATGTAACCTTGGTTCCCTGAAGGGGAACGAGACGCTGCGTCAAAGCGCTAGGGGAAATGCCTTGATGTCAGTCATGTGTAGATCTGTGCAACCAATGAGAGAAAAACGCGTGTGTATGTGCGTTGCGAGTCAGTGACGTCATGAACAGAGCATTTAAGGCGCACCGGAACCCAGAAGCGACAGCTGAAATATTGTCTTGCTTGGAGGCTGGAGCCCCCTTAGGGGTCCCATAGCAAACGAACAGTAGGTCCGACTTACGCCAGGTGGCAGTCCTGAAGACGTAAGCGTCCAGTGCTTGCACTGGACAGACCTTGTTCTTGTACTCCTGCTCATGATCGTCAAAAGGGGGAGGGCAGAAGGCCTGCAGCGTAAGACCGAGCCACATTAGTGGGAACCTTGGGGACATAGCCTGGCCTCGGGTGGAGAAAAGATTTTGCCATCCCGGGTGCAAACTTGAGGCACGTGGGAGCCACGGAGATGCCTGAAGATCCCCGACCCTCTTAAGCGAGGTAATAGCCAGCAAAAGAAGGGTCTTTACAGAGAGGAGCTTAATAGGGAGCTCCTCTAGTGGTTCAAAGAGTGCCTGGGACAGGCCTTGGAGTACTAAAGACAAGTCCCAGGCAGGAACACTGGTCTGTGCCGCAGGTCTCAGCCTTATTGTGCCATGGAGGAAACGAGTGACTAGGGGGTCCCTGCCCAAGGACGCCCCACCCAGAGGTATGTGGTGAGCAGCTATAGCAGCCACATAAACCTTCAAGGTGGAGGGGGACAACCCTGCCACAAATTTTTCCTCCAGGAACTCCAGCACTTTGCCAACCAGCCTTTTGCTACACCAGGAAGTGAAGACTTTCCACTTCAAGGCGTACAGTTTCCTTATGGAGGGAGCTCTGGAGTGGAGAATGGTCTCTACAACCTCGGTTGAAAGACCAGAGTGGAGGAACTGGGCCCCTCAGGGGCCAGACCTTCAGCTTCCACAGTTCTGGGCAGGGGTGGAGAACACAACCCTCCACCTGGGACAGAAGGTCCCTCCTGATCGGAATCTCCCAGCGGACTCCATCGAGGAGGGATACAAGGTCCGAGAACCATATCCTGCTGGGCCAATGGGGGCCCATCAGCATGAGACGGACCCCATCCCGACGAACCTTGGCCAGAACTCCCGGGAGCAGGGCGATCGGGGGAAAGGCGTACAGGCACAGCCTCGGCCACGCGTGCACCATGGCATCCCGCCCCAGGGGCGCTGGATGCGTTAGAGAGAATCACAGAGGGCAATGAGAGTTCTCGACGGAGGCAAACAAGTCCACCTGTGCCTGCCCGTATCTCTTCCAAATCTGCTCCACCACCTCGGGGACGTCAAGCTGCCATTCTCCGGGCCTCGGCCCCTGTCTCGACAGGATGTCTGCTCCCACATTCTGGGCTCCAGGGATGTAGGCTGCCCTGAGAGAGCAGCTTCCCCTGGGCCCAGAGGAGGATCTGTCGTGCCAACTTATTGGAAGCGAGCGAAGACCCGCCTGATGGTCCATGGTTGATGTACGCATGACATGGTGGTCGCGAAGGTCCGGAAGAAACGCGTACAGTGCTCTGCAGACTGCCAGTGCCTCCAGCAGGTTTATGTGCCAGGACTGGTGCCGAGTGCTCCACAGACCTTGTGAGGAGCAATCCCTCAGAACCGCTGCCATGAGCCCCAACACCCTCTGGAAATGTTTGATAGTGAGTGGCTGGCCTAGTTTGATACTCTTGACGGCTGAACAAATGGCCTGAATGCGCCCGGGAGAAAGCCGAGCAGACATGGCCACCGAGTCCCAGATGACACCAAAGAAAGTGGTTCTCTGAGCAGGAGAAAGTACACTCTTCTTGGTGCCTTAAACCCAGCTCCCTCATGTGAGCAAGCACGACATCTCGATGAAGTGCTGCTAGCTGCGACGACTGGGCTAGCACTACCCATTTGTCGATATTATTCAGGACACGAATGCCCGGGAATCCAGTGGAGCAAGTGCAGCGTCCACAACCTTTGTGAACGTGCGGGATGAAAGTAATAGGCCGAACAGAAGTACCCGATACTGGTACGCCTTCCCCCCAAAGGCGAACCATAGGTACTTCCTGTGTTGCCCAGAGCACGTGCTCCCGGATCCTGGCTGGGACCAGACTCATCCCGAGAGAGCTGAGATGCGGGAAGGCCCATCTCAAGACCCTCTGAAGGGTCCATTTGCAATCCCCAGGAGCGCGAATGCCGCTGAGCCTCAGATGCAGCGGGTCTCGAGCCCTGGGAAGTGCGAGCCTGAGCGGCGTCATCAAACGGCTCTCGCAGTCTTCGCAGCCAGCGCCCTCGAGCGCTGACCGAGTGTGCTCCGCTCCCAAAAAGACGAATCACAGCCTCTGTGTATCCCTGCCCGTAACGAAACGTGGGAAGGGAAAAGCACAAGGTTTGAACGTCTGTTCAGCCATATCACACACATCAGTCCCTAATTTTTAAACTAGATGGTGTTTCTAACGCAAGCACACTCTTTCAGACACACAGTACGCTGAAGACACTCAAAGCTGTCGCTTCCGGGTTCCTGCGCACCTTATATGCTCTGTTCATGACGTCACTGACCCGCGACGCGCATTCACACGTGTTTTTCTCTCGTTTGTTGCACAGATCTTCATGTGACTGACGTCAAGGTATTTCCC
The DNA here is from genome assembly GCA_037043235.1 of Rhodeus uyekii. Taxonomy (NCBI): domain Eukaryota; kingdom Metazoa; phylum Chordata; class Actinopteri; order Cypriniformes; family Acheilognathidae; genus Rhodeus; species Rhodeus uyekii. The sequence continues at coordinate 585,905 of JAWRVZ010000132.1, forward strand.
CTAGCGCTTTGACGCAGCTCGAGTTTCCAATAAAGGGAACCTCGTCTTAATAGGGCTTTCATTCCATGCAAAAATAGCACTCAATGTCAACTCCAAAAGAAAAATAAAGAACCCGTAGTTTCCTGATCCACTCTCATGCACAGGTAGTGTGAATCCAAGAAGAAGACCATGCTTAATTTTCCCCAATCTCCCGTTTTCTGTTTATATCCCAGAGGAGGAGAGATTCATAGAGCCTCTAGTGTCTGTTAGTACAATTACACTTACAATAACCTAATTATGGGTGGTTATAATGCATTGAATATACATTATAAAAATGTTTTAGACAACTATATTCATCTATGTGAGTGTTTATGTAGAGTGAAATTTACTTGCCTCATCTAATGTGACTAATTTATAAATCTCTCCACATATTTTTGTAATTATCCAGTAATCTAACGATCATGAATGACTGGAAAGATCGTAGAAAATCATAAAACAATTGTGTGAATCCTGAATATAATGAGACTGTTTGGACCAATGAGGTTTCATTATCCAGCTATTTCTAAAAACTGAAGCCAAATGTTCCATTTTTTTGGATAGCAACTCATTCTTTTTCTTATTTATCTTCATCAGTTCTTCCTCAGGCCGTGTTAACAGCTTCTGCTTCAGTTATTCTGGAAACAGACACAGTTCAGCTGAGCTGTAAAAATACTGAAGATCTGAAGATGGAAAACTGTGTCTTTCTCATAAATGAAAGAGAAAAAGACTCAAAACTGAGTTCATCATGTCAGCTCTCACTCACTGGATCTCAGATCATGAAATGGTCAGAAGGTCAGAGTTCATCTGTGAGATTATCCTGCTTCTACACTGTAATTAAGTCCCGAGTTCAAAAACCATCTCCTCAATCTGATCCAGTGACAGTGACTGTCCAGAGTAAGTTCTTTTAATCCAGATGTTGAAATAACTGGTTGAAATAAAACAGCAAAACAAATGACCTACACCTACTTTTATTTGTCCAATATGTGACAGTCTCTGCTGATCAAACTTTGACAACTGACACAAAAACAAGTGTGTAACTACGTGTCTCAATATTCCTGTAGATGATCTCATAGAGCATTTCTGATATTGTTGTTATAGAATTTAATGTTATGCTGTTACATTAACACCAGTATGTAGTAATCAAATTATTGTATAATTACAGCTAAACTGTATAATTTACCATTTTTTTCTGGCAGCAGATTTTAGGCTAATATTTTCATATTTCTCATATCTCTTCACACTCTGACACACTGTTGATTCTGTCACTGTTTTCACACCAGCTTCTGCTCTTCCTGAAACCACCAGACACTCAGAAACATGTAAGTGTGTTTGTGGTTTGTTGAGAAGAGAATATTAAATCTGTGTTAATAAGAGATGATCTAGAAACACTGATGTCTGTAATCATGATGTAGTTTTTATTCTGATATGATTCATCAGAGATGTTTCTGTTTCAGCTGCTCCTCATAATGATCACATTCACTCTGAAGGTTGTTCATTCACTCACAACACAATACAAAACAGATCATCTGAATATCTGTAAAACTAAAACAAACATTGTCATTTCTTCATCTCATGATCATATGATGTGGCCTGTTCATTTCAAATGTGCACAATATATATCTGATATAGATATGAACATGGATTAAAGGCTTGTTTTTCATTGGTCAGGTTCATGGCTTACAGTAGTGCTGGTTTTCACTGGTATTGCTTTAATTCTGTCTGGATTGATGGGATTCGTCTGTCTCTGTCACTCTGACAGTAAGTTCAATGCACAAGTTTATTCCTGCATAACCTGAGCTTCATGATATGATAATAAAGTCTGTATCTGCAGGTTCTGATGACGTTCTCACAGAGGTGAACTACAGCTCCTGTCAGGTGGAAACAACATCTCTGTTAACTTCCTCTGTGTGTGTGACAAAACATCATGAACCCTTTCACTGATTCACTTGTTGCATCTCTAAAGAGGAAAAATTATTTGGGAGAAAGCTGATTTTTTTAATGGTAAATGTATTTTAAATGAAGCTGAAACCATCTTGAATCATCTTTAGAGTTCAGTGATGCAGATTCACTGACAGATTTGAAGCATCAGAAATAATTCATCTAATTTCTATAGTTTTTTACTTTACTTTTTAATCAACAATTGAGTGCTAAAATGGTTGCATTTTACATTTGACAATTTTGCTGAATTAATATATACTGCCAGAATTATTCAGTTTCGATTCACAATAAAAATGATAGTAATTTTAACTGTAAAAGATTGTAAAAATGCTATAGTTAAACCTTTTAATTGTTTAGCAGTAAGTTTCCTTATACAGGCTTTTTTTAAAGATATAACATTAAATTCATGTTTAAATGTACAATATTTAAAAGTAATAAAGAAAAAATCATCTCAAAATTTACAATAAATGTAGCCATATAATGACTTTCCCTGTGTCACTTCATTTGATGTTCCCTATTAAGGGAACTTGCGCTGCGTCGACAACGCAATGGGAATGCCTCAGCGTAATTGTCTCGTGAAGCACAATAGAACCAACATGTGTGAATACACGTCGCGGGAGATGGTACCCTTAGTAGATTTCATGGTTGTGTGGACACATCTGCCATGTATTTCTCAATGGGTCCTGCGCAATGGGAGTTCTACCAACACTGGTAGACTCCGAACAGGCTCTGGTTATGACCAGTCACTCACTGAGCATTTGAGGCTGCTGGACGTCATGGCAACAGTTTCCAGTGCTACGCACTCGGTCACCTGTACATGTGGCCCCTTTAGTTGTGGCTGGAAACCCATGTTTCTTCGGACAATGTAATACCCATGGTATCCCGAGGGAGCCAAGGCACACAGGTCTGAGGTGGGACTCCCTAGTCGCCGCCCGTGCTTTGGGTTGTACTGGGGTCACCCCCTCTGAGGAGAATCCTAGAGCACTCACTCCAGGTTTCCCCTAAAGGCAGAGCCCTGGAGCGGATGTTCGAGAAATATCAGAGGCCAGCTTCAAGAAGCTGGTTTCCTTATTGGGGTTTCTGGCTGGTGCCAGACTTCTCTCAGTGGGTCTTGCAAAAACATTTGGGGTGCCTGGTAGATCCTGAGCAGGCTCTGGTTGTGAAACAGAAGTGAACTCTCTACTGGAGTTAGGGGCTATAGATCTATCCCTCCCAGCCAGAGTTTCTGGGCTTCAGCTCTCGTTCTTCTGTTTAGTCTAGCTTTTACCCTGCAACTTCACTAAAAGCTTGGGCGCAACACCTTTTCGGCAGCGCTTTTAAGATATCCGTGCTCTTAGCCTCATCAACAATTTGTTAATCCTTAGCATAGTCACGGCAGTTAGCAGTTCGGCATCGAGATGCCATTCTCGCTCACTGGAAGGAGCTGGGGTTAAGACTGTACGCAAGAAGAGGTGCTGTGTCTTCATTTTGAGGACCACCTTCTGAAGCGTTGGTTGGATCCTGTGTTGTTGTCAGCCCGGCTTTTAAACCCGTGCTCATCGACATCATCCTGCCAGCAGTCAATAGCATAAGCAAGACCAGGGGTGGGCAAACTATTTGTCTCGCGGGCCACATTGGTTTCTTAAAATTGACAGAGGGGCCGAGGTGAGCATGATACGCGATTGTTGGCAGGGGGGTAGAGGGGTTTGCAACACATGCCTACTCTCCAACAAAGCTTCAGAAACATTGCAGCCGTGACAGAGTGACTTTACAGGGAAATGTAAAATGAAGGAGGTTTAATACAAGTTCAGCGAGTTCGGCGGGCCGGATTAAAAGCCCAACGGGCCGTAGTTTGCCCACCCCTGAGCTAGACCAATTACCAATAACAGCTTCCAGTGTTTTCCATTCGGTCGTCTGTACATGTGGCCCCTTCAGTGGTGGTTTAGAAGCAGAAGAGCTTCCCCGAGGGGCAACTGCTTCCACACTACTAAGGTCACGAGGCAATGCCTACACACCTTAGGTATGGGAAAGCAATTCTGGCTCCTGTCCCTGTTGGATTTACTGGTTTAAAATGCATTTTATTTTTTTGTAAATTAGTTTTAATTTTCAAAATTTTCAGATTGTTTTATAAACGTCTACGTTTTTAATGTATTTTTACAGAATTATAATGGCAATCTGTAAAAATTACAGGATTTCTTTCAATGTTGTTTTCTCTGTTAAACAACTGTTTGTTCAATGAGCAGCTGAACTGATTGACTTTTGACTCTATGATTTTATGAATCAAAGAGTAAAATTACCCAGTAAAGTGATTGAATAATGTATTCCACATTATTACATTTGATATTATGATTCATTTTTGTCAAAGTCTATTAATGGTTCAGTTATTTTCGCCATGTTTAAATGTTACTTTTACAAAACTACCTTCAATCCAGTCTGTGAGCCTACACATTTTTTTTTACTCGTCCCAGATCTGCTGTACATGTCGTTTCATGATGTACGTCCATCTTCATATTTTTGGCTGCAAAATAATTAAATAGTTTCCTGTGGTCTATTATCACAACATCTCCAGGTGATTTATGTAAAAGGTGAAATGATATTCCTGCCACAGAGCCTGAGCCGAGCGACCGCTCATGATCGCACTCGACGACAAGGAGACATTAGCACTGAGCCTTGGGTGTCACTGGCTACTCGGCAAAGGACTCATGTGCAGGTAAAGGGGTTTATTATAATAACAAAAGAAACATAACACATAAAAGAAAGCACCCATGAGGCGGGGGGGGGGGGGGCAGGAACTGAAACACGATAACACTGTTAGAACAAACACAAACCAACTGGATGAGATGGAAGACACAGGACCAGGAACAACACATAGCATGACAACGACACCACACAGGACAGCAAACACAACAGGATTAAATAGGGAACACATGAGGAAGGAAACAAGTAGAAACAGTTGGGATCAATGAAGGGAAACGAGGGAACAACACGGGCGGGGTTTCACAATCACAAGACACAACAAAGGGGCAGTGTCAGAGCTCCGTCAACCAACACACTAGAAACACAAACTGAGGTTACAGAACCCTGACATTGGGAAAGAAACCAAGGTTTTTTAGAATCACTTGGTGATGAAACCCAGCAGTCTCTGAAACTCCTCTCACAAATTAGAAAAACCGTGAATCTCAATGTGTTTTGTCAAGAATAGAAAAAGATTGAGACAGAAGCCAGCTGTTATGCATTTATTTTTTATTTAGTTACACCAATGTCCAACTTCAAAGCGATTTTTATAGGGCACATTTTGACTGTTTAGGCTTTTAAATGATGCCTAATTTATGATGATTACTAAAATATGTAATAGAACCCTGCTGGAGCCGGGTGAGGATACCCGAACTGAGTAGCATAGTCTTTATTTCTTTCACTATGGTGAGCAGGGCACAATGAGAGATATCTGATAGGTTTATACACGCGACCAAAAACCCTACTAGGGGAACCTGCCTGCAGGCTGAGATTGGGAGTGTTTCCCCGACCCCCGGTTTTATTGGGGGGGTTCGGGTAATGACATTCTGCCTCTGAGCGGCCCAATGTGAAGAGCTGCAGCTGGCTTGCAGCCTCTGGGACCCGAGAGTGACGAGATAGGAGCCTCCTGAATGCCGCCTGCTGCATCGCGGCCTCCTGGAAGCCCCTGACGACTGATTTTTGCGGAGGTATAAGAGGGGCGTCCAGGAGAAGTTTTTTGTGTTTTTTGTCACTTTGATGGCAGACAGATAAGTCACAGGAGCTTTTCCATGGCCACTGGAAGCTGCGTCCTCATCAAGGTCCCTGAGCAACTCCGCTAGATCAGCCTGCAACAGTGCTGTGGAGTGACGAAGGCTGCTTGGCTAGAGGCAGAGTATGCTCTGTCCACCAGTATAGCTGTCATGGGTATGGTGGGCAGCATCGGGAGCTCCAGGAACGGTACCGAGGGATAATAGGAGAGAGGAGGCCTGCTAAAGCCTCCTCCATCCATATTGAGTCCTCGCTCTTCTCTTCAACCACACCCCTGACAGTTCTGGGTCACGTACAATGATTGTGTGGGTGATTCTGAGAAAAGCAGAGGGGACATTTCTCTTTCTCTTAAGAGGCTAAGAGGGCACCTCTTCTTCATAAAATCTTTCCCAAATTTGAGGGACAGGAACTTAAAAGTACCTAAAGTAGAACCTGTTACACTAGTCACAAACACAGTCCGTCTGGGAATTTATTCAGATGACTACAGTAGCGTTGTCCACCCACACATGCCAGCTCCTTAACTGGTGGAGTAACTACTCCAGAGGCAAAAATATGGTACATTGAGTTATATATCGCCCATTAGGTTAAAATCGTAATCAATTAAGAGCATTACAGGTAAGGAAAAGCCTTAGGCCTACATTCGTTTTGACTGGGCTCACAATTTACAACAAACTTCATAAAATTTACTTTTTACTTTAAATTGTAATTTTTGTGTAGTTCTATTTTTTACATATATATATATATTTTTAAATCACTGTTTTACTGAATCACTGACTGAAAACAGAGCTGTCATGATAGTTATTAAGCAGCAGGTGTCTTGTCTTTGTTTGTCCATCTCTGCTCAACCGTTTACACTTTTCTAACCACACTGCCATCCTGTGGCTTTGAAAGACCTCAACGCTTTAGATAAACACAAACTGGGTTGTGAGAAAATGATAATGAGGCCTTAAGATGCATCATATTCTGAACTTTATATTTCTGAAAAATATATTTGTGTGTGTGTGCTCTCATCTGTTTGATTTGATCTTTGACGTTTCTGATCATGATAAAGCCTGTGTCATATGTTTAATGTCATAGAGACATTGTGTCATTTGGTTTTTAAAACTTTCTTCTCATTGCTTCCTACTTCCTCATCTATATGCGGTGCGTTTCTTTGAGATAGTTCATCACACGTGTGACGCTGACATGATTCTGCTCATCCTCTTCTTTACACTCTTTCACAAGATTCAACCTCTAAGTAAGTGCGTTTTATCACATATTGTGCCAGTTCCCTTCTGCTTATGGATGGTATGCACATTTTTGTCTTTACTCAAATATTTTCACCATTAGGTGCTAGAACTATTGATTTGAGGTATTACCTACATTTATAAAACAGACAAACAATACAAAACACATAACAATGGCTAAATATCAATAAACAATTACAGAAGCAATATGTAGAGCTGGACTATCAATGTTTGGATAGGGGGAATTCATATTTCAATGCTTTTGCATTTTTAACTTTTATTATTTTAATATGCATCTACGTATATTATTGTATACTCATAAAGCTTGTATACTGTATCATCTAAGTATATTATTGTATACTCATAAAGCTGAGTACTGTGTGCTGGAATGTTCCTATGTTGGTCTGTTGCAGTTGTTTTTTTGTTGTGAGCAAAAGCAAAAACAAACAATTGATTTTAAAATAATAATGAATGATATGCTCATGTGCTATATGTTTTTTTGCAGAAGAGAAGCCAGTCATTACTGTAACACATGACCATCAAACTGGAGAATTTAGAATTTACTGTCAAATACAAGGATCAGATAGCAGAGATTATGCTTGTTTTATTTACATTGGAGATGAAAACCGACAAATTCTAAAATCTCAAAAACTATCTGGAACAACAGAGTGCATTTCTACACTCCTCGAACATTATTTATTGAATCATCTAAAATTAGTCAAGAGTAAAGTGATGAGCTGCAGTTATTCTCAAGAACCTGCATCATCCAAACGTTCACCATATAGTGACAAATTCAACCTGACAGGTTTGTCATTTTAATCTAATGTGAATCTTCACATTCACAACTGATTCAAACATTTGTACATTTTTCATAATGCATGTTTTTGTTTCTATAGCTTTTCTTCCTGTGGAAATTCAGCCACCAAACACAACAAAAGGATCAACATTATGTAGGTTCACCTGAAATGTATAATTCTTATTTTTGTAATCATTATTTTGATGATTAACCGGGAAAACTGTTTTCTGCAGGCTCAACATCGACATTCTCTACAAGTGAAGCAACAAAAAGTAAGTAGCCTAAATGTTACTCTAAATTTAAAAAAAAATTAACCAACAAAAAATATCTTCAGGTTCTTAATATTTCAGCAAGTCTGGCAACAGAATCCACTACTTGGTATGATACTGTTTCAAGGTATAATGTAGCCATCAAATATTGTTACACGGTTACAGCTAATTACAGCTAAACTGTGGATGTAGATATTGTCAAATATTGTCATACAGAATAATTTATCTTTGCCTCTGGCAACAGATTTTAGGCTAATATTTTAATATTTCTCATATCTCTTCACACTCTGACACACTGTTGATTCTGTCACAGCTGTTTTCACACCAGCTTCTGCTCTTCCTGAAACCACCAGACACTCAGAAACATGTAAGTGTGTTTGTGCTTTGTTGAGAAGAGAATATTAAATCTGTGTTAATAAGAGATGATCTAGAAACACTGATGTCTGTAATCATGATGTAGTTTTTATTCTGATATGATTCATCAGAGATGTTTCTGTTTCAGCTGCTCCTCATAATGATCACATTCACTCTGAAGGTTGTTCATTCACTCACAACACAATACAAACAGATCATCTGAATATTTGTAAAAACTAAAACAAACATTGTCATTTCTTCATCTCATGATCATATGATGTGGCCTGTTCATTTCAAATGTGCACAATATATATCTGATATAGATATGAACATGGATTAAAGGCTTGTTTTTCATTGGTCAGGTTCATGGCTTACAGTAGTGCTGGTTTTCACTGGTATTGCTTTAATTCTATCTGGATTGATGGGATTCGTCTGTCTCTGTCACTCTGACAGTAAGTTCAATGCACAAGTTTATTCCTGCATAACCTGAGCTTCATGATATGATAATAAAGTCTGTATCTGCAGGTTCTGATGACGTTCTCACAGAGGTGAACTACAGCTCCTGTCAGGTGGAAACAACATCTCTAACAATCCAACAGCATCCAACAATATGTACATTTTCTTAATCATCTGAAAGGCCATACACTTGATCTTGTCTGTTACTCTGGTATCACTCCACACAACTTCACAGCTTCTGACCAGCTGTTGGTATCTTTTAAAAGCTGCTTAACATTATTTAAGTACTGTACAATCAATGTTGTACTACCTCATTCCGGAATATCAAGAACATTAATATTTCGACATTTACAAATAATTAGTTATCCTTTCTAGTAACAACTACCTAACAACTCTGAATGAACTGGTATCCCATTATAATGATCTGCTTCAGTCACTTCTTGATACTCATGCACCATTAAAAACCAGGTCTGTTTCATTTGTTAATTCTGCCCTTGGTTCACGCCTGATTTGCGTAGGCTAAAAGCTCAAGGCGTCATACACAAACATGTATTCTGAGCATATGAAAAACTACAAAACTGCTGTTACTACAGCTAAATACTCACATTTGATCACGTCTAGTGAAGGAAACTCAAGAACTCTTTTTTCAGTTTTGAAAGATATCTTAAAGTCTCCCGATTCTCTGCCGTCACACTTACACACTTATTCTTCGTCACAGGAATTATGTAATGCTTTTGTTTATTTTCTTCAATGTGAAAATTGAAATTATTCACCGTCTCTTTTGGCTTCAGATTTAGCATGCTCTTCATCTCATTCAACTTTTACACATTTAGCTCTACTCACTCTACCAGTATACTTCCCTCAGAAGGTGAGATAACATTAGTTATCATGAAATCTAAATCCATTACGTCAATTAGACCCTCTTCCCACAAAATTAGCAAAAGTCAGTTCTTTTGCATTTCATCACTGAGATTACTCATACTTCTCTTACTTACAATTTTGATAACTTCCGTCCAATCTCCAATTTGACATTCTTATCTAAAAATCTGGAAAGGTTATTGCATCTCAGGTACACAATTACATTTCAGTTAACAACATTTATTAACAATTTCAATCAGGTTTTCGTCCCACAACAGTACTGAGACTGCCCTTGTCAAAATTTCCAATGACCCATTGGTAGCGGCTGACTCAGGACTCTTATCTATATACATTTTTCTTGATCTGCCATAACTTCAACGTTCAAGACTATCCCTCATGAAATTCTGTTAGACAGACTGCAGTAATTCATTTTGGGTGCATCAAGCAGGCAATCTTTGGTCTTTTAATCTGAGTGTTGCTCATCTTGTAGTTACTAAACTCTACTCAGATAAACAATATTGTTGAAAGTTGAGTGAAATACTTGTCGACTCAAGGCTTTTCACCTTGGGAGAATATATTGAGTCATTTTCATTGACAAAAAGTGCTCAACATGAAGGTCATAAGGAGAAGGTTGCATTTTCTGTTTCAAGATTTTGTATGACATCACACAAAGGTGTGTAAATTCATGACACCATTGATTAAGCACAACTCCTCCACTCCTTCAGCACTCATACAATATGTTTTTTTTATACAAGAAAAAAAAGACAACATTTAACTGAGCACTACCAGATCATTTTATGCATCCTTATGTTTAGTCAAGCCTACGTGTTAAAGTGCATGTAAAGTGGTCTCGTCTTGTGATCTACATAAATGGACTCCACAATTAAATTTCCTGTGGTCTAATGGTCTTATTGTGTGAAACTCATTCTCTCTTTTCATTACATTTCAGCTCCTAATGAAGGTTCAGTCTTTCAGTATGTATAATAAACTTACAACAAACAACACAAAAACATATCACTCTGAAACATCCTGTGAAATACGTGCTTGCAAAGGCCATGATGAAAACCATTCTGGACAGTTGTCTTGTTTGTTAACATTTTAAGTTTGAATGAGGCTTGAATTGGTTTGAAATGGACGACATCCTTAATATTTACACCTGAGCAGATGAATCTTGCAGTTATTGTATGAATGTGTTGGTATGAATTGTGTTGGTATTTGGTGGTATTTCCCTGTAACAGACAAAGAGCAACACTATAATATCAGTATCACTATGTTAGAATTTTACTCTGATATCCAAACTATTGACTCCTCCCCTCATACATGAACATAATAACCCATGAATACAAGATATAACGTCATATTGACCAGCATTGTTACTCATAAGACAAACAATTATAGCTTTCATCAATTATTCCTGTAATCATTCTCATAAGAAACACAGAAGCACAATACACACTCGATCTCAGGCTCAAAGGCAGATACATGTAGTAAAACTGATTTCTGCAGCAGTTGATGATCTGACCTCATGCGCTTCATACCTTTATAATAAAAGACCCTGAATAACGTTCTGTTCATCCTCTCCTATCGGACAACACATGCAGATCTGTGCTTTATTTGTTTGTGTGATTGTCAGTAAATTCATTGAACATTATAAAACTAGAATATGAGAAATTCTTGCACATGCTCTATGATACATTACACGTGGTTGTAAGTATAGTCTTGCCTTTATTTACATACATCTGCTCAGTACATTCAATGGTTTCCTGTGGTCTAAAAAAGAAAGACGTTTCCTGTTATCTATTGTGTTACTGTCGCACTTATGTGTGTGATGAGTAAAACAGTAGTAACAATCGACAAAGACTGGGGAAAACATAAGGGTTTATATACACAGGATAAGGGGAAACAGGTGACGAGAATAACAAGGAAGTGATTGACACGACAGGTGACGGAAACAACACGGAAAGAACAAGGAAGGTAACAGGAAGTGAAGAGACACGACACAACTGTGACAGTTACTTCCTAATTCACTTAGTGTGTGAGACTCTTTTCACACGCTCTTGCTGTAATGGAGTTGTTCATCTTTGTTGTTTTTCAGCTCCTGATGGAGGTTCATTCTTACAGTAAGTACATCTATGCTGTTAAATGTCTTTTTAAATATAAATATATATATTCATTTACAGTGAACAAAGTTTTTTGGGGTAAAATATTTCAGCATATCTGAAATGTGTGAAGTTTTAATATGAACATTCAAACATGTGTGAACTACAACCTACCTGATATATGTCATATATACAGTATTATTGTACACCAGCAATAATTGTCAGGTATGTGGAAGTGTGTCTACAGTTGTTCAATCAGAAAAAAGGTTCAGAGTCGTAATTTCCAGGTCTCCAGAAGAAATTCTTTATTGCCAGGCAAAAAGAGAGATGCAAGTTTCACAGCTGAAAGTCACATCTAAACCAAAAGGCTCAATTCTGCATATTTTATATGTTTTTCTTATCATCATGGTCCAATAGGGATTCACCTAGTATCTTTTTCTTTTGGCTCCACCTGGACGTTCAGCCACCATTAAATATTGTCCATGTATTTCTTGTATAATAGTGGGGCAAATCAAACAATATTGAGGGATCAATACAAGCAAGGGTTACACAATCACATGATGTGAACACACAGCCAATGTGAACACAAGATTGAACATCACGCCCCGCACACAAGACGCTTCGCAGACAGGAGAACGCACGACTTGAGACTTGACGTCGCGTACGCCCTCACAAACACACGCCGATGGGCAGTATCGGAAAACACGACCAAAGTGACAGAACCCTGACAATAATCCTCAGCTTTTAAAAAAATGTGAACATAAAATATGTTAGCAATTTCTGAATCTTACTGTACATTGTCAATATTATTAAACATTGTCAATGAGATGTAATGAATAATTGATCTGTTTTTGGGTTGTTTCAGAATCTCCTGCTGTACAAGTATCTCCAGATGTGATAAAAGAGTCCAGCTCAGTGAAGATCATCTGTGAGACGCCAGCAAATGTTATAGTGAATCAGTGTTATTTCTACACAAACAGAGAAGAGAAAGATACAAAAACCAGCTGTGAACTCTCACTCTCTGGTTCTGAAGTGCTCATATGGGCAGATGTAAAATCACCTGCATCCATCAACATTTACTGCTTCTACACAGTAAATGAACACAGGATTATTAAACCATCATCTCATTCTCCTGCTGCCACAGTGACGGTTCTAGGTGAGATATTTCACTGCTGTTCTTCTGTGTTACAAACTGTTATTGCAATTTATTAATTATGGATTATTTGATTTATACAGGTTCACTTCAGAAACCCTTCATCACTGTTAATGATGTCCTGATATCATGTGAAATACCACTTTCAGTCAGAGCTGATTTCATCTGTAGTTTGTACACGGAGAAAGGTTTTCTGCACACAAGTGTCTCTCAAAAGAGTCACATTGGAGAACGTCATATTTGTATGTTTTATGTAAGTGAAAGTGAACTCTTCACACGATCAGAGAACGATATACAGCTGAGCTGTGATTATTCACTCAACACTGAACCTGAGATCAGATCCCCACGCAGTGACACACAAACCATCAGAGGTGAGGACTTTTCACATATTATATAAGCAATATTTATATTATAATTGTAAATAAAATACTAAACAAAACCATTTACTATTACAGTGGAACCCACTTATCTCGACCTCGGTTAACTCGCCAATCCTATTATGTCGACGTTTTTGAAGTGGAACCGCCAAACTCCCTCATTGTCTTAGCATTTTCTTGTGGGTTATGTTGATTCTTTTATGTTGCTGAACCCTAATATCTCGAGCACAAAACAGGGACAAAGTCACCACTTAACATCAGTTATCTCGATCCCCGTGACTAATGATAGTACTGAGTTTGTGTTGCATGCGCATCACAGTCCGTACGGTCGCTCACTCCAATGACGCTTCACTCACTCTTGAGGCGCAGTGCAGTGCAGCCGTGATACCATAGTAACCGCGTGTGCAATACTTTCAGAACTGTCAGAGCGAAATTACTGTTTACTGTTGTGACCGTTTACACTGTGAGCAAAATTGTGTTTGCAATGTTGGAGAATGTAATTAAAGGTTTGTATTGAGAATCGAAGGTGGTTTTTATTGTAAACTGTACAGGTAAATCTTGCACTGGTTGTCAGAGTGGTTGTGATTTAAAGAGCGTGAGTACAAACCAGGAAAAAGAAAACACTCTGACAAACATCACAAATAAAAGAAGGAAAATAGAAACAGTAGATTATGGTATATAACAGTCAGCGGTAGAGCGGCCATCTCTCTCCTCACTCACACACACTCTCCTCCCCACGCACAGAACAACATACACAGTCTTAAAGGTATATTCCCAACATAAACAAAGTAGCCGTTACAATCTCTGCTGTTAGTTGGTGCACATTTGCCTTTTGTTGTTAGCAAACATATACAGTGAATGTACATTTTTATAGCATGCCGATCGCTTCCCCCGAGGCCGTCGACATAACCGCCATTATTGTATTCCACTGTATTACTGTATTTGTAAAACATGTGGTTTGTGGTTAACATCAGACAATGGAAAAACTGTAACTACATTTTTATGTTTAGTATATTACATACATTATTAATGCAATATTCAGACCTGCAAAAAGTCATATTTTAATGCATGTTTTAACAATCTATTGTGTGAGACAAACAAACCAAGCCAACAAACTTTAAGGGAGGTTTTTAGTAATCTTTAAGTTATTAAAATAAACTTCAAGAGAATACAAGCGCTGAAAACACATTGCCTTTAAAGTTTATGTGAATGAAACTAAAAAATAAATTAGGTGATAATAAGAATAATAAGAACTTCCTTTTCCCAAATCTCCCTTTTTCTGTTTATAAACCAGAGGAGAGATTCATAGAGACTCTAGTGTGTGTTAGCAGAATTACACTTACAATAACTAACCTAATTATGGGTAGTTATAATATTGAATATTCATTATAAAAAATTTAAACAACTGTATTCATCTATCCGAGTGTTTATGTAGTGAAATTTTATTTAATGTGACTAATTTATAAATCTGTCCAAATATTTTTGTACTCATCCAATAATCGAATGATCGTGAATGACTGGAAAGATCGTGGAAAAGAAAAAAACTGTTTGGATCAAAGAGGTTTTTCTACCCATCTATTTCTAAAAACTGAACGCAAGCAATCAAAATGTCCCATTTCTTTTTGATTGCTTTTAATCTCATTCTTTTTCTTATTTATCTTCATCAGTTCTTCCTCTGGCCGTGTTAACAGCTTCTGCTGCAGTTATTCTGGAAACAGACACAGTTCAGCTGAGCTGCAAGAATACTGAAGATCTGAAGATGGAAAAGTGTGTCTTTCTCATAAATGAAAGAGAAAGAGACTCAAAACTGAGATCATCATGTCAGCTCTCACTCACTGGATCTCAGATCATGAAATGGTCAGAAGGTCAGAGTTCATCTGTGAGAATATCCTGCTTCTACACTGTAATTAAGTCCCAAGTTCAAAAACCATCTCCTCAATCTGATCCAGTGACAGTGACTGTCCAGAGTAAGTTCTTTTAATCCAGATGTTGAAATAACTGGTTGAAATAAAACAGTAAATCAAATGACTTTACACCTACTTTTATTTGTCCAATTTGTGACAGTCTATTATTGTATATAACTGAATATTATTGAATGTAATGCTGTAATATTAATACCAGTAATACTGTAATTAGTTTTTTTCCCCAAACTAAATGGACATTTTTGAAATCATTTTTCTGTCTCAAAAGTGACATCTGTGACTAAAGCTTTGACAACAGCCATAAAAACTAGTGGGTGAAGTTTATTTTACCGTTTGTTATTTATTTTAAATAGGTGATATACCTGTAACATATTTATATTGTACTATTGTATGTTATATTGTATTAACACCATAACCAAATAGAGTTTTATTGTTATACGTGAGTGTATTGGAAGTGTATTTGTGCTTTGTTGAGAAGAGAATATTAAATTTGTGTTCAACGTTAAATAAGAAGAATCATTTTCCTGACAGTGAGATGATCTAGAAACACTGTTGTCTGTAATCATGATGCAGTAGTTGTTGAATTTTTTTTCTGTCTCAACAGTGACATCTTCAACTAAAGCTTTGACAACATCCATAAAAACTAGTGGGTGAAGTTTATTTTATTTATTTTTATTGATGATTTTTTTAATAATGCTTATCACATTCAATGATTCTGCCCAGCTTAAATTTCAGTTTTTAAATATATTTATATTGTACTATTGAATGTTATATTGTATTAATACCACAAAACAAATAGAGTTTTATTAACAAACTAAACGCTTCCTTTGACATTGTTGAACTCTTTACAGTTTCAGCTGCGTCCTCTACTGGAGAAACTTTCACAGCCAAGAAAACTTGAGTGAAGTTTATTTAGAAAATGAAACATACATGACGAGCTCACAGAGGCATTTGCCTCATTTCACAATTACTTCAAAAAGTAGCCGTCAAATATTGTTATATAGAATAATTAGAGCTAAACTGTAAATAACGGCTCCTGAAGGTTTTCTTCTGATTAAAAGACACTTCAACTTAAGTCTTAATGTTTAATATCTTGGTTCTGCTATTCACACAGTTCGCTAAATAACATGACGAGCTTTAACCTAAGATGATAGGTTTAACACTACATGTTGTTCACCTGAAGGTGTCGCTTTTACCAACTTATTGGGATTCTTAATTCAATTTCCAAATGAACATCATAATTTTACATAACATTTGTAATACACAAAATACCTTTTCACAATTAACTGAAATATTTACAAAGATAATCCACTGTATCTTCTGACAGCAACAGATTTTAGGCTAATATTTTCATATTTCTCATATCTCTTCACACTCTGACACACTGTTGATTCTGTCACTGTTTTCACACCAGCTTCTGCTCTTCCTGAAACCACCAGACACTCAGAAACATGTAAGTGTGTTTGTGCTTTGTTGAGAAGAGAATATTAAATCTGTGTTAATAAGAGATGATCTAGAAACACTGATGTCTGTAATCATGATGTAGTTTTTATTCTGATATGATTCATCAGAGATGTTTTCTGTTTCAGCTGCTCCTCATAATGATCACATTCACTCTGAAGGTTGTTCATTCACTCACAACACAATACAAACAGATCATCTGAATATCTGTAAAACTAAAACAAACATTGTCATTTCTTCATCTCATGATCATATGATGTGGCCTGTTCATTTCAAATGTGCACAATATATATCTGATATAGATATGAACATGGATTAAAGGCTTGTTTTTCATTGGTCAGGTTCATGGCTTACAGTAGTGCTGGTTTTCACTGGTATTGCTTTAATTCTATCTGGATTGATGGGATTCGTCTGTCTCTGTCACTCTGACAGTAAGTTCAATGCACAAGTTTATTCCTGCATAACCTGAGCTTCATGATATGATAATAAAGTCTGTATCTGCAGGTTCTGATGACGTTCTCACAGAGGTGAACTACAGCTCCTGTCAGGTGGAAACAACATCTCTGTTAACTTCCTCTGTGTGTGTGACAAAACATCATGAACCCTTTCACTGATTCACTTCTTGCACCTCTAAAGATAATTTTTTTTTCGGGGGAGAAAGCTGATTTCTGTATTGGTAAATGTATTTTAAATGAAGCTGAAAGCATCTTCAATCTTCTTCAGAGTTCAGTGATGCATCTTCACTGATGGATTTGAAGCATCAGAAATATTTAATCTAATCTCTATAGTTTTTTTCCCCATTTTTAATCAACAATTGAGTGCTAAAAATAGTTGCATTTTACATTTGACAATTTTGCCGAATTAATATATTCTGCCAGAATTTTTCAGTTTGTATTCACAATAAAAAATATTGTAATTGTAACTGTAAAAATGCTACAGTTAAACCTTTTAATTGTTTAGCAGTAAGTTTCCTTATACAGGCTAATTATTATTATTCACTGATTCACTTCTTGTACCTCTAAAGAGGAAAAATGATTTGTATTGAATGATAGTATATTTACAATGTGTAGATATTGAATTCATATCCCGATCAACAGGCCAATGCAAGGTTTTATTCCACATTTAGATTTTGGGAGAAAGTAGTTTTTTATATTGGTAAAATGTGTCATCTTTTGAGTTCAGTGATGCAGATTCACTGACGGATTTGAAGCATCAGAAATATTGAATCTAATTTCTATATTTTTTTTAATTTTTATTTTACTTTTTAAATCATCCATTAGCATGTTAAACAGCATTAGCAGCATCCATTAGCAGCATGTTAAACAGTTTTGTCAAATTAACACATACTGCCCGAACTGTTCAGTTTATATTCAAAGTCAAAATTATTGTAATTTTAACTGTAAAAGACTGTAAAAATGCTACAGTTAAACCTTTAATTGTGTAGCAGTAAGTTCTAAGTAAATTAGTGAGTAAAAGTAAAATTTCTGGCAGTCAAATGTTTCCCAAGGCTGAAATGTTTGAAGATTGAAAATAAAAGCTGCAGTGCAACGTCTTCCCTTCTCTTTTGCTCATGAACATGAGAGCGCTATTAGATCACTATTTCAAAATAAACGTCCTGGAGGAAATAGCTCACAATATATACAAATATAATGGTAAAAATAAAATAAATACAAAAAATACATTATCAACTTTTGAGGGCAGCACAGTTCTTTTATATAGGGAAAAAATTTAAAAGATCTAACATTACATTCATGTTTAAATGTAGTTTTTAAAAGTAAAAAAAGAACAAATTTCAAAACTTACAGTAAATATAGCATATAATGACTTTCCCTGTGTGACACTTCATCAGGAACTGGTTTAAAATGTATTTTATTTTTTGTAAATTAGTTTTAATTTGTACAATTTACAGGTTTTTCTCTGTTAAACAACTGTTTGTTCAATGAGCAGCTGAACTGATTGACTTTTGACTCCATGCTTTTGTGAATCAAAGAGTAAATTTACCCAGTAAAGCGAGTGAATAATGTATTCTACATTATTACATTTGATATTATGATTTATTTTTCTTAAAGTCTGTTAATGGCTTAGTTATTTTTGCCATATTTAAATGTTACTTTTCCAAAACTATCTTCTATCTTTCTTAGTCTGTGAACCTACAAAACATTTTTTACTCTTGCCCCAGATCTGCTGTACATGTCGTGTCATGATATACGTTCATCTTCATGTTTCTGACTGAACAAAGCATTAAATAGTTTCCTGTGGTCTATCGTGTTACTTCCTAATTCAGTCATTGTGTGAGACTCGTTCGGTCTCTTCACACTCTCGCTGTAATGGAGTTGTTCATCTTCATTGTTTTTAATCTTCTTGTGGAGGTTCATTCTTACAGTGAGTAAATCTATGCTGTTTAATGTTGATAAAATACAGTATTTTCATATATGTAAAGGAAAAAGGTTACACCGTTTCAGCATGTGTGATCAATACATGTTTTAGTAGAAGTTATCAAACAAATGAACCTACAACTCTGTTTAAGGTATACTTCATTATGAAAAAAAAAAAGAATTCATGAAAATATATTTCAATTACACCATTTGTGTAATAAGAATGACTATATTAAATCGGACCTGGTCATGTGGACACCTTATTTGTAATATCCAGTATGTATAAACTTCTGCACATTCATTTGAATGTAATTCTGGATGTTATTTGATACACGCAGTTGAGAAAAATACATCTATTGAAATAAATATTTAAGTTGAGAAAATATTCCAATTTAAAATTACACTTACTATTCATCATGTAGTTGTGTGCTGTACTATTGCAGATATATTTATGATTTTAATTTTGTTTAAAGGTTACACCAAAACGTGGACGGTGATTGGAAATGTGGTCAATATGTAATGATTAATTGATCTGTTTTGGGTTGTTTCAGAATCTCCTGCTGTACAAGTATCTCCAGATGTGATAAGAGAGTCCAGCTCAGTGACGATGACCTGTGAGACGCCAGCAGAAGTTACAGTGAATCAGTGTCATTTCTACATAAACAGAGAAGAGAAGAATATAAAATACAGTTGGCGGAATGAACTGAAGCTCTCTGGTTCTGAAGTGCTCAAATGGGCAGATGTAAAATCAAATACCTCCATCAACATTTCCTGTTTCTACATAATAAATGAATACGGGACTATTAAATCATCATCTCATTCTCCTGCTGCCACAGTGACGGTTCTAGGTGAGATATTTCACTGCTATTTTGGAAACTGTTATTGAACTGTTTTTAGTAACTATGGATTATTTCATTTCAAACTGATTCCCTTGAGAATCTCATCAGTAATAATGATGATGATGATGTTACACCTTACAGAACAACGATACAATTTATAAAAACTCTTTCAATCGGCTGTATAACAAAACACTGAAAAGACAAATTTACTAAATATTAGAAAGATCTGAATATGGTTGATCATAATCTCTGTGGTGTTTAATCATTCAACATGAGTTGGTATCAGTCCATGAAGTCAGAAACAACATACTGAAGCTGATTCTAGCAGTTGTGGGACAATGATAGATAGATTTCTAACTACTAATTCACAGTTAAATTAAAGGTGCAGTAAGTGATTTCTGACAAAACAACATCTGTGTATCAGAAATCCACACCCAAACAAACACACTCCTGCCCAAAAGAAACACACTCTCCCTTCATTGCTCAGCCCCCGAATAACAGGAGACCAACAGCTCGTACAAGTCTGGATGAAACACCTGTGATTCAATAATCTAACCTCAAACCTCTCCGCCCGTTTCCAGGCCCTTCCGCTTCAGTCTCTCCAGCACTGGATGATATTATATCTCTAGTTAACTGTCCGATATTAAGACTGAAGTTTTTTCAGATTGTGTGACGCACGAGGAAATTAAATGCATTAAATACAAGTTCAGATACTTGAATGTCTTTTCCTTCCTGCTTCTGTACAGTGCAGACGTGTTTTCGCTCTGCTCCCCGCTCTGCTATGCCGCTTGGTATTTTGTCTTTTTTTTCTTTTTCTCTGACCCGCTGCTTGCTGGACTGACTCCTGAAAATACTGAAATGGCGATCGACAGGATTTTCTATATGATTGGATTATTGATGGCGGGGTTCCTATTCTTTGGCTTTGGGATTGCCCTGACCTATCGGAAGATTGGTAAGACAGCTGCAAGCAAATTCACCCAGCCACTGTCTGTGGAAATTATGAAATGCTTCGGAGTTGTGTGACCGTTTGAAGGAATTAGATCGGAGAGTGATACAGATTGAGGAACTGAACCGTAACAATGCAGTCCGGCTTGTGGAGTCAGACTGGTGAACATTTACAGACTGTAACCGGTCTGGACATGAGGCTAGACGTAGTGTCTAGGGAACTGCACGGACCGAACGCGACCGGAGCTGATTGATTGATTGATTATGATCCGGACAAATTACCGAAGATCAAATTATCAAATGGAATAAAAATAGTCCACCCGAACCTTGTCCCTATCTCTCGTTGGGAGGTCAGCCTGACGCTTGGTCTGCACTGCCTTCTCTTCTTATCTCCCTTCAAGGACAAACCATAGAACTGAACTCGAAAACATCTGAAGTTATGTCTAAATCCTGCCTGTCCTGTCCTTATCTATCTCCTCTCCCACTCCATTCAAAAAGTCCCATCGCGTCACCACGCGTAATGTGTCATGTTGTGTTATGTTTTTGTTGTGTTTTTGCTATGTAATGCTTGCTAAACTGCATTGTATATCTGGAAAGAAGATGGCGCCGCAAATGGCTGCCTCGGTGTGGAGCTCTTCGGTGATTGTTTTGTTTTTGTTTGTTTGTTCATGTTGTGTTGTATATGTGCACTGGAAGCTCCAGCACTAAGTCAAATTCCTTGTGTGTGCAAGCACACTTGGCAATAAAGCTCTTTCTGATTCTGATTTCTGATTCTGAGATACATGTATAAAATAAACTGAATTAAAAAGATTCACTAAAAATATATCATCATCACATGTAATTTATTAATGAGTCAGAGCAAGAAAACCGAAGTCCAGAAGAGCAACACTTGATTCTGAGAAAACCTGCAGTTCCACAAACATCCACAAGAAAAAAACCTCCAACACCTACCGATAGAACCAAATGCCTTATTTTATTAAATTAACACAAAACCTTTAAACTAAATGTTTACTCCATTACACCTGATCATAATCCTTATTTTCCAGTGATATTCCTCTGACTATTTCCTCACTTTCCTCTTTTTTTTGTCCAATTTGTGACAGTCTCTGCTGATCAAACTTTGACAACTGCCACAAAAACAAGTGAGTAACTATATGTCTCAATATTCCTGTGGATGATCTCATAGAGAATTTCTGATATTGTTGTTATATTATTGAATGTTATGCTGTAATATTAACACCAGTAATACTGTAATTAGAGTTTTATTTCTAAACTAAATGGACATTGTTGAAATCTTTTTTCCGTCTCAACAGCAACATCTGCGACTAAAACTTTGAAAACAGCCATAAAAACTAGTGGGTGAAGTTTATTTAATTTATTTTGATTAAACATGTGTGACACACTTTATATTTCAACATACACACCATCACAGATTTTACATTGTATTTAAATCAATTTTGCATATTAATTTCTGTGTTTGCTGTTTATTTTAAATGAGTTGACTAAACCAGTGATCGGTGGATGATGTTTTTTTTATAATGATTATCACATTAAATGATTCTGCCCAGCTCAGTAAAAAAAAAAATGTGTACACTACATGTTGTTCACCTGAAGGTGTCGCTTTTACTAATTTATTGGGATTCTTAATTAAATTTCCAAATGAACATCATAATTTTAAATAACCTAACATTTATAATACACAAAATACCTTTCACAAATAACAGAAATATTTAGAAAGAAAATCTAAAATCCACTTTATCTTGTGACAAAAACTGATTTTAGGCTAATAGTTTAATATTTCTTATATCTCTTCACACTCTGACACACTGTTGATTCTGTCACTGTTTTCACACCAGCTTCTGCTCTTCCTGAAACCACCAGACACTCAGAAACACGTAAGTGTGTTTGTGCTTTGTTGAGAAGAGAATAATAAATCTGTGTTCAAAGTTAAATAAGAAGAAGAATTTTCCTGACAGTGAGATGATCTAGAAACACTGTTGTCTGTAATCATGATGCAGTAGTTGTTGAAATCTTTTTTTCTGTCTCAACAGTGACATCTGCGACTAAAGCTTTGACAACAACCATAAAAACTTGTGGGTGACGTTTATTTTATTTATTTTTATTGATGATGTTTTTTTCAATAATGCTTATCACATTAAATGATTCTGCCCAGCTTAAATTTCAGTTTTTAAATATATTTATATTGTACTATTGTAAGTTATACTGTTTTAATACCACAAACAAGGAGCTTTATTAACAAACTAAACGCTTCCTTTGACATTGTTGAACTCTTTACAGTTTCAGCTGCGTCCTCTACTGGAGAAACTTTCACAGCCAAGAAAACTTGAGTGAAGTTTATTTAGAAAATGAAACATACATGACGAGCTCACAGAGGCATTTGCCTCATTTCACAATTACTTCAAAAAGTAGCCGTCAAATATTGTTATATAGAATAATTAGAGCTAAACTGTAAATAACGGCTCCTGAAGGTTTTCTTCTGATTAAAAGACACTTCAACTTAAGTCTTAATGTTTAATATCTTGGCAACTGCTGACATCATCACGCCATCTTGGGTTCGACATCACTTGAACATCGTAACACTCTTTCACATCTTAGTTAGTGTGTGTCTCCTCATGGTTCTGCTATTCACACAGTTCGCTAAATAACATGATAGGTTTAACACTACATGTTGTTCACCTGAAGGTGTCGCTTTTACCAACTTATTGGGATTCTTAATTAAATTTTCAAAATGATCATAATTTCACATAAGAGATAATCCACTTTATCTTCTGACAGCAACAGATTTTAGGCTAATAGTTTAATTTTTCTCATATCTCTTCACACTCTGACACACTGTTGATTCTGTCACTGTTTTCACACCAGCTTCTGCTCTTCCTGAAACCACCAGACACTCAGAAACATGTAAGTGTGTTTGTGCTTTGTTGAGAAGAGAATATTAAATCTGTGTTAATAAGAGATGATCTAGAAACACTGATGTCTGTAATCATGATGTAGTTTTTATTCTGATATGATTAATCAGAGATGTTTTCTGTTTCAGCTGCTCCTCATAATGATCACATTCACTCTGAAGGTTGTTCATTCACTCACAACACAATACAAACAGATCATCTGAATATCTGTAAAACTAAAACAAACATTTTCATTTCATGATCTCATGATCATATGATGTGGCCTGTTCATTTCAAATGTGCACAATATATATCTGATATAGATATGAACATGGATTAAAGGCTTGTTTTTCATTGGTCAGGTTCATGGCTTACAGTAGTGCTGGTTTTCACTGGTATTGCTTTAATTCTGTCTGGATTGATGGGATTCGTCTGTCTCTGTCACTCTGACAGTAAGTTCAATGCACAAGTTTATTCCTGCATAACCTGAGCTTCATGATATGATAATAAAGTCTGTATCTGCAGGTTCTGATGACGTTCTCACAGAGGTGAACTACAGCTCCTGTCAGGTGGAAACAACATCTCTGTTAACTTCCTCTGTGTGTGTGACAAAACATCATGAACCCTTTCACTGATTCACTTCTGAAGAGGAAAAATTATTTGTGCAGAAAGAACGATAGTATATTTACATTGTGTAGATATTGAATTCATATTCTGATCAACTGGCCAGTGCAAGGTTTTATCCCACAATTTGACTTTGGGAGAAAGTAGATTTTTATATTGGTAAAATGTGTTTCTTCCCTCCTCTTTTGCTCATGAACATGAGAGCGCTATTAGATCACTATTTCAAATTAAACGTCCTGGAGGAAATAACTCACAATATATATGTAACGGTCACGTTATATTCCTCCTGTGTGTCCCTCCTGTGTTCCCGTAGCCACCCATATAATTTATACCACCTGTTTATTATTATCCGCCCTATTTATACCGTGATGTTTCCCATTGTCTTTGCCTATTGTTAACGTTGCTACTAGATGTCAGTGTTATGTTAAAGTTCATGTGTGTGGATGTCTCTTCCTGGTTCTCCGAGTTTTTGCACCCTTGCGTGCCGTTTATGTTTCCAGTTTTGATTAAAGTATTTTCTGTTTGAAGCTCCGTGTTTCTGCGTTTAGCTCCGCATCACACACCTGCATCAAACGCTAACAATATACAAATATAGGTAATGGTAAAAAATATATATACAAAAAATACATTTTCAACTTTTGAAGGCAGTACAGTTCTCTTATATAGGGAACATTTTTCAAGATCTAACATTACATTCATGTTTAAATGTAGTTTTTAAAAGTAAAAAAGAACAAATCTCAATTTACAGTAAATATAGCCGTATAATGACTTTCCTTGTGTCACACTTCATTTGATGTTTTTTTTATAATTGTAATAACAGGTTTAAAACTGGTTTTGTAAATTAATTTTAATTTTTTGTACAATTTACAGATTTTTCTATAAATCATTTTTCCAGAATTATTATAGCAATCTGTAAAAATGACAGGATTTCTTTCAATGTAGTTTTCTCTGTTAAACAACTGTTTGTTCAATGAGCAGCTGAACTGATTGACTTTTGACTCCATGCTTTTGTGAATCAAAGAGTAAATTTACCCAGTAAAGCGAGTGAATAATGTATTCTACATTATTACATTTGATATTATGATTTATTTTTCTTAAAGTCTGTTAATGGCTTAGTTATTTTTGGCATATTTAAATGTTACTTTTACAAAACTATCTTCTATCTTTCTTAGTCTGTGAACCTACAAAACATTTTTTACTCTTGCCCCAGATCTGCTGTACATGTCGTGTCATGATATACGTTCATCTTCATGTTTCTGACTGAACAAAGCATTAAATAGTTTCCTGTGGTCTATCGTGTTACTTCCTAATTCAGTCATTGTGTGAGACTCGTTCTGTCTCTTCACACTCTCGCTGTAATGGAGTTGTTCATCTTCATTGTTTTTCAGCTTCTTATGGAGGTTCATTCTTACAGTGAGTAAATCTATGCTGTTTAATGTTAATTCAAAACTGAAGGTCTTTATTTGTAGTTAAAAAATAATTCTAAAATATCTCAGCATATGTGATCAGTACGTTTATGTTTCAGTACAGAAAACACATGAACCTACAACCTCTCGTTATATTTGTTTTAAATTAGTAATCTAATTATCTATTAAACTGAATGCAATTACCCGATTAATCTAATATTTCAGCAACTGGAAATAAGATTATCTATATCAATTGGACACGTTCATATACATTAGTTATTTGTAAAATCACTTTAGTATCTAATTACATCTGCACATGTTCATATGAAAATAAATCTGGGTGTTACCAAAAACTGAGAAAAGTCTAGCTATCGAAAACAAACATTTAAAAAAAAAATAGGAAAAACAAATTCCCATAAATATAACATTTTTCTCTTTATTGAGTTGTTTGGTGCTGTTTTCATTACAGTTTTTTACGATTGCTAAGCAGCAGTGGGCACAACTGGAGTCACATGTGCAAAACTCTAACTACAGTCTGCAATACCAACAGTCACCTGAGCTGAACAGTTCACATCACCTGCAAAACCCATTCCAAGCAACACAATGCTTAACACACGGCTCAAAACAGCTCATGCAAACACTGTACACAACCCTCACTGAGATAACACACACGGTCACTCAGAACACACTGAGTAAAAACACTGAACAATTTCAGTGACTTCATACAAACTAATATTTTCTTCAAAGAACAGAGTGACATTCTTTAACATGATTTACAGTATTCACATTTTGAAAACATAATTCTTGAAGGTAAATTAAAATCAGAAGTTTGCTTCAATAGTCATTTACGGATTTACAGTAATGAGAAAAAAGGTAGAAACTAAAAGTACATAATGTAATTCGAACAAATAATTGAAGCACTAATCCTGCCTCTCTGTAGCATCAGCCACAGATTTTCATCAACATCACATCTAATGTTCTCTCTCATGCTCCTGGGGAAGAACCAGGTCTGTAACATTTCCAAATATATCATTATCAGCCAGCTCTCTATCTTGAATCCCACAGTTTTACAGTATTGCATTGGTGAACATAACCATGTCAACAATAGCATTTTCCTGCGCATCTGAAAATATTTTTTCTCTTCCTCCTGTTGGGGGCAGCCTTTGGGTCCTGTTGTAAAAATACATTTACTGTCAAACTTATTGTAATGTGTATATGTGTAAATATTCTATAATTGCAATACAAAATAAATTCCTGTAATGTTTTCATTTACTGTAAGGATGTAACTCACCTGTTTGAAAGCTGGAAAATTAGCATGACAGATGCCACTATGGATCTTTGTAGATTGGGTTGCACCCTCAACCCTTCCTCTCTCAATGAGAGACCTTGATTCATGACGTCTATAAGTTTAGCACTTATTTCATCTGAAATAACAGCTCTTTGTCTTCCTCCACACATCCACCCTCTCCCTGCCACCGTTCTCCTTTCACAAACCTGTCTTCCTTGTTCCATTTCCAAATTTAGTTTTTCTGAGCTCTACCTATATAGGTAGAGCTTAGACTAATTCATGACTCATATATATATATATATATATATATATATATATATATATATATATATATATATATATATACATACATATACATGTGTATGTGTGTGTGTTTTCACCTACACGTCTAAAACACCTGCTTAGCCTTTCAGCTGAAATTGCAATCAGCAGTGTTTGAAAGGCACAAGGCTGAAATCTATTTTTTGATTGAAATGTTATATAAATAAATATTATATAATATTATATATAATGAAATATGATATATTTTTTTGAATGATAATAGTTTTGATTGTGTGGTTCACAGTTTTGACAGCAGTGTGTTTTTTTTTTAACAAAATGCTGTAAATCTGTAGTGTTGTGCAGGTTGTGGTTAAAGTCATGGGATAAGTGTGTAGAGTTTTGAAAACTGTGTACTAGCAATGAAAATTAGCTAGAGTTTGGTCCACATGAATTGCTGCTGTGCAGACTGTAGTTAGAGTTTTGCACATGTGACTACAGATCTGCCCACTACTGCTTAGCAATCGTAAAAAACTGTAACTTAAGGGGGCCGAATAATTTTGCACGCCCAATTTTTCAGTGTTTGAATCATCATTTGATTTGTTAAAGTTTGAAATATCCAATACATTTCGTTCCACTTCATGATTGTGTCCCACTTGTTGTTGATTCTTCACAAAAAAATTACAGTTTCATATCATGTTTGAAGCCTGAAATGTGGCAAAAGGTCGCAAAGTTCAAGGGGGCCGAATACTTTCGCAAGGCACTGTATGTGTGTGTGTTTACACCTACAAGTCTAAAACACCTGCTTAGCCTTTCAGCTGAAATTGCAATCAGCAGTGTTTGAAAGGCACAAGGCTGAAATCTATTTTTGATAGAAAATATATAAATAAATATTATATATAATGAAATATTATATATATTTTGAATGATAATAGTTTTGAATGTGTGGTTCACAGTTTTGACAGCAGTGTGTTAGTTTTTGAACAAAGTGCTGTAAATCCACAGTGTTGTGCAGGTTGTGGTTAAAGTCATGGTATAAGTGTGTAGAGTTTTGAAAACTGTGTACTAGCAATGAAAATTAGCTACAGTTTGGGCCACATGAATTGCTGCTGTGCAGACTGTAGTTAGAGTTTTGCACATGTGACTTCAGATCTGCCCACTACTGCTTAGCAATCGTAAAAAACTGTAAGACATTAATGAGTTAAAACCCGGTTTCACAGATTAGATTAAACCATGAATAAGCCTTAGTTCAGTTAGGGCATTTCAGTAGCTTTTATAAACGTGTCTTAAAAAAACAGTAGTTCTTGAGACAAGCATTGGCAATAACATATTTCAAGATATGCCAGTGCAAGTTGGTTTCAGTTAAAGCAGCTCTGTCACGAGTTGTCAAGGGAAAAGGACTCAAGTGCAGGTGAAGTTGCATATTTATTAACAAAAGGAACATACTCTGAACATAAAAGAAACACCCGCAAGGGGGAAAACGTAATCAAAACACAATAATGACATACTCCAGGGTAGCAGACAGGGAACACAGACAAACTGGATCAAACGGTAAGAAGACATCGACGAGGAACAGGCAGGACAGGAATAACATCCAGAGAGGAATGACAACAACACGACAAGAGACAGCAAACACGAGGGGTTCTTATAGGACACAAGAGCAAGGAAGTGATCAGGAACAGCTGGGAATCATAATGAGAACAAGGAGAAGGGAATTGACGCTAACAAGACATGAACACACAGCCAATACGAGAACGAGACTCATGAAAGCATGTGGCCGATGTAAACACAAACCGTGTGCTAAACAATACACGCAGACTAGAGAAAGTGCGGCCTGAATGAGGCTCGAAACCACACCTGCTCACATGACGTAGAGTGCAAGAGAATGACAAAACACTCACAACATTATCTGAATCCCAACACAAAACCAAAGCTGAAAAAGACCAGGATCAGACCAAGTCTCAGGATCAGACATCATAACCTGCACACAAGACGCTACACAGACAAAGACATGACAACAGGGCAGTGTCAGAGCTCAGTCAAAACACTAGAAAACAAGACCGAAGTGACAGAACCCTGACACTATAGGCTTAAGCCTTGTCTGTGAAACTAGGCATTCGTTTGTTTAAAGGTTAAACCAAAACATGGACCTTCTGTACTTGGAAAATGATGCATGTAAATGTGACCAATAAGGAGATGAAATGATTAATTGATCTGTTTTGGGTTGTTTCAGAATCTCCTGCTGTACGAGTATCTCCAGATGTGATAAGAGAGTCCAGCTCAGTGACGATGACCTGTGAGACGCCAGCAGAAGTTACAGTGAATCAGTGTCATTTCTACATAAACAGAGAAGAGAAGAATATAAAATACAGTTGGCGGGATGAACTGAAGCTCTCTGGTGCTGAAGTGCTCAATTGGGCAGATGTAAAATCAAATACCTCCATCACCATTTCCTGTTTCTACACAATAAATGAAAACGGGACTATTAAATCATCATCTCATTCTCCTGCTGCCACAGTGACGGTTCTAGGTGAGATATTTCACTGCTGTTCTTCTGCTTTACAAACCATTCTTGCTATGTGTTTAGTAATAGAAACTATGTATTATTTCACTTCAAACTAATTGACTTGAGAAACCTGCCGTCAGTGTTAGTGATGCTACATCCATATGGCACTTCTGGACAGATACTATTTATAACGACTCTTTCAATCGGCTGTATAATGCAACACAATGCAAGGACAAATATACTAAATATAAGAAAGAGTTGTGTGATGGAGCTCATTCATCGTGGGTCGGTGTCAGAATACAGAATCAGAAACAACATATTGAAGCTGATTCTAGCAGTTGTGGACAGTGTGATTAAATAGACAGCGATCTCTGACAACAGACACATGAAATACTTAACCACAGTGTGGCTTTGGCAAGTGAACACCTGATATATTTAGGCAGGAAGGAAGAGTCGCAAACTGATCACATGAATAAAAGTTGAGATGTCCGAGAGCTAGACTATGTCTGAAAAATTGATAGAAGCTAAATGGGTCTTTCTTTGCTTTACACAGATCAGAAGTATTTCAATTAGAATATCTTTGTTTAAAATCATAATTAATCAACTATATAACTAAGGCAATAAAATGAGCAGGATGAAAATAAAGAGCATTTGCTCAGTGAGTGATTGACAGCTTACATGAGTGTCAACCAATCTTTGAAGCATTAACGTTATCAAACAGGTGTTTGTATTTTGTTTTAATAACTAATACCACAAACCAACACAGAAATAATTTGCTAATACTTTCCCTCTGAAATTAAATGCTAAATAAGGACAAACAGTATTAAAGTTAACACAGAGTTTTTGCAGCTTTAGGAAGAGTCACCTGCTAATCTGAGAGATGCTTTTGTATTTGAAGGACCTGTATCTTTAACAAACTTTGCTTTAAAGCATTCAAATAATCTCACCTCCTATAATGCTGGTCTCTGCATGTTCAACAACAGTCACTACCGGTCCCACTACACAAGCCTCTACCAAAACAAACACCTGTGAGTAATTGAGCTTGTAGATCACACTGCATTATTATTACTCCACCTTGACTGTCTTAGAAATAAAATATTCTTCCTTTGTCATGATTACTTGTTGAACGTTTATTGTACTGTACATAACAAATTTCACATTGCCTTTTCAACAGCATTATCTGAAAGATCCACTTCTGGAAACACAACATACAATACAACTGGCAAGTACTGACAACACCTTTTCTGCTCAGATCAGATTTCAGCAACGATTGCGATTTGCTATTTTTACTTTAATTGATCCCCATTTCAAGACAAGAAAGAGTGTCTTAATCCACTTTAATGGTTAAAGTCACTGTGTAGAATTAATATGTTGGATTCACATGTCAGGTTCAAAAATATAGCTGGGATTTATTTAAAGTAACTCAAACACATCTGGAACTCAAAATAGAAACACACAGAGAATTAAACGAAGACGAGGCTCGTGGTTGTGTTGCTTTTTTGAATTTTTGATAGTTACTAATTATTTATGAATTAAGTGTATTTTTTTTTCAAACTTTATATTTTAATATGATAAATACATGCTGTGATACAATGTTTTTTCCTGCAGTTTCCATGGCAACCTCTACTCTAACCGGTAACAGTAGTATATCAGAACATGGTATGTACTGTTTTTAAATGCCAAACAAAGAGTGAAATTGTTTTGCTCCAAATTTATGTTTGCTCATACTGTTAAGACATTGATGAACATTGCGAGTCTCACCCAATATGTTTGCCTATTTTAGTGTATTCTTTACATACATATATAATACAGTAACATAATATTAGTTAAGATTTATGCTACTCTTGGTAAAGACAATTTTTTTATTTTAGATGCAAGTTATGATGCAGTTCCAACAGCAACTTCCACTCAAAAAGCTTCACAAACAAACACAGAAACATGTGAGTAAAGTGTAGTATACCTGACCTTAAAAACATTCTTTTGTGTAATTCATATTGCTCATTATTTTACCATTTCAATTCCAGCAACAACAGCTATCATTTCCACCAGTGAAACCCCGGCATCCACCAGAACTGGTAACTTCTATAAATATCAACAGAACCCCATATACCGGTAATGTTTTTTGAAACACATCGGTGTATCTTCATTACATACGATATCATTTGAGTTCTTTCAGATGCAGAGGTTTCTAGTGTTCATGCTTCATCAGCTGGTCCTACCGGTCTAAAAACACCACCGTACAAAGGTTTTATTTAAATCTTTTTCTTCCATATTTGAAATGCTTTGACCATTGCATATTCTTTCAGATCTCTGTAGAACATTTACTTCTTTCCATGAACACAATAAAGTAAAACAACATGTATCATGTCAATTGTTAGATGGACTGATGCATCTAAATCATCATAATGCACATAAACATGTATTAAAGTGTTGGTTTTGTTTTGACACAGCGATATTGTTTCTAGTTGTGGTTTCCACTGGTGTTGGTGTTATTTTGACAGGATTAATCTGTCTCTGCTGGTTTGCATGTAAGTAAAGTTTAAAGTTTATAAAATAAAAGTGATTTATAAATAATGTGAATTTATCAATAAAACAACAGAGCAGTCGTAAAATGCTGTACAGGAGTAAAACCACAATGCAGCAACTCTTTGTTTTCTAGGTAAATACCAAAGAAAACAGTAAGTTTGAATTTAATAATCTGTGATATGTATTGTAGGCAGTGTTATTTTAGTAATATTGAGATACTATTATAGTTTTTGTAGTCTAGGAGCCATATGTGCACATTTTTAATCACCATATCTGATATATGCATGTGTGACAAGATGCTATAAAGATCGTTTTTGATTCTTAGCAATAAAATGATATCAATCAGGTCAGATGTCCCAAGTCAAGGAATTGCTATGGTGAGTTCCTGTGCAATGAATCTTTTAAATCAAGTAATAAATATTTATAATATCATAAAGAGTATGGCTGAAATAAACATGAGCTTAATTATTCTTTATGTTTTTAGAGTTCTGGAGCTGCAGAAACATATTCTCTGATCACTTCTGTACCAGCAACATCTCAGCCCATATCTGTAGGTGAGAGAATATCTTTCTCAGTAAATGATCTCAGATAACGTGAAGCTTCATAACAGATGTAACCAAGAACAATGAATAAACCTGCTGAGTTAAAAACACCATACAGTGACCGCGGCTGGTACCATTTCCTGTTTTAGATCTTCAGCAGACAAGCATTATTAGCAAACTAAGAGAGTGATAAGAGGAAGTAGTGATGAATGAAGCCAGCAGTGATGAGGGGCTTTAAAGCGTCTAATATTACACGTTTCAATCTTTAGCCAAAGCCATTTTACATTTGTCCTCTTGTTTTAAATGGTTTTTCATTGACTCTTTTCATTGACTCTGTTTGTCTCTCTTCATCACACTGTTTCTTGCAAAGGCCTCGAACACCCAGTGTCCCATCAGGAACCCAAACCAGATCCCACAGCCACTTACTCTTTCATTATGTCTGAAAATCCAGTTTACCAGCCCTCAGGTCAGTTCTTCATTAAAGTGGTCAGATCATGACGAATCAAATTGTTCTTGTTCTTAACTATGAAAACATGCTGTGGTTTCACAACTTCCTCACTAGACTAAAGACAGCACTGTTGATTTGCACATATAACCACTGGGTAACTTTGGCCCACGATTAAATCATACAGAAGATGTGTGGACAGATAGTAAATTCATCTTGACACTGTTGCATAATGAGTCTGAGAAGAAATGATTGTGTTACATGAGCAAAGTTAAAACACATTAAAGCTTTATTATAGAGAGCTTGTTCATCGAGTGTAAAGTAATATGAAGCTTCTGCTTTACAGAGGTTTTGGTCAACGCTCAACAGAAACCGGTAAATGCAGAGGACAATGAGGTAACAAGTGAACAGTCACAGCCCAAACCACATTACCAAATGAGCAGAACACAAACATTTATTTTGCCGTTCTTGACGATCTTTATTTTTTCTCCTTAAGAATGTTTATCACCTGTACTGCACAATCCCGGACAAACCGGTTCATTCAAAAGCAGCAGATGAAGTCTACAGTTTGGTGAAGATGCACTGAAGAGCCTCAAGCCTATGCTTACTATGTACATTTATTATAAAGTATATTTACTTTTTGACAAAATGTATTTTATTAGATGTGGACCTCTATCTGGTGAATTTAAAGGTAGGGTAGGCACATTTTAAGTAGAAAGTTAGCTTTGAAAGCATAAGAACCAAAAGTCTCCAAACTTCCAACTTCCTTCAAAACACATGAACACTAAAAGCACATAACATTACAATAATGATGAACATGAACCACTAAAAGAGCACTGACCAGAGCACAGACGCAAGGTTAGCACCACATTTCACCCTGGGTTATGAAACCCTGCTTCGTAGCACAGATAGTATAGCGTTTAAAGTATTTACCCTGTATTGCAGTGCCAATATTTTGCTTTGTGAAATGATGCAGTGTTGAATGTTATAGTTAGATGCTTAACATCAAACAACCAATTGCATTTCTAATATTCAACAGGCTGCTCACTGGAGAGCCAATGTGTGGAGCTTGAAGGTCCAGCTACACCCTAACCCTACCCATAACACCCTCTCCCTAATCCAACTAGGTCAAGCTTCACCTATTAGATCAACAGAGGTGGAGCTGGACTAGTAAGAGCTATATTAAAAACATTCTGGCTCTTCCAAGCTTTATAATGGGAGTGAGCAGAGCCTGAGATTTTGAAGCCCAAAAAAGCACATCCATCCATCATTAAGATCATTCATACGGCTCCAGGGGGTTAATAAAGGTCTTTATTAGAACTTTACAAACTATAATCCTTGGCTTCCAGTAACATCCGTATGCGAGTCTAGTTCTGGCAGAAGAGTGACCTCTGACCCGACGCATGATGTAGAGTGTAATAGCAGTGTAAGCTCAGGAGAGAGTAGACACCTCTCACGGTTCAACAAATAGGGCAACAAACTCAAGCTCAATCCAACATTTCTCTGTAAAAAATATTGTTTTAGACTTCTGATTCATGACTGGTGTTTCGTTTAGATCCATCTTCTGCACTTCTGCATTCGTCAATACGTCATGTGTCAGGTCAGAGGTCACTCTTCCACCAGAACTAGACAGTGGTTACGGTCTGATAATAGTGTTGGTGCCAATGACGCCCTGCCCATCCTATCATGTGAAATACCATTTCCAGTCAGAGCTGATTTCACTGATGAAGTAGTTTTGTAACACGTCTGGGTCTTGTTATTGTTTCACTTCCTGTGTCCCTTCTGTGTTCCCGTCCTCTGTTAGGTCAGCCACTCCCCCTTGTTTGCCAGTCAGGTGATTCTCGTTGTTCTGTCTATTTAACCTCCCATGTTCTCCCTAGTCCTTGTCTCTTTTTGATCTCGTAATGCTGTTGTAGTGTGTGGATGTCTCCAGTGTTTATTAAAGTGTTCCTTGCTGAATTATCTGTGTTTCCGTCGTGGTTCTCCGCATCGCACACCCGCACCAACTCATCCGTGACAAGTTTCTACACTGTGCAGAAATGTCTCTCAGACGAGTCGGTCTGGAGGACATCAATGTGTGTTTTATCCAAGTGATAGTGAACTCTTCACACAATCAGTGAACGTCAGAAAGCTGAGCTGTGATTATTCACCGAGATCAGATCCCCACGCAGTGACACACACACCATCAGAGTTGAGGACATTATATTAAGCATTCTTTATGTAACCAATAAGGCAGGAGAGGCCATGAGTGTATTCACAATACAGCACGCCTCGAGGTCCTTATTGCTTTTATAAAACGCTTATCACACAATGCAAATACTAAAACACAAAAATGTATTTATCAATATACTGCTTTTTAAAAACATTAAGTGCCATCTTTCCACCCGTCACAGTTGTGTGGTGGTAGATGAAAGCACAGAAGCAAGGGATAAACTCAAAATGTCTTTTAATATTAAACTAAAAAAAGAAATCTACAAAAACAACAACCAAACAGCACAAACGAAACAGTAAGTAGTGACCAGACAGACACGCAACTCCACCAGTGACTGTAAACAGCAAGAGAATGCTTCTAGATATAATGCCTCATCTGAAAAAGCAGTTTTCATGTGTTTCTTATTTTATCTTTTTTTTTAAAGCAATATATGACATTTCCCAGGGACGTAACACATACATTTTGGGAAGCAGGGGGACAAAGGGGCAATTCACATAATTACTTCTTTAAAAAAATTTTTTAAACATGTTAAATATAACACAACTCTGACTTCCTTAAAACTTTATTTAGATATTTAAATATATATAGATATTTAGACTCATGATGTAAGTCATTAAATGGGGAAGTTCTGTGGTGATATGCTTTAATTAGTTTGTTTATCCTATTCACTGGCAGTGCCTTGTCAATTAAATGTAAATAAGTGCTTTTTAATAAGTTAATGCCTACTTTGTATATCAATAAGCTGATTGTGATGACATTATTAGACGGTTAATAATTGTACTGTTTTCCCGCCTGTAGTGTAGTGCAAGACACAAGTTAACTACATTTATCTTTGGCTAATTAGCTGTAAAGATGAGCACTGGTAGTCTTTTGTTCAACTTCTCATCTCCACACAAACCAAGAAATCCACGCTGGTAGAGGAGCTGTTGCATGCCGGATGTGCCGACGTGTTCATTTTGACAGCAAATTTTGATTCAGTGACTAACCACAGGAATAAATTACATTTAAAAATATATTCAAATAGAAAAGGTTATTTTAGATTGTAATAATATTAATATCTATTTGAATCAGATAAATTGAACTTCTGTGAGCATAAGATACTTAAAGTAAAAAAATAAAAAAAAAGTAACTGATCCCAAACTTTTGGCCAGCAGTCAAACATTCATATAGTACAGCATAGCTGCTATTGTTTTATGTTGCATTATATGTTATGCTGTAATATTGACACCAGTAGCCTGCAATAATTAAAGTTGTATATCCAAACTAAATTGACTGACATTTTTTGACATTGTTGAATTCTCTTTGCAGATTCAGTGACGCCCTCTACTGGTGAAAACATGAAAGAAATCTGTGCTTTCCCCCCAACATTCTGATTTTGGGATAAAATAGATTTTGTATTGGTAATGTTAGTTAAACAGACCTGAAAGTATCTTCAAGTCACCTGTAGAGTTCAGTGATGCAGATTCAGTGTCATTCTGTGAGAGATTTAAAGCATTAAACATTAAATCTAAATTCTACTATTTACACTTTTAAAAATCAACTATTATAATAATTGTAATGCACACGAGTTCAAAAAAAAAAAGAAAAAAAGTACAACAATGAAACTGGCCTTGAACTTGAACCTGACAGTGACACCATTGGAATGCACACTCATCAGATCAGAGGCTAAAACAGATGTGCAACAGGTCCACCTTTCAGGTACCACTTTGTCTGAAGAAACATCTGGACACATCCTCACGTATTGAGTGGATGATTCAGAGAGAAGCACAGGGGACATTGCACTGGCCCTTGAGGGCACCTCTTTTAGAATCTTTCCCAAATCTGCTCCCAAGAGTGTAAATAACCCTAAGGGACAGGAACTTGTCCTGACACAGTCCATCTAGCAAACACAGCCCATCTAGCGATTGTATGTAGGCGATTGTGTTGTCCACCCACACTATCATTTGCGACAGTTATCTTGATAATTAGTCTGGAACGATTAAAGCCGTGAAGATTTAAAGAACCAGAATTGCTCTTTGTTACAGTGAAAACAGCTGAACATTTGGTTTCATCTTCACAGAACTGCATTAAAATGTTTTCTGTGGTCTATCATGTAACTTCCTAATTCACACTTTGTTTGAGTCTCGTCTCTTTTCTCATACTCGCTGTAATGGAGTTGTTCATCTTCATTGTTTTTCAGCTTCTTATTGAGGTTCAGTCTTACAGTAAGTGATCTTTGTTTAATATTGATTAAACACTGTATTAAAAAACATTTTCAATATTTTAGCATGTGTGATCAGTACATTTGTGTTTTAGCAAACACATGAACCTACAATCTTAAAGAAGTTTTCATAACCTGATAGCAATAACCTGATTAATCCATTAATTGGATTGTCCACAATACAACAGAATTAATTTACATCTGCACATTTACATCAGGGAAATGCATTTTTGAAGTGCATGAGAAAGAGACTCTCTTTCTTTTTTCCCAAACAGAAATGGACTTAAAGAACCTTGAGGTGAAAAGTGTGAAAGCTTTTAATGTCGTTTGTTTTTAATATAACCTACTTAAAAGTCAAACCATATCCATCAGTTAACACCATCACTGCTGAGAGTTTTCTGCAGTCTATTAAAGACCGTCTCAAAAACTATTTCTGAAACCTGGCTATTTCATACGGACACAAACATGTAATGAATCCTGTCAAATTATATAGCAGTGCATTTCCCCCTCAAAAATCCCATCTTTTCTGTCATGCTCAGTTTTAACACAATGAGCACCAAATCAACTTTAAGAAGGGACAGAAAAAAAATCAGGTACATATATCAATATAGCAAGTGAATTATGTATATGTATGTTCTAAACTAGCCTAAATTCTGACTCATTGATCTATGATGTTCAAAGGAGGCTGATTTTTTTTAAAGGCATCTTTCTGGTTTGTGTAACATTAACACATTATTAACTGTTTGATAACACAGTTAAACCAGAGAATAAACCATTTCCACTTACAATGTGTCCAATGATGTTGAGAGATACATAACAGCAGACCACCTCATTCTGAGAGATCAACTCACTCTTCTTCTTCTGAATCTGCTTCTGGTTCAAACTATACACTATGGCAGAATTAAATAAATATTTCCACTTGCCATAGTGTAGTTTTTACTACAGTAAAGTCGACCATTTGAGTGAGTGAGTGAGTGGCCATAAATCATAGATTTGGGTAAACGAAATGAATATACAAAATGATGTAGAGTTCAAGCTATTTTAAGGCTTGAAGATATTTTCAAGGGAAAAAAATATCTACATTTTAAAAATCTACATTGAGTTTTACAGGACAAACATATTGACTTTAAATGTTTCCTCCTGGTCTAGTAGGCTGACATTTTCCATTCTTTGTGTAGTTGTGTGCTGTGCTGTTGCAAGAACATTCATGAGTTTAAACTTGTTTTAAAGTTTATCCAAACACGGACCATAATCGGAAAATAATACATGGATAAGTGATCAGAAGATTTAAAAAGTTAGTGATTTGTTTTTGGGTTGTTTCAGAATCTCCTGCTGTACGAGTATCTCCAGATGTGATAAAAGAGTCCAGCTCAGTGAAAATGATCTGTGAGACGCCAGCAGAAGTTACAGTGAATCAGTGTCATTTTTACATAAACAGAGAAGAGAAAGATATAAAACACAGTCTGAACTGTAAACTTGAGTTCACTGGTTCTGAAGTGCTCAGATGGGCAGATGTAAAATCACCTGCATCCATCAACATTTACTGCTATTACACAACAAATGAACACGGAAATAATAAACCAACATCTCATTCTCCTGCTGCCACAGTGACGGTTCTAGGTGAGATATTTCACTGCTGTTCTTCTGTGTTACAAACTGTTATTGGAATATTTATTTTATTAATTATGGATTATTTGATTTAAACAGGTTCTCTTCAGAAACCCTTAATCAGTGTCAATGATGTCCAGATATCATGTGAAATACCACTTTCAGTCAGTGCTGATTTCATCTGTAGTTTCTACACTGAGGAAGGTTTTCTGCACACAAGTTTCTCTCAGAAGAGTCAGGCTGCAGAACGTCATATTTGTATGTTTCATGTAAGTGAAAGTGAACTCTTCAGACGATCAGTGAACGTCAGACAGCTGAGCTGTGATTATTCACTCAACACTGAACCTGAGATCAGATCCCCACGCAGTGACACACACACCATCAGAGGTGAGGACATTTTACTGAAAAAAATGTTTCAACATGACATTTTAATCAAAGACAACTGTAGAATTTTTATGATGATTTTTAGTATAATTTATGTAGGTCATAAGAACATTATAAAAATGTGATCAATAAAAGATTAAATATGGTCAGTGTTTACAATAAAACCACGTGAGAATCATTGAATGATACGGTGCATTACAAATACTATTTATAATGATTTCAATAGGCTGTATGATGCAACACTAAAAGGTCAAATACAATAAATGTATTGGTTGGTATCAGTTTCTGGTATGAAGTCAGAAACAAGATATTGAAACTGATTCTAGCAGTTGTGGGATGATGATAGATAGTGAATCAGTAGAACATGATCTTGTGAAATCCTCGCACAAAGAATAACTTGTACATTCTTTCAGACAAACACTTAACCACAGTAAGACTTTATCAAGTAAAGTATCTGATATAATTAGACAGGAAGAAAGAGTCGCATGTCAGAGAACTATAGCCAATGTCTGACACAGAGAAAGAAGCTTCTTTCTGCATATCTAATATGATCTATGAATATGATGCAAACAATTAATTTAATGTTTTATTACATCATTCCTGTTTTGCAGTACTTTTTGAACTTTTTTATTAATACACAAATTAATTCACTTTTGTAGAAGTAGCATTTCAATAAAGTATCTTTCAGAAATGTGCCCTTGTTAAACTTTTATGACATTATGATTTCTACAAATGCAAAAAAGGACCATTGCACAGTGAGTGACTTTTGAAGTGTTGATATTATCATACAGATTTTTGTATTTTGTCAAAACAACTACCACAAACTAATCACAGAAAAAAAGTCCATTGCTAAAACAGTACTGATTTTTGATAATTTTTTTAACAGTTTCAAATTACAAAAGACTAACATGATGCAAGTTTTCTTCAGCTTTTTGCAACTTTCAGAAGAGTCACCTGCTTCAACTCAGATCTCCAGAATAAATTAATACATTTAAATTTTTCTTATTTATCTTCATCAGTTCTTCCTCAGGCCGTGTTAACAGCTTCTGCTTCAGTTATTCTGGAAACAGACACAGTTCAGCTGAGCTGCAAAAATACTGGAGATCTGAAGATGGAAAACTGTGTCTTTCTCATAAATGAAAGAGAAAGAGACTCAAAACTGAGATCATCATGTCAGCTCTTACTCACTGGATCTCAGATCATGAAGTGGTCAGAAGGTCAGAGTTCATCTGTGAGAATATCCTGCTTCTACACTGTAAATAAGACCCAAGTTCAAAAACCATCTCCTCACTCTGATCCAGTGACAGTGACTGTCCAGAGTAAGTTCTTTTAATCCATATGTTGAAATAACTGATCTACCGTATTTTCCCGCATATAATCCGCAGACGCAGATAATCCGCACCCTCATATATCCCGCGGGTTTTGGGGGTTTGTGTAAAAAATTGTTGGTATAATCCGCACCCTCAGATATCCCGCACCCATGATGATTTTTTTTTGTGCAAGTTCACGATTCCAATTTCGAACTGTTCAGGCTCGGTACACAGTGCTTGTGCGCGAAATTCACACAATAAGAAAACAAACAAGTCAAAATCAGAAGGAAAAGAAAGAGCAGTCTCTCCCTCTCTCCAAAATAGTCTCTCCCTCTCTGCGCTGTGCTCGTCCACCTGAAAGCGTGTTGATCGGATGAGAAGAGCACGCTATCATTGCAGCACAGCCAATCACGTCGTCTTGCATGATTGACAGGTCAGAAAGCCTATCAAAGCCAGCTATCAGATTGATAGACAGCCAATCACGTCTTCTTGCATGATTGACAGGTCAGAAAGCCTATCAGAGCCAGCTGTAAGACTGACAGTACAGAGGCCAGACAACCCGTGCAAGAAAGAAAAACAGAAAGAAAATATCGCAATTTTTTTTTATATTAAAATATTATTACGTGTAAAAAAATGGTGATATAGTCCGCACCCTTATATATCCCGCACCCCCACTGCGTGGTTTGTAAAATCTGGTATAATCCGCGGGATATATGCGGGAAAATACGGTATATAAAACAGCAAAACAAATGACTTTACACCTACTTCTTTATTGTCCAATTTTGACAGTCTCTGCTGATCAAACTTTGACAACTGCCACAAAAACAAGTGAGTAACTATATGTCTCAGTATTCCTGTAGTAGATGATCCTATAGAGCATTTATGATATTGTTGTTATATAATTGAATCAATTATATCAATCAATCTCCTCAATCTAATCCAGTGACTGTAACTGTCCAGAGTGAGTCTTGTGATATTTATGCATTGATATTGTTTTTAAAATTGTAAAAAAAAAAAGTGTTTTTAAAAGAAAACGAAGGTGTAGGTTTATAGACTATTGTTGAACGTATTACTGCGTTAAACACTAGTACAAGAACTTCTCAGCCAAAAAACACCTACAAGGCCTGAAAGAAATTGAGCCTCAGCCAGTAAGGAAAAGAAATGCAAAAGTAATCTTATTATTTTATGGAACTCATTGTGTTCCATAAAAAGTAACTAAGTAACAATTAGTTCCTTTTTTGGGGAATATCTCAATATTGTAATGCATTACTTTTAAAAATAACTTTACCCAACACTGTGTGTGTGTGTGTGTGTGTGTAATATATATATTGTCTGCAAGCGGCAGTGGTGCTGAAGCTGTGGTGGAGAGTAGACGTGTGTCGCAAACCCCTCTACACCCCCCTTTATGGCGTTAATTCCGTGCTAAAAAGGAACGAGCGCAAAACTGATGTTTGCGCGCGCGTAAATTACATTCGCGAGCGGAAAACAGAACTACATGTAAATACGGGTACCCGCAAGCTCATTTTAATCACTGGAGCGCGAACATTCGCCCGCTCTCGACTGCTGTTTTTGCTCGCGCGAGCCCTTTTATTTTTGTCAGTCGTGGGGCGGGGCTTGCTCTTGTAATAGTAACATCAAACGTCATTGGTTAGTTCCCTTTTTTCCAGAGGTCAGTTGTGATTGGACGCCTGTGATTGAGGCAAATACAGTATATGATTCAGTCACATTGCATATTATGTTTTTTTTGTCGTTATGTTAAATTGTATTAATATTGTTTTGCTGTAATTTCACGTGTCCCAGTCGAGTGATTTAAGACCAAACTATACTTTATACAGGTTTTCTAGGACTTCTTATAAGTAAATGCACAGGTACGACCTTCACCCCGGCCCTTCTGTCAATTTTAAGAAACCAATGTGGCCCGCGAGACAAATAGTTTGCTCACCCCTGGCTTAGTATGTAGTATGCTCTCCACCTTTAACAACAAAGACTGTCTTAATGTTTGCTTGAAAGTTAAATATTGCAATTTCTCCCTGTAACACTGATGAACTCTATTTACAGTTTCAACACCAGCTGCACATGTTACAACAAAGATGAAAACCAGTGAGTAATAGAGTTTAACATCAAAAAGATTTGTCTTCCACCTTTAATGATTTGGCAATTGTTCTTTCAAGATCATTATTACCTGTTGCTGCTGAACATTTTATCATACATCACTGCAAATTATACAATGTGTTTTTAACAGCTTTGCCTTTAATGTCCACTTCTGAAATGTACAGTACAGCTGGTAAGTTACTGATAACACTTTTTTCTTGTTATTTGGATTAAACCTGATTCACCTTGCAATATAAAAGTTATATTTATATTAGTAGACCTCCATTCCCAGTCAAATCTGCCCTCCAGCACATCCAAGAAAACAATGTGTAAGTTCATTCACTCTTCCTCAAAGTGACTGTAGAATTAATATATGGGATTTGAAAGTCCAAATCAAAAATATAAACCTATAAAATAAATATGAATTATAACTGGGATCAATTTGCTCAACTGAGGCAGAACTCCACATGGGTAAAGTTTCCAGACGAACAGCAGGAAAAGATTAATGTGATTTTTTTATTTTCTCTTCATGAGTCTATGATATAGTCTATTCAGTCTTGTAATGTTTCTCTGTACAGTAGGAAAACAAAATTAGTGTCAGTGTACAACATACAACTAGAGTCTCTCTTTACAGTTTCAACACCAGTTACCACTGCACACGTGACAACGGCCATGAAAACCTGTGAGTAAATGAGTTTGTAAAATAAAAAATACATTTATTCTCATTACATGATAATTGCTACATTTACAGCTGAAAAGTTACTGAAAACACTTTGTCTGGTCATTCTGAATTAAAAGTGAAAAACAAAAATTCCCTTCTCAAAAGTGATTACTCTTGCAATATTATGTTTATATTTGTAGCCTTGCTTTCCGAGTCAAACTTGCCACCCAGCACAACAAAGAAAATCACATGTAAGTGATGAACCAAGTATCTTGAACCAAGCAGTTTCTTTGTTTGTAAAATCCTTATAT
Source organism: Rhodeus uyekii (assembly GCA_037043235.1). NCBI lineage: Eukaryota > Metazoa > Chordata > Actinopteri > Cypriniformes > Acheilognathidae > Rhodeus > Rhodeus uyekii. The sequence goes on from JAWRVZ010000132.1 coordinate 630,013, forward strand.
ATTTGATTTATAAGTCAGATTAAAAAAACATATCTGGGATCCATTTACTCAACTAAGGCTCAACTCAAGTTGGCCGTAACACTTCTGTGTAAAATCATCATGCTTTGGTCAAATGTGATTTAATTCGAGCTCTTACTTTTCTGATGCAGATGTTCATTCAGATCTTACTCCCATTTTTAATTAATTTGACTGTTGCATTAATTCGATTTTAGATAAATCCCTTTCAAATCTCTGGAAAACTTTTACATGCACTGGACAAAAGTAAAAAATATCTACACATACATACATTTTTTTTCAATTATTTCGCTAAAGAATTAAAACAGCCAAATTAAACTTCAGCATAATGCACATAAATATGTATTAAAGTGTTATTTTTATTTTGACAGACATATTGTTTCTAGTTCTGGTTTCCACTGGTGTTGGTGTTATTTTGACTGGATTCATCTATTTCTGCTGGTTTGCATGTAATTAAAGTTTTCAAATGTACATTATTTGTTCTGGTGCATAAACTGAGTTTTTCAATATAGAATTTATCTATAATTTATCCATTTATCTATGCTGAAAATGATCATAAAAGTCTCATTGTTTGGTAGGTAAAAGACGACGACGACAAGAGTAAGTTTTCTCACTCATTCAATTCAGCATCTGAATTATGACATCTTGGTTATGAAGATTAAAACACTTTTATTTAAAGTGATATGACTGTAATGCAAAATAATTCTGCATTGCATAGGAACTATGAGTGTAAATGTTTAGCACTTTATCTGATGTATGAATACATAAGATGCCATAAAGATCGATATTTGATTCTTAGCAATAAAATGAGATCAATAAAGTCAGATGTCCCGAGTCAAGGAATTGCTATGGTGAGTATCAGTGCATTTACAATCTTTAAAATCATAAGGTAATATTTATAATATCATGAGTAAGAATGGCTGAAATAAACATGAGCTTAATTATTCTTTATGTTTTTAGAGTTCTGGAGCTGCAGAAACATATTCTCTGATCACTTCTGTACCAGCAACATCTCAGCCCATATCTGTAGGTGAGAGAATATCTTTCTCAGTAAATGATCTCAGATAACATGAAGCTTCATAACAGAACAGATGTCACCAAGAAAGATGAATAAACCTGCTGAGTTAAAAACACCATACAGTGACCGCGGCTTCTCAGAAACTAGAACCATTTCCTGTTTCAGATCTTCAGCAGATCACCATTATTAGCCACATATTTTCTTAAAGAAACAGTTCATGCCAAAATGAAATTCTCTCAAACCGATAAGTCTTTCTTTCTTCTGTGGAGCACAAAATGAGATATTTTAGCAGAATGTTTACATGGTCTGCACAATAAAATCAGCTCGTTTAAAAGGCTGTGGAGCTTCTAAAACTTATAGTTTATATTTTTAAAAATGTTCCCTTTGAGTTCACGACAATAATGTACTAAAAACAAACTTTTTCCTTTGCATTTTTTTTAAATACAGAAACAACATTCATGCCAGGCCAATGTTAGCGATGTCACTTTGTAAAGAAACACAATGCACCTATAGACTGAACACGTACTACGCATGCACAAGACGTCATAATTTTCACATTTTCACATTTTGAGACCACAACAGTATAATTTTCTAAAACATGCACTTTGAAACCAGTTTTCAAAAGTTTGTGTTTTCAGGCTGATAATGAACTATGTCATAAATAAACTGCGTAAAAATATTGAGCTTGTGTTAACCAGACCTTATTTCAGGCATTCTCACATAAATTGCAAATGCACACATTCAATCATGTCCGTCATGTTTTATATCAAAACATGCATTGATTGTGTTTGGTGTCACTGATGTCAAAGTGTGATGCATCTTCACAAACCACATTTCTATCTTTAGCCAAAGCAGTTTCACATTTGTCCTCTTGTTTTTGATTGCTTTCTATTGACTATTTGTCTCTCTTCATCACACCGTTTATTCCAAATTCCTCGAACACCCAGAATCCCATCAGGAACCCAAACCAGATCCCACAGCCACTTACTCTTTCATTACGTCTGAAAATCCAGTTTACCAGCCCTCAGGTCAGTTTTTCATTAAAGTGGTCATATCATGACGAATCAAATTGTTCTCGTTCTTTGCTATGAAAACATGCTGTGGTTTCACAACTGCTCTTTTGATGCTCACATCTAAACATTGAGTAATTTGGCCCACAATTAAATCATACGGAAGAAGTGAGACCGATACTAAATTCATCATGACACTGTTGCATAATGAGTCTGAGAAGAAATTATTGTGTTGCCTGAGCAAAGTTCAAACACATTGAAGCTTTATTATAGAGAGCTTGTTCATCGAGTGTAAAGTAATATGAAGCTTCTGCTTTACAGAGGTTTTGGTCAACGCTCAACAGAAACCGGAAAATACAGAGGAAAATGAGGTAATATGTGAACAGTCACAGCCCAAACCACATTACCAAATGAGACGTCCAGCACGAACAGAATACAAACACATTTATTTTCTCATTCTTGAAAATCTTTATATTTTCTTCTTTAAGAATGTTTATCACCTGTACTGCACAATCCCGGACAAACCAGTTCATTCAAAAGCAGCAGATGAAGTCTACAGTTTGGTGAAGATGCACTGAAGAGCCTCAAGTTTCATTATGTACATATATGGAATGCATCGTCAACTCTGTGACAATGGTTTCTGTCACGGTGAAAACCAGTGACTACGTTTGTGACAAACGCGCGCACACACACACACACACACCCATGCCCTGTTAACACGGCCCACACCAGCATTAACAGTCGTAAATGTACTGTCTCTGAGTGTTGTTGTAATGTGTCCTGCATAGTTGATATTGAAGCGGTCTCTTTTGTGCTTTGTTAAGCAGCTGTAATGTCAACATGTATGGTAGTTTAATAATGAACATATTGGGTAAAAAGAATCACATTACCAGGTATATTTGATCCACCATCGTTTATTGATAACCGTGTTGTGAGCCAGCAAATGCTCTCAAAGAGACATTTACCAAATCTTTTATAGTTAAAGTCTGTTTTTTTTGTAGATTTGGATTGCCGCCATCTTAGTGGTGCGTCACACTTGCGTGTGACATCACAAGGGATTCTATTAGTTGTGCTTGTAAAATGTATATATTTATTTTTTCTTATATTGGTTTTGTATGTCTGTACTGTTATGTATTGCTTATGATATGCATGTTGTTGCTGTGTATTTTGTTTATTATTATTACATCTGTGGTTTCATGTAAAGTATGTTTGCCTTTAGGATGGTACCATCCAGGGGGAGGAGACAGGCCTATAAAATGGCTTTAAGGGCACAGTTTGGGGAGGGGTAATGGTAGTTTGTCTTGCCTGTGTGAGCTGCTGTGACAATAAAATCTGTTAAAGTTGAAGCGACAGTTTTCCCGATGTCATTTTTGTTTTCCATCTGCCGGTCATCCTAATAGTTTCTCTGGCCAGGCTCTCTAGCACAAAACTGCTGTGTTTTGAAGTGATTCAATGAGCCTAACTAAAAAAGTCAAAATAAATGTAAAAAACAAGTTAAAATAAAGACAATTTCGTAATTGCACAAACAATTTCACTAAAGAAAATTCATATCGGCAAAGAGTTTTATAATGGATGCTAGCCCAACCAGCGTGTTTTGGATCAGTGGTTTATTTACAGTATTTTCTACAAGAAGTTGAGGTGTGGACCTGTATCAGGTGCATTTAAAGGTATAAAAGATTATTTTAAGAAGGCTTGAAATAGCAAGTTAGCTTTGAAAGCGTAAGAGCAAAACAAAAGCGTCACAAGACCGTGAGATAGATTTTGTTAATCCAGCTCATGTCGCAAAGCACATAACATTACAATGATGATGAACAAACAACAAATTTTTTGCAGTATTTACCCCGCAATGCAGTGCTAAATTTTGCTTTGTGAAATGATGCAGTGTTGAAATGTTATAGTTAGATGCTTAACATCAAACAACCAATTGCATGTCTAATATTCAACAGGCTGCTCACTGGAGAGCCAATGTGTGGAGCTTGAAGGTTCAGCCACACCCTAACCCTACCCATAATACCCTCTCCCTAATCTAACTAGGCCAAAACTCCACCCATTAGATCCACAGAGGTGGAGCTGGACTAAGTCCGTCTCCAATGTTAGGATAAACTTGGTAGTACTGCTGGCAATATATGAGGATGTTAGTGCTAGGGCCTTTATGTGCACATATGTTCATACAATCAGTGACCGTGACACTGATTGCTTAGCCCAGGTAAATAATGAGCAGTGTGAAACGTGAATCAAGGAGTCCGTTTACCCAGGGTTTACAATAACCCAGTGTTGGCCACTTCAAGTGTGAAAAGAACTTTAAAGAGCAAAATTAATAGATCCTACACCTTTTTCAGTGAGAGTAAAACAATTTTGCATTGACTTTAAATAAATGGCTTTAAAGTAAAGTAGGGCATCAGAACTCGACTCACTCCAGACCTGATATTTAAATTTTTTAATTACATTCAATAAATGTTGAAAGGGAATGTTTAAAAGGGAATGTTGAATGTTTGAAAGGGAAGCTGTGCTTAAACAGGAATCCATTTTTTAAAAGCTCCCCAGAAAAATGGGCACTTTCTCTTAGGGAAGTAAAAGGGCAGGTGCTCAAGACACTTTGATGTCTGTGTTCAAATGCCTGATATTTCCTCTCACACACACATACCTACATATCCCTCAATATGAGAAAACATTTGTTTTCAGTCTTTTGCCATTGGAAATGTCCTATTACCCACTCAGGGTTCATAGCACATCAGTTAAAAAAAATTCAATGACTTTTCCATGACTTTTCAATGACAAAGTTATAATTCTCAATGACATTTTAATGATTTTTGGTACTTTATTTTGTACAGTCAAAAAATATGATACACGTACCTGTATCAAAACCAGAAGAAACGCATTTAAAAACAAAAGCCGTCTACAGCAATGGGCAAAACAGTCTGCCAAGTCCCATAAAAATGTGTATAGAATTACACTGCAATTCAATTAAGTGGCAAAAACCAGAACAGGAACAAACACATTCAAAACAACAGACTGATAGTCCCTTGAAAAATAGTGTACACTACAATACAAATAATTAGTAACACATATAAAACAGTCAGAAGTCCCATCCATGGATTTCAATAGCTTTTGAAAACCAGGGGTCATCTAACCCTTGTTGACAATTTTCAAGGGGTCATAATCAGATTGTCCTATCTTTTATTCAGAGAACTTTAGTACTTATAAAATAAATACTTATTTGACACTTGAAAATAAACTAAAATGAAGTTAAAGCCAATTTATATTTAAAATACAATTGACAATATTTATCTTTGTTCCTGCAAAATTTGACCATTTTTAGTAAATTCTCCTGCATCAAAATGATCCCAAGCTGCATATCTGGTGGGGTCAAAAGTGGAAAAAATCAAATGTGCTTGCATCAAAATGCACATTCCCATTTGGGAAGTCCTCCCCTTCACGTCATTTCTGAAACCTTATAGAGGGTGTGCTTTGGGTACATTCAGAAGGCTTAGACAAAGTGTTCATTAAACGGTATGGTTTTTATTCAGAAATATTATTTTCTCCACAGTCTTTGGTGAAAGGCGATTTCTTAAAAAAAAAATCAGCAGCTTTAGAGAATATCCTCTCGCATGGAACAGATGATGCAGGAGTACACAAAAACAGTTTAGGAAGCAGATATAAATGAGGATACATTGCTTTGAATATACAACACTAAAATAAACTCAATTGACTCTCCTCAACAATAACGCCAATGCAAACACCGTCTACTACAACCCATGGTTTGGTTTCACTTTTCTAAGAAATACAGCCGCCCGGTTTCAAACCCGTCAACACTGATATCGGGCTGTCAGAGTCAGGTGGTTCACTGCCGGAGTGAAGCAGTGTGTTTGCTTCAAACGTCATTTTCACGTGACTAGTGACGTGATGATACAAGCTCCGAAGCAGTGGTTCATTGCAAGAACCGTTCGAGTTTGAAGCTTCGGAGCGTCGGTGTCAGACGTAACATCACTAGACACGACTATTCAGAGAGCATTTAAGCAAAACTAATGTGAGAGAATAGCGTCAACGGCAAAGCGGCGACAGTGAGCACATAAGCACAAACTACTGTACAGAAACCCCAGCGTCAACAGCAAAAGCGGTAACAACTGTATCATGGGAAAAGTAGCAACATCCCAGGAATAATTTATTCAATTACCCGCCGAAAGCACTTGAGAAGCCAAAGATGGAACATCCAGCTTAAAAAACCTGGCGAAGGTGTTGACGTACCTCTAGCAATGTAGGATCGCCATCCACAGCCTGAAGCCGATCTTTGTGTAACACTGACACCCCGGCATAGCGTGTGAAGTCCTTATATTTGAATGACAATAGTCGAACGGAACGGTCAAATGCGCCATTTGCAGCTGCTGAATGAGGTTCCCCGCGCTTCTCACAGGCGGCGCTGACTGTCATTCGTCAATTAACAAACGCGGAAGTGCCGACCGTTGAGAAATAAAAAGGTTTCGGATGGATTTAAGTAAAGAAAAAAAGAAAAAACGACGAAGTGAAAAATAAATAGAAACGAAAGACAATTTTAATGACATTTCAATGACTTTCTTGACAAATTACAATTTTCCATGACATTTCAATGATTTTTCAAGACACTAAAAAATTCCCTGACTTTTCCAGTTTTCAATGACAGCTACGAACCCTGCCACTTCTGAAGTTGTGAGCTTGTTGTGTTCAAGTGTTTTGTTGTAAGAAAGATTAGGAATCATGAGGACATCAGTGACCTTTACTATGAAGCCATTTCATCAGCACATCACAAATGTTACTGGCAGTGGCACATGTCGCTATCAACTGGCAAACGCCAATGTCAACCAGATGTTCCACAGAAAACACCAGCATTTGCCAGTAGCTTCAGTGTGCAAAAAGACATGTCACTTAATGTTAGAACCGCTTCTCAAAATCTGAGAGATTGACATCCACATCTAATGATATCTACACAACTACCACTTTGACGCTTCAAAACTTTATCTATATGAATTGAGCTGTTTAGTAAATTTTCTGAAGAGACACGATTGGTTTAGATCAGGGGTCTCAAACATGCGGTCCGCGGGCCAATTGCGGCCCGCGAAACGATATTTTGTGGCCCGCGGCACCATTTGAAAGTTTAATGTAAGTGCGGCCCGCGAGTGAATGAATAGCGCTTTACCGCTTTGTGTGAGGAAGATTCCTTTTTCGTGCGAGCTGTAGCTGTACTAACCAACCAATCACAGTGGAGTGTATGACTTCCGGGGGCGGGGCATCGGCCGGGCTTGATGCAGACAGAGAAACAACTGTGGAGCTGCCCGTGTAATATCACATTTTTCAAAGCCGTCATAGAATTATTACTTCTTATTGTGATTGAAATTGAGCATGTTCTACTTTGAGCTGGACGAAGTGAATGTTACTGTATCGGCGTTGGGTCTGTTATCATGCGGATTGTATTTGTTTTTCCATAATTTGAAATGGGCTGATTTGCGGGACATCTGTGTTATAATATAGAAAATAAAATCCAGCAAATATCGCCTCCGTGGCTGCATCCCATTGTTTGTATAATACATTTATTAATGCTGTCCCAAAGTCCCAGCTAATAATTAACAGCCGGTAGCAGTCGCCTATATCTGTATTTTCTACCATATAAAATATTACGATGTTCATGTCATCAGGAAACTATGGATGCCCGTTTCCGCCACAGTTGAGAAAAAAAAAGGATTATTTAAGTCATAATAATGAGAGAGTTTCTCATAATAATGACTTAGTATCTGCACAGAATTAGAAAGTTTCATAATAATGACTTAATATCTCGAAATAATGATCAAATTTCTTATAATAATGACTTATTATCTTGAAATAATGAGAGAGATTATCATAGTAATGACTTAGTATCTTAAAATAATGAGCATTTCTCATAATAATGACTTAATATCTGGAGAAAATGAGAAAGTTTCATAATATTGACTTATCTCAAAATAATGAGAGTTTATCATAATAATGACTTAGTATCTCGAAAAAAATTGTAACTTTTTCCTCAACCTTGAACTTCAGTAAGTCCAAGTACATAGAAGAAGAACCCATTGAAATTAAAGAACTGTCAATAATGACGTTTGAGAAAATATTTTTTTTGTGGAATACTTGTTGCGGCCCTGCCTCACCCAAACTCTGCCTCCTGTGGCCCCCAGCTCATTTGAGTTTGAGACCCCTGGGTTAGATTATGAACAGATTTAATTTAGGCTTTCAATCACATTTAAACTGATCAGCGAACATAAAGCTGAGGAATGAAGAAATAGAGAATGAACCTTATTGGTGCTAACACGTCAAACGAACATACTTGAGCTTCTGTTTACCACAACTGAGATGATCAATGTTTGTCTCAAAGCCTTAATTCAATCTGTTCATCATATAAAGATCATGTCTCAAAAAAGAAAAAAAAGAACAATTGCTGAAATGCATAACACATGGAAAATTATGCACAAGCTGGAATTAATGCCCTGAAAAGATTAATTTTCAAGATACTTGTAGTCTGTGTATCAATACAGTATTGCAGCATCATGAATGACTGGGGAAATCAGTCAGAAAGTATGAGACTCTAAATATAGCATTCATACCAGTAAGATTTCACATTTTCCATCTATTGATAAAAACAGAAATCAATTAAAATGTCTTTTTGTTTGGCAAACATTAATTGATATTTTCTTCATCAGGCCGTGTTAACAGTTCTTCTGGAAACAGACACAGTTCAGCTGAAGATGGAAAAGTGTGTCTTTCTCATAAATGAAAGAGAAAGAGACTCAAAACTGAGTTCATCATGTCTCTCACTCACTGAATCTCAGATCATGAAATGGTCAGAAGGTCAGAGTTCATCTGTGAGAATATCCTGCTTCTACACTGTAAATAAATCACAAGTTCAAAATCCTCTCCTCATGCTGATCTAGTGACAGTAACTGTCCAGAGTAAGTTCTTCAAAAATATTGTTGAAATAACTGATCAGAAATGTAATCATTTCTCAAGTTAAACTTATTTTCCAATATCTCAACAGCGACCGCTACTGGTGAAACAACTGCCATAAAAACTTGAGTCACATTTAAAGTAAAACATATGACTATAATACCTTGCATCTCAAGGTGTGAATATATATATATGTATATATAGAGATAGATAGAAAAAATTACATTTTCAAAACTGTTTCTAATATTAATAATAAAAATAATAATAGTAAAAGTTTCTTGTGCAGCAATTAATTTATTTCTGAACGATCATGTGACACTGAAGACTGGAGGAATGATGCTGAAAATTCAGGTTTAATCACATAAATAAATTCCATTTCTAAATATATTCAAATAGAAAAACAGTTATTTTAAATTTTAATAACAGGATAATTTTTTTTAAAAAAAATTTAAAAATCCAACACGATTACAAACTTTTGACCAGCAATAAAACATTCATATAGTAGAGAATATCTGATATCGTTTTATGCTGTATTACGTGTTATGCTGTAATATTGATACCAGTAACCTGCTAAAATTAAAGTTATATTTCCAAACCAAATTGACTCTTGTGACATTGTTGAATTCTCTTTGCAAATACAGTGGCGACCTCTACTGGTGAAAATATGAAAGCAGACACAGAAACTGTCACACATGTAAGCTCATCAGAGGCTAAAACAGATGTGCAACAGGTCCGCCTTTCAGGTACCACTTTGTCTGAAGAAACATCTCGACAAAACCACAGTGAAGCAATGAAGTATGGTGTGTTTGAAGTATGTATGGTGATTGAGTGGATGATTCAAAGAGAAGCAGAGGGGACATTGCACTGTCCCTTGAGGGCACCTCTTCTTTGTAGAATCTTTCCCAAATCTGCTGCCAAGAGTGTAAATCGCCCAAAGGGACAGGAACTTGTCCTGAACCTTAAGTAGAACCTGCTGCGCTCGTCACAAACACAGTCTGTCTGGCGATTTATGTAGGCGCTCATGTGGTCTCCCCACACTAGGACAATCTAGCCCTTTAAATGGTGAAGGAACAACTTCAGGGCCAAAAATACAGCAATCAATTTGAGGCAATTGATGTGCCAATTGAGATGACAACCTCACCAGATCCCCTGGGCTGGATGGCCACCTAAGATCGCGCCCCAGCCGATATGGGAAGCATTTGTCGTTAGCATCTTGCGATGACAACACACACTTAGAGTGGGACCCAAGGTGAGGAACCGTATTGTGAACAATAATGTCCTGACATAGCCTGATGTGCTTAGGGTGTTTAAAATGGTCTTGACACGAGTGGGGGACAGTTGTTCGACCAATGGTGACAGAGTCCCATATAACCCCTCAATACATTGTCCTCAGGGTGGGAGAGAGAACACTTTTCTTGCCGTGGCATCTGAACCCCAGAGAGACAAAACGAGCATCGCATCACTCTTGATGTCGAAGAGCAAGCTCTTAAGACTGGGATTGGCTGGGATCAGCCAATCATCAGGTAGAGCTGCAACCAAGCATTAGGTGTGTGTGCAGAGAGGTTAGGTTGAATGGAAGAACCCAATATTTATAAGCTTAACCCCTGTAAGGAAACTTCCTGTGTTGTGGCAGGATTCCTATGTGAAAGTATATGTTCTTGAGATCAATTGTGACGAAAAGATTGTGATGTTGGATTTGCGACAATTAACTGCGGTTCAAGTTGCGAAGATTTAAAGGCCCAGAACTGCCCTTTATTACAGTGAATGCAGCTGAACATGTGGTTTCATGATGTACGTCCACCTTCACAGAACGGCATTAAAAGGTTTCCTGTGGTTCATCATGTTACTTCCTAATTCACGCATTGTTTTATCTCGTCTCTTTTCTCATACTCGCTGTAATGGAGTTGTTCATCTTCATTGTTTTTCAGCTTCTTATTGAGGTTCAGGCTTACAGTAAGTGATCTTTGTTGTTTAATATTGATTAAATACTGTGTGTCTACATATACAGTGAAAAAACAATTTTTCATCATGTGTGATCAGTATGTTTGTGTTTTATCAAACACATGAACCACAATCTCAAAGAAGCTAAAGTAAACCCATGTCATGAAAATTCATTAAACTGATAGCAATAAACTCATTTTGGGTCACGTAAACACCTTATTTGGAATGTCCACTACACAAGAGAATTCATTTACATCTGCACATTTACATCAGAGCAATGCATTTTTGAAGTGCATGAGAAAGAGACTCATTCTTTCTTTCTTTTTTTCCAAACACGGAGAAAACAGACTTAAAGACGCCCTTCAATGTTGTTTATGTCTATATGGTGTTTTTAATATAGCCTACTTTACGTAATTCGCAAATTTATCTAAGAATTTTCTGAAAAACAGGTTTTGAAACTACCTCTGTTTCCTAACGTCACAAACATGTAATGAATCTTGTCAAATTGCAGGGCTGTGCTTTTCCTAAAAAAGCCAATCTTTTCCATCATGTTCAGTTGGCATTTTAACTCGGTGAGTCAAATCAACCTTAAGAAGGGACAGGAAAAGTTGTGTACATATATCAATATAGCGGATGAATTATGTATATGGTGCATGTTCTGATGAACTAGCCTATATTCTCACTGATGATCTATGATGTTCAAAGGATGCTGATTTTTAGACAGCAGCTGTCTGACTCAGAGATGATGAACAGGAACATGGTTTGTGCAACATTAACAGATTATAAGCTGTTCGATAACATATTTAAACCAAAGAATAATCATATCAACTTACATTATGGGTCCAGTGATGTTGTCCCTTGTTGTGTCCTCATTCTGAGACATCAACTCACTCTTTCTCTTCTTCTTCTAAATCTGTTTTTGGTAAAAAAAAAATTAAAAAAAAAAACAGTATGCCAGAATTAAATAAATATTTCCGCTTGCCATTGTGTAGTGTTTACTACAGTAAAGTTGAATGAATGGATCAGATAGTCTGAGCTGGAGGGAGTGAGTGAGTGGCCATAAATCATGGATCTGGGTGACTGAAATGAAGCAAGGACGTAGTTACATTTAAACTATTTTAAGGCTTGAAGAAATTTTTATGAAAAAAAAAAAAAAAAAAAAAAAAAAAAGTGTAATTTTAAATATCTATGATGAGTTTTACAGGCCAAAATTTTTACTTTAAATGTTTCCTCCTGGCCAAGTAGGCTGACATTTTCCATTCTTTGTGTAGTTGTGTGCTGTGCTGTTGCAAGAACATTCATGAGTTTAAACTTGTTTAAAAGTTTATCCAAAACATGGACCATAATCGGAAAATAATGCAAGGAAAAGTGATCATAAGATGTAACAAAGTGGTTGATCTGTTTTGGGTTGTTTCAGAATCTCCTGCTGTACGAGTATCTCCAGATGTGATAAGAGAGTCCAGCTCAGTGACGATCATCTGTGAGACGCCAGCAGAAGTTACAGTGAATCAGTGTTATTTCTACATAAACAGAGAACAAAAGAATATAAAAGTCCGTCCATCATGTGAACTCTCACTCTCTGGTGCTGAAGTGTTCAGATGGGCAGATGTAAAATCACCTGCATCCATCAACATTTACTGCTTCTACACAGCAAATGAATACAGGATTAATAAACCATCACCTCATTCTCCTGCTGCCACAGTGACGGTTCTAGGTGAGATATTTCACTGCTGTTCTTCTGTGTTACAAACCGTTATTGCAATTTTTGTTTTATTAATTATGGATTATTTTTATTTAAACAGGTTCACTTCTGAAACCCTTCATCAGTCTTAGTAATGATGTCCTGATATCATGTGAAATACCACTTCCAGTCAGAGCTGATTTCACCTGTAGTTTGTACACGGAGGAAGGTTTTCTGCTCAAAAGTGTCTCTGAGAAGAGTCAGTCTGGAGAACGTCATATTTGTATGTTTTATGTAAGTGATAGTGAACTCTTCAGACGATCAGTGAACGTCAGACAGCTGAGCTGTGATTATTCACTCAACACTGAACCTGAGATCAGATCCCCACGCAGTGACACACACACCATCAGAGGTGAGGACATTTTACTGAAATAAATCTTCAACATATGAAATTAATCAAAAATGTGTATAATTTATGCAAGTCATTAGAACTAGAGCTGCAGCAACGTCATTGATGATACTTTGACGCGTCACATTATTTACATTAATTTATCATAATGGTGGCTTCTGCTCCTGGCATGAATCTATCACTTCTATCCCACATTCATCTGTGCGGAAATACTTTAAGAAAAAACAAATAAAATTATGCTTTGTTCGCTCTGTTAAACTTTAAAACGGAGAGCTGTAAGTGTTACAGTGAGTTCTGGGAGTCTTTACCTGCGGTGTTAAAGCTCTCAGCTAGTGCGCATGCGCTCGATAATTATTCTATAATAATGTGTAATATATAAAGCCCCTACAGCTATAATAAACTGGACTTTAACTTTTGACTTCGACTTTAGATTTCCAAGTTAAAATATGTTAATGAATTATTATTGGTTGTTAGACTTCTCAGGAAGAGGGAAAGCAAGATTTGTGCAAGATAAAAATACCGATAACATTAGAAACATGATTAATCAAAGATATGAGAGGAACTTGCACCTTTAAAATACATGCTGCCTTTTTTTTTTCTTGCCCTATATTAAGGCAGTTTTTGCGTTGGACTTTGTTTACACTTTTTGCATGGTATTAGGTAGAATTTATGTGACATTAACCCTTTGGCTAATGGCTAAAATGGCCCTTTGGCTAAAAATATATAATATTTTCGCTAATCCCAGTGAGTTTTTTAGGCGAGATTAACGTTTCTCCTTATTGTTTCCATGGCGATGCATCATGATCATCATGTGACACACCGCAGCCACAAAAGCCTGTATGTCAGAAGTTTCGCATTTATTTAGTTTTTTCTTTTTTCTTAAAAATATTCACCAATTTGTTGGATATGTCATCAACCTGATATTCCAAATCTCAAATTTGCGCAAGTAAATGTGTTTTGTTGTTTAAAAAGCTTTATAATGATCATGTTAGTAGATCTATGATGCGCGACGGGCGCCGCCATATTATTTTGTGCCGCAATGCTGAGAATCAGATCTGTTTGATTTACAACACGTAAATTCAGTAACCCCGAAATAGGCCCGGCACCCCGACAGATTAAATTAATAAAAATATGTATCAGATGCAGTTTTAAATAGAACATTTGATCAATAAGAGATTAAATACTATTTATAATGACCCTTTCAATAAGCTGTATAATGCAACACTGAAAGGTCAAATACAATAAATGTATTGATCAGTATCAGACTATGAAGTCAGAAACAACATATTGAAACTGATTCTAGCAGTTGTGGGACGATGATAGTGAATCAGTAGACAATGATCTTATGATATCCTCTCACACAGAATAACTTGTACGTTCTTTTCAGACAAACATTTAACCACAATGAGACTTTATCAAGTGAACTATCTGATAATTAGACAGGAAGAAAGAGTCGCTTGTCAGAGAACTATAGCCAATGTCTGACAGAGAAAGAAGCTTCTTTCTGCATATCTAATATGATGATGAGAGAAGAATCTGCAAACAATTCATTTAATGTTTTATTATTGAATATTATATCATTCCTGTTTTGCAGCACTTTTTTTACTTTTTTTTAATATACAAATTAATTCAATTTTGTTGAAGTATTTAAAGTATCTTTCAGAAATGTGCCCTCATTAAACTCATCATATGACATTATGACTGACAATCGTTATGATTTCTACAAATGCAAATAAAGAACCATTGCACAGTGAGTGACTTTTGAAGTGTTGATATTATCATACAGATTTTTGTATTTTGTCAAAACAACTACCAAAAAGTAATCACCGAAAAAAAGTTCATTGCTAATACTGATGCTTGTGCTGCAGTTTTCCCTCCAAATCAAAATGATGTCATTTCCTCAAGGATGATATCATTAAAGAACTGCTTTTTAATAATAGTTTTAATGGTTTCAAAATACAAAAGACTAACATGAAAGTTCTCTTCAATTTTTTGCAACTTTCAGAAGAGTCACCTGCTTCAACTCAGATCTCTAGAATAGATTAATACATTTAATTTTTCCTTTTATCTTCATCAGGTCTTCCTCTGGCCGTGTTAACAGCTTCTGCTTCAGTTATTCTGGAAACAGACACAGTTCAGCTGAGCTGCAAGAATACTGAAGATCTGAAGATGGAAAAGTGTGTCTTTCTCATAAATGAAAGAGAAAGAGACTCAAAACTGAGTTCATCCTGTCAGCTCTCACTCACTGGATCTCAGATCATGAAATGGTCAGAAGGTCAGAGTTCATCTGTGAGAATATCCTGCTTCTACACTGTAATTAAGTCCCAAGTTCAAAAACCATCTCCTCAATCTGATCCAGTGACAGTGACTGTCCAAAGTGAGTCTTGCGATATTTATGCATAGATAATCTGTAAAAAATGTATTTCTATAAAAAAAAAAATTATAATAAAGAAATACAACACAAAACCCCACCAAAGTCCTTTACATACATCTATCTGCTGTAATTAACTAAAGCTCATTATATAATATGGGCTATTCACTCTGGTAATATTTCTTTGTACAGTAGAACTATTAAAAACTAAATTAGTGCCCATCCATACATTCCTCTATATTATATATATATACACACACACACACACACACACGAGTTCACTTATCTCGAGTCATGGTTAACTCGCCAATCCTATTATGTTGACGTTTTTGAAGTGGAACCGCCAAACTCCCTATTTGTTTTAGCATTTTCGATCCTTTAATGTCGATTCGTTAATGTCGCCGAAATCTAATATCTTGAGCACGAAACAGGGACTAAGTCGCCACTTCACATGGTTATTTCGTGACTAATATCCGTACCTAGTTCACTGCGCATCTGCTGAGTTTGCCTTGCACGTGGATCGCAGTCCGCTCACGGTTCACTCCCTGTCGTTGATCTCGTCTGAGGGATAACACGCTGTAGCATCCCGCACATTTTTTGTGATTTTGTGAGCAATCTTTGTGTTTGCATTGTTGGAGAATATAATTAAAGGTTTGTATCAAGAATCAAAGGTGGTTTTTATTGTGGTGGTTTTACATATGCCTTTTGTTGTTAGCAAACATATACACAGTAGGCCTACAGTGTATGTACATTTTTTAGATAAATGCCGATCGCTTCAAACAAATCGCGGCAACAATGTTGTGTAAAAAGACACCAAAAACTCGAGCATATACATTCTCATTTAATAGCTCACATCATATACATCAATACATTTTCATTTTTCTTTCTTGCAAGGGTTGTTGTCTTTGGCGCTCTGACAGCTGACTTGTGTTTGTTTTTTTATTGTGTGAATTTTGCACACAAGCACTGTGTACCGAGACTGAACAGTTATCGATAATTGACATCATGCGAGCAACATTTGAAATTCGAAATGTGAACTTATACAAAAAAGTTAATCAATCTATGGGTGTGGGTTATGCCAACGATTTTTTTACACAAAACCCAAAACCTGCTGGCTATATGAGTGTGTGGATTATCTGCGTCTGCGGGTTATATGTGGGAAAATATATGTTAATGCATGTAATTATGTTATATGGGTTATCTCGATGCTTTTTTGCAACCCCAGAGGCCGTCGACATAACCGAACTCCACTGTGTCTCTCTGTGTGTCTCTGTGTGTCTCTGTGTGTCTCTGTGTGTCTCTGTGTGTCTCTGTGTGTCTCTGTGTGTCTCTGTGTGTCTCTGTGTGTCTCTGTGTGTCTCTGTGTGTCTCTGTGTGTCTCTGTGTGTCTCTGTGTGTCTCTGTGTGTCTCTGTGTGTCCACACACACACACACACACACACACACACACAAGCTCAATCAGTAGAGCAATGGTGTTTACAACGCCATGGTTTCGATCCATGGGAAAGCAAGAACTGATTCAATGTGTTCACTGAATGCAATGTAAATCGCTAGTGTTAGATGCATAAATGTACTGTACAAAGACACACATACATACACATAAATAAATGTGAATTATATTATGTACAGAATTATATCATAAGGCTTAGTACGAAAAAGTTGCATTTGAAAGCTCTGAAATCTTACAAAGACTGTCTTAATGTTTGCATGAAAGTTAAATATTGCAATTTCTCCCTGTAACACTGATGAACTCTCTTTACAGTTTCAACACCAGCTGCACATGTTACAACAAACATGAAAACCAGTGAGTAATAGAGTTTAACATCAAAAAGATTTGTCTTCCACTTTTAATGATTTGGCAATTGTTCTTTCAAACTCATTATTACCTGTTGCTGTTGAACATTTTATCATACACATCACTGCAAATTTTACAATGTGTTTTTAACAGCTTTGCCTTTAATGTCCACTTCTGAAATGTACAGTACAGCTGGTAAGTTACTGATAACACTTTTTTCTCTTTATTTTGGATTAAACCTGATTCACCTTGCAATATAAAAGTTATATTTATATTAGTAGACCTCCATTCCCAGTCAAATCTGCCCTCCAGCACATCCAAGAAAACAATGTGTAAGTTCATTCACTCTTCCTCAAAGTGACTGTAGAATTAATGTGTTGGATTTAATAGTCCAAATCAAAACTATAACTGGGATCGATTTGCTCAACTGAGGCAGAACTCCACACAGTTAAAGACTCCAGATGAGCAGCAGGAAAAGATTAATGTTATTTTTTTACAACTAGAGTCTCTCTTTACAGTTTCAACACCAGTTACCACTGCACACGTGACAACGGCCACGAAAACATGTGAGTAAACGAGTTAGTAAAATAATTTACTCTCATTACATAATTGCTACATTTACATCTGAAAAGTTACTGAAAACACTTTGTCTGGTTATTCTGAATTAAAAGTGAAAAATTACTCCCTTCTCAAAAGTGATTCCTCTTGCAATATGTTATGTTTATATTTGTAGCCTTGCTTTCCGTGTCAAACCTGCCACCCAGCACAATAAAGAAAACCACATGTAAGTGATGAACCAAGTATCTTGAACTAAGCAGTTTCTTTGTTGGTAAAATCCTTATATTTGGTTTCATAAGTCAGATTAAAAAAATATATATTGGATTAATTTACTCAACCAAGGCTCAACTCTGCAAAGGAAAAGTTTCCAAACATTGAGCAGCATGAAAAAAAAAAAAAGTTAGTACCCGAATGAGATTCAAGATGAGTGTGTGGCTTATGAACTGAACATGAACTCTCTTCTGAAGCATCATAATTTCATTCTAAAACATCATTTTGGATTGGTCTTTCACATTTCAGTTTAAAAAAAGAAATTACTACTATAACCTTTAAAATAAAAGATTTATGCCAGTCTTTGTTGACAAGTTTCATTTTAAATACACTCTATAATGTTCTCACTGCAGTTTCAACAGCAACATCCACTCAATCTAAACAAACGGACATAAAAATGTGTGAGTAAAGTTTAATATTACAATTCTTTCAGAGTGTTTAGTATAACTCATATCGCTCATTATTGTGCAATGTATTTTCAGCAGTAACTACTATTTCCACAACTGGAACTCCAATATCCACCAGAACTGGTAACTTTACTAAATATCAGCAGAACCCCAAAGATTCTTCTTTTTACAGTAACTTCAACAAACACTGTAAAGGCCAACTCACACTCTTCCAACAGACGGCAACAGACACTTTGTTTTTGGATCGGCGTCTTACCCCGTTGTTGTCTGTCACAGTGAAGTCATAGATTAGATCTTGTTTTTGCAGACTGAACATGTGATATTGTCAGCATTGGTCTCAGTCTTTCTGTACGGTGTGAGTTGGCCTTAACACTTATGTGTAAAATCATCATGCTTTGGTCAAATGTGATTTAATTCGAGCTCTTACTTTTCTGATGCATTTGTTCATTCGGACATTACCTCCATTTTTTATTAATTTGACTGTTGCATTATTTAGATTCTAGATAAATCTCTTTCAAATCTCTGGAAAACATTTACATGCACTGGACAAAAGTAAAACAAATCTACATGTACATACATTTTCTTTTCTTTTTTCAATTATTTCGCTAAAGGATTAAAACAGCCAAATTAAACTTTAGCATAATGCACATAAACATGTATTAAAGTGTTGGTTTTGATTTGACAGACATGCTGTTTCTAGTTCTGGTTTCCACTGGTGTTGGTGTTATTTTGACTGGATTCATCTGTCTCTGCAGTTTTGCATGTAAGTAAAGTTTTCAGAAGTACTTTATTTGTTCTGGTGCATAAACTGAGTTTTTCAATATAGAATTTATCATACAAGCTGAAAATTATCATAAAAGTCTCATTGTTTGGTAGGTAAAAGACGACAACGACGAGAGTAAGTTCTCACTCATTCAATTCAGTATCTGAATTATGATATCTTAGTTATGAAGATAAAACATTTTTATTTAAAGTGATTTGACTGTAATGCAAAATAATTCTGCATTGCATGAAATCTTTTTCAGGATTCTTGTAATGTATATTTTTTGTAGTCTAGGAACTATGAGTGTAAATGTTTAGCACTTTATTTGATGTATGAATACATAAGATGCCATAAAGATCGATATTTGATTCTTAGCAATAACATGAGATCAATAAAGTCAGATGTCCCGAGTCAAGGAATTACTATGGTGAGTATCTGTGCATTTACAATCTTTAAAATCACAAGGAAATAAATATTTATAATTCCATAATGAGTAAGAATGGATGAAATAAACATGAGCTTAATTATTCTTTATGTTTTTAGAGTTCTGGAGCTGCAGAAACATATTCTCTGATCACTTCTGTACCAGTAACATCTCAGCCCATATCTGTAGGTGAGAGAATATCTTTCTCAGTAAATGATCTCAGATAACATGAAACTTCATAACAGAGGCCATCCAAAAAAAACACCATACACCGCGGCTTCTCAGAAACTGGTACCATTTCCTGTTTCAGATCTTCAGCAGATCACCATTATTAGCCACATATTTTATTAAAGAAACAGTTCATGCCAAAATGAAATTCATTTACTCAATCGCAAGTAAATGAGTGGAGCACAAAATGAGATATTTTAGCAGAACGTTTACATGCTCTGTACAATAAAATCAGCTCGTTTAAAAGGCTGTCGAGCTTCTAAAACTCATTCAGTCTTTATTTTAAAAATGTTTCCTTACAGTTTGAGGTTACGTGTACTAAAAATGCACTTAGTAAATAATGTACTAAAAACAGAAACTATTTACTTTGGATTTTTTGAATACAGAAAACAACATTCATGTCAGGACAGTGTTAGCAAGGTTACTTGGTCAAGAAACACTATAAATCGACCACTCTCAAATTTTCATTTTTACACTGAGACAATAACAGTATAATTTTCAAAAACTTGCACTTTGAAACCCGTTTTCAAAACCTGTGTTAACAATAGACCTCATTTCAGGCATTTAATCAAAAACCTGTTAAAAGCTTTTGCATAAATAGCAAATGCATGCATTCAATTATGGTGTGTCATGTTTGACTAACGTCAAAGTGTGATGCATCTTCACAAACCACGTTTCAATCTTTGCCGAAGCCATTTCACATTTGATTATTTTATATTGACTCTGATTCTCCCTCTTCATCACACTGTTTCTTGCAAAGGCCTCGAACACCCAGAGTCCCATCAGGAACCCAAACCAGATCCCACAGCCACTTACTCTTTCATTATGTCTGAAAATCCAGTTTACCAGCCCTCAGGTAAGTTTTTCATTAAAGTGGTCAGATCATGACGAATCAAATTGTTCTCGTTCTTAACTGTGAAAACATGCTGTGGTTTCACAACTCAAAACTTCCTCACAGCATTTTTGATGCTCACATATAAGCACTGAGTATTTTGTCCCACCCAATCACAATGAGGTCATATGGAGGAAGTGGGACAAATACTAAACTCACCACAACAGTCAGAGAAGAGGTGGATTCTGCTGTGCAAAGTATCAAAGCTTAAAATACATTAAAGCTTTGTGACAGAGAGCTTGTTCATGAAGGTCAAATCATGCCATTTCGAGTGATATGATGCTTCTGCATTGCATTACAGGCATTTTGGTCAAGAAACAAAAGAAAGAGGGAAATACAAAGGAAAATGAGGTATGCATGAACACACTGTCACACCACAAACCCACATAACAGATGAGACGGCCATCATGAACAGAAGGCCATGATATTTATTCTTTGTGTCTTTTCTGTCTTTCTCATTTCGTCCTTAAGAATGTTTACCACCTGTACTGCACAATCCCAGACAAACCTATTCATTCAAAAGCAGCAGATGAAGTCTACAGTCTGGTGATGCACTGATGAGCTTCTGTTGTTTCATTATGTACATTATAACCATTATAAAGTATCTTTACTTGCAAAAAAATAAGCGTTTACTTTCATTCTTCAGTGTTTGGTGTGGACCCACTTATTATACTTAAAATATTAAATACATGATCATATTAATAAAATGTATTTTCAATAATCTTCTGTCTTAAATGATCAATTGTTAATATTGTTCATCACTGTTATGTTTGGGTTATGTTACTCCATAGAAAAGGGCATGAACGGTCTCTTTTCTCTTTGAAAACATTATCCATATATAACCTTTATATACAGATGAAATTGTTTACTTACAGTTTTGGGATGTAGCTGTTGTCCAATCCAGCGTCATCAAGCTTTTTGTACAGTCTATGCATCCAAAACAGCTGGAAAATTAATCTTTCAACAAACAAACACTTGTTCCTGAGGAAGGTGTCCTTCTAATGTCTAAAAGACACTCAAACGACTTTTCATTTGTCCTGTTTTTCAGCAGACTCTTAAAATTATCTTGTATAAATACAAATAAATAATACATTTGTATTTTGTACATTGTATCAAGTGAAAACTGCGTCAGTAAACTATATTTTTTAACGCGACGTGTGTGTCAGCCGTTAACGAGCGCGTGACAATGGGCGGGGCTTAAGGTCGATGAGGAGTAAACCGATTCGTCAATGTCTTGATCATATGCAAATACATTTCCCGCCAGATCCCACAATATCCAACCGTTTTTAGCGCTTTATTAAGTAAATGCTATGTTTATACTGAGAACTTTAAGCTAAGAAACTTGCAGGATGTTTTCATGACAAAACCCATTTCTATGTTTTTTTATAGAATAAACACTGCAAACACTCACAGTATTTTGTTGCATGTTGCCGCTTTTTACCATAAATTTAGGTTTTGTGTGATTTGCACTGAAAAAACATGATATCAATGTCAGATTTTATTGCTTTCATGACCAGTGCAAAAATAGTATTAAAAAAAGTTGCTGGTCCTCTAAAATAAATGAGATTATTATAACCCAAATTTTACAAATAGTGCACTCAGAGAATTGAATTAAATGACAGAAAATGATGGAAAATATGTTTTTATTTACATAACATGGCTTTCCTTTGATGTAAAGGGAATAGGCAATTAAGTTATTTTCAAAGTACTTTTTAGGCAGGCAAAACTTATAAAGTTTGTGAAGAATCCACATATCATCATTTGATGACAATGTATGCTATTCTTACAAACAGCACTGTGAAATACTCCTGTTTAGTCACATCATGCATCTTAAGACTTCAAAATAAATGCCAAATCACTCTGAGAAGCAGGCAAAAAATCATTATATAAAGTACATTTCTGCTCAGTTTTTGTCTGTGTTTAACAGTACAGATTAAGACTAAGGTTGAGGTGTATGAAAGAATCTTGAAGAACAGCTACATGGACTGCGTTTAGCTGTGACGGCTCGTGGCGGCCACTCATATCCAGGTATGTTCACTGGTCCACATGTAAGAATAAAACACTCAGCACATTCTAACACTGTCTTTGACGGTAATAAATATCATCTATCTTCAGGAATCCAGACATCACAAAGATGATTTTGCCTCTTTGGACAGAGACGTCATGTTTGGCGAAGCAAGGCTCTCTGATTTGAGTGTATAGTAAGCCTAATGGGTCAAGGCAAGGGGTCAGAGGTCACCTGCTGACCAGGAATGATAAAACTGGGAATAAAATGGCCACTACTGGAAAACTCAAAGAATTTGCGGATCCACATTCCATAGCATTCTCCTGTCGGGGGAAAAATACATAGTTAGGGGTGAGCAAGCGCATAGAGAAACTAATTTGGCTGAGTCTTAAAGGTGCAGTATGTTATAATGACAGCTAGTGGTTGAAATGGGACTTGCAATTTAAATTCAAAGTAGAAAGAATTGCTTCCCCCTCAGACTCCACATTCATACAGGTTGCCAGTTTGAGCGAAACAAGAGAGAAAGCGAAACTGACAACAGAAAGCGAAAAGTCTTTTCTGGGCTTTTCTCTGGATGCACATTTCAAAGTAGAATAGCTGGCACTAGGCAAGTGTTTAAACAGCATGTTTCCTAAATAGTTTGCACCTTTAAATAGTCAAGAAAGAACGCTAAAAGTCCCAACAACCCACATACATACATTTGTACTCTTTATAGATTCAACTTTCAGCTGCAAAATTACTCCAAATGAGCTGAAACCCCGCAAGAGGTGTAAAATTGAAGTGTTAATGGCCCACACATTTTTTTATTGTGAGTTTACTTTCTTTCATTCACGATATGGGTGAACATTTTACATGCAGATTGAATGGGGCTCTACTAACATAAGCACACTTAAAACTTTACTCTACATTTATATTTACACATTTGGCAGACGCTTTTATCTGATGTGACTTACACTGCATTCAAGGAATACACTGATATTCTAATTAATCAAAGATTTTCGTAGTCAAATGGTAGTCATTCATTTAAGCCATTAGTCGATTAGTCTCACTTTTAATAACTAGTGTTTTCTGAGTCAGGGTCGACTACAAAGATGTGAATAAATGAATTTAGCTCACTAACATTTGGTCTACCATTAACAGACTACAAGGTCTGCTTTTATTTTTCATACTGTTTCACATACAGTATTTAAAATAAAATGATGATGATGATGATGGATGAAGTGAATCTATGGAATTCTATGGAGTTATTATATATAATACACACAAACAAAAACACTCTCTGTACCTCTGGATGAAATGGATGGCAGGATTGTGGCCGTCTGCGATCCTTTTGAAACTTCAGTCTGTCGCATTTCAGAGAGTCATTATGTGCTCAGAGGTCAAGGCTGATCATTATACAAATACTCATGTTAAACCTCCACATTCTAAACAAGCAGATGTTTTTAGTTTATGAAAGGATATAAATGATCTCAATGGGCTGCATGGTAACCGGAGGGGCAGAAACACAGTCACATTTATTCTCAACAACCACCATGAACAGGTTACTGCTGGGAATCTGCTGAATCACAAACGTCCTGAGTGGGAGAACATAAAAAAAGAAGTGAGACTCTTGTACACAGTAACAAAGTATACTCTTATATAATCTTATATACAAGCATACTCTTGTACACTTTAACAAAGTTATATAATTGAATATCTCTAAACATACAGTATAATTATAAATACATGTATCTTTATCTAATCTGTGTATTTTATAAATCTAAATAATATCTTAATATTATCTATAAAATACATATTTTGTGATTTTCTTTATAAATAAGCATGTGATAATACAGTGGACTTCTGCTAATTTACATTTGCCAGATGCTTTTATCCAAAGCGACTTGCATTGCATTCAAGAAACACATTGACATTCTAATTAGCTCTCGCTTTCCCTGGGAAACAAACCCATGACCTTGCCGTTGCAAGCGCCACGCTCTACTGTTTGAGCTACAGGAAAGCAGGTATAGTTCTGACAATAATCATTATTGTGTACATGACATTTAGAAACACAGCACTTTGTGTCAGAAATAAACCTTCGGAAAGAAATTGTGAAGCGCAGCTCTGTTTAATGTTGTCAGGTCGCACTATCTTCACACTCTCAGATACTCTCACATAAAGACCTAAATAGTTTTCCACAGAAAGGAGTCCGTTTTAATGCGGCAGAAATTTGCCTCTCTCACAGTTCTAACGAGATGATTTTTAATTAGAAGCGTGAAGGTGACTGTGAGAATTATGTCTTTGTCATGTTCACATCTGAGGCCTTTCGGTACTTTCTGTTAAATATATGTGCCATGATAAGTTCGATTAAAAGAATATTAAGAATTTCAATAACATATTATACTAACTTTAATTGAAAATACAACTAACTAATCATAGTTTCATATGTTTTCAAGTTATACAAGTTTATCATTATAAGATGATTTTATGTAAAATAATAAAATATCTATAAAATATAAATGCAAATATTATCATAGCAGGTGTGGTTTTATAGCACTTCATTTGTTGCTTGACTGATAACCTTAAGGTGCTTGCTAAATATTAACAAAGCAAATCCTAGCATAGTAGCCTTTTTAATCCATTAGGTAGACAGATAGATAGTTCATGAAACTCTAGAAGGAGCAAGCTTGTACATCCTTTAAGCAAAATGTGTCATCAGAGCATGTGAATTAGTGAACATTAGTGTTCACATCAGTATCATTTCATTTTTTCACATCATTATTTTTTTTTTATTCCACTTTCCATTTCTCATTTATGCTGTGCATTATAAATAAGCATGCACATACACAGATGTTCTCACCGTATACAGCCATTGCAGTCAATGTTTCCTGTGGTCTCTTTGATGGTGCGCTCGGAGACAAACGCTGGGTATTCTGTGTCACACGGCACCATCATTGTCCTTTGAGCTCTCTGGGCTGCACATATGAATAAAGGTCACACTCAGGTCAACTCAACTATCTGCTTTAATGCATGTCTAAATGTACAGTATATGATATTCATAGATAGATAGATAGATAGATAGTTCAGTCATGAAACTCTAGAGGGAGCAAGATGATATGTCCTTTACATGTGGTTCGGAAGCAATCACATAATTTCTGCATGGCACAAGCTGATTGGCCTCTGATCTTGAAACCAATGAGATTACTTGCTGAACATTTAAATAGTCGGGTTCACTGTGTGCTGTAAACCAGTCAATGCACTATCAGAGTTCTTCTGAAACCCTCCACCTCCCCCAGCTCCACCTGTCTAGATCTGCTACTGGATTTTTGTATGTCTATTTTACATGCATATCTTACATGCTCACTGCAGTGTGGCTATGTATCTATTAGCAAATAGCAAATCCACAGCAGAAGCAGCATAGCAGATCTAGTCTGCCAAGACCAAATGAATTAACATGGCCATATTCAAAATCGTGCTATTTTGAGAGTTGTCATGATTCAAATACGACTTTTTTTCAAATAAACAAATAAATATTTCTGGAGAAAAATCTTGTTACTAAAATACAGTAAAATGCATGGACAAAATTATCTTATAAAATTAAAATGAGTTAGATTTAGCTACCATTAAATACTTTCCATAATTTACAACTGCATTATATTTAATAATATATTGTTTTTGGTAAGCATTATGTTCATGATGAAAGTGTATATAAACTACATTTTCTGCTATGTGTGATTAATATGCCATTGTCCAACAGATTAATTGAGATTTATAGTCTTTTTAGTCCTTTATTAGATTAAAATCTTTTATCTATTATACATCATGTGGAAGAAATTGGAAATAACAAGGGCATGCTCACGGGAGCATGTAACCCCATTAACATGTCATATATGGACTGATACCTTTGACTGTCGAGTCCCAGTTCCACCAGCTATACAGGTTAAACTCCAGCATAAATCTGTCATAAAGACACATTCTCATTCAGAAACACAGACTAAAAGCCCAAGCTGACAATAATAATTATATAGCAAAAGGCTAATATCTCACATGACAAGTTCTGTCAAGAGCCATTTTACAGTGGTGAAGGGCTGAAAGGAAGAGCGCAGCATGTCAATGGAGACAGGAAAGAGAATCCAGAAGCACTGAAGTTCAACAGCACAGATGATCGCATACTCACATCGAGTAAAGTGCGCGCGCTGTCACTGCTGCCTGCAAACTCTTTACACAGAGCCTGATAGTCATACAAATTAATCCTAGCAGGAACAAAAGCAGAAGCAGTTTTAATTCTGAAGTGAACTGGGGTTTTATTTAAAAAGGACCTATTATGCTTTTCAAGTTCCTTTAGTGTGTAATGCTCCTGATTGAGCATGAAAAAGGTCTGAAAAAGATTCTCCAAGAGACACTTCAATTGTAGTCTTGAGTTTGAACACCTTACAATATTCCTCATTTAAATAATTCCCGCCTAGGGCATGTGCAAAGGGGCAAGGCCATGTTAAGTTGACTTATGATAACATTTCTGAAACAAAGTAATGAAAACACACTGGTCCAGCCAAACAATAGGAGTGCATCGTGCTTTTCAGAAGGAGGGAGACAGGAACTAAACAGAGCATTACTAACAGACTGGGATGAGAAGTGCAACAATGTCAAATATGAGGAAACAAATGTGTTTTTTGAACATTCAAGCATTGAAACCTATTCTAGTAGAGCTCAAAAACAAAATCTTGAAGGCTGACTATGCAGGTTAATTATTTAACAGATTAAATACAAAGCCAAGGTTAAAATATGGACAGTGTATACTTTCATTTATTTGTGTGTGTGTGTGTATGTGCTTTCATCTCACTTTTTAAATGAGCCCATCAGAAGCAGTTTGTTCATGACGGCTCCCTCCACTTCTCCAAAGAAGAGGTTTGTCTGTGTGAAACACATTATGGACAGTTATAGTCTCCATTTCAGAACAATATTGATACTGAATGGTTTTATATTTAGCTCTTGTGATATAATTGTCCATATACAATACCTGAGAAGTCTCTTCAGAGACCAGGATGAAGCCGTTGTTGTCTATGAGATAGCATTTAATGTCCTAATATGAGCAAGAAACGTAGAATATTCCGTTAAACCTCCACTGAACTTTTTGTAGCGGATTTTCAGTTACATTTTGAAATGTATTTTCAGGCCAAATGCAATGAGACAGTAAACTAATATGCATTTTATAGCTTTTTATACCAAGCCATTAATAAAAGACATCAAATTTAAAATGAGAAATGCTATAAGGCATCTTTGTATGTCATATATCATACGTGCAGATTGATCTAGTAGGAAATGTCCATTGTATAATGAGTATGCGGAGAATACAGGCCATTTTATGAGTGTCATCATTGAAAATATGGCCAAAGGGAGAGAAAGAAAAGAGAGTTACATTTACCTCATTATCACAGCTGATGGTACATTTGCCATCCAGAGCATTACACTGCATGGACAGATGCAACGGTAAAGACATGAAGCAAATGCATACATTAATGTTATTTATATACATATACTTGCTTATAAAAAGTTACATTAGCTTATCTAACATGGTCTCTTGTGCATTATTGCTCATAAACACATCAAACAGAGCTGTTATCCAGCAGGTGATAATACATGGTTCAGCACTTCAGTTGTAGAAGGTCTAGTATAGTATATTTATATTTGTATTTCCATAAGCGTATATTTCTGTGCTTACCTGCCGACTGGCCGTCCAAAATTTCCTCTGAAAGAATTCCAGCTTCATTTGAATTCCCACTGCTTTGGGTGTCATGAAAAACATTTAATATATTAACGTTCAGCTGTCCTCAGTGTAAGTCAGTGGCATTTTAGCAAACAAATGCATTAAAAAAAATAATAGCAGTATATAATAATATAATCATACCGCTTTGCAATAAGAATACATGTACCTGCCACTATAGGAGACTTCCTGTCATCGAGTAGTTGGATAGCAGTGCTTGCCAAAACCACACTCTTATTTTCACCCCCTTTAAAAGAAATATCATAAATGAACACAGATGCCCTCTTTTAATATTTACAGAAAAATCATTAATAAATATTAAATATGGAAACCCATGTCTTGCAGGTTTGATCCAAGAGGAAAAGAAATGCTAAATACAAATAATAGAATGCAGAACTATATAATCATATGTAATTATGAAAGCAAAATAATCAGGCTTAAGAACTTTTCCATGTCTATGTGTCCAATAAAAATTTACTATTAGGTGCAACTTCACCTGTCACATGGTACAAACTAGTTAAATTAGACAGATGCTAACATGGACATGATCGAAAATATGATGCTGAATGAATTGGTTCATAATGAAATTTCAATGCTGAATGTTTTGTTTGGACATTTTTGCGATGGGATATCTAATTATAAAATCTAGGACCTGAAGCTCTATATATTTCTCTCAAAGACATGTCATAACCACTAGAGGGCAGCATTTATTTACATAAATATTTATGAGCATAAATCTATTAAGAGCGATTCCTTCGTTTGCATATTCAGATCAAAAGCAGCATGGATTGAAACAAACACTCAGTTAGATGATGAAACAGAGCTCATTTATATCGGTACAAGGCAGATGAGGGAGAGTGTTTGATCAGAGAGAGTTGGAAGATCAGCGCTGTCTGTGTGATAAGGAGCCCAAGAGCTGTTGAGTGGGATGTAATGATCCTGATCTGTCACACACACACACACACACACACACACACACACACACACACACACACACACACACACACACACACACACACACACACACACACACACACACACACACACACACACACACACACACACACACACACACACACACACACACACACACACACACACACTCACACCACACACACATTGCGTGAACATAAAAGTAGGGCACATTAATTACAGGCGAAGGAAAGAGAGATAAGCAGACAGTCTGCGTGAGGAAAGCAGTACAGTGCAGCTAGAGTAACAAACCGCACTGATGCGCTGTTACATCAATAGTGTATCAATATCACAGATATTTACTAGTGTGCCATAAAACTGTAATATATATGTATACATACATTTACAAAAATTATATATGTGTATATATGTATATATACAGTAGGCACACTAAGGGCTGGATTAAAAATCATACCAATGTAAAAAACCAAAGGCTGATCCAACTGGCATGAAGTTCATCACAGCAGCTCATAATGTAAGTCAGTCGTGTGTTTGGCCTCCACATGTCTGTATGGACTCATGACAGTGTCTGGGCTCCTGATGAGATGGAGGATGGTGTCCTGGGGAATCTCCTCCCAGACCTGGATCAGGGCATCAGTGAGCTCAAGAACAGTCTGTGCTGCTACTTTGGATGCTCCGATACATAATGTCCCAGAGGTTCTCAATTGGATTCAGGTGTGGGGAACGTGAGGGCCAGTCAATGGTATCAATTCCTTCATCATCTAAAAACTGCCTAATCACTCTAGCTACATGAGGCTGGGCATTATCATGCACCAGGAGGAACCCAGGACCACTGCACCAACTGTGAAGAGAATGTGGTGTTGATGGCTATCTTATTCTCTGATAAATGCCAATCGAGCTGCATGGTGATGAGCTGTGAGCACAGGTCCCACTAGAGGACGTCGGATTCTCATACCACTCTCATGAAGTTTATTTCTGACAGTTTGGTCAGAAACACCAGTATCACTCCAGTATCCTGCTGGAGGTCATTTTGTAGGGCTCTTCTCCTGTTCCTCCTCACACAAAGGAGCAGATACTGATCCTGCAAGTAGGTTGTTGCCCTTCTATGTCCCTGTGCAGCTCTCCTCGAATAACGGCCTGTCTCCCAGTATCTCCTCCATGCTCTAGAAACATTGCAGGGAGACACATCAAACCTTACAACAGTACGCAGACATGGGCCATCCTGGAGGAGCAGGACTGACTGTGTAACCTGATTGGTTTGAAGGTACTGCCTCATGATACAGACCGTGACAAGCACCCTAACAAAACACAAAACTAAGACAAATCAGTCAGGAAGTATAAAGAGAGTACAATTGTCTATGGCCACCACCTGCAAACCCATTCTTTTTCTGGGGTTTGTCTTGCTGTTGCCTCTTTACTGCACCTGTTGTCACTTTCATTTGCACCAAAGCAGGAGAAACTGATTCACATTCACTCATACTTCCTTAATTGACTTGGTTTTATACTGTGATGATAGAGCTTCGGGTTTCTCAAAAGTGAAAATCATCACAGTTGGATAAACTTTTATAGTGGTGAATAGCGGTCAAATAGCAAAAGAAAAATCCCACCATAGTTTTTTCAAATTTAAAATAGCAAAAAAAAAAGAGAGATTGATAATGGTTGTCAGAAGAGAGAAAGACATCAATTTGACTTTCACTTCCAGAGCCGCTGTATTAGAAACAGGACTCACAGCAGCATTAACTAGCTTTATAGAATTTGATGCAAAGGTAATATAATATTAAGTGTAGTGTTATAAATGTATATAAATCTTTTTTAAATGAAAATATAAAAAACTTTGCAGGATTTATGATGCTGATGACACGTCATCACAGTCTGTGAAGAAGGTCCATTATTTTTTCCCATTAATTTTTTTGAGCAGTGTATATATGTATGTACGTATGTATGTATTTATATATGTGTGTATATATATATATATATATATATATATATATATATATATACACAACCACACATAAATATTTTTCTTCTTTTTTTCTTGAAAGCATGACTATGCAATGTACAAAATGATACTTATAGCAAAATGCTTACTAAATTCTAAAATATTTTAATATTAATTAATTACTTTTTTCCTGCCTAGCTTCATCCTTAAATGCTTTGTATGTGTGTTGATGTAGTTGAGCATCATACCTGAACCGAAGGGAATGGAGTACACAAATGTGCCGGGCACCTGCTCTGCGGCTCTTTTATACCACAGAGGAAAGTGATCTGCGTTAAAGACGCCCTCCCTGTCTTCAGCGGTGAGGAAATCTCTGCAGACATGCAACCATAGAGGATATTTCACTTCATCATTCATCATTGACGCTTACTGAAGCTTTTTTCATTAGCTAGTGTAATAAGATCCATCATTAGCTGATCATTTGCATTAGGACTCACTGATTGGTCAGTTGTTCGGGAACCACAAACAGGTTGGTTCTGGAAAGACCAGTGCGAGTGCCGAGGAAAGCGATCTCAACCCCTTTATCAGAGTTCCTGATAAACACAAACACAAAACTGTTTTAAGACAAGACAGTCTCTAACATGAACAAAGCTTTCCTACCCAGTCAACCAACACCATTTACCAAAGACTGCAAAAACAGCCTTTTTAGATTTATTTACAGACAGACGGTGGAACGTGGTTGGTTTAATAAACATTAAAAGGCTATTAAAATATGGCTATTTTAAGTAAATATGAATGAGTAAAGATAACTGTAATTGCTCTGTTAGTGCGGTTCATTTGAATAAGTGTGAACGCTGCCATCCGAACCCTGATTCGCAGCAAACAAACGGACAGACCGCTGAACAGATGGATCTCGAACCACTTCCAAACAAACTCTGGATATGCAACATGGATCAAAAAGGTTAAAAAATAAATAAAGCGGGACATGATGTCACAAGATACGACCCTAAGAGGTCAGAATGCTCAAGCAAACCTGTTTTTCTTGTCATAGTCTTGTTACAGGTATCAGAACCGCATCTCCTTGCTGCAGATCTTTGTTTGTGTGTGTGTGTGTGTGACGGAGGCATTCCTGTCACTGTTTTGACTCCTTTACACATTTTATAAGCTCTTCATGAGTTCTCAGCTGCCCAAAATAGCATCACACGTAGGCTATGGGCTTACAACGTGTGCATTGTATATGGGATTTAATGGTGAACCAGGACTACTTTTTTGCAAACCAAACTACAAGTGTGAATACAACCTAAAAAAGTCCAAACTCACTCAGACTTATTGAGGGCCAGTCCAGTCCAGTATGCTTCTAAGGGAGCGGTCACCACAGCATCAAACAGAACCTGCTGAATCAGCTCTCTGTCACCTACAACAAAGGAGAGGACATTTACACACTCCATAATACCCGGTGGACAACAGCTTTTATGGGGACTGTGTTCAAACCAATGAAGTCATTTTGTAAGCTAGGTACAAGATTTAGATGAAGGACAATGTGGGAAAACTTTGCAGGAACATCTGCTACTGTATCTACAGAAGTTCATACTGTAAAACCAATTAATTGAGGTCATTTAACTAAAAAAAGAGCTGAAAGTAAAATAATTTCAGAGGCAGAATCACTTGATCAAATATTATGAGGACAACCATTTTTCCTTAGAATAACCTTCACTGATTAATTGATGGCAATAAGACCAGGAACATGTATTAAGAAAGTAAACAGCGTCAGTTTTGATTTCATGTTGATGTTAAGGATCATCTGAAATGCTGCTTACACTTGAGGTGAGGTCTACGGCTGGTCATGTACAGTCTGATGGCCTGAACTTGAGTCAGGTGAAAATGCTCATGATGCTCATCTGTGTTACAGTATGTCCTGAAACGAAAACATAAAAAATACAATATTTAATACTTGTGTGATTAATAACAGTAATAGAGTTTTATTCACTGAGTGTCAATAGAGGTCTTTACCATTCATCAGCAAGGGCAACATCTGGTTGCTCCAGATCATGTAGACCTAAAAAATAAAAGTGTGGATTAGAGATTATAGAGGATTACAGATGAATTGGAGGTATCAGGAACACTCATGGATACTTGTAGATAAATCAGAGAAAGAAATTGAGCAGTCCTGTCTCTCAAAGCTGCAGTGTAAATAGACTACTGACAGTTAATCTGTCAGAATTATGGGTAACACTTTATTTTGATGGTCACTTTCACATTCTGTTGACTATATGTAGCTTTGCAACTACATGCCATCTAACTCTCATCAGAGTAGACTGTCTTCAGGACAGAGAGAGGAAGAGGAGGAAGTATTATTTATAATTCATTAGATTCTTAAATAAAATGGATGTGACTATATACATGATACATAAGACATAATATAAAAGAAAATAAATGATTAAGCAAATCATGGTTATTATAGTTAACTAAAACTAAAACCAAAACCTTAAAAAACATTTTTATTATCTGAAATAAAATAAAATATATAAAGAATTAAACTTAGTTTATTTCAGCTAGTTGCCAAGGTAAGATTTCTTATTTTCATTTAGTCTATCTTGATGTACTAAAACAACTAAAAGTAAAACTGAAATATTAACATATTAACAAAACGAATAAAAATGTCAAAACAATACATCAAAATAACTAAACCATTAATTAAGTTAATATAAAAGTAAAGGAAAAATAAAGATAAAAACGAATTCAAAATGTTAATAACAATAGTATCTCAATACAAAAATAAAACTTAAAATTTTTGGTCAATAATATTATTAAATAATAGTATTTGAATGGTTCCTACATTGTTTATAAAAATATGCAATTGGTCAACAAAAAAATAATTATGAATTTTTTAACATTTCTCTGGCTGACATATATTTCAAATGACTGTTACCCATCAGTCTTGTCCTTCGTGTACTTCCTGTCCGTCATGTCAGTTGTGTACTTCCTGTCTGTCGTGTACTTCCTGTCAGTTGTGTCACTCATGCACTTCCTGTTCCCTTCCATGTTCTCACCTGTAATTTCATCAGTCACCTCGTTTGTGTTGTCAGCTGCGTCCACTCCCCTCATTACCTCCTTATGTATTTAGCCGTCTTGTGTTCCTTTGTCTTTGTCAGTTGCTGAAGTCGCTACATGTGTGTGGATGTATCTCCTTGTTCCGAGTGACTCCTAGTTTCTGCTCTAAGAGTGCCGTTTTGCTTTTTGAAAGTCTTTTGTTTGTTCGATATTTTGAATAAAGTGAGTTTTCAGTTGGAATCCTGTTCTCCGTCGTGATTCTCCGCATCGCATGTATTCAGTATAAATGAAAAATCAACGTACTGTATAACACTGCTGAAAAACTCCAAACCTCAGACCTATCAGACCTTTAATTAAGAAATTAAATAATTCATAGAAAGAAAACTAATAAAAAATATATACAAAGCTATAAGACACGAATATATTCAACCTTAAATATTAACTTGCTTTAGCAATGGTTTTCATAATACTTGCTCATAAGGCAAATCCTCACCAGCTTCTAGTGAAACATTTCCCTTGAAGAAGTATTTTCCGTGTCCTCTCGAGAGCGCCACACCTACACTGCAAAACAGAAAAAATGACAAAAGTCATATTTTCATTATCACAATGTAACATCCTTTCAATCAGCATTTGCTCCTTTGTAATAAGCAAACATTTACAGATATGAAACATGACCTACCTAAACGGAGTTCCTTTAATATCAGTGTAGTAATAATCATTGTGCATCGTCAAGACACGTTTCTGGTGAGGAACAAATTTAAAGATGAAAGATTAAGTTAAGCAGTCATGTGAGATGTATTTTTTTATATTGTTTTCTTTAAATAATATGACACCAACATTGTATATCATAAAAGTTCTTGACGAAACATTACCCCTTTGTCTACTGTTCTTTTCACTTCCATTGAAAAAGTGCCCGTTCGTCTGTTCACCATTGCTGTGCGCAACTAAAAATAAACACATTTATGAAGCAATGAAGCAGCACTTCACATTAATTCTGTTCGTCAACACCTCTAAGATGTAAAACACTTCAGCAAGACTGAAAGCAGCAGAAAACAAAACTGGACCATGTGTTTAGAATAAACAGAACGATATTGTCCGCTGGTGTGGATGCTAATCTTTATAGTTATCAGTCTTAGTATGAACGGGTATTGCATTATCTGCAATCACTAAGTAAAAAGACATAAACTGGTTCATACAACATCCTCTGTGTCCTCCCATTCCACCTCGGACAGGTCCACGCTGCTGTAACTGGGTTTCTTCCTCTTCTGGCCCTCCTGGTACTGCGGGAAGAAGCACACAGAGGACAGCAAGTGCTTTAGAGGACGCAGTGCAGTTACGGCGAAGAACTGGGATCACACAAGTAACATGATGGAGACAGAAACGTACAGTACGAGGCCATTAGTCTAGAGTTTTTCTCTCCCGCTCCTTGATTTTCCCAATAGCACTGCACATTTATGGTGTTTAATCAGGTTATGGCGCATGTTAAAGGTGCTGTAAACATTTTGCTCAGTTTCACCATTTTATAAACTTCAACCACACATCCTCTCTATAAATTTATCAAAGCAATCCCAAACGTAGTGAATGATAGACAGGTACAAAACATTTCTGATTGACTGGTTTTCTGATCGGATTAAAAGCGTGGATCGCTTCCTTGACTCTTTCATTTACTGTTTACAGTGTCTGGCGCCGTCACTGAGACAGGTGTGACACCTATTTTAGTGATATCTGACAGTAGTTGGGACATTTCATGTGTGGTATTCCAAAAAATAGCTTACAGCACCTTAACGTAAGGGAGACGTCCATTATGAGCAGTGCTGAGGAACTCCAGGAGGAGGATTGAGAAACTGTGGTGTAAGGAAATGAGTTCTGTTCACACACTATCAGACCAGCCAATATTAGGCTTATAGAGATCTGTGTCAAAATAATCTGTCTAATCTGTTTTGCTGAGATTGGTTTTAGTCAGTCAATGGCTCTGTTCCAGTCCCTGTAATAAGTTGCCTCGCTGTCTACGGTCCACATAGGCAGCATCCTAATTAAAAATGGAACCTCTGAGTAAGTAACTGAATTCAAATACTTTCTGTACATAGCATGTCAACATTATAGTTAACAGTGCAACGCAAATAGAGCTCTTTACATGGAGAACATGAGAAGCCACTCAAAATGCTGTGAATCCATTGATTTCAATGGAAATGGTGCATCGCAATGACTAAAAAATGGAAGTTCGCGACCAAAACTTTATATTTATAGGCTACTTATATTTATATATTTATATCTATATATATATATATATATATATATATATATATTTCATTTAAAATAAAATGTGACAGTTTAAATAAAAATACATTTTAAGACAAAATGGGATTCGCATGAAGGTGAATGATACATCCTTTATATAATGTCCAATATTAATATTAAAATCCAGCATAAATTTGCTCCCAAGATGATAATTAGGATTTGGAACAGAGCCAAAAATGGCTATATAATAAAGATGTGTCTTTGTGTGGACACTTGAATCCAGTCCAGTTCATAATAAACAGTCATAAACAATGCAAATTACACTAATAATACTCATTTTAGCATTTACCACATTCAGTAACAGTAAACACTGTCCCTGTTCAGCATCACAGAGTCAGTGTGGTCTGTAAATACACACACTCAGAAGCCTTGACTGATACACACCACCGCTACGCAAACACAAACTGATACACAGCAGCACTGGAGCCACATTACAACGAGAACACCAACACGTTCACGACACACAGAGACGCACAGTCACGCGTGGTGACTGAGAGCGGGGTGAGGGGTGTCCCTGCGAAGGGTGAGTTACCTCAGTGCTCTGATCAGCCCTGGCAGGCACATGAATGGGCTTTTATTCCTGCATGCAATATATCAGAGGAAAAGGGTTGGGATTACAAAAACTACATCTCCCATGGTGCACTTCAGCGTCCCACCAGCGCTCTCACAAGCACACACTGCATGTGTGGGTAGATTTTACCTGAGCCAGCTTTTTTGTATCGATATTGGATCTGTTGTATCATATTCCTAATATAGTTCTCATATAAGGCTGTGTATGAGCCCAGAACAACATATTAGTCCTTACCAGGGGCCGCAGGTCGGGATGGGTCAGGATATATCCATTATTGGTAATCGCAAATGCATATCCATGTATTCCTAGCTGGAGAAGAGAAGATAAGATTTAAAAAATGATAGCATTATCACACTTCAGCCCACTTTAAGATACAGAGAGAGTACAATTGAACAGATTAAAATTGATTTTGGAATTAACGGTGGTTTTACCTTGTGTTTTGGGATGGTTTTCATTAACTCCTGAATGGGGATGTCAGTGCCCACAACGCCTAGCAGGATGCCTTGGTTTTTCTGCAGAAACAATTATTTTATTTTCACATATACATTTGTTCACTTCTCATTCTCAATGATATTAATAGGTATTCATATGTTAAGTGCATTGAAAGTAAAAAAAAAAGAGTCATTTGAAGCTGTTGTATGGCAGATATTAATTATGCCAAAGCTCAGTGACTATGACCTACAAGTTAAACTCACCAGCAATATTACAGCATACTATTAAGTGTTCAGATGAGTATGCAATAAAAACATCCATATCTCCTAGTTTAATCAAATCAAATCAAATCTTCAAAACACTCCATATGACACATGCATTATATTCCAAATCTGTTGTACGATAGATTTGTGTGAGAAAGAGAACACGTTCTCAGCTCTTCATGAGAGAAGTAGCGGTTGGTGAATGAATCGTTCTTTTGAGGCGGATCTATTCAATGAATCAGTTGATTCAGTTCACAAGACAAAATGATTCATTCGCACCTCCATGTGAAAACCTTTTTGAATATCCATTTTAAGAATATACATGAATACTGATTATTTTTGACTAATATGAATTTTTATTATTAATGAATTAATATTATAATTTTTTTAAATAATAGTTCCATATGGAATAATACGTTTTAGAATAATGTATACATTAATATTGATGGTGATATTTAACAAATATCATTATTATTATTAGTAATAAAAACAATTGTTAAAATATTTTTGAAAATTAGAATGATATGAATAATATTAAAACTGTAATGATATTTGCCATATAGAAATGTTTTTACAATGTACATTTTAGTATACACACTAATATTGATATTTATGTTTAATTAATGCTAGTTATTTGAAATATTAACATTACATTACATTTAATATTAATATTTATTATTGATATTGTTATTATAATTCCATCCGGAAACTGTTTATAATATAAGATTTAGAATATACATTAATATAAATTTTGTATACTCAGAATATGTCTTAGATCATATACACTTAAACCCACCGTTTCATTCTTGGTGCTAAACACAGGCATGGCCACTGTGGTCATCGGGTTTGGACCTTTACTCTCCCCAAGCTGCTGACAGACCAACAGAAGACTTTCAGATTTAAATTACATGAACATCTGAGAAAAATGCATCCAATAAAGATTTTGGACGGACATTGATCGCCACAGCCGGTTCATAAGCTCACACTGTGTTGTCCTACCGGCCTTCGGATCAAGGAAGTTGCTGCGGTATGAAATATTCAAACCAACGTTTTGATTAATGGCCGTGCGAGGTGTAGACAAGTGAAGGGTGATCTGGTGAAGATGGTTCATCTCTGTAGCTGAACTGTAAGCTCAGCTGCGGGCACGATGAGGGCTGACATGATTTAACGCATGAGCTCGCTGAATCTAGGTCTGCTATTCCCCCACCTCACCCTTATGTGTGTGTGTCCATTATGCGTGTTTTACAGTGGCCCTTGAGAGGATTCATGAATGCGCTTGTTTGTGTTTGTGAAAGAGGACAACAGACAGAAAACAAAAAGAAAATCAGTAAATATGCCTTAATTGGCATCTTTGTTTTGTTTTCCAGTAATAAATTCATTTATGTCATTCCAAACCTATATGACTTTAAGAGGAACAATGAAATACAAAAAAAAATAATAAAAGGGAAAGGGGAGTTGAGCTGTAGAAATCCCAAAATTACTAAAACAGTATTAAAGAATCATAAAAGTGTTCCACTCGGCTTAAAAGTCTTCTGTCGTCTGAACTTGTAACGATTTTCCACTGAAAATATTCTCTGTCATAGGTCTCAAATCTTATTTATGTTAGTGTACTTTCAAATATGGCGTGTCAAAATGTGTCTTGTCGAGTTTGACACGAAATGTCAATCTTGTCTTTGGGTCTCGCATGTCTTGTGATCAAGTCGATGACATCAAACCTGGTGTGACGTTCTGACGTGCCTTATTTCAACATGATGTAAATCCAAATGAGTTTTTAAAGACATGTCAGAAGCAAAAGATTTTCAGAGAATAACCAATCAAATAAAGTTTATTTTTAATATTTCTTTAAAGATTGTGAAAGAAATATGCTCACAAAGGCTGCATTTATTTGAGAAAAAATACAATAAAAACAGTAACATTGTGAAATATTGGCACAATTTAAAATGACTATTTTCTATTTTTAAAAGTTGTTTATTCCTGTAATGTAAAGCCAAATATCGTTGTCACATGATCCTTTAGAAATCATTATAATATGCTGATTTGCTGTTTAAGAAACATTTCTGATTATTATCAATATTGAAAAAAAAAGTTGATTCGATAAGTCTTTACTGTTACTTTTGATCAATTTACCCAATCCTTGCTGAATAATAGTATTATTATTATTTTTTTTTATCTTACTGACCTGAAATTTTGGAACAGTAATTTAAATAAAAATTTAAAATTTAATATAAAAATGTATATACAAAGCTATCACATGACTTCAGAAGGAATTTGCATTGGAATATACATTATGATTTGGATGGACCAATTTTATAGAGATCTTTGTCTTTGTAAATCTTCATTTCTACTTCAACTACAACAAAATAAAGAAATTCATATGGGCTTGGAATGAAAGAGTAAATGGGGGGGGAACTATTCCTTTAAATCACACTTTCAGACTGTATCTTTAATCATCATTGGTCTTGTTCCAATGGCAGATTGGCAGGATTGTGTCTAAAACAATAACAAAAAATCTCCTTCAGTCCCAATAAAGAGGGCTTTAAAGTCTCTTATTCTGTCTCACATTCGGGAATCGGGAGCTCAGAAAAAAACAAAAAACCTCAGTTTGAGTTTCGTCCAACATTTGTTCAGTCTGGCTGGCATCGTGCAGAACACTGGAAGTGTATCCTGCAGGAGCCAAATTGAAATCTGTGAATTAACCTTGTGCTTCCCCCTTCCTCCCCCCCCCCCCCCCCCTTCCCTTCTCTCTTTCTCCCAGTCTCTGCCTCTCTCACCCCCTCTGCTCCAATGTCAGTTTTATTACGGCTTTAGGAGATAAAAGCCAATGATCCACAAAGTGATGAATGGGGTGTCTCAGTGGCCAAGATACAGCAACACACACTCCGGAGAACAATTCCCAACACCCTACGCCTGTGTGTGTGACAGAGGAGGGTGTCAAAGACATCGGGTGGGTGCGAACACTTTAACTTGTGTGCGTGTGTGCGTGCGTGTGTGTGTATGAGTCGGTCTTATCAGAAATGCAATGGCACGGCAGTCGGTGTTGCGGTTCTCGACATACCCGGCAGAGTGAAGCCAAGCCCTATCTCTGACCACATCTCGCCCTCACTCGCTTTTATCTTTCGTTCTCTCTCGCGCCGTTCCCCCGTAGCACTCTGCACCACATCCATGTTCAAGAACTTATAAATCGTTTCAGATTCCAGAAACGGAATACTGAAAGCAAATTACAATGAGGAAATGCTGCAAGACACCAGTGACAGAATGGACACAAACAGGCTCTGTTCCAAAACCTAGTCAGCTGCCTCGCTGATTCCAGTCTACATAAGCAGCATTCTAACTGAGTGACCGATCTGGAACATTCTACGCCGTATATCATACAAACAGTGTTAAAAACAGTGCAAGCACCACCTCTAATAAGCATAAATATACAATATTGCATATTGGATAAAAAAAAATCCCATTCAAAACAGTTTGAACTATTTTATTGACGCTTTTCAACATTAAATTAATAATGAATAGTAAAAAACATATATATGTAAATCTACATTTTGTATACTCTCAGGAAAAAGGGTACCAGAGCTGTCACTGACGGATGGAACTACTATATATGTACTAATATGTACCATTTAGGAACTCATATTTACCATTTAGGTCTTTATATTTACATTTAGGTACTAATACGTACATTTTTCATACTAATAATGTAACTAATATGTGCCTTTAGATATAAATATGTAATTTTAAATATTGGTATGTAAAATTTAGGTACTAATATGTACCATTTCGGTATGAATATGTATACCTTAGCTATTATTACTTCTAATAATAATAATAATATGTACAATTTAGGAACTCATATTTACCATTTAGGTCTTTATATTTACATTTAGGAAATAATATGTACATTTTTCATACTAGTAAGTACCATTTAGGTACTAATATGTGCCTTTAGATATAAATATTTACCTTTAAATATTGATATGTAAATTTAGGTACTAATATGTACCATTTCGGTATTAATATGTATACCTTAGGTACTACTACTTCTAATAATAATAATAATAATATGTACAATTTAGGAACTCATATTTACCATTTAGGTCTTTATATTTACATTTAGGTACTAATATGTGCCTTTAGATATTCATATGTAACATTTCGGTACTAATATGTACCATTTAGATATGAATATGTACCACTTTGGTATTAATATGTATACCTTAGGTCCTATTACTTCTAATAATAATAATAATATATACAATTTATGAACTACTGTGTACCTTTAAGATACAAATATGCACATTTTAGAGTTAAATAATATACAAATGTGTACTTTTTGTAAGGGTACCATCTCTGTGACAGCTTTTTTACCTTTTTTTTAATAAGAGTGCACTACAATATGATTTTACCCTCTTGAACTTGAACCAGCAATGCATTTTTGTACTACCTTCTTCACTAAGTTGTAATGCATGCATGAATTTGGCGATTATTAGGTATCTTAGAAGGAACAGGCTTCGTGTTGTGTGTGCCCTTAAAATGCTGCCTCCGTAGGCAGCTCGCTAGGTTTTGGAACAGAGCCACAGAGACACCGGTTACGACTGTTACCTTGTGCGCCTGCGCGAGCTATAGGGACACAGGGAGAAAAATAATACGTGTCATTGACATGTGCTCACGTCTACACACATACAAGAGACACACTTCACGGTGTGTGACCTGATCTCGTTCTCGTAGTGCTCACTGAATGGAAGAGTGTCTTGATGAGACCTTCAGGGAGTTAACCGAGCTACTAATGAAGACTGAGTTGCATTTTATGAGGGAGAATGATTGTAGAAAACACATATTTAGCAAACCCTTCTCAAAAATTTACCATGGTGGCCTTTTTTCTGCCAAAATACCATAGTTAATAGAGTTGTAGTTTAAATAAATAATAATAATATGGGTATGTTCCTAAAACCATGTGACGTTTCTTCAGATTCTTTCAGTTTGTTTTGATGATTGTGGAGTTTTAGAAATGAAAGTCGTACTTTTGCAGAAACTATGATTCACATTGTAAATTTTTGTAAGGGGTACAGATGCAGTACACACACAACACACGAGATTAATTACACTTACTGCGCTGTCCACATAGGCTTCAGTCCACACTGTGTCATGTTCATGGTCGATAACTTTTGGTCTGCTCATCACATGCAGATAGCGCATCACGTTCTCCTGAACGTCAGCCAGAGTGGAGATCTGACTGAAATAACCTGCACAACACACAATCCACAGCACAATTCAATTGCTCTCTTGATGTTATGATTATGAGCTCTGCGCTCCCCTCCATGGCCACCAGATGGAGCTCACACATATACTGACACTACACTACACACTACATTTCCCATCATGCAGTACACTGGACTGATTACACCCATCAGCTGAACACAATGATTTCTGTTTGTTCATGCCAGCTGTTACACATTCACTAGAGACTATTTAAACCTGGTCACCCCACAACTCAGAGCGAAGTCTTGATTTGCCGTAGCTATCAGTCTGAGCGTTATTTATCCTGTCTTGTCTGCCTGTTGCCATTTCTGCCTGTTACCCGTTATCTGATTCTGTTCCCCGTTATCTGATTCTGTTCTGCCTGCCCTGACCTGTGCCTGGATTAACGCCTATGATTGTCTGCTGCCTGTCTTGACCACCGCCTGTACCACGTTTCTGCTACTGTCTGCCTGCCTTTGTGACCCCTGCCTGGATTATTGACCATTCTTAATAAAGACATTGCGATTGGATCCCTGCCTGTGAGTCCTTCTGTTACACTTGAACATATGAACATACAAATATTGTGTTGATTTCAATGTGATTTTTTTAGGATACCTTAAAAGAACAGGGGGGGTGGAGGGCAGGCAATATGTATATATATACACACACACACACACACACACACACACACACACACTGAAATACATTCTTTGTAAAGGTTTTCCAGGGTTCCTAAATATTTTCCATTTCAAAATTCCATACTTATCCAGACTCAAATTTCAAAAAACATATTAATTTGATATACAGTATTAGTCATTTTTAGTCTCTCATATTTTTTCCCATTGATTTTCTCAACGTAAAGAACAAAAAAGTGTATATGTATATGCACACAATATACTATTTTGCCCACAAGAAACTATTCACATGCACACAGGACTTTGTTTTTGCGTGCTTATGCATCACAATTTCTAGTTTTATACATACTATAACCTATTTTCTGCATCACAGTCATCTTGCTATGAAGAAACCGAGAGCACTCATTTGTTCAAAATGTGGTTTCCTTAAGGTAGTTTCTCAAAGGCTAATGTCCATTTCAACCCATCCTCTTTGGCAGCAGAGACACCATGACATGAAATGGGCTGCTGGCACGGCTATGTGCATTGTTCTATTTGCCAAGTTCAAGGGTCTATAAAAAAGACTGGAACTGTAAAAAAAGTGTTCAAAAGCTGGCTTTTGTTATGGCAGCACGTCATATTTTAAGGCCTTGGGTCACCTTTAATGCATACTCTGTGGCGGCCAAGAAACCACACCGCGAAATGGGCTGATGGCGCAAGAGGTGAGTCAGTGTGCGTTGTCCTGTATGCCAAGTTTAATAGTTTGTTGTGTGTGCATGAAAGCTTGTATATTTTTTATTTTTGCAAAGGTTCTTTTAGAGGCTCTGTAATATGGTGCTAAAAATATCGTGAGAAGAAACC
Source organism: Rhodeus uyekii (assembly GCA_037043235.1). Lineage (NCBI taxonomy): Eukaryota > Metazoa > Chordata > Actinopteri > Cypriniformes > Acheilognathidae > Rhodeus > Rhodeus uyekii. The sequence continues at coordinate 674,679 of JAWRVZ010000132.1, forward strand.
CAAAATGCTTATAACCTGCATTTTTACATAATGAAAAATTGCACCTTGAATTCAGTCCAGCCATGTTTGACAGTTACTAAAGAATCACTAAACAGCTGCCATGAAAACACTTCTTCTATGATACATTTATTTTCATTAAATTTCTATTACAGAAAACTAACTAGTGGCACTAGTATAGAAATGCAAATATTTCTCCATACTCTGCTTTCTTTTTTCTATACTTTTTCAGACCTGGAAATTACATTTCCATAGTTTTACAAACTGCGCAAATTATTATTATATTTTATTCCTGTTCTGAAGTCATTCTTATGCTCATTATAATACATTATAATTGTAATGCTGATTTATTAATTGTTTTAATAGGCTATAATATCCTGTATATACAACATTTGATCAGTTTTTCCATTAAAAAATATTGTCCTTTTGAATAACAATAACATTAGTGCAAAAATACATTATACTATTTAAATATACAGCCTGGAATAGCTTTGAATATTTAGAAATTAAAAAACTAATACATAATTATACATACTTTATTAAATTATGCATGATTATTAAGGCAAGACACAAGGTGATCATCAGATGCTTTTCCATCCGTTTAGCTGTGTTGAAAATGTGCATGTGCTACTGCAGAGGCTCCAGGTGCAGAGCTAGAAATTCTCAGCATGGTGTGTGTGTATGTGTGTGTGTGAGAGAGAGGGAGAGAAAGCGCTCCTCTCATCCCGCAGCCAGTCATCCGTAGCGTGGGCACATGGGAGTGATCAACGCTGTGCAGCCACGGGAGCCGAGCTGACAGGAAGAGTGATTTAGGCTCAGTTGACCCTTGACCTCTGCATGTCAGCTCCGCGAGTTGAGCCAGTTGCTGTCGCACTCCCATCAAGCACTCAACACCCGCGTGATTTCCCCCAGCCTTCAAACCAATAAACCCACAGCGCTGGCACACTAACTCCTCCTCGCACTCAGAAGCTTCCGTGCTCCAGGATAATTAATTATCTAATTAGCAACATTTAAAATGGAATGTAAATCAAATTCAGCTCATCATTCCCAAAAATCACCAACCTTTATTGGCACAGGCCATCCATTTCAGGTTATCAGCGAACGCAGATTCCCGGCCAATCAGGTAGGGGAATATACGAACCTATGAAGAAAAAGAAAAGAGTTTTATTTGTGTGATAAACAAATATGCTTAAATATGTTTTGGTATTTGTATGTGAAGAGTAAACATTTTATTACTTTTTTTTAATAATTAAACACTGATACGCACAAAATTGCAACTCCAACAATGTAAACTTTACACATGAGTAGCTTTTAGCTTGTTCAGATTTGTATCTATCTTTTCATTCCTCTGTTTCTCTTTGTTTCTCCACACTGTAAACAAACATGCAGCAGATCTCACAATTTCCCAATGTCAGGGTAAAACCTGATTACTTGATTACTCATTGGAAAACAACTGACGTGGCGCATTTACTTAATTACTGGTGTAACATCAGACAGGAAATTTCTCCACCATATGTTTAAGATCCAGTTTTAAGTTTCTACCAGGAATGTAAGAGTGACAGCAAGGATCAATCATGCATAAAATAAATACATTAATCTCTTTAAACACAGAAGACAGATTGACCAAAATGCACATCCTTTAATGTTTATATATATATATATATATTTTATCTATTAATTTGTGCACATGAGGCTGGTTTCAAAACTCAACCGTTCCTCTCGATGTTCCTTCCTCTGTTCACTCATTTTTCTCCCTCTCCCTCTCCCTCCCTCCCTCTTTTTTTACCCTCCATCCTTCTATTTCTCAGTACATTGCTCCTGTCTCCCATGTATAAATGGTTTTTGATTCCAACCAACACTGAGCGGTTACACCGCAGTGGGCCAGTGACAATTCACACACACACACACACACACACACACACACACACACACACACACACACACACACACACACACACACACACACACACACAGGCTGTAAAAGCACATTTCTGCTTATAAGGACATGAGACGCTGACTTACACACACAAACAGTCCAGGCCAGGAACGTTCGCTTAACATTACTTTATGATCACATCTGTTAGTACAAACCGCGCTGCAGTCTGCAAACACTGGTTCGCAGGGTCAATCAAGCGACTGATTCAGCACCGCCAAAGGGCAGGTACATGTGCAAACCCTCCAAATTTTGTTTATTCAACACTTTCCCCCATGTTTGAAGAGTGTGTCAAATAAGCCGATGCTGTCAGCAATTCAATATACATTAACACACTATTTCAGACAAGCAGCGCAGGAGCCAAACACAATTCCTCAAAATGTCAAAACGCTCTCAAAAGGGAATTTTACACTCTTGCTGGGATGAAAAAAAGCTATCATAACTACATCTATAAAGTCAGAGAAAACTGTACTTAGGCAGGAAAATAACTAATATCCTTGAAAGAAATATTGCTGTATTTGAAAATGTATCTCATGTAGGATTTAATTATAAATATTCATGATTTTATTCTTGTTTGATGCTTTTAAACTGTACTTGCGGTTGCTATACATGGAAAACCTTTTTGATAATTTGTTATCTTACCTTTCGCTCAGGCCAGTTATATTTTGCGAAAACATCATCATACATTTCTGTGGCTCCATCTGTTATCAGCATGATCGCCTGACTACATGAACTTCCACGGCCGGTCTGATTAATCTGCGCAGTGAGAGGGAGAGATAAAGAAGCACGAGAGAGAGAGAGAGAGAGATTTGCATGATGAGAAGGAAAATTCAGTTCAACATTCAGAATTCAGAATAAACACTGTCAAAATGGCCTTAGAAAGATTCACCAACACAACAGGGTCTGTTTCAGTGGGCTTCTGCAACTACATTATCAGGCTCTGAAATATGTATAATGTATAGTCATGTTTAATGCTTTGTAGGTGATATTGTGTTTATGCTGTATGATTTACATTTTACATTTATGCATTTGGCAGATGGTTTTATCCAAAGCGACTTACACTGGATTCAAGAAACACATTGAATCAGTTCTTGCTTTCCCTGGAATCGAACCCATGACCTTGATGTTGTAAACTCTTGCTCTACTGATTGAGCTAAGGTTCCGGTTCTGGATGCTGATTGGTCGATCTCAAGAGTAAATAGTTACTACACCTGCAGTCAGGTCCAAAAGCTATCTATTAAAAATGACATTAAGATATATATATATATATATATATATATATATATATATATATATATATATATATATATATATATATATATATATATATATATATAATGTACAATGTATTTTATAGTATTTTATTACCTGGATCAGCAAAATTGCAGAAATTTTAAGCAAACGATTTACTATCACAAGGAAATAATTATGGAATCATTGTCCATCATTTTGCAAGCAGTTGTTGATAAAGCAGTTGTTGCAACGTTACAGTATTTAAATAAGTAAATTATTAATTATTTAAATGCAGTGGACACCACAAGCAATGTGCAAACTTCAAAATATTACTGTTTATTTATATTCATAAAAAGGGAATGTATATATTTAAAGGGAAAAATGTAAAAGGGATTTTAATTCTTAGATTTTCATACTTTTGGACCCCACTGTATTTATCGAATATTATAGTTCCAACATAATTGAACTGTGTTTGCATCATTGATCATTATTCACTTGTTTAACATTGTAAAGCTGTTTTGAAAAAGACTGTATAGCATAAAGTGCTATATAAATAAAGAGTTTTGATGATCAGGCGTTGTAATCTCTATTATAGTCTTTACACCAAGTGAACTTTACTGCGGTGCAGTGCATGATGTCATTCCTAAAGTCAAAGACTGCTGCATCTACTTCGTTTTTTTTTTTTTTTTTTTACTTTCAACCAATCAGCCACAAGCACAGGATGCGGTCATTTAAAGGGGCCGGACTCTGGCTTTTACGATTACCATATTAATGGACTGGCTCTAATGAATGTGACAAATACAGATATAACCCTGTTCCTCCTTTCTGTCTTTCTGCTTCTCCCCTCCTCGCTCTTTCCGCGAGACTAGTGGTCTGAGAAAAGAGAGATAAAGGGCACAACTGGACCGACTTTGAGCGCTATCTCGTCTGCAACTGCCTTCTCTTTCATCAGCTTATTAATCACTGCTGCCAATTACCACAATTAATCACAGGGAGAGATAGAGGTGTCTCGAGACGACATGCAGGCTCACACACACACACAAACACACTTGTGTAGGAGCAGAACGGAGGGCTGTCATGATACGGGACCTCTGTAAGCTCAGGATTTTGGTAATCTTCACCCACCTCATTTAAGATAGTGAAAGCCTCACTCAGTGCATTGCCCAGGAGTCCGATTCCTTTGGCGAATAACTTGTCCAGATGCTCTTTAAAGTGCTGATGAAAAAGAACAAGAGAAATGGCTTTCAGATATGTTTTAGGAGTCCTAATTTCACTGAAAATTAGGTCATTACAGCCGGCAAGTGTGTGCCATTGTTTAATAAAAGAAAGACATACATCCTTATTAGTACTGTCAGCTTGAACGAGAGTGCCGTTTAGACAGGGCTCCACGTAATGGATCTCCTGGTTGTACTGGAAACACAAGAAATATTAGACGTGGTGAGCGTTAATTAAAAAAGCTTTCAAATTAATTGATATCCTAAAGGGTACTAGTTATTCCACTCATGAATATTAAATGAACATTTCCTTTGAAAAGTTGTGAATTTTTTTTTGTAAGAAGTCTCTTCTGCTCGCCAAGGCTGCATTTATTTGATCACAAATTCAGTAAAAACAGTACAATTTGGAAATATTTTTACAATTTAAAATAACTGCTTTGTATTTTTTATCTATTTTAAAATGTATTTATTTATGAAACAGTAAATCTGAACTTTCGGAAATCATTCTAATATGCTAATTTGGTGAAAATAATAATAAAAAAATAATTTCCTATTATTATCAATGTTGAAAACTGTTTCAACATGAAATGTTTTACTGTAACTTACAAAAAATTACAAAAAAATATTTTAAACTGCAGTTTATATGACATATATAATCCAATATATTCTAAAACCATATAATATAAAATAAAGTCATTGATATTATATTTTAAAATATATATATATGATTATTTTAAAATGTAAAATTTCATGTTAGATCTTGTTTCTTGCAGCCACTTATATTGAATTCATTTTGATCCTTTTTAAGGTATATTTAAAGGTAGATTTAGGGTGTGGAAACTGATCCTAGTCCAGCTTTACTGGAGCAGAATTCGTAATTATATCGATATTCATAAAAACACATCATGCCTTTGGAGAAAAAATGCTAAGCATTCCCAAGCTTTCTCTGTTCGACTCACAGCAATAATGTTGAAGAAGTCATCGTCTCCGAGTGTGTCCAGTATGGAAGCGACGGTCTGTCTGGCTATAGTCAATCTTAAACCCTTCATACTGCCACTCACATCCACCAGAATCACAACATCTTTAGGAGAGGTGGCCGCCTGGATATACCTGAGACAACAAGCATCAGACAGAACACTTAATGCATGAAATAAACCAAAAAGTTATGGAATCTATTCATGATCATGCTCACCTCCACAAAAAAAAAGAAAAAAAAGAGACATGTCAAGAACCGTTCATACCATTTTCTGTTCCTGCAGTCAAAAGCAATGACACCATGTTCATCAGGATGCCATTTCACACCTGAAAACACACATAGTGAAAAGAATTTAATTCACAGGTTGACATGTATTGAATTTGATATTGTATTGTATATGGATATTGTTGATATTGTATTGGTATATGGTGTTTTTCCCCTCCGCACACATCCTAGCATCTCAGAAGCATTCGTATTAAAATCATGTTTCACATTTATCGTCTTAGACTTTGCAGACTCTTTAGTTAGAAATCAAATGATGGCATATCTCTTCGGCTCAGCTCTGTTTAGCACAAATAGCTAATTTATGTAAATTTGGCATAATGCTATAAGATGTAAGATGTGATTTAGTCCGCCAGAGGCTTTGATTAATGGAACAAATTTTCTCTATGTCCTCTCTGATGGTCTGTAAAATTAAAACATTAGTGAAATCAGCCAGTTTGATCTTCATCAATTTCTGCGCTGACAAAATGCAACATTACGCACCTGGGTATTGTCGGAAAAAACCTTTAGCGCTTCCAAAGTACTGCCAAATGAGTGTCGGGTCCCTTCTGAAGTTATCCACGAAAACTTTGTTCAAGGCTTCTGACCAATAGACTCCGTTAACAATGTCAGGGTCTAATGGAGGAAGAGAGAGAGCGAAGTGCAACATTTATTTGAAGCCTCATTTGCAGAAACACAGTTCTAATTTGACCTTTAACCCTAATTTTGTTTGTGTTACGAGCCCAAAGTGGAGCAGTTAAATCACCTCATCTCAGTTCCACCCCTCCTTCTGCTCCGAGTCCAACCTGACTCCATAAAAACCCTCTTGCCTTTGTCCTCAAGCGCACAAAGCGACACCAATGAAAGGCCATTATGGGCGCACACAAAGGGACGGGGTGCATCCACCCACTGCAGCGTCCACACATCACAAAGCGAACAGTTACTTTAAGAGTGATTACTCTGTTCTCCGCTGGAGCATTGAGCCCTTGGCTTTGTTCTTTGCGCCGTCCCCAGGTAGTTATTGACCCGTAGTGCTGCAGTGACACTGAGGAGTTTGTTCTCGGATCGCTAACTTCAGAATGACCCGAGGTGGTCGGCTATTATCATTGCTCTATGACATACTAACTTACCTCTCTCTATCTTTCAATTTGCAACGTCAGGACATTCAGGAGCTGTTTATCAGCGGCACGCTTAAAGCTTTTAAACTGGTAATGAAGTTGCTTTCTTTCTTAATCTGCATAAAGGACTAACTTAAACTGAAAAGTTTTTAATGTTTTTGTCTCTTCTGTTCACCAAGGATATATTTTTTGATCAAAAATATAGTAAAAGCAGTAATATTGACAAATATTATTATAATAAAAAAAAACTATTTTCTATTTAATATTGTTTCAAATATACTTTATTCGTGTGAAGGCAAGGCTGAATTTTAGGTTAGTCATTATACAAATGTTTTTTTTTGTTTTTTTTACAAAATAGTAAGCAGATATAAGCAAATATTAAACATGATTAGCAATAAAACTGTTTTCACCATTGACAATACTAAAAAACATTAATAATTATTATTATTTCTGAAACATCATGTGACACTGGAGTAATGATGCTGAAAATTCAGCTTTGATCACAGGAATAAATTACAATTTTACATTAATTTAAATAGAAAAAAGTTATTTAGCATTATGAGTTTTCTATCCAAACAATTCCAAAGAAATTTTCATGAAAATCTAGTTTCTATATTTGAACGTTTAGCATTTATGCATTTGACAGACGTTTTTATCCAAAACTTACATTGCATTCAAAGTACACATTGACATATGTATCTTACTGTGAACTATTCATACATGCATATGTTTATCAAAAATGAAACAACAGACTTCCCTCTGGTGCTGAACTTCTCCAAACTCCAGACATTTAGACTACATTAAATATTAAATTAGATTAAATATATATGTTTTGGCCCTCTAGCTTTAAAAAAAAACGAAACCACATGTTTTGGTTGTATTTCAGCTCAGTGTTATTGTGGGATTCATATAATTATCTCTGCTCATTAAACTCATTATAACTGCTCATTAAAACATTCACTACTTGGCTTAAGAGATATAACCAGCTTGGATGGAAAGGATCTCAAGCTGACGTTACTGGAACTTTACCCATTAATAGACACACTACTACCTGGAAAATAAATCCCATCACAACAACCATAATGAAATGAGCCTTCACAATAGATATTGCTTTACAATGAACTCTGTTAGAGAGCTACATATGGCAATTTATCTGTTCAATAAAATTCCTTCCTCCCCGGTTGAGTAATAAAAATGCTTTTATAACATTTCAAATCCCTCACCATCTCCAAAAAGACAAGGCATCATTTTAAACACTTATAATAGGCTTACCATAGTGAATTAGGGTAAGACAAAACACGTTTTGGAAGAAGGATTGATGATGTATTGACTTGTTATTTAAATGTTTTTAATTTTGAACAAACAAAGTTATATAGTATACTTTTTAAACTGGCTGCAGCATTTTGTAGCACAAACATTCAAAAATAGCAACTTATGCAAGCAAAAAATATGACTAAATACAGCATAAATAAACATTTCATTATATTATAAGTCTTAATAACTCTTAAAAGCATGAAATGGACTGAGATTTTTCCCATCCTGCTGCTCGGGACGTTAAACAGTTTTGGGGCTGTGCCTGTTCTTGTACTGCCATCAACCAATCAGTGTGTCATGTTGGTTGAATCCTGTATGCCAAGGTAAAAACAGGATGCATTACCTTTATTGTACATGTTGGTTGGCACCTGCACCACGCTGAGGCTGAGGTTGACGGATAGGTTATTAAAATGATCGTTGGGTTCCAGGAGGAACTCTCCTCCCAGCTCCACGCTGTTCCCGTCTTCATCCACCTCGTTTATCAGCACTGCGTTGAAATACTCGTACTGCAGGAAGAAAAACGAGCAAAACAAGTCTCTATAGAGGTGTCAGGCTCAAAAAAATGTGGATGTAAAAGTAACAATTTTATTTGAGTTGATAATACTGCTGATATTCATTCTATGTTGTTATAGCAACTTAACGGACAAAAGTTTGCAGTCAGTAAGAAACTAATACTTTTATAATAAATTGATAAACAAAATGACATTTCAAATAAATCTTATTCTCTTGAACTTTCAAAGAATACAAGGTTATGGGTTCGATTCCCAGAGAAAGCAAGAACTGATTTGAATGTCAATGTGTTTCTTGAATGCAAAAGTCACTTTGGATAAAAGCGTCTGTCAAATGCATAAATGTAAGAAATGTTTCATGAGCACCAAATATTATGTTATGATTTTTAAAGGATTATGTAGCATTGAAGACTGGATCAAAATTCAGCTTTGTCATTATTAAAATACATTAAAACACAAAATAATTAGCAAATTATTCATATTTTCACGATATTTATTCAAATTAATTGTGAGTCAAAAAGTTTAGTTTTTTTAAACAACCTATATGATTTAACAAATACTTAACTGACAACTTAGTTATGATTAATTTAAGTATCAACTTTGGCTAAGATGTTTTTCCCAAAAAGTTTGTATAAAAATTTCAGATTTTTGGATGCAGACTGACTGACTGACTGCAAATCTGAGCACAGTTTGAGACACTATTGAGATATGAAACTCTAGAGGAGTGTGAGATTACTAGGTTTTTTACGCAGACAAAAAACACTAAACATTCCAGATTTTTCTTTCGTACAGGAAAACAGTCAGGTATGCATAAATGTTTAGACTAAACCATTAAAGCCTGGTTTCACAGACAGGGCTTAGATTCAATTAGGGCATTTAAGTTGCTTTTATAAAATGCCTTAGAAAAAAAAATTCACATGGTGTGCATCTTGAGACAAAACAACGTAACTGACATGTTTTAAGATATATAAGTTGGTTTAAGTTAAACCAGCTCAAACATGCATTTTAGCCTGGGACTATCTCAAGCCTTGTCTGTGAAACCGAGGGTATAAATGTTTAGTTTACAGACTGCATGCACACACACACACACTCACACACACACACACACACACACACACACACACACACACACACACACACACACACACACACACACACACACACACTACAGATACAACATTTCACACTTGCATCCCAGCCGAACTATAAAGGATAACGGGCAAAGAACATTTAGTTTGTGTCCAGAGGCCATGCGTGATTAAGCTACCTCTCACTTTACTGGACCAGAGGTCATTCTCTGAAAAGAGGCTATCTATCTGTTAGGTGAGTGTACTTTTACACCTTTGTGTTTACTATTAAGCAGTGTCTGTGAGTGTGTGTGTGTGTGTGTGTGTGTGTGTGTGTGTGTGTATGTGTGTGTGTGTGTGCACTTGGCTACAGCTCCTGTTGGGGAGGGAGGAGGGCATCTCTACAGAGCTCAGCAATGACAGCTCATACCACGGCTGGGCGCTCCGGTGATACACCCCTGGGGGGGGCGGAGGGGGAGCGGAGTCGAGAGGAGAAACGCTCCACACTCAGCGTTTCTGACAGCACTGCGACAAGCTTTTGAGGGTTATCAACAAACAGCAGGAGCAGGTGCTGCACACCCGACCGAGTTGCGCTCCCAGTGGATCCCAGTGAGTCAGAACTCCTCATTCAAAGAGTCGCGCTCAGAACCGTTTCAAACATTCACTCTCGACCAGACCATTTATCGAAAGCTGCCTATTCATATACTCACACTAAGGTGCTAAAATAATTCAACAATAACATTTGCATGACTTATTGAAGTTTTATTTGTAATTAACCGCATTACTCTTTTTATTTTTATATTTATCCCTGTAATAAATCTCCATAAAATTGTTTATGTCCTCATGTCTTCATTCGACATCAATATAACCAATAAAATTCTCACAAAAATGTTTTTTTAAATGCATCAAATAAATAAATACAATTAAATTTTTTAGGTCCACATGTCTTGGCTCAATAAAACCAATAAAAAAATTCACAAAAAAAAATATTATTTTAATAAACCTTTCTTACAATTACTAATTAATTTACATATAAAAAATATAAATTATGTATAATAATTTATATATAATTTATAAAGCATTATATGTAATGCTTTATATATATATTAAAAAAGCATTATATATATATAATGTAAATTGACTAGTAATATATACACACACACACATACACACTGTAACATTAGTTTAGAATCAATTCATGTGTTAGAAAGAAAAAAAAAGAATGGTTCCATTCAGACAAAAGTTTTTTTATATATAATAAGAGCATTCAGAAAAATAGAGGCTACAAAACTGACTCTTCCACTATAATTACTCGTGTGACTAAAAAAAACCCCCACAATTTATGAATCACTGGAAATGTATTTCTACATACAAGAGAATGAGAGCATGAATTCATTACTGTGGGGGGATACCATTATTTTAAACGTATTTTGCTTCAGTGAATTTTCCATTTGTCCCTGAATAGCGCAGCCAACGAGGAGTCATTTATCTTAGTCGGAGTGCGGAGGCCGGAGCGAGGGGAGGGCTTTCCAGCACATAAATATATATATAAATATAATTCACTTCAAGAACTAAGCTGGAGGTCATGTACAGGATATTTGCATAAAGCAGGGCTACAAGATTATGGCAAAGGATTGCAGGGGCTTTACCATTAAAATGTCCCTTAAGATTCTATTCTAATGAACCCAACAGAATATCATAGCACACTCTATGAATATCCATGAAAATAGGAGCCTTTTAAAAATTAATGTGCATGTAATTTTGGTGTGTGGCCATTTCTGACCCTACAAAGTGGCATAAGAGCAATAGAGTTTAAGAGCTGTCCGTGGTTCTGAAATCTTCCCATACTTTATTGCAAAAACACACAAGTGTAGAAACTCTCTCACCTGTAGGTCAGGGTTCTCCTCATGCTGAAGATGAGCTTCCTCTGCCGCTTCCACCAGCCTCTACATATGAGCGACATGACAGAGAACAGCAGAAACTTAGAGGAGATGACGGATGGCAAAACACACACGTTTGCTCTTGAGCAACATCTAGATTTCAGAGATGTAGACGTTTGTGATGATAATAATAGCCTGTGAACATTAAATGTTTTACTTTGTACATCGTATAATGTTTATCAGATCATAAGTAAAAGTACTTTCAGAAGGGGGGGGGGGGTTGACTTTCAACAATAATATTCACAGGTTAAGGAAAGTTAAACAGTCATAATGATTTATTCATGACAGCAATTGTGTAAGGTGACCTCCTTAAAGCAAAGCTAAACATTAATGTTTAGTTTACCTTCTGCTTGAAAACAGGTTGTTTTTCACGTGGTGGCATGTTCCCCTTGCGGCAAACACAAGTGTGTGTGTGTATGTGTGTGTGTAAAGGACAGTTTATGTTTTGTCGTCATTGAAAAGCGCTGGCATGCATTTTAGTTACATGGCGGTATAATTGCTTCCAATCCACAAAGCGCTTTAGGAAAAATAATTAATACTTGTCACATTTCGAGGAAATTATAGCAACATAAAAAAGCAAGGCTTTTTGCCAATTTCTAAATTCAAGCTATATGCCAAGTTGCTCTGTAAAAAATAATAACAGGCCTACTATAATGAGGCTATGCTCCGAAAAAACAAAACAATAAAAGAACATATTTAAATGTCTTTGTTTATGTACGTCAACAATATAGCCTAATGTTATTTTCACAAGATAAATCGTGTTCTAAATATGTTTTAGATACAAACAGGCTGCGAATTATGACAGTCAAAACATAAGGCTGGAGGGGGCGTAGATATTCTTCTACACTCAAGTACATTTCAATCGTGTTTTTAAACGTCTCATTAAGCACAAAAGCTAAATCACGAGCTAGAGAATGGAAAAACAGTCAGTTAGAGAGCGTTTTTCATCTGTCGCCGAAGACTGCGTTTATCTGGTTACCTGCTTTCCTGTAGTTCAAACAGTAGAGCGTGGTGCTTGCAACGCTAAGGTCATGGGTTCGACTAACAGGGAAAGCAAGAACTGATCAATATGTCAATATGTACCTTCAATGTAGTGTAAGTTGCTTTGGGTAAAAGTGTCTGCGAAATGCAGAAATGTAAATGGATCAGAGGAGGGAAACTTACAGCCTTCAGTTGAGATTATTATCAGTTGAAAAGTTTACAAACATGACAAATTAGCATTTATATCTTCAATAGAGATTTACATCACAGATAAGTTCATATATTGAAAAACATTAACAGACTTTTGCTTAAGAAACAAGCAATTCCTTTTCCAAGACCCTGAAAGACTCATTTATTGTTCTGCCTCACCTAGTTACATTTACATTTGCCAGACGTTTTTATCCAAAGCGACTTGCATTGCATTCAAGAAACACATTGACCTTCTTGCTTTCCCTGGGAATCGAACCCATGACCTTAGCATTGCAAGCGCCGTCTACTGATTGAGCTACAGGAAAGCGGTTAAAACTAGTTAATGCTTTGACCATCCCAACACTTTTTAACAGCTTTCAAACTAAATAAAATAAGTCTATCCGCGCGCGGGTTGCTCTCAGATGCGCGTGAACGACAGAGAATAAGAAAAGATGGCATAGGGTTAGATTTAACATATCACAAGTTTAGAAATAATTTAACTATCTGCACGATACAACATGACCGCTATCAGTAGAAAATCGTTTAAAAACCCACTCTGGATAAACATTAAAATTATGTTGTTTTTTTTGTATTTTGAGTTATTTTCAAATGAAACGCACTCGGATTTCTGTGGTGTAAATTGTATCAGCTCTTCAAACCCGGCGAAAGCGTGCATTTATTTCTTATTTGGGCTAAGCGCGTGCGTTTTTATCAAATCGGCAGGCAATGCAGGAGCTACAAACGCGTGAGGTGTACTATTTCACGGGTTTTACCTTTCATGGCAAACCGACTCCGTTGCATCATAAAGTGACAGTGAGAATCTGCAGGAGTTAGATAAGCCTATCTCATCCACACACACAGGCAATTAAAGCCTGGACCGTGTGTGTGTGTGTGTGTGCCTCTGAAGAATAACGGCACGAGCCGCATGTAACGGGAAAATCTATATGCGCTTCTGTATGGAAGGGAGAAGCTTCGACTAAGATGATTTTTATATATTAGTAATAAATAAAGCTGTTGCGGCTGCAGCATCCTCAACAATTAATGCTGAAACAATAAGAATTCATGCAAAAAACGTAAATGATGAAAGGCGATAGATAATAATAATAATTCCAACCTATATTAACAATAACAACATAAAACTCTGCTTGTTATTGAAAGGTGTGCATTTAAAATATGAATGAAACGAAAGACGCATGCAAAACACGTGAAATCACTTACTCGTGTGGCCTCAGCTTTTTTCCGAAATATTTCCTCCATATTCTGCGCCAGATTTTTCACCACTTTTGCGCCGTCGATCTCTTCTATTCGCACCGCTTTTTCATATTCCTTGTATTTCTAAAGAGAAATGACATTTTTATTTTGGACATTTTACTGCTTTTTGTGTCAGTGTGGTCAAGGCTGGATGACATTTTGTTCATTAAAAAAAACTGACCAATACATATGTTAGTTTTAAACATAATTGTAAATAAAACGAATGCATGTTGTTTTCTCTAATTCAATAAAATCAAATACCTAAAATATCAATTTTGAATGCAGCTGGTCTGGGAATAGAGAAAGTGTTACAGCAATTTATTAATACATTTTTTTAATCTTAACTCTTTAAAAAGCACATTGGACATATAGTAAAAAAGTACATCAGATCATAAATAGATATTAAATAATGTTTATTTACCTGCATTTATATTTGAACACTTTAATACAGTGGATCAATTTATTCTTTCTTTGCTGTGTGCATATGTATGTGTGTATGTGTGAGTGTTTGATCTGGTAACCTGTGACCAAATGTCCTAATAAATACTGTAACACCCATCTTTTTTTCTTTTTTTTGGTCCACATGTAACTAACATTTTGACAGAATGTTTTTTTTTAAGTAAAAAGATAGCACATTTTCTGTGATGGGTAGGTTTTGGGTTATAGAATTTAAAGTTTGTACAGTATAAAAATATGGAACGTCCCCATAAACCATGAAAATACAACATGTGTTTGTTTCCCATTTTGTATCTAAAAATAATCTCAATGTAAATCTTGTAAGAAAGTCTCTGTGTTAAGAAAATCTTCAAAGATATTAAAATTCAGCAATTCACGCATTCACTCCATCAGACATAAAACTGAAAAATATAAACTTAACCAAAACATCATGTTTAGCCCCAGGTCTTTTATATAACGGTAATGATCTGCACAAAGCAAAACTAGATGAATGTGGGAACTCATAATCCTCTTTTCTTTTAGTCTAATGGACAGTGTGATACCCTAAAACATGAGTTCAAGAGATTAATGTCCAGCATGACGAGTACATTTGTCTGTCATCAGTAGATAGGGACATTTATATATGCAAATCTGAGGGAGGCAAATATGTGTAGCAGCAGAAGATGAGAGAAATCAGGAAGAAATGACGAGAGACAGTGATGGAGAGACAGGGGACGGTAAGAAGAGGCCTTTACAAGTCTCCACGACCTACACTTTGTTTTGTCTCTTCGTTAATACAGCTGTCATTCCCGTTCGAGTTAGTGCCACAAGTCTTCAGATAAGCGTGTCGTCGTGTCGTCGGCCGCTCTGATTGGCTGATAAGACAAATCCTCTGCAGATAACGAGCTGAAGCTTGTCGCTGTAATTGGTGGAACTGCTGCTGCAGTGTGTGTTATTGGAGGAGGAAGAGAGCTGTGGGTGGGCTGCTGTGGGGGGGCCGGGCGTGGCTCGGCACAAGGGCCACGCATTGTTGGAGGGTAATTGAAATGGAGGCAGAATTCGGGAGAAAGATAATAAGTTGTCAAGCCTGGGCGAGTCTGGATAATGAACTACACTTCAGACAATGCTGAGTCTGCAGTACAAGTGACACCTGAAGCAACAGCACTCAATGGCCGTTGTGATATTAGACTATTCAAACACACTCAGACATCGACGCCTGCAGGCTTACACCACTCCACTCCAAAAAAAACCATTCTGATTAAAATAAGTTCATGTTGAGTGAAACATGGACATTGATTTCATTAAAAAAACACGCACACACTCAAATCTTCAAACGTGTGCCGCACATCATGTGCTGCACCATCTTTCTAATGAAACCGTATGTATACATTTCACTTTTTGAAGACAAAAGGACATAAAATGCCATCAAAACACACACACACACACACACATTAAATAAAAACACACACTAAAATCCCCAAATGTGTGCTGTATAGCCTTTCTAATGAAAACGTATGCATACATTTCACTTTTTGAAGACAAAAGAACATAAATGGCATCAAAACACGCGCACACACACACACACACACATTAAAATCTTAACCTTAAAAATGATGAAAAAATCAAAAAAGATTGTGAATTCAAAAACAGGATGCTTCCTAAGTAGACAGTGTGCATATATGTCTGTCTCAGTTTGTAAAGTAACTAAACACACACACACACACACACACACACACACACACACACACACACACACACACACACACACATTTTAGGTTTTCATTACGCTATTTCAAAGACATAATGATTGTTATACTGTACAAACTAAAATCATTTGTTCGTACAGTAATCTATCCCCTATCCCTAAACCTACTCATCCCAGAAAACTTTCTGCATTTTTACATTTTTAAAAAACATCACTTAGTATTATTTTTTAAGCTTTTGTCCTAATGCGAAACAAAATATGTCCCCACAAGGACATACTATATATGTCCCCCCACACACACACACACACACACACACACACACACACACACACACATTTACCAAATGTGTTGCGATTTTAAAAAAAGAAAGAAAAAAAGTTTTATGTAAGCAAAACAATCTCAGTTTTTTTTTTTTTTTTTTTTTTTTTTACAAGACAACAGGATATCCCATAGCATGAAAACACACACTCCGGCACATATCAGACCCCCAACATGTTTCCAACACCCCCCTCCACACACACAGCGATCGCAGCACCACGCGGCAAATTACCTCTTTAAGAGAGAGACCATGGAGAGTTATTGAGGCGGAACAGTTCATTTCACGCCTGTCCTGCCTCCCCCCCCCCCCCCCTCCATCCCTCCATCCCGGCACCCTCCCCGGCCCAAAACAAGCCATAATCAAAGCCATTAATGCTGCGTTCGTCAATAGTGATGATCACCCCACTGATAGTGAAATAGTCACGGGGAATGCTCCAGACTCCCAGATGCTCCTGGACCAAACAAGTTTTTGCCATCATATTCTCAAGATGCTGCAAAATTGTTCACTGTAAAGATGCTTAATGGTAATGTATTTGTGCAATCTGTTATTTTGTTGCAGCGAGGTGGAAATTTCACCGATTGAAAGCAACAAAGAGTGACATTTGTATGGCTACACCCCCCCCCCCCCCCCCAGTGTAAAAATCAGGTAATTTTGCATAACAAGCTTAATGATCACTCTTAACGATTCTCCTTAATGAACCGGCCTGCTGCCTCATCCCTCCCTTCCTGCTTCCAGCTCTTCATACAGACAGTTTATTGGCCCGGAGCCCCACCCATCGGTCACGCCCACTGAGCAGGATGATGGGAAAAAGTGCAAACATACGCAGAAACCGCAATGAAGAGAGAACACAACTGGCTGGGACATTTTACAATGTGTTAATGTGTGTGCATGTGTTTAAGCTGATGAAGATAATTCTGGGTGGGTGATGGAACATGTTCATTATTGATGCTTTTGGCTGAATCAGGAACAGATTTCCGTCTTAATTTTATCACCTTAAAGCGACAGTTCAAAAGTGTGTCATTTTTTTGCTCACTCATATGTCATTCCGAACCCATATGTTGTGTTTCCATTCAAAACTGAAGGATACCATATGAATAAAAATATTATACCATACAATTTACTAACATAATTATTGCGCGCTGATGCAAATCCGATTGAACAACTATTCCATTAAAATAGATTACTAATTTGATCATGTTTTAAATTAGCAAAGTTCAAAAACGCATGCGTTACAGTATAGTAATTATTTTATTGAAGCATCATTCAATTATTTTCATTGAACATGCATTGAATCCATTTAACGCTCAACAGGCCAACATTATAATAAAGGTACAAAGTAAGATATAAAAACAAAAAAAAGATTTACAAAAAGAAAACGTTTTTGCTATCAAACTATATATGCTGACAAACTATATTTTGTACATATTTATGTTCTAGCAAGTGTTAAATTATTTTACCCAGAGAAATGCATTGGATTATACAACAGACATACAGTTTATTAATAAACTATTGGTATGTCAATGGTTCAAAAACTGGCCGATAAATATCGTCTGCCAATACATCAGTGTATCTCTGTTTTATATTTACCATTTCTGTCCTAAATGTGCACCACAAAAGTTGCCAATATGACCAATGCACTATATTTCAACCTTTTGAATCATACAACTTTATTTTACGTTGACTGTAAAATAGTTACTGTAAAACAATTTTTACATGGTACGTGTACTTACTCTAGTAATGACAGTAAATTATGCATCATTACATGCAACTAACCCTAAACCAAACACTAACCATACACAGTAGTAAATACAAGTTGTTAATTAATATTACTCGGTACTTAAATGTATAGTTACACAGTAACACCTTAAAATAAAGTGTAACCCAAAAGGAAATCAATGTCTGATAATCTTCCACTCCACTGAAGCTCTGAAATTTGCATTTGCATTCAGGCTGTTGATGCACAGTACCATATTTAGTGTCATTTCCATATAGTTTCATTTGTTTTTTATGCTTTTTGGTAATGAATATAAAGTGCTAGTTAGAATACACCCAATGGAAATTTGTTTTTTTTTGTAAATAATAACCCAAATATAAATATTCAATCTTCATTTATTCAACCTCATGTCATTCCAAACCATTCCAAGACACAAAAAATGATTTTGAAGAACTTTGGGAATCAAATACCGGTAACACTTGAGCCTATTGACAAAAACACAATGACTTTGAATTTTTGCAGTATTCCTTAATATTTTAGTCTGTTTCTCACCCCAAGCAACTGTCCGACTTTAGAAGCCTCAGAGTTGAGCGTTTTAGGTCATGTGGACTAGTTTGTGCTCCTTTTTGCTGCTTGGCAGACATGGTGACTATGAACTGAACAAAAAAAAGCTAATGTTTTGGAACAACATGAAGGTGAGTAAACAAAGACAGAATTTTCATTTTTGGGTGAATTATTCTGTTAACAATTATGCAAGGTAAATCAAACACATTGGTCTCGGATCAGTGGATAAATACAACACCGGCAATGGCTCTGACTACACTATAGATTTCACTGCAAATAAGAACTCAATAGCTAAAGATAGACCTAAAATCTCAGTTTTAGTTAAACAATCAGTGTTTGCGGACACATGTATCCCTCACAAAAAATAAATAAATAAAGATAGATTCATCTGTAGCACCTACATGAAAACTCCCATCATTCACAGCTTTAATTCTCAAAGCCTCGGTTTTGTTCATTTCCGCTGTTTTATAAACAGACTCGGGCTAGTTCAACTGAAGAGTCACGTACACACTGTGAGGAGGTAATTACGACGATAATATGTGCACTGATGGTGAGAGCTGGGCTCTTATCTCACACCAACACTGAGAGACTTATTAATACTTCAGAGAGAGAGAGAGACAGGGTTATCTCAAAACATCCATCACTGTTTTTCCTTCAATAGAAACCGAGAGGAAATGAAGTGTGTTCTGTAGTATATAACGTCACCGCATAGTGCATTCACAGCAGTATCAGTTATAACACGCTATTCTGGAACAAAGAGACCAGGTGGAGACCTTTATCCGCTAAATATCAGCGCTGTCACATAGATGTGAACTTTAATAATAAAATATTCATATTGTAATGCGTGTCTGTGCTTTTTTTTCTCTTTTGATATAGTGTTATCAACATTGAATTATTAATATGTAAATATAAACCATCTACGTCACAGCAAAAATATTACATTATGTTCACAACATGAATGGACGTGAATGTAAATAATCAATAAAAAAATAAGACACGGGGCATCAAATGTGTGATATATAGGCCTATGTCTAATTACCCTTGTTTTTACTACTTTATATTTTTTAAAGAACAACCCTGCAACCAAAAAGCACATGGTTGATCATTTCAGCTGCCACCGTGTGGATAAAGTGTGTAACGCATTATCAGATGCTCCTTTGTCATTTATAAAGAGACGCACATTTATTCAGTTATTCTATTTGTCTAACTAGTCCTACACAGGTGTTTAGATGCATGAGACAGATCGGGGGGAAAGAAACTGAGTGTAATGAGCCTTATCCAAATACTCCCTCTCTCTCAAACACACACACACTCTCTCCACTTGGTTTCACTATCTTTGTGAGGACTCTCCATAGGTGTAATGTTTTTTATACTGTATAAACTGTATATATTCTATCCTCTAAACCTAACCATCACAGAAAACCTTCTGTATTTTTACATTTTCAAATAACAATGATTTAGTATGTTAATTTATCCATTTCACCTTCTTTTCAGATTTCAGGTTCTCTCTCTCTCTCTCACACACACACACACACACACACACACACATCTCAGATTATACACCTGGATTTTGTGAGGCACAGCCATTTGTATTCATATGAGCCAAGGAGAGGTGTGTGTGTCAATGCAAGTGTATGTGTGTGTATCTGTGTGTGTGAGAGAGAGAGAGAAAGAGAGAGAGAGAGAGGGAGAAGGGGAAATACCTTCTGTAAGAGCTGAGATCCTGAGTATTTTGAAGCTATTGATTTTATTTCTCCACCAAATGCTGAAGCCCAGAGTTTTACCCTGTTGGGGGGAAAACAACCCATGTAATCGCTCAAATTACAACACATTATGCCACAATTACAATATTAGCAATATTATAATGACAGATGAAAAATTAAAGTTAATGCTATAACTGTTTTAACTGTTTTTGTTTTTATAAATGTATTCTATATGGCCATATGGGAGCGTTAAATTCATATTTCTACCTTATGTAACTAATTTTCTGTATGTCAAAAAAGTTTCAATGCGATAAAAGCTTGGCATATTTCCACTCTACACTGATCCACCTGACCTGACGCTTAGAAACGGCTTTCGTTAATGTAGGTTAATAGTATCATATTACTGTAAATTATATTTGTGGTTCAATTATTAGGGCTTCTTTCCTATGCTTAAAATGTGCATATATCATAAAAGCCTCATATTAGTCTCCATAGATAGTTAGACCCTCACAATATCCATCACAAAGCATAGTTTTAACCTCTCTCTCTGTGTGCTTTTATTTTTACAGATTAAACGTACTTAAGGCTTCTCTGTGTTTTGCATAAATGTAAAATGTTCATAAATGAAACCTTGTATTCAGATTCTATAGATAACAAGACATTTGAAATACCACCAGTCATCATAAATGATAGTTTTAACCAATCTCTCCAAAAATCTGTATATGGATTCAATACAACTATAAAGGTTTCTCTATATTGCAAGCATTCATGCATAATCAAGGTGCGTTTGTTATAAAAAGCATCTTATGTTTATTCTCTAGAAATGTCTTGACCCAAACACTGACACAGGATAGTTTGAACCTCTCTTGGCTTCTACACATGGAAATAGATTAAAAGCAGTTATTATGGCCTCTTCTCTGTGTTGTGCATGCGTGCTATTCTACTCACACTGATAAGGGGATCTCCGGTTGGGACCCCCGCACCTCCAGCGCCGTCCAGCACGCGCTCATCACACACAAGAGGAGGCAGTGCGCGTGCATCAGAGGAATTCTCCGGTCCCGCTGCATCCTTCCCCCAAAATCTCTTACGCTGCAAAGGAACCGGCGGCCCGGGCAGCCTTTAGAACTCCCCCCTCCTCTCGGTCTCCCTCCCCCGGTTACAAAAACAGCACCGAGTGCCAATTCAGCCGCACATCTGCCCGCCCCAGCGCGCGCGCTGCCTCCGGAGTTTCAGTCTCTCCGCCCAGCTGTCACACACCCCACGACCTCCTGCTCGGGCTCTTTGACATCGATCCTTGCTTCTTTCTGTTTCTTTTTTTATCCATGCATTGGTTGTATAGAGAACAAATAAGATATTCAAATGCTTATTGTTGTGCACGCGCCTTTCTCTCAGAGCTGATTAGGAGCAGATGAACTCGCGCGCTCTCATTACTGGCGCTGCTGATATTATGATGAACGACACTTTCGGGTCAGCGCATGTACTAAAGGCAGAAGTTTAGACGGAGGAGAAGCGGGCAGAAAGTCATCAAGACAGTGAGGCTCGCGAGTAAATCAAGAGAAGGAGATCCAGTGCGGTTTCCCCACGCGAGCGCGCTCACGAGAGAAGCTGATGCGAAACTTTCCCTCGGCGGCGCGCATTCCTCCGTTTGGGGCTGCTTCTGCTCTGTTGATGGAGATTACGTATTTTAGTTTTTAGTTTTATACTAATCATTTGTTTATTAATAATTGAAAATATGCATTTTTATTATTAACTTTCTATTAAGAGTTTTTATACAAGCGTTCATATTCACTTTGATAGAAGACTAATTTTCATAATAGGAATGCATGATGCATATTATTGTCACAGTTTATGTATTTCACCAAGGCAGGTTGCCACAAGCTTCTATATCTTAGTAACTGTGATTTGAGTCGTTATATAAATTGCAGTATTTGGTTTCAAACAACTACAGTAGTTCCAGTAGGAACACCTAACAATATTTCAGATATTTGTCCTCCAAATGCTCTTAGTTGAATATTTCCATATACTAGTTTTCATATGAAACATGTTGCTGTTTTCATTTATAGAAACGTTACTAAAACAGTACTAAAAAAAGCAATATGCCCATTGATGGACAGATTCAGATAGATGTTATGGCTGCTCATCAACAGATGCCATAAAAGAACAGATAGTGCTCAAAGAAAGTAAGTGAATAAAATTTATGCGCAGCGACTACTACAGCACTGACCTCTCGAGTCTGATGCTTAACAATGGCATCCAGGAGATAATTGCTATTCTCTCATTCTTTCTTTCTCTAATTATCACGAGCTCATAAATGATGAGGTGCAGTTTTGTGTCTGTGTGTGTGCGTGTGGTAAGGGGTCTGATTTATCTGTCTCAACACGGCCTGCATCTCTGCGCAGTCATGATTAGCTGCTAAATGCATCATACATCACAGACTCAGCCAGAAACAAGCGGCGACTGAAGCTGAAGAACACAAGTCATACTGTACACTGCAATGCTGCTACAACACGCCGAACTCTAAATGACATTCAGAAACTTCTCTGAGTGTAACATTACAGGTTTCCAACTCTTCCACATGACAGTAGTTACGGTGTGAACGCAGCAGAAGCTGCTTGTTTTGGTTCAGGAGGAACTGTTTCGGTTGCAGTGCTCGGCGACTGACGTCTGTCTAATTCTGAGCATGAAACGCGCGGATGACGTGTGATGTCTGTGCGAGCAGATGTGTGGAGGTATGAAAATACACATGCTGACAGGCAAGTAGGACATCATTGTTACCACAAAGGTGCTAGTGCGAGGCGGGGACTGACGAGGAGCAGCAGGTTTAAACTTAAATTCACTTTATTCATGAACGGAAACAAAACACACTTTGAATATAAACAAAAACCGGCACTCTCTTGGTGTGAAGCACAGGAACATGAAAACACGGAGAAACGTACACACTCGAACGTCCATATAACCATGACATCCACCTAACAGTGACAATAACCGACAAAGACAAGGGAAACATAGAGGGATTTATACAGGAGGAAATGGGAAACAGCTGACATGACTAACAGGGTAATTGACTAACAAGACAGGTGTAGGAAGAGCAACGGAGATACACAGAAGGGACCCTGAAGTGAAACATGACGCAACAGTGACAACAACATGAACATACCGTGACAATCATATCATTGCATTCGGACCGAATGTAATGATTGGATGAACCTTCAACCTTCAACAGATGAACCACATACATACAAGAGTGGACTGGCCATCTGGAACACCTGGCATATTTCCAGTGGGCCGCTGGACAATGTGGGCCGGACCGTTGCTCCCTAAATATGTAAAGAACGAATTATAGTATATTAATGTATTAACGACAGTCCAGTTTTAAAATACTATATCTGTATACATGGTATTTCATTCTGACACAGCCTTGAACCGGACGCTCATTTGTCCATCTTTTAAGCTCATCACTATTGCATACTTTATTCAGTGGTTTTCTAATTAATAAATAAATAGTTAATACATTAAAACACAGGCTAAGTTTAACCCTATATTACGCAACATACATTTTAGCCACAATAATGTCAATATTGAGTGTTTTGCTCCAAAAGAGTTCTAGATTCACGGCAGAATGTTTGTGTCACTGATCAACACAGTGTATTTACTTTCCTTACTTTTTTTTAATGAATTTATGACCCATTCATTAAAATGTACTCGTTTTGTTCCTGAATGAATCAGACATTTTGAACCTATCGGTTTAATTAACTAATTAATCATGGACTCACTCACAAAGATGGATTTTGTCTATGGATTTCATTTGATTGGAAACAGCACTATAATGTCTTATTCTAATTGCATTTATTTATTAATTTTAAGAAAAAGAAAAATCTGGAATAAATCACCTACTCTGCCTTTAAATGTCTCCTACCTGTTTACTAATGTAAATTAAAATGCACATAAAGAAATAGAAGTCTTACAAGGTCCTTCTTTAATCAGAGTAACAAAGACAACAATAAGATTAGGAAATGATGGGTCTTTCAGGGGCAGAAGCAATAGTATTAACAACTCTTGAAGCAAATCCGGTTAGTCTGTGCTGGAGTTCATGCTTGTCTATTTTAATGCAGGCCACCAAACACAGTAATCTCTGTCTTGTCTTAATGGAAGTTAAATCTCTTAGCGGGTCAAATATAGTCCTGGGTAAATGTGACATCTGGCACTAAAGGTGCTGGAAAACCCACTTCACAGCTAATCACAGAATATATAGAGAATAATATACACGGGCAGAAATGCCTCAGAGCAACTCTAAAACAAAAGCATAAAATGATGAGGCCTCGATGGACGGACATAGGGTGAATTCTGGTCAACATTCATTTCAACACTTTGCTGTTCTGATATTTAAAATTCAATGCAAACATAAAACTTGAGCATATTTTGAGTGCACTTCATGGTTTCAGTCCGGAAAAGAAGTAGCCCACGAAAGTGCACATTAATTATACTTAAAGCGATAGTTCACCCAAAAATGATTTACCTTCATGTTGTTCTAAACCCCTATGAATTCTGTTCATCTTCAGAACACAAATGAAGATCTTTTTAAGGAAATCTGAGAGATTTCTGTCTCTCAATGACAGCTACGCAACTACCACTTTGACGCTTCAAAAAGTTTATAGAGATCATAAAACTGTACGCAAATCTATATGAATCGAGTGGTTTAGTCCAAATTCTCTGAAGAGACACGATCACTTTACTCGATGAACAGATAGAATTTAGACTTTTAGACTGCTCCGTTCATATGGATTAGTTTTATGATCCGTTTATGAACCTTTTGAATCATCTTTGTTTTCTGAAGATGAAGGAAAGTCTTAAGGGTTTAGAATGACATGGAGGCAAGTAACTAGTATAAGTATAGCTATTCATTCTATACACTGCATATATAGCTAACAGTCATAAAGCTGTAATTCTGAATCTTTACATTTTCATCATTCTTAGAAGAAAAACAGAAAATGCAACATTTTTGGTGAACTTCTTTTCCAGTCATCTAAATAATTTTCCTACTGCAATCAAGGGAAGAGCTGGATCAGGGATCACACTCAGGAGGACTTATTGTGTCCTAAGTCCGGATCTTTGGGACTTTTCTTCTTACAACACCTAATCTGAATAAGAACTTTTTGTGTGTGTGTGTGTCGCCCACTTGAAGATGCAGACGTGTGATGTAAAGGTGCATGACTGATGTACTTGAACGACCCAGAGAAGAACACAGCTTGAAAGTGACTGAAAAACGACCTTTTTTTTTGTCTGTGTATTTGAAGACTTGGGGAGATGGACTCTTTCCCAGAATTCCTGAACGGCTCGTCTATCCGCGATGGCTCTGGTGCAGAGGTGCCCCTGCCGTGGGCTGGATTCATCACGCTGTCCCTCCTCATGGCCGTGTTCTCCATCACATCTGTCGTGTTGAACACTACAGTGATAGTCGTCACCCTGCGGCACAAACAGCTGCGCCAGCCTCTGAATTTTGCCCTGGTCAACCTGGCTGTGGCCGACCTGGGCATCACGCTAACAGGAAGTGTGCCATATGTGGTGACCAATGCCGTTGGCTACTACATCATGGGACGGGTCGGTTGTGTAGTGGAGGGATTTTGTGTTGCATTTTTTGGTAAGTCTGTCAACACTAAATTTTAGGATTTTAGACTGTATTAAATTGCCTGAAAAAGCAACATTTAAAAGAAAACATGACTCTATTCAAATTCAATGACACATATTCTGATTTAGTCACTTGATTGTGAAAAAAAGTGAAACAGAAAAAGACAATTTTTTTCTGTGAAATTTCACAGAAGAAATGACAGTCCTTAAGGGACCCTAACCTTTAAAATGAATGAAGTGAGTTTCCTCTGTTGACCGCACAGGTATAACGTCGCTGTGCACAGTGGCCCTGATTGCTGTGGAACGGCTGTTTGTGGTGTGCAAGCCTCTCGGCACCATCACATTCCAGAGCAAGCACGCCGCCGGAGGGCTGGCGTTATCCTGGCTCTGGTCTCTGGTCTGGAACACTCCGCCTCTCTTTGGCTGGGGAAGCTACCAGCTGGAGGGAGTCGGCACATCCTGCGGACCCGACTGGCAGAGTCGAGACTTCAAAAACGTGTCTTACATCATCTGTTACTTCTCACTCTGCTTCGCTGTGCCATTTGTCATCATTGTGGTGTCGTATTCATGGCTGCTCTACACACTGAGACAAGTAAAACTGTGTCCTGTGTTACGTTTCTCTAGATGAGCTGGTAAAGTTTAGGTTGTTGTTTGCAGTGGTGGACAGTGAAGAAGTATTAGAAATTTATGTAAAAATTTAAAGAGTATACTTTATTTTTAATTTTTTGGGAAATGCCTATTACTAAATCCTAATGCATAATATCATATTTTCGTACTCCAGTATGTTTCATATGTCCTGTATATATATATATATATATACACACACACACACACACAATAAATTACCCTGCCACATACGAATAAAAATGTAAAATGTAAATCACAATTAAGTCTTAAATTATGTTTTGTAATATATAATCAATTTCTTAAAATGTTAATGCATTGTGTCTGTTGAACACCCATGAAGAAGGCTCTTATGCTGAAACGTTGGCATTTTTTGGAATTTATTAAAAGCTTTACACAAGTGTTGTAAATTAAGTTATGTCACATTACTTATGTAAAAGGTGAACTAAACTTAAAATGAATATTATTACTATTATCATTAATAATATGGACATATTTGCCCCATGTGACGACATTTGTCACCACATATTCTATTTAATGTATTTACACAAATTTGGTTTTCATAATTGGTATATTTTTTTCACTTGTTTGCACGCTTGAATTATTGGTAACTTAAATTTGACACTTTAGTTACTTAAATTGAATATTTTAAGTTTAACGTTTTGATATTGTATAAAAAGTTTTGGCAAAAAATTTTTTTTTTGCTTATTTACAGATCAATGCATATTAAATGTCTGCACTAATCGTTCTTATTGACTAGTGCTGGCAAGAATAAAAAATAATAACCTCCCTCTTGCAGTCACATCTCTTTTTTTCTCGGATCAAGGGCGGGGCAACCTGTCACTCACACGAGATCCACCAATAGCAAACCACAACCATACAGTCAACTCCCAATGGGAAAAATCTCAAAGTAATTAGTTTAAGAAGCCATTTCACTTCGTCATCATGCTGACTTTAAGTACATTCAAAACCAAGTGTTTTTGTACTTTTACTTGAGTACAATCAAAGTGACTAAAACTTTTACTGGAGTAATATTTTATGAGCGCATCTCTAATTACGTAAAGTACCTAATTTGTGTACTTCATCCACCACCGGTTCTTTGAAAGAATGCTTTCTTTGACAGGTAGCCAAGGTAGGTGGAGGTGCGGCTGCGCGGGCAGAGGCTACGGTGGCGCGGATGGTGGTGATGATGGTGTTGGCGTTCCTCGTGAGTTGGCTACCATACACTATTCTGGCTCTAACAGTCGTCTTCAACCCTGATGTCCAGTTACCTGTGCTGGTGAAGGTGGTACCCATATACATGGCCAAGAGCAGCACTGTTTACAACCCTATGATCTACATCTACATGAACAAACAGGTGAGTGAATCACTTTCATCACTATGTTTAACGCAAAGACATTCATGGACTCAACGTCTCCCCATAAGAAAGAACTGATTCTGAAATGCCTGAAAAGAATATTCAGTCATTTCAATCTTGCTTCCTGTTCATGTAGGTTTGTAAATATTTAAATAAAACCAGCTTATGGTTTTCATTGGGTGCTCGTGAACAACGTCTACTTTGCCTCAAACACTGTCGATGTGGCCGAGACTGGAAGAGCTCGGTTTGTGTTGTCGACAAGCAAATTCACTTTGCACGCACTCAGAAGAACGAGGAATCGGATTCAGGCTTGAATTGATACAGTAAAACCATTGTTGCAAGGAAGCCACCGCAAACCAATCACAAAAGACTGGGCCAATCTGACCAATCAGAGCAGAATAGGTCTCATAAAGGAGGGGTTTAGAGAGACTGAATCCTTTATCATGCCATTTCAGATAAAGTGAAAAAAGAGGCGATGCTGAAAATGAAAATTAAAGATCAATAAAATGTTACTGGACTCCAAAAAAGCCTTACGTTTCTATATTTGAAATTAATTTTTTTGCAATATGGTTCTTTGATGCCAAACACCTAGTGTTGTTTTTAAGTTGAAAGTAGGAAGGTGAGCTGTTTGAAAATGATAACGTTCTTTTCTAGTTCCAGAAGTATGCAATACCACTTCTGATGTGTGGAAAGGATCCCTGGCCTTCGGAGGACGATGCATCGGATGTTCAGACCGTCGTGTCACCAATGAACAACAAAATCATCCCAGAGTGACTTCCCATTCCCTGCAGTCTGTTAGCGCATGATAAAGATGCCTTTTAAAGTCAAATGGTTTCCTGTTGAAGTCGGTGAAGGGTGGGACATACAGAATGTATTGTCCTTTTTTTAAGGAAGGAAACAATTCATTGCTTGCTAATGCTAAGGAGGGACATTCTCATTCTAGACAGCATTTGATTGGACAAATATATATAAACGCTCCTGAGCAAACAGATTATTTTTATTTTTCCCAGAAGAAAAATACTTTTTTTATACATGTTATGCGCTAGCTATAAAAACAATGTTCTTTTACACTTTTTATTCATTAAAGAATCGTGAAAAAAATGTATCCTGGTTTCTACAAACTGTTTTCAAGATTGACATTATCATCATATTAGAATGATTTGACACTGACACTGAAGACTTAAATTTGATTTGTAGGTTTATTGCAATAGAAAACCAGTTATTTTAAATTGTAGTAATATTTCACAATATTCATCATTCATTATTTTACGATGAATGTTTTTACTATAATTTTGATCAAATAGATGAAGCATCATGAGCAGAATAGACTCCTTTCAAAAAATTGCTAACAATGTTAACAATTGTTTAAAAATGTCACCGACCAGAAACGTTTGAACGAAAGTGAAAGTACAAATATTGAAGTGCACTATGATTCTAAAACGCTTAAATCATTCAAGAACGCTACATCATCTGATGGTCAGTTAGATCCCAAAGGCCCTGATGAATTTAGCAAAATAATCAGATTAAACCTTTCTTATTACTTTCCAATTAAAGTCGCCTTAACCCAAAGATCTACTGAGGGACACGTTTATTTCCACATGCCGCCATATTACAAATTGCAGTTCCACGCTCTTGTACAAATAAGTGACACAGTTGGTTGTGTATTCATTAAGTTTATTCTGTATTAATCATTAGAAAATAAAATTTCAATATTGATTAAAATCAAGTCCAGGCCAAAATAAATAGGAAAATTACAAAAAATGCATCAATACAAAACCTAGAGGGATCTTATAAGTCATCTGCTACGAAGAGAAAACCCTTTTTTCTTTTTCTTCATGGAATAAAAACCATAACAGAGCAAAGATAAAGACTTTCAAATGGAGAACATCACCACGCATCTTTCCGTTACATATGTACATATGTTACACTATAATCTTAAGTTTCCTTACAGCATTAATAAGAAAAAGTATATAATAATATAGCAACAACTCTAGATGAAAATGTGATAATCAACAGATGTGGCTCTGAAAACTTGTATAATACTTTTTTCCATTTTTTGTTAACATATCAGCGTTAACAATACAGAAGAGCGCCCCCCCCCCCTCTCTTCTGTTTGTCCCAGCATTGAAAGGTAAAATGTAAATGACATATAGATTTCACTAAACCGTACGCACAGTCACAGAAAAAGTACAAAATTCGCCCACCTTGATACACAAAATATGAATAGAAAACAGGGAAAACAAATTACACGTTACAGTAATTTGTGCAAAGACGAACAGCAATGTGCTAATAGTAAAACCCCATTGGTATATTAAGAAACCAAATTTTTTCTGTCTATTCAGGAGTCCCTGACACGAGGTAAAAGTTAAATCTTTAGCTTAATACGTTTTTTTGAAACGGTTTTTCTTTGTTTATTAAAAATAATGCATATTTTATTGTCCTTACCAGTAATTGCTACGAATAGTACAATGTGCCAAGAATGTGCATTGGTCCGTTTACAAGATACAGTATAATTGACATGAAGACCAGAACACAACGTTTCATTTTTTTTTCTCCGCACGGATCATTTCAGCCCTTTCAGATGTGCACGCGAAGTATTTCATGACAGTATTCGGTTGACTGAAAAGCACAGTACTCTACCAAAACACAAGAGATCAATAACACTCAAGAACAAGTATTTCCAACAAACCCCACGTTTCCCTTTATTTAAGCTTAAGAGAAGCTTTACACTTCAAGGCAGTGGCCTTTGCAGTCAAAACGTATTTTTTCTTGTCTATTTTTTTTTTGCCCATAGTGCTCAGCATTAATTTGCCTGTTGGAAGTGACAAAAGGTCAATTGAATTGATGTAATCCCATGTTGAGGCCTAAGGACAGAGACTTACAACACATTAAAGGCAAAACGCTTCAAATGGACGCTTCAAATGCTGATATGTTTCCCCTGCTCTAAAAGAGGTATTTCCAGAAGCCAGAGCTGAAGTGAAAGGTGAAAAGAAAGAAAAAGAACAGCAAAAAAACAAACTAAAAAAAGTGGGGGAAAGGGGGTCAAGTATTGCTTAACCAGATTCTTGCCCTGCTTAAAGGGATAGTGCACCCAAAAATGAAAACTCTGTCATTAGATACTCACTCTTGTCATGTTTTTTCCAATCCAAATAATTTTTTTTCCAGCATACAAGCTTGGCAGACATGCTCACTTTTATTACATTTACATTACATTGACCCTTAAAGACCGAGACAAGTATTATTTGTTCCTCTGAACCAAACAGGAACATCTGTCGATGCTTTAGTCCCACCCCCATGCCCAGATTGATTGAAACTGCAATCTATTCAACCAATAAATATAGATATTGGTCTTCTGAATCACCATGAACGACGTTTCTTTCGACATTTGAAAGTGAAAGTAGTTGAGTGTATGAAAACTAACAGAAAATAAAAGATTTGCAAGAGAGCGCTCTGTCAAAGCCAAACACAAATCAAAAACATGCATAAAACATCGGTTAATGCATCGAAATGTACGTTTTCAAACAAATTAATGTCCTGGTGGAATAGATTCAGCACTGTTTTTGTAAATACTTATATAGTCCGTGAAAATAATTTGCAATATTTGTGTGTTTGCTGTTTATATACACATACACACACACATGTGTGTGTATGTAGTCACTTTTGCTTCAGTGTTCTGTTATTATATAACAATGTTCCTATTTAACTTTTTTTATTGACATATCTACATTACAGTACTTACTCAGTAAATAAAACTTAATTTTAGGAAATTAATTCATTGCCTGACAAAATAAATGCAAAATTGGAACTTTAAATGAGCTCAATGATTAAAAGGATATATGGCACTTGATCCTGACTGCCAGAATGGGTTAGTAAATCACAGAAAAGTACAGGCGAGTGAGACGCTACGAAAATGTTCTAGGTCTTTAAGGGTTAATGCATTTGGTAGACACTTTTATCCAAAGCGATTTGGGGTGCTTTCAGATCTGTAGATTGTTCGCTTTGTTCTGAAAAAGGGATTCAAATGGTTACTGTTGCAATTTCCTCTTGGTTAGATTCACAAGGGAACATTTCTAAACGGATCAACATTTTCGAGTCACGTCCGAGTAAACTGTCCTCCCATTGGTCAGAATGCACTTGTATACGAGTCTGGATTCCACTCAAAGAGGTCATCCGTCGGGATAGGATAAACGACAGTTCTGCAGGTTTATTGCGTTGTATTACCAGAGACCCTTTAAAAGCAAGTCAGTCTCTCGGACAGTTATTTCAGTCATGCATCTGTTTGAACCAATGAAATCTGACAAAAATCAAAATTTTCAGAGCTTTTAAAGGCAGCTGCAGTGACGCAATGACTTTACCAATTGGCTCTTTAATTTAGAAGGCAGGACATACAGTATTGCATGTTGCACTTTCTCCCACTGATGGTAATATGAGAGCGGTATATTTAAAGTCTTTGACATTACTCTACATTGAGAGCATGAATCAAGGCTTCATCTGTATTTGGACAGTTGTTCAGAAATTTCAATTTGGGATTTTTACGTTGTCTTTACTTCCAGTTGGTTCCCTTAAATTGCATTTTCATTCCCTCTGAATCAAACCCATGTCCTTGTTGCTGCTAGGGCTAATCTGTACCGTTTAAGCTAGAGAAATGCCAAGTTTTGAGCTTGAAAATGATCGTTGAGTGCAGATTTAATGACATAACGATGACTGTGAGTGAACAAAGACAGGATTTTCATTTTTGCCCGAACCGTTCCTTTAAGAATGCATGATGCGAACATGCACATCAAACAACCCAAAACTCCCCCCGTAATCATCCTCTTCATTATTAACATCATCACCATTATTATAAAACTAAAGGAAGATTCAGTATTCAAAACACCTACATACATTGGTGGAAACTGATCTGAAACCCTTGCACTATTTCTAGATCAGCTATAGATCAGCAGGCTTTTCCAAGTGGCAGCATGTTCCTGGTGAGGGTCGTACAGTTTAATTGCAGACTAATTAAGCAGCATTGTTAATGCACAAAGCATTTACCATTGCACCTTCCTGTGCACCTCCCCTGCACAAAATATGCAACGAAACACACACACGAACCCTTAAAATGGGATAAACTCTTTCAATATATACAAACGAGAGCACAATTAAGACATGATTCTGTAAGCCCTACTAAATTCCCCGTAAAGGAGGTTCGAGACCCATACTGCATACCGTAGATTTTAAGGGAAAACTATGTACGTCGGATACACTTATGAAACAGACACTGAGAAAACGACTTGCATATCTTGTGCGGGTGTGTCACAGACGTATCCTCATATAAAATTGGCTTTTTTGTTCTATACTTTTCACAAACAAGTATGAATGCATATGAGCAAAGAATAAAGGCAAAGAATTTAATAAAGTACAGTACCTATTAAAATAACACCAAATTTTGTCTTTTCTGTAATGCAATAACATCAATTAGGATTAATATTGCTGCTTTTTTATACAGTACATAATTACAAAATATATAATGTCTCTTTACAAAGTTTTTCTTTTGCTTTATATATTACAAGTCATTTACAGCATATTATGAAATATCAAACAGGCTATCCTAAATTAAAAAAATAACCTGTCTGCTAGTGCATTCAACACAACTGCTGAAATCCTCTTGAAATCCACAAACCTGCATGATATCCTTATTGTAAACCAGTGTTGTAGAATTAGCGTTTGTTCTCTAAAATATGCCTTAAACGTTACTAGAATAATCGTACGGGGCGAGTGGAAACTAAAGCCTTTGTGGGAGGGATATGCCATACTTGCTTGCATTGAGCTTGCAACGTGCTTGATATGCAAAACCCTTAATAAAGTGACTGAGGTAATGACATATTCATTCTGATTGTCATCACCTTGGAAACAGCCTTCCCCCATGGTACCTCTCCGCGCTGCTCATTGGTCCATTTCCTGCAATTAAAGTCCTGGGCGGTCCTTCTTAGCTCCTCCCCTGGCGCCGTGGATGCCAAGTTCCAGCGTGAGCAGGAAGTGAGCGAGCGTTCTTGCGGTGCCTTTCTGCTCTGCTGTAAAGGCACTTCTTTAGGTAGTAAGCCAATAAATATAGTTTATATTTTTTTGTTTCGCTGATCAGTTTCTGAGGAACAGCAGCAGCCGCTTACCAGACGCTATAAAGTAGTAATGCATATCATTTCGTCTGCAAGGTCCTCCTCGTATGGCGGCCTGGGTTCGGGATCCGGTTCCTCGTCGCTGTAGCTAGCCGAGACATCTTGCAGCTCGTAGTCTCTGTGGCCCAGTATGGGGAACACGTTGACGCCGTTGACTACCGGCGTAATGCCTCCGTTCAGGAGATGGCTGGCGGCGCTCTCCATTTCGTCGATGGTCATCTCGCACGCATCCGCGATCTCGTGCTTTGTGGCGGCCACAAACTTTGGATCCTTGGCGTATCGGCCCAGTCCTTCTGATATCAAGACCTGATCAAACACGAGAAAGTTTTAAATGATTTGTTGTTTTGTCAGCTTACTAGAACTAGAAGCTTTTTAAAAGAGAGACTAAAAACAGTGTCTTATCTACAGCTAACCTGGTTAGGGGTTTAAATTATAAAAAAACTGAAAGCACCAATTTTTGTTGGTGATACAAAGTTGTGACTATTGCTGTGATTTTAATGCCCGGTTTTAATTACCATATTTTCCCGGATATAACCCAAAGACACAGATGATCCGCACCCTCATATAGCCCGCGGGTTGTGGGGGGTTGTGTAAAATATCGCTGGCATAACCCGCACCCTTATATAACCCGCACCCATAGATTGATGAACTTTTTAAGTAAGTTCACATTTTGAATTTCAAATGTTGCTCGCATGACGTCAATTATCATAACTGTTCAGGCTCGGTACACAGTGCTTGTGCACGAAATTCACACAATAAGAAAACAAACACAAGTCAGAATCAGAACAAAAAGAAAGAGCAGTGTCTCCCGCTGTGCAGTAGCACGTCCCTTAAGAAGCGATTCTACAGGTGTTGATCATCGGATTAGATGAGAAGAGCCCGCCCTCATGCACCACAGCCAATCACGTCTTCTTGCATGATTGACAGGTCAGACAGCCTGTCAGTGCCAGCTGTCAGAGTGATAGTACAAGCGCCAAAGACAACAACCCTCGCAAGAAAGAAAAACAGAAATTACTGCAAGAAAAAAAAAAACTTACGCCCTTAGGGATGCAACAAATATATTAAAATATTATTACGCGCAAAAATTTGCGATATAACCCGCGCCCCCTGCGGGGTTTGTAAAATCTGGTATAACCCGCGGGTTATATGCAGGAAAATACGATAGTGTCTCTAAATCCTAGGAATCAAACCCATGACCATGGTGTTGCAAGCGCCACGCTTCACTGTTGAAACAACAGGAAAGCTAAATACTAAGCTATTAGTAGTTAAAAAGAGTTAAGAGTTTTTAAACTTACCGCCTCTACCAGGCTGGTAGCGCTACCTCTCTTCTGGTGGTACTGGTTTCTATACTCAGGTGGGACCTGCAGATGAACGGGTGAGTAGTTCCTCTGCTGGTACTCGGGATCATCGGTATACCATGAGCTCTTCCTGATGGATGAGTGACTACTGCTAGCGCTGTCCCTTAGTGGACGGTCCACGCGGATCAGCGGCGTGTAGTACGGCGTTCTGTCTTTACTTGCAGGAGTGGGAGGTGGTGACGCCCACGATCTGGTAGATCGAGTAGGAGAAAGCCTGCGAGCCCGGCTGGAGTCTAGACCCGCAACCGCCATCACCTGCAACGAAAAGTACAGGGGTCTTTATACACAGTGTAGTCATAATATTTGAACATATTTCATTAGTCGGTTTGAATAAACACTAGTCATATTTACTGATACCTGGTGTTGCATGAGATGTAATGGAAGAGCAGTTCGCTGGTGAGGAAGATCATCTTGACTGCCCTGTCTGCGCAGACACTCAAAATTGAATGATGGTCTTCGATTACCTACGAACGAGAGATATTAATATCTTGTGAAATTCATGCTAAACCATAAAGCAGGGGGCCAAATGCAGTTTTAAGACTTGCCTTGCGGTGTTTGAGGAAGCAGTCTTCTCTTTGGTGACCTACTGCGTGGATCGTGATAAAGGGGCTGCTCGTCATCATCATAATAACTGTCCGGATGGTGGTAACCCCGTGGCGTCTCGTACTCCTGGTCGCTGTTGGGGTACCTGCATACGGAAAATATCCATGAATACATTTCAATAAAACACATTTGGTTTATTTATAATTTGTTGTGAGACATAATACCTATCGCCTGACAGCATGCTGTCATCTTCGTAAAACTCCTCTCCGCTATAGTACTCTCCAGAGTAACGATCTTCTTCATACTCCTCTTCGCGGCGTATAGTGGGCCGTCTTCTGTCGCTGCCCTGCGACCTGCGTGAAGGTCAAGAGGTCAGTGAGAGGCCGGTTAGATTGTGGTTAACGAGACAGCAAAAGACCATGCACTACCATGCAGACGTACGGCTCCTGACTCCAGTTAGAACTCATTAGTAAACAAGCAAAACCTCATTGAGTCAGCGTTTCATAGCCTTTTTAGCCTCTGCATGTAGTATTTAGACAGAAGCTAGTCTCAAATCAAAGATGCTCTACTTAGAAACGTCAAGATGTCTTTAATGACTGAAGCGCCAACCTAAATACTCTACATTTAACTGAGACAAACGAAAATGAAGCTGTGAAGAAAAGTAGTCTGTTCAATATGGTACTGTGCTGGAGAGTAGCTAAAAGTGCGACTAACTTCACGCTGACAGTTTTTAAAACAGTGCAGCTTTTCCGGCAACGAGCTAGATTTTCCAAACTATTCTCATTAACCAAAACTAAAACTATTAAGAACATTTCTGTCAATTGAAATAAAGTGTTAATAAAATAAAGATTTTTGTAGTTGACCAGTAGTCGTTCATTTAAGTCATTAGTTGACTAGTCACACATTTACCGGTAGCATATTGTTCTAAATTAAAGAGAAATGCTAAACCATAATAAAGAGCCCTCAAAATATAAATTAAGTGCTCAAGCACGCCGCTTAATGCTTCTCATCAGATTTTCTGTCCAATCAAATGCTCTCTAGAATCTAAAGCTTCCCGCCCCCTACATTACACATATCTGCGGTTAACATAGGTCATTTGTTCATAGATTTACTATTTTCTACATGATGAATGGTATACAGTGCTCTATAAAGGGGATAGGAAACAATGTAAATATCCTCTTCATTATGGCAAATTAATGCAAAAAATGCATTGAAACCATTTGAATTCTGCATTTTAAAGCGATATGGAGGAGATTAGGGACTAGAAGGAAACTTTACCGAGCTCAACGGCTCTGGCAGAGCTTTGATATAACTAAACATTATTGGCCATTGTAAAAAGGTGGAGCTGTTCGATACGTCCCGCCCTCTCTCCCTGTTTTAGTGGAAATTAAGTCAACACATTGAATAATACTACGTGCTTCAAGGCACTTCAGTCAGTCTTTAAGGTAAACGTTGTGCTGTAAGCACAGTACTAATTTAGCTTGCACAGCCTGCATGGACACTTGGATAGTGCACATTTACCAAGGTTAACGTTAGCGGCTAACGTCGCTACTTGCATGTTTCTAATGATGTCTGAGTTTGATGAATGATAGGCGAATGATTTCCTGCCCTACATACCAGCCGTCTTTTCAGCAATTCCTGTGAAGTTTTTCTAAGCCTCTTCTCGTCAACTAAAGTTTAGCTGACTATTGGGGGGCAGCCCTATAATTTACTACAATCACAAATCGTAATTTGCTAAATCATGAATTGTGTGTTGCTTGGGAAATTACGGATTAGAAATAGCTTCTCCACCACTGTGTGTGTGTGTGTATGTTGATCGTTCAGCATGCAACAAAAACTGAAAATATCCATATACCATTACGAAATATTGAGCAAACTATAGATCTATCCCTCCCAGCCATGCATTTTGTAAAGGTACTAAGGTCTATATAGGCCTACTAAACAGACTAGTAACCCCCACTGGACCAGTATAGGACATCTCAACATTCCTGCAGAGGTGAACTTAAAGGACAACTCTTGTTCTAGAAAAATAGGGTACATAAAAATGTACTTAACTAGAAATAAACATTGCGTTTAAGTATTACTTACATTTCTATAAAGGTATTCATCTAATGAGTCATCCTTTAAGGTAAGCATTTCATTTTGTTAGCCCCAATTATCCAGCAGACATGCAGCAAGCCCCTCCTCTTTCAATGCATCACCCAATCACGACACACAGAGACTCAGATTGATTCGTTAATGCCTTACTAGATGTTCCCATCAACTTTGTATGGAAGTCAATCTGTGTGTGTGTGTGTATAAAGGCCCTGTCCCAAATAGAGCCAGTTAAGCAATCTTTGCAGACATGTAAAGTCAACATTAAGTGCCATGTGGGACGGGGCTGAGGTAGAAAGCCCAACGCCACATTTCCTTTTATCTTTCACCGTCTGTTGTTATACAAGCAAAAGTACCTGCTAAGTAAACATATAATACCTAATGTAACATACCTAATATACGTCTCATAGTAGCGCCTTCTGTTCCAGAAAGCAGAAAAATGGTTAAGAGAAAGCATTTCGGTTAGGAAGGAAAGAGAGAAAGGTGGAGAAAAGCAGGTGAATAGGGAAGGGGAATGGATGGGCACATATATCATACAGTATATACAGGATATATACAGCATTTTTATATATGTGAGGCTGTTTTCACACTTGGTTTGATGGCTTTGTCCAAACCTGAGTTGAATTACACCATGTCCTCCGCTCACATGACTTTTTGCACTAAATTAAGTGGTTTGACAGCTCAATAAACACCAAAAACATCCAAAGTGTGGTCTTCTTTAATTTTTGAGGATTTAAACAAACTGTCAGTCTGCTAATAAATGAAACAATTGCTCAAAAAACATTGCCTCTGTTGTCTTGGGGAAGTCCGACAAGGATTTCAACAAAATATTTTTTGCTAATCTTGCAAATGTTGTCTAACCTTTGCTCAGATGACCAGATCACTCCCCATTAACCTCATCACTAGGTTGTTGAAACCCTTCCCCAGAAATGGCCTCATTAAAGTGATGAGACAGGGAGCAAGGCCAATCCCAAGCCTGTTCATCTCATCAAAACTTCCTGAGCAACTCAAATAAACTCAGGTCTGCACCAAATACTGTGAAAATCAACACACTCTCATGGCATTTTCAAACTATTTTATGTTTTGTTGAATTTTTGGCTAATTTGTATGAATTTGTGTTCAAATTAAATCTGGTAAAATAGAAACACCTTGAAGAAAACATGTTATCAACCAAGGTTAGGTAATGGACCAACATAGGATAGGGGCCCAGTGGTTTGAATTAAAGCTGGAAAATGAATGGTATAAAGGTGTGGTCACAATAGTGAAATTTTGTGCTAAAAAGGTCAATTTTCTATTGTCAAGAGTGTAGCAATATATGAAGCACTGCTCACTTAGAAGCCAGAGTCAAAACAAGCTGCTTTCTGTTGGTCAATATAGAAAAGTGATGGTACCAACTTGCCAAATCTGCATGAGGAAATCTTTCACCCTTAAACTAAATTCCCAGGCGCCTGAAATCCTATTGAAAATGGATTTAAACAGTAAACGTGACCACACCTTAAAGCTGATGATAATGCAAATGAATCATCTAAATGCATAAATGTAAATAAATGCAGAGTTTAAAAGTTACTTTCTTTTTTTCCAATCTAATTTAAGGTGCAGTAAGTGATTTCTTAAAAAGGTTGTTGAAAGTGGATCAGACCGAGCACCAATCAGCAGCAGGGGGCGTGTCCACTCACGATGAGGGAGGAGAGAGAGAGACTTGAAATAGAGATGGCTGAGAGACATTATAAAAGAGAAAACGTGCCACTGGAAAAAGAAGGGTTAGATCAGGCGAGAGCTTTAGGATTCACGCTAATATTAGAAAAGCTTTCCAGTGCTGGAGAGACCAAAGTTGGAAGGCCACTAAGGTTGTGTTGTTTCTGCTCCATACGTGCTTTTATATACTCAATGCATGTGCATTTTTTGATGTTTGTTCATCATCTTCGCTTTACGTACTATATTTATTCACTTCAGCTGTGATAAAGAGACATCCACTCTTGCACAGCATGTTTTGATTTTGGGGGTAGAGCAATGAAGGGAGGGGTGTGTTTGTTTAGGTTGATTTCAAATATCAACAGTTTTATCAGAAATCGCTTACTGCACCTTTAAGAATTATAATTTCCTTCCTGAAGCAATTCCAAACAATCCGAAGGGATTAAAGGAATTGGTTTAAGAAGTTGGTGACGTTCGTGAGATTACGCCATACTCTGCTAGCACACTGATAATTGTGAATACATATTAATAAATATATCAAAAAGGAGAGTGCAAGATTTTGGATGAACAAAAAACAAGCATTCACCTTTGCCCATGTGGGGTCCTGGGCATTTCATATTCTCCATAGTACGACCCTGGGTAGCCATTAGCGGGCATATGCTCGTAATACCGATTGTGTCCTCCGTTAGGTAAACTGGACATGTTGGCATTGTTTAGGTTGATGTTGGTAGACTTGGGCGACTTGTTGTAGGAGTTTTGATGATGATGGTGATGATGGTGGTGGCGATGATGGTTTTGCTGTGCCATGGCATTGGCGCGGCCCAAGCGCCCCACAGGCTGTTCCATGTGGGCGTAATGTGGGGGCGGCTGCACCTGCAGGGGGCGCTGTGTGGCGTTCGTCTGGTGGCCAGAGCTTCTCCGGGGGTCTCCATTTACGTGGTTAATGTGGTTGCCAAAGAGTCCTCCGTTTCGCTGTGAAGAAATACTTGTGATTGTAAGTTCACAGAAATGCGCAATGGACGAAAATATAATACCATATTTGAGTTTTCGCAGATAAATCATGGGCCAAAAGCCTGTTCACACCAAGAACGATAACTATGAAGATAACTATTTCCAAGCTAATGGACGATAACGTTTATTATAATAGTGTGCTTCAGCTTGCCACTTCAAATGCTCGTAGTGGATTCTGATTGGCTGTCAATGTTTTTATCGTTCGTCAGTTGGAAATCACTCTAACGATATTGTGTCCATATCGTTATAGTTGTGATGTGAACTTCTCAGAAGTAGAATGATTATTAAAAGTTTATTGCTATACTTAAAAGTTATCATCCTTGGTGTGAATAGCCTTTAAGGGATCGACATACATGCTGTAGTTTTAAATTTACCTTCAGCTGATGCAAAAAACAAACAAAATTTGTTTCTTTTTGTTGTCAAAAAACTGTGGAAATTTATCCCACACAACCCAGATAGCACACATACATCTTCAAGATGTCTGTTAAAGCTGGAAAGCATCTGCTGTGTACAAACATCCGTGGAATTTCTTTAAGATGTCAGTTTTACATATTTTCTAACTCATAAACATTATAAAGACATTTTCTAAACGTTGATTTAACGCCTAACAGGAAACATCTATAGACGTACGGCAGATGAGCAAAAACTCTAAAAAAACATCTTCCAGATGCAAACACGCACATCAAATAGACATCTCTGAGATGTACGTGTGCTATCAGCCAACCTTTTATTCATTTGCGAAAAATCAAATATGCCGTTTATGACCGTTTATCCAATGCTACAATATTAAAGATAACCATTTTCAATGATCTCATGGGAAAAAGAAGTTGGAAAGGAGGTAAAATGGCGTATGGTGTGAGTGAATTTCATGAACTGATTAAATCTGAACTGAATTTGAAATCAAGAGAAATGCAGATACAGTGGATTGCACTGGATTAAATGTACATATATGCTACACTAAAGCTATCAGTTAACACTACAAACCTGGTTT
Organism: Rhodeus uyekii; assembly: GCA_037043235.1. Lineage (NCBI taxonomy): Eukaryota > Metazoa > Chordata > Actinopteri > Cypriniformes > Acheilognathidae > Rhodeus > Rhodeus uyekii. The sequence continues at coordinate 716,553 of JAWRVZ010000132.1, forward strand.
AACCGTCGATAATATGATTGAAATCAACAATTGATTGTCAACTTGGTGAATTTATCCCTGTTCAGTGCCTTAATCTTAGACTTACAGCATATGTGTGTGTGCGACCTCCAGGGATGGCGAATGATTAATTTCAACTCCCTTAAGGAACCGTTACTACTCAACTCTGTTAGAGTAAGACAGATCGATTTTAGAAGGAGAAAGGGATCATAAAAGGTGAGTAATTTACCCTATAAATTTCTTCGTCCTCCTCTGGCATAAAGTCTACTAGCTCATCATCCTGCAGGTCACATGATATCGCACGGCGTATTTCTGGCCCAATGTCATGCAGCGTACGGAGGCCAGCCTGTAACCGTGACGACAAGATAGCTAAGGACCTGTTCTTCAATGGAAAGCCCTTGAACAGCAGCGACATGTTGAAAACGGAGACCCTCACACACACATGCCACCAGGGGGCAGTTTACCAGACACATTGACACAAACAGGCTTGACGAGACAGTTCCAGACAGGACAAACTCATGACAGATGAATTCAACTTTCTAAAAAGCACTGTATTAGCCACAGATGCTATTGTACGTGTTTTTGTTTTTTTTGGTCAACAAAACATTTCAAGTGTCGCTAGTTGATCACACTAAAGACCTTTAAACAAAGATTATGTTTGCAAAGAAATCAAACACATTTACAGTGTTTGATTTATGAGGATGGAGACCAACAAAACATCTTAAAACAATGATAGATGAATTAGAACTCTGAAGTGATGGCAAACGAGTACAAACACTTCAAACCACATTTAAAACAGACAGAAATACATTTACAGATCACCATTTTCACACAGAGGAATCCATATTAGAGCTGAAACAACATTAGCGCATCCAGAAACAGAGAGATACAGTTGAGGTAAAGAAGGTCTCATGCAAAGGAAATAGTTTATTCAGTCAGATTTGTTGAAATTATTCAAAATTGTGCAGGATGTTCACACTGACAGTGATTTGCTTTTGACTAACAACACAATCTGCTCCAAATCTGGAGCTTATTCCATCATAATTACGCCTATTTATGAAAAGATATAGTTAATGCTAGAGCTGCACGATTCTGTTTAAATTGAGAATCATGATTCTGAACAGACAAACAAAGTAACATAATTTACTGAAGGTTTTGACAAAATGTTAATTGTTGCAGTTTAATTAAACGGAATTAATTATTTGAAGAAGAAGAAATGGTTTGAGTGAAGGATTCAATGACTCACTCATAAACACTTTAATTTCAGCGCCGGATGAATCTGTTATTTTGAACGAATCTCATGATGTTGACGAATCTCAAAATCTGTGAAATAATTCAATGACAAATATATTTTTTAACCTAGTAGCATAACAATGTACCGGTAATCGAATAATCGATAAAAATTACTTTTAGTGTTTAAATTCAAACTATTAACTTTTTTTAACACATAAATAACGAAACTGTGTGATTGAAAAGACTGTAGCCGCTCTTCCACTGTCGGGCCAACGGTTCTAAGAACGTTGAAGAACGATTCCAGTTATGTTATAAATAATATTATGTATAATTAATCGTGCAGCTCTAGTTGATGCTATGGTACACCCTGAAGATATTAAAATCAATCATTTGTTTTAAAATAAAAACAATCAAGCCATTAACAGACATCAGATAACTGTGAACATGTGAGTGTTTCATGAAATTATTTACATCAGCTAAAAAAAAGTTCAAATTATTCTCAATTCAGAAATAATTAAAGAATACTTTGTGCTAATAACACAATAATTCAACATAGTTCCGAGAGAGTTTGAGAGCAACCTATAACAATGCAATTTCTGTCGAAAGTGAATGCACTTCAAGGCCAAAATGAATCCAACACAATGTATTCTCGCAAATACCAATTTGACAACAAAATGCCTTAATAAAAGAGCACACCACTTATTAATACAGTCTCCAAAATACACACATACCTGCAGGGCGATGGCCGTGTTGTTCTGTGCTGGGTGAACGCCCACCAGGCCTTCTTCTTTGCGTTTCTTGAATTTCCTAAAGTAGTCCTGTATCAGGAAAGTGGCATAGAACTTCCCCACCGTTACCTCATCATCTGAGTGAACAGACCACACACACGGCTGCGGTGTCAGCAAGTAGCTTCAACGCACGCATACACACCTCTGCGTAACGCACGTTGAGAGACAGAGATTGACGCCAAGAGATGCTTTGTGTTATTCTAACTACGCAGTCATTGAAAAACAGCTACAATCTGTGAATTAAATTCAAAAGAATCCTTAAGAATTGTCTGGATTTCTACACAAGTGGCTCAGAAAATGTGACCTAAGTATAGATAATTAAAACACAGAATTAATTAACAAACATATGACCATATGACCAACATATGCTACAGATCATGGGACTCCAATGTGTTTACTGTAGTTATTTTTTAGTAGGGCCACCTTGAATGTATATACAGTACACCACCGTTAAAAGATATTTCAAGACTGCAATACTACAATAATAATACAATATTATTACAACTTAAATTAATATCTTAATATATATTAAAATGTAATTTGTTCCTGTGATGGCACAACACAATTTTGCTCCAGTCTTCAGTCTCACATTCTAATATGCTGATTTGCTGCTCAAGAAAAATGTCTTATTATTATCATGTTGAAAATATTTTTGTGAAAAAAAATGTTTCGTGTGGAAATTCTTTAATGAATTGGAAGTTCAAAAGAACAGCAAATAGAAATCTTTTATCACATTATAAATGTCTTTACTGTAATTTTTTTAAATCAATTTTATGCATTTTTAATAAATAAGTGTTAATTTCTTTAAAAAAAAAAAACTAATCTGAGCCCAAACCTTTGAGTGTATTATAATAACTTTTTATAATACTTTCTTTTACTTACAAATGGCACTTAAAAATGTGTTGTTTGTTAAATAAGACTCCCTTTGCTAAACATTTCTTAATATGAGTCCAGATTGTATTTTAAAGCCATTCATTCCATAAATATAGATTACAATTAGTAATAATTAGGTAATATAAAAGCAATTAAAAGTCAAAATAAACTAATCTAAGACAAGTTCCTTTGTATGTACTATTGAAAAATCCAATTTAAGATGGTAGTTATGTTTGGGAACATAGTAACAGGATTCTAAGCTAGCCGGTTGAAGCTAGCAATTTGCTGTTTGCTATTATTTGGTCCTAGACCATCTTGGCCCAGCGGCGAACCAGATGCTAGCTGGTCAAACAGATAATGACCAAACATATATTATTCCAAACATCTAATGCTATGTCGGGAGTAGAATATTTCATATTCATGGGTTAGCACCCATCAGACATCTGTAAACATATTAGTCTTAGCACATTAGCATTAGCAAAGCAACTGTGAGAGAGATTACTGAAAGTTTGGGGGGATGGGGTGCAAAGAACTGCATTAGCTAAGCCATCTAACTTGACTAAAATCTAGACCGATATGTGATTACATTCTACTGGGAACATGCAAGCAAGCAGCACTAAGCAATATGTATTAGCACATTAGCGTTGCATTTCTGTGGGTGCATTTGTGCATGTCTCATATACTGTTTTTGCATATTCAATTTGATCCTCTATGTGTATATAAGGTCTGTGTTGAGTTTATGTATGTGTAAGAGTGTGTGTAAGTGTGTGAGAATTATTCTGAAGCAGGGGTCTGTGTCACTTTTTTTAAACAAGCACGTTGGGGACAGATCAGGATAGAAGAGGCAACATTAGTTCCATGCCACCACCCTAAAACAGAATTGCTTCAGAATATTCTGAAGATTTGAACTTTTACATAAACAGAAAGACAGTTAATGAGGAACACAAGCTGTGGAAAAGCTCAAGCAGATACAGGAGAGAGAGAGAGAGAGAGAGAGAGAGAGCATAGAAAACAGAGAGAAAGAGACATTTTTAGAAGGACACAGCATGCCTGAGTTGCCATGCAAGCCCAAAGCTCAATATACACATACATAAACACACACACACACACACACACACACACGCACCTTCCTCAAATCCTCCAACCACATACTCATACACACAAACACACATCACTGAGGTTCCAGTGTGGACGCAGTGAACGTACCGAACGTACAGGAGAGGAAAGCATTTGCACATACAGAACAGAACAAACATTGCAGAGACCTGACCAGGAGAAACTAAGAGTAGAACAGGAGGAAAAGCTAGTGCGACAGCTAATGGTGTGTGTGTGTGACTCAAATGTACAGTATGTGTGCATATGCTACGTGTGGGAAACTAAACTGTGTTCAAAAACTATTTTAGTTTTTTTTCTAAATGGATGATTTAGGGGTGTCAAAAGATGCAGAAGTTAGTGCTGTTGAGTACGTCTATGCTCTGTTGTGAATGTGTATTTCCATTAGCAGAGATAAGCTCTGAGATTTATAACTGACCACCAGCAGGGGGCACCACTTGATCAAGAAGTTTCATGCTTGTTCTCTTCCAGATCTTCTTAATCACGGCTCGGAGCTCTTCGTTCGCCTGCTCTAGGTTACCTGGGTCAAAACACACACCATTTAATCAACACCACTATAAAAATAGTTTCTACTCACTATTGTCAACTAGGGCTGGACAATATTGGTTAAAAAATCTTGGTGCGAATCTTTTGATGGCTATAGTTATGCATTTGCTCTGAAACAGCTTTAAGTGTGATCAGATGAACCATGATTTTTATGAAACACAGATTTGAATGTTTAGAACAAAAAAAAAAGTAAAAATCTTTTCACAGTCTGTTTTTTCACTAAATGAACGCAAGAAAGAATGATATTAATTGATATTATGTATCAATATACAGTTGGGGTCAATAAGATTTTTTTCTTATTCTTAAAAAAAATGGTTTATAATGTTACAAAATATTTCTATTTCAAACAAAATGCTGTTCTTTAGAATTTTATTCATCAAAGAATTCTGAAAAAACTGTTTTGAACATTGATAATCATCATAAATGTTTTTTGTTTAGCAAATCATATCAGAATGATTTCTGAAGGATTGTGTGACACTGAATGATGCTGAAAATATAGAAAATGGTTATTTTATTTTAAATTGTAATGTCTAGGTGAGCATAAGAGACTAACATTTAAAAATCTTATTGACCTCAATCTTTTCAACAGTAGTTTAACTACATAGGTTACCCATTTATGACTTCAATGAAATGGATATTTGTAATTATGTGGTTTATAGACATGATCAGTTCAGTGAAGAATTCACATACCTTCCGTTTTGATCTTTAATGCAGTTCTCACAAGAGCAAAAAGTGTAGCGTTAAACATGACAGTGCCATCACTGTTCAGGGGCATGTTCATAGCCACCAGTCTCTGGAATTGAGGAAGAATGACAGATAGAAAGACAGACGGTGGGTTGAGTGTGTGTGAGGGTGCAAATGTTCAAACACATTACTAATAAATGCGTATATGTTTACCTTGCAAGCAACTCTATGAGGGCAGAGTTTCCCAAAACCAAGAGGCGGCTGTATCCGCCGTAACAACGTCACTACATCGAGATGCTTTATTCTGCCTCTGTGATGAAAAGAGGGAAACACAGACTGAAAAAAATCCCTTTTGCTCTTCCTTTCATTGCTATCATGGACAAGACACTGGCATACTGTGATATTCCTTCCGACAAGTACGTTCACAAATACATTCACAGATCCTTACTTGGCTTCTGGATCATACTCTGACCAAATCCTCTTAAATTCATCAAGATGATGTGGTCCAAGAATCGACCAATCACGGGTCAGATAGTCAAAGTTGTCCATGATGACAGCCACAAACAGGTTAATGATCTAAAACAAGATATTATTCAATTTGATTCACATAAACATCTTTAAAGGACAACATTGTTAGAAATCTCTGTTAAAAGGCCTAAAAAACACAAAAAACAATCCCTTTGGGGCTTTGAAATGACAAAACAGTTAGTAAAGAGACCAAATTATGGAAGATAGATTCTGCCACAGATTAAATAAAATAAAGGTTATTGCGACGTTTTACTTTTACTTAAAATTCTGACTTTTTTCACATAATTGCGAGATTATATCTATGCAATATATATATTATATGGCTTTTTTCTTGCAATTCTGAGACAGAAAAGTCAGAAGTGTGAGATATAAACTAAATTGGTTCCAAAAAATTGCAAAACTGTCAAAACTGTAAAAAGTCTATTACATTTTTTTTTCCCAGTGGCAGAAAACAAAATAAAATTGAACTGAATTGTGAGCTTTATAGTTTAGAACTTGAAACTATGAGCAATAAAATAATTTTATATTTTAAAAATACAATTACTTTTTATAGGAAATAAGCTTCTAATACCAAATAATACCTTTAATAAATTTAAAAAAATCTTGTAGGAGGGTATTACATTATAAATAATATGATTCTATTAATTATAATAATTAGAAAAACATCAAAAGGAAGTCTTGTTAGCATGTGTGTGTGTGTGTGTGTGTGTGTGCGCGTGCGTGCGTGCGTGCGCGCGTGTGTGTGTGTGTACCAGAAAGGCGCAGAGCATGTAAAAGGTGATGAAATAGATGATGGCAAAGCTGCTCCCGCAGGTCATTTCTTCTCCAGGATTATAGTCTGAATCCGGGTCACACAGCTTTCCTGGCATACATGCCAACATGATATCCTGCCAAGCTTCACCTGTTGCACATCTACATCCCAAAACACCCAAACAATGAATAATCTCAAAAGGTAATACGATAAAGCATCTACTTAAAATCATGCATGATCCGACAGCATCAAAATGGGAAGAAACTATAGAGACAAAAGCAACGGCATCTTAATAAAGATGGAAATCTTCAACATCTCCTTCATTCACAGACCTGAAGAGCAGAAGCACAGCCTGGGGGAACGTCTGAAAGTTGTTGTTCCTGTTGATTTGTGTGTGGTCCACCATGGCGATTTTCCCAAACACCTGAAAGATGGAGTGAGTTCCAGTCAAGTTGCAATGTGTTGCACTGAAAGGTGAAGAGTGTCATTTTTGCACCACAAGTACACTGAATGTGGGTGATATACTCAAACACACTCAAAATTGTCTTTTTTTTAAAGTCCCCACTAAATCAAAACTCCTATATTTTTATGGAATATTACAGTACAGTAATGTCTTGAGATATGAGCATCCCGGCATACGAGCATTACGAAATACGAGTAATCCTTCGACCATTTTTTGCTTTGAGATACGAGTAAATATTTGAGATACGAGCATGCTTAGAGACGCGGACGCTAGGTGTTCGAGCCCACGCGCCTCACTCCTTCACTTCACGTGTTCATCAACTTCAGTACGCATCTCCCACGAGTCTGTGGTGTGTGTTATACACATTTATGGGGTGAATGCATATGATCTCCACTAGAGCCACCTTGGTTTTACAGCGGGGGTTACCGGGGGAGACGAGTGATTCACTAGTATTTAGCTGGAAGCAGCACGAGTTATTTGTTTTCAATAATAATAAATATGAGGTTCTGAGGCATACATTGTGCGTTTAGTCTATCCAATACACTACACGGAAAGAAACACTACACTTCCGTATTGTGTTTGCGTTATCTACATAATCTAAGCTATCCCTCCCTCCTCCTATATTTTATATCACAAAAATCCTATATACTATAATTTTCTATGTGTGTGTATGTCTCTATAGCAGTTAAAAACATGTTTTTTTCATTGCTATTAGCACTTCAAAATGACTTCCCCTTTCCTTCACCTCTTCTCTGATGATGTGTTTAATGGCGAGAGGGTGGGACAATCGGTCACTCACATCACAGCAAACCGCAACCATCCAACCAATTCCCCATGGACAAGATCACTGAAACTAACCTGCATACCAATGACAGCGTAGATGAAGAAGAGCATGGCTATCAGCAAAGCGACATATGGCAGGGCCTAAAAAGAAGAAGAAGAGCAAAACACATACATTTTATGGCATATACAATATTTTCTTTAAATAAAATAATAATCATTATATATGCACATACATACGTATGCATGCATGTATATATATAAAATTATGTTCTTCTGACCTGGAAGGACTTAATGAAGGTCCAAAGGAGGGTTCGAATACCCTCTCCCCTGCTGAGCAGCTTGACCAATCGCATCACTCGGAAAAGACGGAAGAAGGTAATGGAAATGCGAGCACTGTCCTCTGGGTTCTGTGGGGGCGGAGTCAGCATTAGTGAACCAATCAGGGACAAGAGATAACGCAGGGCTTCAGGCTGTATTAAAGCAGTGTGACCAGCAGAGTGCAGCAGAATATAGTTTTTAAACAGAGTTAAGAGACAAAACGTAGATTTTAAGAATTGAAACTTGATGTAATAATTTAGAACGTCAATGATTTTTAAAACAACATATCTATACTGGTTTGACTGATCCAGAAACACAACCAGAGACCCTGCGTTTCATGCTTACATCCTAAAGAAGAAAGGAAGGGGGTAGCAGGGGAGCATGCTGGATAAAAAAACCTTGCCATACTTGACTGCACGCATCAGCACAAGCATGGCTGTCTTGACCCAGAGTTACTTCATGCCAACTTACAGCGGGCCCCTAAACCTCATGGGTGAAAGGTCAGTTTGAGGTCACAAGCTTACCTGACCCGATCCGACCTAATCTGACCTGTCTTCAGGGGCCCCTTAACCATGCAGCAGTGTCAGCGCTACAAACGTGAGGGGCCGACGACCCCACACACACTCTCACACGCACACACTCACACACACACACACACACTCACACACAGTTCGTCACGTTTGGGTGACACTCCCCCTACTTTACAAAATAGTCAAAGGATGTAAAACCAAACCAAAGTCTTAAAGCAAACGAAGAGAAAACAAACTTAAATATGAACGCAAAGAAACAACAAACTGAAGTTGGGGTGGGTTAAGATGAGAGGTAACAATGTTTCATCAAAGGATAGAACTCAACCAGAACTCAAACGGAAACCTGAAAAGCAATGCAGACTGTAAAATTGGGCAAAAAGCCCAAGAGGGGCAGAATTTCTTACCGCCGCCTCCACCTCCACCACAGGTGCCTCTGTGGGCTTTAAAATCAAAGACCTGAATTAATCACTCACACATAACGTTTGCACAGCCACTAACGCTTCAAAACGCACTCACAGACACTCATAACATCAAACTCTAAAATATCATTTCTAACCGATTGATATGAGGAGAGCAAACGGGTTCAAATGACCTCAAGAATAGACAATCCTCCATTCAAAACTGCTTATAGGGACTGAAAAATGACCAGTGATCAGAGACAAATAGGACTAGATTCACGTAAGGAGCTTAATGTAACACGAACGTCCATGTTCATGTGACCTTATTTCTCTCCCGTGGATTACATAAGCAGCCGCAGCAATGCAGACGACGAACAATACATCACACACATACAAATTAACAGGACAGTGATGGACTAGCACATACTTATGCAATGATGACAGATTTGTAAACAAGAGCGTATCCAAAAAAACGCCAAGCAACAGCAAAAGACAAGTGTAACAAATCCATTATGCCACATTATTGAATATACATTCCTCTACTTTCAGATGCATTGACTGTCGACGTTGTGATAAAAAATTGTATTATGAATAGATGAATGCTGTAGTTTCTGTCAATTTTGTAGGATTATTTATGAAAAGATTTTCACTGAACGAATGTTTAGTAAACACATAATATAGTGTGACACTGACAACTAACTAGCCACCAATAATTTACAATTTATGTACAGATCAAAGTTGGCTATCTGGAAATTGGGTAAAATCCTTTTTACTACACACATGTCCACCAGTGTCCACTATTTAACTTTTGTTTTGCAAAGTCAAACCACTTTTTAGCTTCCCTATTGCAAAAATAAATATACTTCCATCCACACATTTGGTTTTGAGAACAGATCAGTTCTCAACACTGAAAAAAATCATAATCAAACACCACATTCATCAGCATTAAAACACTCGCACAATAGGAAGAAAATTCAGCATGTAATGAGAAAAACAGATGAATTCTTCATCTGTGCAGAAAGAACAGACTCCAGACAGATATGGCTTCACTCATCCATCCCTCATCATAAACGTTTTACATTTGCATGAGAAGCAGGAGTGATAAGATGCAGTTTCTGGCTGTAGCATTTGATGGTGCATCATGCGTTAAGCAGTCAGGCATGTGCGCACACGCTTCGACACACACAACGTCTTTCTCTCCATAACAGCAACACAAGCCTTGAAGAACGTCAGTGTTCCAGTAGCACCGCAGCAACTCCATGCATGTGCCCTGCAAAAGAGTCGCCACCCGAGGGCGCTCTAACAGTCCGATGCAAGAGGAGGAAGAGAGAGAGAAAGAATAGATGGCAGAAAAATAAATAAAGAATAAGGCAGGAAAGAAGAAAGATGTAGGAAGAAAAACAAGAAACAGAGATGGGAAAGAAAGAAATGAAGGAAATAAAGTGACAGAAAAAAGGAATGAGGGGAGGAAAGCAGAAGGGATTGAAAGAAGGAAGGAAAGCAAAAATGAGATAGGAAAGAGAGAGAAAGAACAGAAAGGAAAACATAGGAAAGGAAGGTAGGATGTCAGGAAAAAGCAGAAAGGAAAACAAATGAAGGAAGGAAGGGAAGAAGAAATGAGATAGGAAGGAAGCAGAGAAGGAGTAGAAAGGAAAATAATGAAGGAAGGAAGGAGAGAATGAAGAAAAAACAGAATGGAAAACATAAGGAAGTAAAAGCAGAAAGGAAAGCAGAAATGAGATAGGAAGGACGGAGAAAAAAAATAAAAAAGGAAAACAGGAAGGAAGGAGAGCAAAAATTAAATAGAATAGAAAACAAAAACAGAATAGAAATCAAGAAAGGAATGAAGGCAGAAATGAGATAGGAAGGAAAGAGAAAAATTAAAAAAGGAAAACATGAAGGAAAGCAAAAATGAGATAGGAAAGAGAAAGAAAGAAAAACACAGGAAAGGAAGCTAGGATGGAAGGGAAAAAAAGAATAGAAAAAAAGAAAGGAATGAAAGCAGAAATAAGACAGGAAGGAAAGAGAAAAAGCAGAAAGGAAAACAAATGAAGGAAGGAAAGCAGAAATTAGATAGGAAGGAAGGAGAGAAGGATTAGAAAGGAAAACATAAGGAAGGAAGGAGAGAATGAAGACAAAAGCAGAATGGAAAACCTAAGGAAGGAAGTAAAGAAAAAGCAGAATGGAAAACCTAAGGAAGGAAGGAAAGAGAGAAACAGCAGAATGGAAAACACAAGGAAGGAAGAAAGGAAGAAGAGGAAGTCAGCATTGAGCAGTGATGAGGTCATGCGGCCTGTCTGACGTCTACACACCTGCTCTACTCAAGATCTCACTGAAGAAAGACAGAACAGAGAGACAGAGAGGATTAACTGCATCTCAACACCGTGAGCTGTGCTGCCCTTCACACTTTACACTTCTCCAACCACACATTCACAGAAAAATACTTCATTAGTGGAGGTGAATGTGGAACGTTAGAATTTGGTTCATTTATATTTGTAAAAACGTTTGATATCAATGCTTTATTATGAGATGGAATTATTCATCAATTTCCACAAACACAAAATTGTAAGCGAAATACATTCACTTTGAATATCCAACCTTTACTGGTTGGATATGTAAATAATTGTATTAATAATAATATGATATAACAAGTGTTATGTTAATATAATAATAATTGTAATACAAGTAACTTTTTGTATGCTCAAACACAATTCATATTCGAGTTCGAACCTGTGTCTACTTGCTAAAAAACTGACTCACTAGTTCAAGTCTTCGAATTTTATTGGGGGGGGGGGGGGGGGGGGGGGGACCAGATCCTGTTGAGCTCGTATGATTCTACCTGATGAACATCTGTGTGTTTTATTATTTAGCTTGAATATTCGGATCACTCATGATTGAAATCAGCTCTGAGCTCCAGGGCCATTCTGTCTGGAGGTGAACAAGAGGTACTGAAACAGAGGGAGTGCAAACATCAAACCGACTACACCGCCTGGGCACTGACCGGAGGAGAATGGAGCGGGTGCCCGAGCGCCATCTGCACAAAATGAGGCTAATGTTAGCAGGACATATCCCAGCATGCAACAGGGGATGGGCAAACCAGTCACTCCAACCACCGCAAGATTGGGTGAAAGTCACACATACCCCTGAGAGGGGATTCATGAGTATAGATGCTGTGTGAGATCAGATCAGACAGCAACACACATCCAGTGATTTGTACCTGCTGTCTTTGATCTAATGCTTCAGATCTATAACTGCAGAATTCAGCAACAACGAGTGATAAAATGAGTTTCACAAGGCTTTGGAAATGATCAAATAATGATCTGATTCAAGAAAGTAACAATTCTATAAAAAAACAATTCTATCACTAATTAATAACTCTCTCAAACCTGATTGGCTTCATAGGCACTCTTATCATGAAAGTGAAAGACGACATAAATGTAGTAGTGATGTCATTCTTGTGAGTTGAATCTTTTCATTGAAACCGGTCTGAATGATTCATTCAAAAATCAAACTTCTCCAGATCAAACTGGAAAGGCAAACGGGAATAATATGATATCCAGAAGACTATAAAACACTAATATGCCTGTTCACACCAAGAATGATAACTATACAAGTGATAACTATAGTATGTACAATATCATCATTTATTATAATAGCGAGCTTTGGTTTTGCCATCTGATTGGCTGTCAATATTTTAGTAGTTACTGTTATAATAGTTACAGTTATAGTCATGGTGTGTATTCTGCTACTCGTTTATATGTAGAATATATGGTTATGGTTATAGTTATCATCCTTAGAGCATACGGACCACTTTTATGATCGTTTTTCCATTCATTTTCTGCTTATTGCAATCGGATGGAAAAAGAGGGATCGAATCATTACTGAAAATTTCTACAAGACAAAAGGTCGTACAGGTTTGGAATGAAATGAGGGTGAGTAAATGATGACAATTTTCATTTTTAGGTGAACTCCCTCTTCTGAAACAAGAATCTAGTCAGATAGGCTTGATAGAAGACCTTGTGAAACCTCTTAATAGTTTTATCACCACTGAAACGCACAAACAAAGCCAAAATAATACAGATACAGAGGAAAACGAGCAAAATAAGAAAGAAAGAAAAACATACAAAGACATAGGAACTCTCCAATTCTCTCTCTCACAAACACACACAAACTCTCATAAAACATATCACATCCATACTATACAAGGACTCAATGCACAACACATTCAATGAAAATGGCCACAATACAAACACCTATATGGACACATACAATAAACACAAATATACACATTTATATATGGACGCTGGGACATGAGAAACTCCAGAGAAATAGCACTGTAGCTCAGACAGCAGAGTGACAGCCGTGTGAGAGGAGACAACACTAATATCTGTCTAAATGTGTGTGTATTCCCTACATTACGTGACAGTGATTGAGAGATACAGGATTTTAAGTAGCATCACCAAAGAAATCACACACAGAAACTCCACCATTGCTCTTAAAGGAACACCATCACTTTCCAGCACCACCCTCTTCATATCCAGCATTAAACTCAAGTATAACAGGTAAATGGATAAAAACAAATAGAATCATGTTGATATTATTAACTAAAACTATTCAAATGGTTTTGTTCATTGAAATAATAAAATAAAATATGAATGAATTGGATGGAAATACTTAATCAGGGCCTAAAATTAGATGTATGAAACCGTCTAGTAACATTTTTACGAATTGTAACGATGCATGCATGTGAACGACGCTCAGGACAGTTGAGAGGACAACGCTGTATCATCAGGAAAGTTTAAACCGTGACATTTTCAACACGCCTTAAAAGGGAGCTCATTTCGTTACTCATGCACGCTAGCCCAGAAAGCGGCGTCTCAGCGCACGAATACTAAACTGAGCTCTCTTTCACGTCTTCTTGCACTTGAGTAGACAAATTCACACAAAACAATGTCTAAAAATAGCAAGTATCTTAGTAAACATAATAGTTATGTCTTAAGTGAATGTAAACGCATGTGTATCAGTGTATTAGATCTGTACATGAGCTCTTAAAGTGACAGCAGCCTAATATTCCTGCAGCTGTCTGTTTTTAATGTTAATCAAACAACAAAGGACAAGTTAAACGATGTTCAATTGTTCGTTTTAGGCCCTGCACTTAATGTTGGAACACACTGAAATAACATTTGTTGAATAAAATAAAATGAAAACTGATAATATAAAAATAAAAGCCAATTCAACATATGAATATACACTATAAGTATAAAAATATTACAACAACACTGATAATGCAATGTTAACATAAAATGTTTTAGTAATATTAAATTATTTACTATACAAGCAAATACTTAAAGTGCTGACTTTGTTTGATGCTGAACATTTTAAGTGTGATGCCAAACAGTGGTGGTCTGTTCATTTAACAAGTCATCAACCTTCCTGAGCATTACTTCATTACTTCAGAAAATCAGCATGGCTTAAACACATTCTTATTTCTGAACTGATCTTGATGACAACTCTTAAACCAGAACAATATTGTCAAACTTTTGACGAGGACATGTTTTGTCCTCACAGCACTTAAGGAATCAAGGAATAAAGTCATTATGAAGCAGAACACAAGCAAACAGGAGATCACATCTTGCCATACTTGCCTCTACAAGTTTCTATGGAGACAGAATGGAAGAACAAGCATTAGACAGACCAGCTGATGGATTTCTGCAGTTCTTGCTGCATTTACACACATTTGGATGCGAGACAACGGATTTATGGTCCACACAAATATACAACAAAAAGCTACGCAAGTGAGAGATTTCAGTAGTTTTCTCAGCAGCAGAGTCCTCACGCTTCACAGGACATGTTTCATTTCAGATAAGCAGGGGAGACAGAAGGTGTGACTGTTAATGTTATTAAGGTTAGCTAAACTACCTCGATTCATAGCGATCACACAAAACAAGACAACATATAGTGAAACCTCGCAAAAAAAAAACATCAGTGCCATCACAAAAAAATTATCTATTATATAAAGATACAATATAAAATATTAATTATAACCTAGTCACAATATTGTAACAGCATTATATAAAATTATATATTTTTTTATATAAGTATATTTTATATTAATTAATATTTACTAGTAGTAAATATTAATTAATTATATTATAATTGAATAATAATAGTGATTTAATAATAAATTAAATAAATTATTACATAAAAAAATAGTTAACAATATTTATACACATACAACATATTTTAAATTCACTTTTTTATTATTTTGTGCAATAAACAATTTTATTACTGTGTTGGTTCCCACTTGATGTCCAAATCTGCATTCTGAAGCACATAATAATTATATTCTTGTGGGTAAAATCTGTGTCGGGCAGACATGTTTATCTTGCAAGGCTTCGACACTTGGAAAGGTGAAAAACTTACGGTTGTACTTACGTTGACTTCAGTGATAGCAATATCTACGACGCTACCGACAACAATTAAGGCATCAAACGTGTTCCATGCGTCAGTGAAATAATGCTGTTAATAAAAGACACACCACACACAGGGTAAAAGGGGAAAGAAATGAATGGAATAGAATGAGGGAGAAAAAAGAGGGTCACACGTAAGAAAGAAATTCAGATGTTACATCTCACCAGTTAATGAAACAAGTTGTCAGTTGAAAAGCACAGTAGCTCATCCTGAGCTGAAATCTGAGTCTGTCTGAAGTAAGGGTTGAGTGCATACAGTAAGAGGGGACACAGGGCCTAGAACTGAGCTGTACTTACATCAATCTCACTGAGCACTATGTCTACAATGCTGCCCATCACAACCAAAGCATCAAAGACGTTCCAGGCGTCCCCAAAATACCCCTGAGAAATGCCAAGGGGTGGACGGCCAGGGAATATACATATGTGTGGATAGCAGTTAGTCGCAGTACATATCCAATTACGGAGAAATTCTTATTTATTAAAGTATCAATCAACATCCAAACCAAGTACACATACAGCTCTGGAAAAAATTAAGAGACCACTGCAATGTTTTGTTATTTTTACCAGTTGTGGCTTTCAGCAAATAAATGCTCTCAATTACAATATTTATTTGGAATTTTGGAAAAATGTTGTCAGTAGTTTATAGAATAAAATAAAAATGTAAATTTTACCCAAACACATACCTATAAATAGTAAAACAAGAGAAATTGATCATTTTGCAGTGGTCTCTTAATTTTTAAATTTTTTCCAGAGCTGTATTTGGGCCTAAACATAAGATTTATGTATTTGAATTGCATATCAAATTTTCCATCCAATTGGGTTACAAAGTTTTAAAGTGCTCCTAATATGCAAACATTGTCTCCTATAATAGTTATACATTAATACAAAGTAAAAAAACTGTTTAATTTTCTAATAATTTATTTATTATATAATCATTTAACTGTTTAATTTTTCACCTCTTTTTTTACAGTGTCAGAAACGGTTCGCTGAAGGATTCAGTCTCTCTAAACTCCTGCTCTGCTCTGATTGGTCAGATGGCCCAGATTGTTGTCATTGGTCCATCGCTTACAGTGCATGTTGGAAACCAAACGCTCATTTCCATATCTGAATTTAATCTCCGGAGGCTTCCTTCAAGTCCTGACCCCAAGTTCTCATATTTTGTAAGTGAATGCAAAGTAATAATTTCATTAAAGAAATCTATGTTGAAAAATGTTGGTCGCCGTCTTTTTTGAGACGTTTGATGACTAAGACATCATTAAACAATAACTGTGACTATATCCACATGGAATATCGTTGACGAAAAAAGACAGGACTAAAATGTAGTTTCAAGAAAACGATTTCCAAAATATTGACGATGAAAAAAAGGCGACAAAATATTCCAGACCTCTTCAAGGTTTAATCCTTGCAGATGTCAAGATTTTAAATCCCCGAAATCAGAGCTATTCTCTTAAAAGGATACATTTTAGATTCAATTCAAACTCATAAACCTTAAATTTAGGGCTAAATATTCTTTTGAGCATATTGCTATAAAATAGGAAAGTTTACTATATTATTATGTAGCAAAGGAAGAACTGTGGACTGAATCTGTTTGTGTCAAAGAGACACTGGTAGTCATGCCACACAGAAAAGCTGAAAACGACAGCACTGCACATCACACTGAGATGCTTACTAGCATTCTGTCCTTCTTCGCAACACAAATCTGCATGTGTAAAAGTGTGCAATGGGAAGTTAATATTACAAACCCTGAGTAACCCATTGCTGATATAAGTGAAGAGTATGACATTGAGGAGGGAAGTGTATTCATGCTGCACTGTTTTGAATGTTCAAAATTGTGTGATAAGTGTAATGGTGTGTATCGATGTGTTTGAATGACTCACCCGGGGTTTGAAAGCTATCAGTTTGAGCACCATCTCCACAGTGAAGACGGCAGTGAAGACCATATTCAGGATGTCCATAACATAATTGAACAGGTCGGACTGACCGTGGTGCTGGGTGCAGAAATATACCATATTAAATTGGAGATGTTTAGGTAAATGGTTCATTTCATTGGACAAACATTTGTATACAACCTGCATATCAGTGTTGCTATTGTTAACGAAAACTGAAATTAAACTATTATTTCAGTACATTATATATATATAAAAAATGTTTTAATATGTAAAAAAATTATATATATATATATAAAAAAATGTATATATTTAAAAAAAAAAAAAATATATATATATATATATATATATATATATATATATATATATATATATATATATATATATTTTTTTTTTTTAAATATATACATTTTTTTATATATAAACTACTTTTTTTTTAATAATCATGTTTTGATTTAATGGGAACTATAAAGAGCTTATTGATATGAAATAGTATAGTATATGAAGTGGGTTTGAATGTTTAAACAAACAATTATTTAAAATTAAGTATGAAAGCAAACATAGAATACTTATAATTATCTTTCGTAGATAATTCTCTATATAAAACTAGCTTTCCACCAGCTCCAACAGTTGAGCGTGACGCTTGCAACACCAAGGGAATTCGATTCCCAGGGAAAGCTAGAACTGATTAGAATGTCAATGTGTTCCTTTGGATACACAAATGCAAGTTATCTAAGAATAAAGGACGTTACCTGCACAGCAAGACAGATGGTGTTGAGTAAGATCAGGACAAACATGATGTACTCGAAGCCGGTGGAGTTCACCACATACCAGAACTTATACTGATACGGGTTTTTTGGGATGTACCTCCTGAGAGGACGTGCCTTTAATGCGTACTCCACACACTGACGCTGAGGACGACACACATCAAATGATGCTTTTCATTAATGTACATGGTTATATTAGGGTTTTCATTTGGTTTTTCATTCATTTCAGGGTTCACATCATTTATAATGCAGAAATATACAGTATACTATGAAGGCTTGTTTCTGCCAGAGAAATAAAAAGCATTTTGAGATTGCATTATCCGTGAAGGTACGCTGCCTTTGATTTTAATAAGGGGATCTTTATCCTACTATATGGAAAAAGACTGCATTGAGATATACAGTCTAGATCAAAGCAGTTCACAAAAGTTTGGGCCAAAGTCTGTGTTCCACACAATCCTATTGCGTCTCCTCTCACCTGATTTTTGTCCAGCTCACAGTTCTTGTACTCTTTCTCTCCCTGTTCCTGAAAGGTCACGATGACGAAACCCACAAAGATGTTCATCATGAAGAAGGCGATGATGATGATGTAGATGATGAAGAAGATGGAAATCTCCACACGGTAGTTGTAGATCGGACCCATGTTCTCCCGGTTGGAGTCTATGGCCTTGTACAACAACCTTAGGAATGACAACATGAAGTCAAGTAAGAGAAAGGAGAGCCAAGGAAAAACTACTTCAACACCCACAGCTATGGAGCAGCTATATTGTGTCATTCTGTCACTGTGTGTGTGAGTGTGTGTTGAAGTAACAGAACATTTGAAGCAGTGTGGTGTTGTAATTACAGGAACAGCGTGGTACTGTTGCCATCGGGTTCACAGTGGCACTTACCAGCAGCGCCAATACAAACACATAAATCACAATAACACACTTGTTCAATTCCTCCCCATAGCTTTGAACAAGAAGACTCGACTGTCTGAGTTAGAACTCACAATACAAGAAATCTTGCAATACCCAATTACATTGAGCCGTTTTAATAGCTTATTAAAATAATAGGCTTCTGATCACAGCTTGGGATATTTGCTGCTTTACAGTGGACGCATAAAACCCTTTTATATATATGGATAATATATATATATTTTGGTATAGGTATTTTCACTAGTGTATAAAGATTAAATAAAAGCACACAAAGAGTAATAAATGTTATATATATATATATATATATATATATATATATATATATATATATATATATATATATATATATATATATATAACATTTATATATTTATATATATATATACAGCTCTGGAAAAAATTAAGAGACCACTACAATTTTTTTTAAATTTTTACCAGTTGTGGCTTTCAGCAAATAAATGCTCTCAATTACAATATTTTTTGGGAATTTGGGAAAAATGTTGTCAGTAGTTTATAGAATAAAACAAAAATGTCAATTTTACCCAAACACATACCTATAAATAATAAAACAAGAGAAATTGATCATTTTGCAGTGGTCTCTTATTTTTTTCCAGAGCTGTATATATATATATATATACATACAGTGGTACCTCGAGATACGAATGAATCCGTTCCTAGGCGGCCTTCGTATAATGAGTTTTTCGTATCTTGGAACAAATTTTCCATGTAAAATGGCTAATCCGTTCCAAGCCCTCCAAAAACACCCCATTAAATTTCATAATAAAGCTAAATTGACCTATAAACAATGAAATAACGTAAAATGTCGAAGCCTCACTCGTAAGCTATCTCCGAAAGTGGCGGCAAAGGAGGAGGAGGACAAACGGCAGATTACGTACGTACACTTAACTTTACGAAAACACATAAAAAATGTAAAGTTTCAGGTGCGGAGTGGCTGAGCTAAAGCACGCCAGCACGTACGTATAGAAGATGCATGATGGGAAGGATGCTGTCCAATTAGAGAGAAGGATCTCATGGCTTGGCTAGCATCAGGAACCAATGGGAGAGCAGGAGGATGGTGGCGAGTCTACTATAACTAAGATGGCGGCGTGCGCGAGTTTCAAAATTGTTATGGGGCGAATCTCGGACTTTCAGAAACCTTTCGTATCTTGAAAACTTTTCGTATGTAGAGCAGTAACATTTGTCGTCTTTGCTTTCGTAACTTGGATTTTTCGTAAGTTGAGCCTTTCGTATCTTAAGGTACTACTGTACATACATACACACACACACACACACACACACACACACACACATAAATACCTATACCAAAATATATTTTAAATACACCTATGTCATACTACATAATTATAACTAGATTTTATTTGGAGTACTTTATTGCACAATGCACATGTGTAATAATAACAATATTAAGCCTAAAATGTGTTTTAATATAAGTATTAGTAAAATTAGGATAATATGATCACTCTTTAATATCGGTCTTTAAATGCAAGATATTTCAAATATACTTGCAATAGTTCCATTCTAGCATATTTTTGTTGGAACTCAGCATTACTTCAGGAAAGCTAAAGTGCATTAAGTACAAAATGATTTGCTCCAACTGTATTTCAATTTATAATACCAAAAGAGCAATTGCATTGTATTTATATTGAGTACATAAATATGTAAATGTATTTGTAGTACATTTGAAATACATTTATTTTATGCTATTCATTTTTCACTAGGGTAAAGTTGCATAAAAAGAAAGGTAATATATGTATGATCTATAATGAGGTGCATAAAATAAAACATAAATCCAATAGTGGCATTCTTTATCGGATCTATATTAATGCATAAAAATAAAACGAAAAATGAAATTCCATTTCTGATCTGTAAGGTGCATAAATCTATAAAAATGTGCTAGAATTAGGTGAATAATAAAAAAATAAACAGGGCTATTTAGAATCTCAGCAATATATATTATGATAAAAAAAGAAAGATTTATTTTCTTTTTTTATGTGCCGCTTCTATATGTGAATGCTTACGCTGGCCAGCCTTCAAATGTGGACACTGTGAAGAGAGCCATCATGGCCATGAGCACGTTGTCGAAGTTGAAATCACTGTTGTGCCAGTGACGCTTCTGAATGATTGGCTGGTTCACGTCTCCTTCCTTATACAAGATATACGTTCCCCTGAGAGAGAGAAATGGTCATTTTACCCTCTCCAAGAGCTGCTTCCTTTTGTACAAGTTTGGCTATTACAATAACTTGAAATATATGGATTCATTTACAATAAATTGATGAAAGCAACATTTCAGTATTTCATACTTATTTCAGAAGTGCATGATGTTAAGTGTGGTTAATTAACTTCAGTGATGATTAGAAAGTTCAGTTAGACTCACTTGCACTCCTCTGGGGTGGACTTGGCCTCATCATTACAACGGTAAAACTTCCCCTGAAGAAAAAGTAATATATAAAGAGATTATATATAAATAATTCATAAATACATACATACATAACAAATGCTGTTCTTTTGAACTTTCTATTCATTGAAGAATATGGGGGGAGAAGTATCAAGGTTTCATCAAATAGAAGCAGCAGAACTGTTTTCAACATTAATAAGAAGAAATATTTCTTAAACACTCTTGTAGAATGGTTTCTCAAGGATCATGTGACACTGAAGATTGTTCAAATACATTTAAAAAAAGAAAACTGTCATTTTAAATTGTAATGATGTTTCACGACATTACTGCTTAACTGTAATTTAGATCAAATAGATATAGCCTTGGTGAACATAAGAGACTTTCAAAAACCAACCCATATATGGCATATTGTACCTTGAAGAGCTGTACACCAATGCAGGCGAACATAAACTGTAGCAGTGTGGTGACAATCATGATGTTTCCAATAGTCCTGATGGCCACAAACACACACTGGACCACATGCTGCAGAAAGATTCAAAGTAAGAGGTTTTCAGACAGAATTACTTAAACAAATGGCCTGGCATGCAAGCCCTATATTTTTCATGTTAACATGTGTGAAGACAATTTATTTTGACGTAAAGCAATGTGCAGAACCTTCAGTCCTTTAGCTCGGTTTATGGCTCTGAGTGGACGCAGCACCCTCAGAACCCTCAAAATCTTCACTACTGAGATGGCTGATGATCTGCAAGAGAACCAAGGGTTTGTATTACCAAAAAACAGAAAAATAAATCCATGCTTTCCTTTCTTTATGACACTGCAGTTTCTGCCAGGCATCTAAACTAGCTTAACCAGAAAGACTTGGTCAACTGACTGTCCAACAGACCGACCAGCACCAAACGAGCATGTCACATAGCAAAGAAAGAGCACAAATAAGATCTTAAATGTCTCAACTAGGCCATCTAGATTCATTCATCTACACTCTGCAAGCCACATTAGTTTTACAGCTTACTGCATGTTAACAGTCGTCTTATTTGTCTCTTGTTCAATTTCTTCCAAGAAGCTGATACTAAAAAGCAATGTTGAAGCTATGAAAAAGCATTATATAATGTATTATCATATAAAGCATTAAAATTGATGTTGTTGTTTACTATTAGTATTATTATTACTACAAATCTGAAACTCCCCCAAAAATTATACTGTAATACTTTGATGTAAAATAAAAAAACTAAAGTATTTATGAAAACACTCAATGTTTTTCATTTTATTTAGTAGTAATAATATCATTTAAGTCAATTAAAAATATGTAAAAAGCTACAAAAATTATTAAAGAAAAAATATATAATAATTATTATTATTATTTGTAAATAAAAAGAAAATAATAAATATTCCTATTATAAAATAATAAATAAAATAATACAGTATAGTTGTAAAATGATTAATATTAAATATGCGTTTAATTTAATTTGATTGATATTTTTATTTTCTTATAGTTGTCTTATTTGGGCAGAAAACTGTTCGGAAAAAGCTTTTCTTATCAGCTGGGGAAAATGTTTGGAATGAAACAGAGTCGTTGTATTCGATCTATCATGAGTTGCTCGTGTGTAAAAGAACACAATGCCACGCTTCACCCCAAAACATGTCCCGCATATATTTATATAACTAAATCACAGCCTTTGATATCTGACAATCACACTACGACATATTGACACATTTTGGATCAATCCTGCAGCCTTAAAATATCACCATCACTCACTGAATTCCGAAGGACACCAGCGACACACCGACCACCAGCAGATCTAGAAGATTAAAGTAGTTCCTGCAGAACGCTCCCTTGTGGAGGAACGCGCCATATGTGGTCATCTGACAAAACAAGCGTAGATGGTCAACAATTGTCCAACCGCAATGAAGGACATACAGAGAACAGCAAATCACACTCTCAAACAGAGTTCACACACACACACACACACACGCACACACGCATAGACAGAAACACAAGTTTACACTCCTTAATATCACTCTTTTTTAAGGGTGGCGTGCTCGGAGTAGGACTAAAGGCGAGATCCTAGCGCTAACTCCGCCAAACCCTCACGGCTTCAGTCAACATGAATGTAGTAGTAAGCTCTGTTTCACAATCAGCCACTAGGGGGCCCAGCAAAAAAACATGCTGTTTGTTGCCGAGCTTTGAAGGGGACTAACTTATGACAGAGGTAATATGGATCAACAGAAAGAATACAGGAGGAAAAGATAAGAGCAAGAGCCAGAGCCAGAGAAGAGTCAGAAAGAAAGGGAACCTATCTATTAGGCGATCTGAAATGAGAACTTCCCTTACTGTCACATTCATGTGAGCCGTTTTTGATTTTTTTTAAATCCTCGAGAACATTGCGCCCTGTTCCCTTGACAAGATTCGGTAAAGAAAATAGGGGGAAGAAGCTCCTACTGCAACTTCATATTCAGCAGGCAGAGAAAAGACCAGCCAAACCAAAGCAAGTCGCTCCAAAATCATGAATGCAAAAGGAGTCGTTTGCTGAATGTATATGAATACAGATGCAACCACGCACCACGAGGGCAAGCACTTGGGTTTTGAGAACGTCGGCTGCTGATCAGAGACCAAATTTACTTAACTGCATAAAAGATTTTAGGTACATATCTCACTAAATGAGCATCTCTCCACAAACCAAGTCCAAAACTTCCAAAATGTAAGTCTATTTATTAAATACGGCACAGTACAGCAACAAACGCAATTAAAATAATGTAATAAATGCCGTTTTCTTTCCTACTGCATGTTTCCAGCTGATAACAGCTAATAGAAAACTAAAACTTAACTGAAACTTGTGATTTTAAAGGGGTCTTTAAAACTAGGAAGTGACATTGTTACACACATAAACTATTTAAATCTATAAGTTCCTGAGTAGTTCAAACAGTAGAGCGTGGCGCTTGCAACGCCAAAGGTCATGGGTTCGATTCCCAGGGGAAGCAAGAATGGATTAGAATGTTAATGTGTTTCTCGCTTCGGATAAAAGCGTAAATGTAAAATAGCAGTATGCAAATGTTGTTGTTCCATGAGTAACATCCAATTAGCATCTTAAAAATAATACTGGGTATATCACGTTTTGTGTAAAAATTTTACGTTTTTGACAGTCTGATCACAAATAAGTTAAAGTGCAATGAGAGTTTCTTCATTGCACTAGAACAGGGGTCTGCAACCTGCGGCTCTTTCATCCCTGTTCAGAGGCTCCCCAAGCTTTGAAAAATATATATGGGAATCAATAAATAAGCTATTTTATTAATTAATTAATTTTTTCAATGGTAGACCTCTTAAATTTCAAGATCGAAGTAATCTTGTTACATCAATTTTCGTTTTAATGTTTTCCATTGTCACAAACAGCAATAAAATGTCATTCATTTTATTTTTGTAGTTCTGTAATTTCATAAGTGCTACACACTTTAGTTATTTTATGTATTGCAAACTGGATATAAGCCAGTTTGGAGATTGTTATTCACGTCACCGCTAATGATGTCCGACTTCGCCAGTCGGAGATCACTAAAATTAAGATTAAAGAGGTGTGTGAACTCGCAAGTATGATGTCAGGTACTGTAATATGCTCTGGCCCTCTTCCTATGCTGTGTTATTTTAATTTTAGGGATAAAATTGGTTTTGTGGCTCCCGTGAATTTTATCCGATAGTAAAGAGGCCAAAATGGCTCTTTTGATTTTGAAGGTTACAGACCCCTGCACTAGAAGTATAAGGTCAAGTCATGTGCACTGAATTGTGGGTACAGTATTCTTGTGTTCAAAAGCATCGGATGTGTGAAAAGTTTTGTGCTCCCTGTTCCTGAAAGCTCACTATGACGAAACCCACGAAGATGCGAAGGCGGCGAACTAAAATAACTAATTGTAAGGTACTAAAACTGAACAATCGAATGAAAGCTAAACAGAAATACCAACTGGATTCTGTGTCATACAGAAAATGTGCATGCTGTGCACATTATACATACTATAAACTGTAGGAATAGTACCATAGTATGACTTTCTGAACACAGCCAGAGAGAGATCGATTAAATAACAACTGTGCTTCCCTGTATGGAGCTGCAGGTCACATTGCATTGATATGCACTCAGTCAAGGGGTTTGAACCATGTTCTGTCCAAGCATGGTTGTATTTGCCCCCTCTTTTATGGACTGGATACGGGCCAATCGGTTATGAAGGCATGAGAGAGGCAGTGTTATTTCCATTTCACAAAGAGTTGCATAGTTTCGTCTTTTTGAATTGCTTTCTTTCCTCAACAAAAAAAAGCATTTTAGTTTCAGACACATCCTGTGTGATTTCTCCAGATCGGTTTCCTTTAAACTTCAAACTTAACCCCACTCGGACCAATTAGGGTCGAGTTCAAGCCCTGTCATCCTCCCCCACAAGAAGAGTGAAAACCTGACAACTCTTGTGCCGTGTTTGATGAAGATGTGCTTTCATGTTCTGAGACATTTCTTTTCTTTGAGTCTTTTAGTAAAAGAGGTGCCATGGTTTAAAAAAAGAGAAAGAAATGAGATTGATCAAGCCAGGTAGTACTGAAGTAGCAGGTGACACACATGGAGAATGCAGCCAGGCCTGTGTGCCGAGAGGTTACCTTCAACACGATCTCAAATGTAAACATACTAGTGAAGACATAATCTGCATAGCCTAGGACCTGGAATAAACCAGACGGTTACAGCGTTACTGTACATACACCACACACAACACGAGCACAGGGCAGGACATTTACCTTTAACACGATCTCTACAGTAAAGATAGCCGTGAAAGCATAGTCAAAGTAACCAAGTATCTGCAAAGAGCAATGTACATGTTTAACAAGGATTAAGGACATTTAGCAATCATCAATAGATATAGTATTTTTTTTTATTGTAGGTATACGTGGTTTAGTTTAGCTCATTAATAGTGTGTTAATCACAAAAACATTACTCTTTCAGTGAAGGAAGTCCTTAGTTTGAAAGAAAAGGGTTAGCAGATATGAAGAGATGAAGGAATAACAAATACACAAAACAACTGATCATAATTCATCTCAAATATCACATTTAACTAGGGGTGTAACAGTTCCCTGTAAAGAAAATCAAACCGGATCGTTCTCCAGTTCATCTTAAAAAATGGCCGCCCATCAATAATATGGTTTGTTGAAAACAGCAGGAAGAGTTTGGCTAATGTATGTTTCTGTCGATATGCATTCTGGCTTCCCAATGCGTCATGGGTTCGATTCCCAGGGAAAGCAAGAACTGATTCAATGCGTTTCTTGAATGCAATGTAAGTCGCTTTGGATAAAAGCGTCTGGCAAATGCATAAATGTAAATGTAAAACGTCACCACAGCTATGGTTAAAAAAAGAAAAATGTGGACAAAACAGCAACTCTTTTTCAATTTTGTTCAATAGGAGTGCCGTACGCTCTAATATGAGCAGTGTTGATAGCGCAGTTGCTCTCGGGGTTTAAACTAAACTCATTTAAGCCTTGCCAATTTAAACATTTAAGCGCAAGACGGCAGCATGTGGATCATAACTCACGCACACGCTGTGAGAAGATTTGTGTGCGCTTATCCGAAGCTCGCGTACGGAAAGCTGCGTCTCAGACAGCGTGAAAAAACTGTTCTCTTTCAAATCTTGCATTTGAATGGACAAATTCACACAAAAACTATG
Organism: Rhodeus uyekii; assembly: GCA_037043235.1. Taxonomy (NCBI): domain Eukaryota; kingdom Metazoa; phylum Chordata; class Actinopteri; order Cypriniformes; family Acheilognathidae; genus Rhodeus; species Rhodeus uyekii. The sequence goes on from JAWRVZ010000132.1 coordinate 743,687, forward strand.
CCAACATGTCTGTCTTGGCGAGTATCTTAGCAAACATCATAGGTTATATCTTTTTAATGTTAATCAAACAACAAAGACAAAGAAATCACTCACTGTTCTTGACTGAATTGCCTTTTTAAATAAAACGATGATTCAACTTTATTTAATTTAACAGGAAAGATTAAAAGGATTTCATGGATTTGCTACCATCGACTTCATTTCGATCTCCCGCTAGTCTTCTGTTTTGTGTTTGCTTTATCTACATAATCTACGTAATCCCTCCCTCCTCCGCACATGCCGCCATTAGCCGCTACTGTATTGTCTGTCTCGAAGGTAAGAACTCATAATTAAAACCACATTTTATTTTATATAACAGGAATCCTTATATACTATAATTTTTTTGTGTATGTGTCTACAGCAATTATAAACATGTTTTTTCCATTGTTATTAGCACTAATAAGTGAATTTTTTAGAGGGCCGGAACGGATCATTTTTTATTTCTGTTATTTCTTCTGATATTTCAAAAAAATGATTTAAGATATGAGCAACTTGAGTTACGAGCTCAGTCCTGTGCTCGTATCTCAAGGTATTATTGTATTTAATTTATAATTGTTTAATTTCTGTACCTGAAAACTTCTGTAAGATAAATAAATAACCTAAAAAGCACATACCGAACCATACCATAACCAAACTGTTACACCCCTACATTTAACACTTTTAAAAGGTTAGTTCCCCCAAAAATTTAATTTACTCAAACTCATGTTGTTCCTTCAGACCACAGGTTAAGATATTTTAATGAAATTTGAGAGATTTCTGTCCCTCCATTAAAAAGTCTACTCACCCAAAACACCGACACTTTAAAATATTCATTTTAGATTATAAAAATTACAAAAAGAAATCCATATGAAGTCTTCTGAAGAGATATAATCGCTTTATATGAACAGATTTATTCATATACAAACACTGATCAATGATGAAGACAGAAACCTCTTCATTTATTATACATCTTCAGTTGTGTTCAAAAGATCAAGGGTTTGGAACGACATGAGTGAGAAACACAGACTTGTTTTACTTGTGAATGCTTTGCAAAGCTCATATTTCATAATACATGTTATTTATATTCAAAAGAGTACATAAGTAGTACATAAACTACAAAGTTCTTAATCTTGCTCTTATGCTTAATCATAACAATAAACTATCCGTTCCAATGTTGTTTTAGTTGAATATTGACTATGAATATGATTTTGAAATTACTGAATAATCTAGACATTTGCTGGAGCAAATAGTTCTTGTGTGTGTGTGTGCGAGGTTTACTCACAATATTCCGGGCAGAGAAGTTTCTGATTGGGTCCTCAGCTGCCAAGGAGGCGGAGCTTAGCATAATGAACACGAGGATGAGGTTAGTGAAGATGTGGTGGTTAATCAGCTTGTGGCAGGCGACTCGAATTCTACAGAGAAAGAGAGGGGGAGACACTGAAAAACATAAAAATGGCTTTTCTAAGCAGTTAAAACAATAAAATACATTAGAAACATGGTTTAAATCGAAATGCAAAAACAACAGTCTGTCCCTTCAGGTTTCTCGAAAATGATAAACAAATGTTTTGGTGACTTTCCTGGTCGAAGAACAAATTTACCATGTTTTTTGTGACAGGTTCAAACAGAAGTCGTCATTTCAATGAAATTAAATTGTGTGATTTAAAACTCTCTCAAACGGTGTAAAGTTTTCGGTTATTGAAAAGGCTGAAATAAAATCAACACAAATAAATTTAAGCCAAATAGAAATACAAGAAAATGACAAAAGCACATAACAAAATGACAAAAGCATAAACTAAAATGATAACTGTATATATAAACCTAAAAGCAAAACCAAAAAATTAACAAACACTATATTAGTATATAAATAATCCTAAAATAAATTGCTAGCAACACCAAAGCCATGAAAGTCTTGGCTCTGATTCTGACATGAATACCTTAAATATATTACAAGTTGTTTTGGATAAAGTTATGCACCAAATGTGTCAACGTAATATAAAAAGACAGTGATTCGGAGTAGACTTCAATGTGACACATACGGGTTTGTGTTGCTAAAGATGAAGAACGCACTGCCCTCTGGGATTGGAGTGATTTTCTCCTTCTTAATGAGCTCTGAGATCTGTGGGCGGGGCCCCGCAGGAACGTCCGGCTCCTCTTCATCCTCCACTGCTACACAGACATGATGATCAGCCCCAGTAAACATAAACAGTTGTCTTCAATGTGCAACCGACATGACGTAGTTCTTTACCTGCATTGTCCTTCTCATCCTCCTCTTCAGCCTGAAGGAAAGAAAGTAACGCTGTTATATCCTACTACTAACACATAAAACAAACAAACAGGCACAAACTAGTTACCTTGGCATCATCTTCAATTTCATCAATTTCATCACTTGGGGAGAAAAAGGGTGAGAAAACAAGCGCTGTAAAATGCAGCACAGGAGCAGTGGAAACTCAATGTCTGATTAAATGACCTCTACACGGTTTTAGCATTTACCCTTTCTTCTTATCGTCGTTGTCCGTGTTCAGAGACTCGGCGTCTGCGAGGTTGTCCACAGCGATAGCCAAGAACACATTCAGTAGAATGTCTAGGTGTCAATGTGTTAAGCAAACCAACAGCTTTATACTACAATGCTTATAAGCAAATAACATTTTTTGCCATGCAATATCACTAGAGCTCAATATCTGTTGCCTTTTCACAATATTCAATATATCTCTTGATATTATGCATTTGCTCAGGAATAGCAACAAACTACAAAAAGTTACTGTTTGCAAACTGTTATTTACCAAATCTTCATCAGTTAAGAATTTTTTTTTTTTTTTTTTTTTTTTATTAGGTTACTATGTACTGTGGGAAAAGTTATTTTATTTATCTATGAAGAAAATAACAGCATACAGGTTTGGAACAACGTGATAAAAGGCAGATTTTACGATTAAAACTATTTCTTAAAACTATAAATGTTTGTGTTTAAGTTCTTTCATTGCATTTATTTTGCACATAGCCTACACGCAGATATAACAAACATACACTACCTTTTAAAAGTATAGGGTCTGGAAGATTAAAATATATATATATACATATTTTTATGTCTCTTATGCTAACCAAGGCTGCATTTATTTAATCAAACGTAAAAACAGAAATAGTGATATTGTCACAGTCCTGTCGCATCGCTTCCCACTTCCCGTTTCCTTCCGTGTGTTTCCTGTATCATCTCCTTCACCTGTCATGTCAATCACTTTCTCGTTAGTTTCATCACCTGTCCCATATCTCCTCCTGTGTTCTCTTGTCTTTGCCAGCTGTTATCAATGTTTAAGCTGTGTGTGGATGTATTCTGGGATTTTCCTTTTTTTTTTGCACATGCGTGCTTCAAGTGTTTTGAGTTTAATAATAAAGTGGAGTGTTCTGCTGAATCCCGCTCTTCTCATTTTCCTCCTGCAATGGTAACAAAAATATTCTTACAACTTGAAATAACCATTTTTATACTTTTAAACGTAATTTATTCCTCTGATATCAAAGCTGAATCATTACTCCAGTCTTCAGTATCACATGATCTTTCAGAAATCATTCAAATATGCAGATTTGCTGCTCAAGACACATTTCATATCAAAATGTGAAAACAGAAACAGCAATATATATAGTCACAGAAAGTTCAAAAGAACAGCATTTGTTTGAAATTTAAATGTGTAAGTTTTGATCAATGCAAGCCATTCATTTTTCATGAATCAGAGCAGTGACTAGGCACTAGGATTTAAGATCAAAAACAGTAATGGGGCGGAGCTTAACTCTCTGATTCATGGGTAGCACATGAAAACACAAACTTCTCTTACAACCAAGATAGTACTACAACTCTACAATTAGTCTATCACTAACATGTCTGACATCTAAGAAGATGAATTGACGCCTCATAGTAATGACAAGAAATTCCCTTTCCTTTCATTAGGAAGTTAGCAGGAGTAAGATAAGGATACAGTTTCCACAGATGAAGAGAATGATGAAGTAGATGCACACAATCATTCCTGACGATGATGGTCCACCGTATGCCATAATTCCATCGTACATGACGGCATTCCAGTCTTCACCGGTCAGAATCTGAGAACAACATTGTTACACATGAGCAAACACACACCCCATTAAAATAACCTTTAAAAAAAAGACAGGTGCACACAGACACACCTGAAACACAGTGAGCAAGGCCTGAGGGAAGTTGTCAAAGGTGCTCCTCTTTGTTTGTGTCTCGTCGAAGTTAAACTTGCCACCGAACACCTGCATACCGAGGAGGCTGAAGATGATGATGAAGAGGAAGAGCAGCAGCAGTAGAGATGCGATGGACTTCATGGAGTTCAGCAGAGATGCCACCAAGTTACTGAGAGACGCCCAATGACTAAAGGAAAAAAAAATACTGTAAAAAGTTTCTGCACCCCTATGGGTTTAGATAACAACAAGGGTGAGCAAAAAAGAGTTTGGTTTTGTGTTATCGACATGTTGAGAAGACGCTGTACTTCTCTTGCACGCACCTCCAAACTCATTGGATTTTGACATTGGATGCATGTAAACCTATTGTAGAAGACCTCTTAAACAAAATTAGGAACCTTTAAAATACCATAATAGGGGCACTTAAACTATTTAAATTTTCCGATCCCTTACCGTGTGACTTTAAAGATCCTGAGAAGTCGCACACATCGAAACACTGAGATGCCGAGAGGTGACATGATCTCTAACTCCACTAGGATCGTCTCAGTGATGCCTCCGCACACCACGAAGCAGTCAAAACGATTAAAGAGAGATACAAAATAAGCCTGCAGGCCCAGACTGTACATCTTCACCAACATCTCGCATGTGAACAGGGCGAGCAGTACTTTATTGGCCACATCTAGAGGAGAAAACAAATCATGGTCAGGAAAAAAGAGGATATTGTGGCAGTCATGATCTCTAACACTCATTCACTCATTCCCAGAGCACAAATACACACAGCGCTCACCCTGTACTTGTGTGAGCCACATAGGCTGGTTGTAATGCTCTGATGAGATGGTCAAAGTGTTGAGGAACACCAGGATGATCACCAGCCAATAGAACGGCACAGATTTCACAGCCAAACGACAGTTCCTCCGACACAACCGGTTCCAGCGACGCCAGCGCCGACTGAAAGAGGAGGCAGTGAAGTCAGACAACATAGACAAGAAGAGATGAAAATAGAAAGATGCATTTTAAGGATAGATAGAACACTAGATGGAATGCTAGAACTCTGAATAGATGCTAGAATGCTAGATTGACAGAACACAGTCGATCGAATGCTAAATAGAACAATAGAATGCTACTTTGGATGGACAGAATGCTAGAACTCTAAACAGAACACTATAGTGATAAATAGAACACTATAAAGAGCAATACAATGCTAGACGGAATGTTAGAATATCAGATTGGTATACGTTAAAATTAGAAATAGAGCAACACGGCACAAGAAAAATAAAACGCTAGCAAAATGCTGGAAGGTTATAAAACAGCATAGCTAAAAAAAAAAACAGAATGCTATATATTATATATATCAGAATGATAGATAAACAAAACAATAGACAGAATACTAGAATGCTACTTTGGTAGAACACTAAAATGACAGGATTCTACAGTGCTAGATAGCCAGAATGCTCGCTAGACAGATAGCATGTTAGATAGAAAGCTAGCAAGCTAACATGGAGGTGGATTGCTAACTGCAATGCTAACTGCTAACTAGACAGATAACTGGAATGTAAGCTAGTTAGACAAACAGCTTGAATGTTGGCTAGCTAGACATATTATATAGAATGCCAGACAGCCAGACAGCCAGATACAGCACGCAAGCTCACAGAAATACATGCAATAACATGTACTGTAAATCACATCTTTACTGACCTGAACTTTGATTTTGAAATTTTTTGACTGTAAATTGAAACAAATTGTAAAGTTAAAAAAGAAACCAGAGTTTTCATATTCCTCCTTGACACAGCATATTACGATGAATTACTGATGAAACACACATTCATTCAAGTGTATTTGTGAGTTCTCTCACCATGTTGGGCCGCAACATGTCGCCTTCTCATCTTCTCCTTTCTCATTCTCCGTATTCATGGATTCCGTCTCACTCGCCGGCATACTCGCTATTGTGTCACAAACACAAGGTTCAGCACACAGACATTAAAACAACACAAAGTTCAAACATCATCAGTCGAATTTAGTGGATAAGAACTTGACAAGATTGTTTATCTTTCTGAAAAATATTCAACAAGAAATATGTGATATTTAAAGAGAAATTCTTGAGGAAGGAAAGCCCAAAAAATATTACAAAAATATTACAATTTCTAAGCTCTGATATGATGATTTCAGCTTGATCTTGAGCATTCGGTTTACCAACACATGACGTTTTGGTGACACTTACAATAAAATTGTGTATGTTAAAGCAATAGATAACATAATTAGACAGTGACTGGACTCCAACGTGCGTTCACATGGGCACGATGACGCATGCGTGTTCTGTTGACACGAGAACTGACGTTGTTGCATGAATGTGTGTTGGAAATTAATATTGTGTAGATAAAATGGTAAATTATGTTTTACTGTGCAAATAAAACACTCATGTCACTTCATAAAATTGAGGTTAAACCACTGGAGCCATATGGATTATTATAAAGATGTCTTAACAATGTTTTCCATAGCTGTCAATGAGGGACAGAAAGCTCTCCGATTTCATTAAAAATATCCGAAGATGAGAGAAAATCTTATGGGTTTGGAACGGCATAAGGGTGAGTCATTAATGACAAAATGTAAAAATTTATATTAGTTCAAAATATATATGTAAATATTAATTTTCACGGTAGTTAACAGACATAACTTTGGCTATTAAAATGTATTAGTTAATGTTATTTGTTAACTAATGCATTAACGTTAACAAACAAGACCTTATTATAAAGTGTTTCCAATTTTTTATAATAAAATAACATTTGAAATATTCACAGCTTAAATATTTAACCATGTTGAATCTCAGCTGCTAACAATGCAGGTCCTGAAAAAAAACATTAAAATGTAAAATGTCATTTTAATGTAAAACATTAAACGGTGTAACTCAACATGGTTTTTGTTTCAAATACATTTGTCATTAATTTACTTCCATACTAATGTTAAAGAATAGGATCATAATGTAAAGTGTTACCTGTTTTTATATAACAGCGCAATTATAGTCAGTCTGTATCTCTGTGCTGAGAAGATATTTATAGAAATCGAATTAAAAGGCCGATGGTTTGACCATGACTTCCGTTATGGTAAAATAAAAGGCTGCTTGAAGGGATAAGTACAAACTATCTGTTCTGCTCAGCCCTCACATTCCCTCAGGATATACGGATAAATTCTGACACATCCAAAGACGGTAATAAGCAAGTGTGATCAGACTTTTTGTGACTGCTCTTTAAACTGCTGACCATGAGCCTGGTGATCTGGGTTTAACCTCATTTCTATGTTAGAAAGTCGCTGTCACTGTTTTAAAGTGGGATTTTTTAAGTTGGAGAGACGCTGCACTCCCACTCCTGCCGGATCTGATCTCTGACTCACTCTGATTTTGAGAGAATGACAATGAGAGGACTAAATTAGGGCAGGAAGGAGGAAATGGGTAAGCAAGGAGTTTGATAACGCTAATGCTGAGGAAAAACTGATGGGCACAAACAGCATTTAGGCACTGATGGTCATAGGGAAGGAAAACACACAAACTTGCAAAGCACAAGTAGTGCATTCACACACTACAGCGTTCGCATAAACATCACACACATGGACATTTTATTAGCTTCACAACATACTTCCATACAGGCCAAAATGGGGCATTTGTGCATAAGTCAATCAATAATACATGTCTATTTTTTTAAAGAGAGCCTATTAAACAAACTCTATTAGGTAATATTTATGAATTGAATCAAGTAATCACACAAATGAAAGGGATAGAAGGGTGGGAGGGAGATTTACCATGAGTGTCAGAGGACTGGCTGAACCAGCCAAACCCTTTCTTCTTCTTCTCCATGAGGCTGGCCAATGTAACCCCTTCATTTCCCATGCAACCAAAGCCCATGCATGATTTACACAGCACAGCACAGCCGTGGCATGGTCACGAGGGCGAGAACGAGCAGCCACATCGACACAGGTTAAAGCACGGGAACAAGAACAGCACCAACACAACAATTAACAACAGTAAACAACAACAACAACATCAACATTGAGTCTGCTGGATGGGAGCAAAGGATGATGGGTAGTTAGTTAACAGTGAGCAAGAGCAGGTTATTAGGATCAGGGTGCAATGAATTCAGTGAAAACAGGAACATAGCAAGGGTCCAAATGGTGTAGATGTTTGCATGTGTGTATGATATGAAGCTGACCTCTGACCTTGATGGCCACCTCATACATTCATGGGAGTTCATTAGAAAAAGAAAAAAAATTCCCTGATTAAAAATGTAGTATGGTCTTGTCTGAGCACTAAACCATAAAAAGTGATAGGAGTCAATATTGGAGATTAAACTGTCTGCTTGGAGACGCAATGTGTTATTTATACGTTGCCGTTTTCTGACCTTGAAAATGAACAGCCAATTTTCTTCTAAATCTAAAATCCTCAGGTGCATCTAAACTATAACAGGCACATGACAATACCAATTCAATAACATATGATAAATATTCAAACTATTATTTTCAATGTGATTTTATGCTGCTTTGTGATATCTAAGCAACAGCAATGAGATGTTGAATGTTAAACACAGTTCAAATCCCAAATTAACTACAAATACGATGACTGTCATGTTGGAAAAAATCTATTTTTATTCAATGTCTTTGTCTTGTTTTTTCAGTACAAATATTAAAACAACACATAAAAACATGCCCAATGTACGATGGGATTTTTCATTTGGACTTTTCTCAAGTTTTTACCCACATTTAGAATCCAAAATGCATTGTTTGTGTTTTAGGGGTAAAAGAAATGTTCATAACATTAACAGATAATGCACGGGCAGAATATTAACAGAACATTTTCAGTTTTTTATTTATTTAGATAAATAAAGGATCACACTGAAGGATCATGTGACTCTGAAGACAGAGGGAATGGTGCTGAAATTTCAGCTTTGCATCACAGGAATATATTACATTTGAAAATATTTTTAAATAGAATTTTTTTATTTTTTTATTATACTAATATTTCACAATACTGTATATTTGAGCAAATAAATGCAGCCTTAACGATCCTAAGCTTTTGAATGATGGTGTATGCAATTACACAAATGTAGATTTTTGACACAAATTTTAAGTTGTGTAAATTACAACTTCAATACTGTAGGTGACAAACATTACTACATTATTTATATCATCAACATATATATATATTATAATATTATATTATGTGTGTGTGTGTGTTGATGATAAATTATGTGTGTGTGCGTGTATCTATCTATCGATCGATCAATCAATAGATAGATAGATAGACAGACAGATAGACACACACACACACACACATACATATATATATATATATATATATATATACTTTATGTGTATACATATGTATGTACCAGTATTTGTGTGTGTGTGTGTGTTGTTTTTAAACAGGTTATACTGGAAAACAAGACAAAGATACTGATTAAAAATTTTAATAAATTAATTTCTAAGATATAAAGCATTCCACGAACTTGTCTGAGCGGAAACAGAACTCAGCTTGATTTTCCATTTGCGGAATAAGTTCTGCATAAATGCTAAGCTTTCCAGATGAGCGACTTTTGTGTGTCTGTATCAATCAATTATAGCAAAAAAGCCTTTCAGAATCCATCTGGCTAATCTAGTCCTCTCACAGAACCGAGGTCAGTCGAAGCGCTGCTCGCTGGAGCTCTGGTGACAGCGGAAGTTGAAATCGGCTGTACTGTAGCAGCGGCTCCAACCGCTCAGAATCATGCGTGCTGCTTATATAAAAGGGATTAGGATTAGTCCTTATTTTGCTCAGTTTCTCCACTTCATGCCCTTATGAGCAAACTCCTCTCGTTACTGGCCATACTGACTGACTTAAATTCAACTCATTTAAAGTGATAGTTCACCCAAAAATTCTGTCAAAATTTACTCGCCCTCAAGTTGTTCCAAACCTGAATGGAGGTCTTTCTTCTGCTCAAAACAAAAGAAGATATTTTGAAGAACTGTTTGGTTAGCCGTATTCTTCAAAATATCTTCTTTTGTGTTCAGCAGACGAAAGAAACTCATACAGGTTTGGAACAAATTGAGAGTAAGTCATTTTTGGGTGAACTATCCCTTCAAAGTCACTTTTAGCAGTCATTGTCTTGATCAAAGAATCAGCCCTAGTTGTCAGTTCAGTACTGATCTGAACGCTCTGACCTGAAGATGTTCGACTTTGATTGACAAATCTGCGGTTCGGCGGGAGAGACAGCACTCGTGGCGTCAGCGCTTACTGACTGCTCCTCAACTATTTCATCAAAAATACACCAGAGGCAGCTGTTTTGGTTTGCTGACGTCTGTTCGGTGTCACGCTGCAGTTTGATGGGCATGACGGGCCAATTAAAGACGGCTCTGTGGCTGCTACAAAACCTTGCAAAGCTTTGGCTGAAATGCAACCCTTAACACAGTCAGAAAAGTGCAATTTAGACCTTTAACTCACTGAACACATTTCATTAGTTCAACAGAAAATATAAATGATTAGTTGTTACTAATTATGGCTATTGATTCCTTGATATGCATAGATGGCATTTTTATAAACTAAACAAATACTGTAAAAAAAGTACATTCTGTCATTCAGCACCACAATCTCAACCACATCACTTTACATTGCTCGACTATTTAGTAGGAGTAAATTAAAGCATTCTGGGAAATGGACTGAAAGTTGAAATGCAATGCAAAAAATGAAATGCACTACTTTTGAAAGGTCGGGATCAGTATGATTTAAAAAAACTTAACAGCATAACTGTTTTCAACACTGATAATAATAACAACTATTTTTTGAGCAGCAAATCATCATATTAGAATGATGTGAAGGATCATGTGACACTGAAGACTGGAGGAATATTGCTGAAAATTCACAAGAATAAATTACATTGTAAAATACTTTAAAATAGAAAACTGTAATTTTGAATTGTAATAATATTTCACAATATTACTCAAATAAATGCTGCAGAAAAAAATATCCCAAACATTTGAAAAGTAGTGTATAAACACACACACAATTTTATATACAAGTTACAATTTATTGTACAAGTACATATTCCTATAAATCACAACTTCTATACTGTATGTGTAAAACATTACTAGATTATTAATATCAAATGTTTCTGGAAATAGTGTTTCACTGTAAGTCAGAATTGTTTGCTACTAACTAATTTGTAATTTAAAGAGCATTCTTGGCTCAATTCTAAATTCTAACCTTTTGGATTTGTCTGAGTATGGGCTGTATAATGTGCGTTTATTAGTTGTCTAGTTACTAGAATGAATTAAAATGACAATGCACTCTGTTCATACTGCACTCACGGTTGCGTTTGCTGTCCTCTTCATCCTCCTCATTCTCAGGGTCGATGTCTTCAGCCTGTGTGATCCAGTCCAGATAACCTTTCAGATCTTCCTCCAGCTGTTGTTTCTCCCGTAGCTTCTGGAAATCTCCACGAGCCTTTGCCTTCTCTCGCTCTTTAGAGAACTCTCTGGATTCGGGAAAACACAGTTTTTGGCTCAGTACCCTCTTTTAATAAGGTTTTCACATGTTTCAAAGCAAAAACTATCAGTCTATTCACTTAAAGTATTAACAGTCCTTTTCTAAACAATCTGCAAAAATGAATGTATCATTTATTTCTGACAAGATTTGTTCAAATGACAACCCCTAAGCATGAGCAATTATAATGTGCGAGTGGCCAATTATACAAATATTTAATTCTCATGATTAATGTACATGCTTACCATATTTACATAAATCTAAACCTACAATAAGTGTAAATGCATCAGCGTCCTGCCAGCAGGGTGCATGCTTGTCCACAGAGGACAAGGAGAAACATCACACAAATGCGCTCGAAAGGTCACACGATGTGTGTGGCATCCCTAATAAAATGGCAGAAGCATAAAAATGGAATCCAAACCTAATTTCAGATAATTGCTCGATCTGCAAATTGTTTCTGTTGCACCATTGCCACGGCATCTCTCGCGGGAGAATATTAATAACCCTGCAGCTCTGAGAAATCGCTTGTAGGACTTACGGACACAGGAAGCAGATTAATTTCACCCTTCCGGAAGGGGTCAGAAAATCTGTGCCCTCCTCTGAAGGAAATGAAGGAGACAGGGATGAATATGAGACACAGGTTGTCTTTCTAACGCAAAAAAAAACAAAAACTAACCATATCAAATTGAGTCAACTGTCTGGCTCAGGTCTACTTCCTCTCCTCCATCTGCCCTTCCTACAGTTTTATCATCTCTTCCTATTTCTCCTATCAATCCCACAAGTTTTTAATATCCCTTAAGTCTTTTATTCAGTTTTAGGTTCACCCAAAATGGAAGAACCCAAAAACTCGTACGACGTAAGAATGTAAGCAATGTTACTGGGAGCATCAACCTAAATCTGTTAGCAACGCGGAGCGTTGACGAAGGAGTGCAGGTTTCCAACAGAAACTCTCTTTATTCATAAACTAACAAAAGACTTTAAATACAATAAACAAAACAGCACAAAAAGTGTGCAAAAAGCTAGGCGTAGGCATCCACACACTGTGTAAACAAGGTCAGGCCGCAACATTAACAATTAACAGAGACAAAGGAACACATGAGGGCTTTTATACACAAGGATAATGGGGAACAGGTGACGAGACTAGCAAGGGGAGTGGCTGACGTGACAGGTGAAGGAAATGACACAAAAGGGAGTGAAGACACGACAGGACTGTGACAATATCAACATTCACTATCATTCAAAAATTTGAGGCCAGAAAGATAAAGGGCCAGTTTTATTAAGAGCCAACGCAAACCCTCTTTTGGCCTTACAAAAGTGCTGTCGGGAAAATTATCGCGGGTTATTTTTGCAACTGATCTTCTGCATATGCATTAGTATGAGTTTCCCTTTCAGACACAACATTCATCAAGAAGATTATTTCAATTAATCATGCAAGGTGATTTACTAAGGTTTGCGCTAGTCAGTTTACTGGTATTTGCGTCATTATTTCACGGGCCAAAAATCTAGACCTAAAGCAGACACTAATTTGCACTGTTCTTGGTAGATTGCGGTGCTCATTATGGAAATGATCCGGCTGTGTCTGTGTTCTTTAATTTGAAAGAGCTCCCATCAGCGCCTTTTTGGAATTGCGCTCTCACGCTAATTTGCCCAGTCTCGTAAATCTGGCCGTAATATTTTTATTCAGATTATTTATTGATCAGGGATTATTTAAATTGATCAAAAATGGTAGGAAAGATTTTTATAATGATAGAAAAGATTTCCATTTCAAATAAATGTTGTTCTTTTAAACGGTCTATTCACAAAACACGTATCACGATTTCCATAAAAATATTAAGCAGCTCAATTGTTTTCAACATTAATAATAATCAGAAATCACTTTCGCCATTAAAGGAATACATTTTACAATATATTGAAAAATATAAAACAGCTATTTTAAATTGTAACAGTACTAAATAATATTACTGTTTTTACTTAATTTTAGATCAAATGCGAACATTTTTTCAAACCCCACACTTTTGAAGGGTAGTGCATTTAATTGCTGTATCATCCAAATGACTAAAGTTTTTTTTTCTCCCAAAAAGCAAATGTCCAGAATGAGCATTATTCACCTGCTTTGCCCTAGGTATCGTCCTTTAGTCTAAACAATTTCCTTTCCCCTTCTTGACTTTCATCAGTCTGAATCACTCCCTCTCATAGTTTCTGTCCTAGGATAGATCATCTCACAGCACACAACACTTCAGAAAACACCTGAAACCTGTTAAAAAAAAACTCTAGGAATTTACAGTCATGGAAAAAGGACTGCAAACACCCAAGCAGATGAATCCATAATGTTGCCAATTTATAATGAAACTAATCCCCTGTTTACACCTGGTATTATGATGCTGGTATTATGATTTTGGAAGATGCTAAATACAGGTGTGAACGAGGTCTAAATCATTTACATTTTACATTAATGCATTTGGCCGACGCTTTAATCCAAAGCGACTTGCATTCAAGAAACACGTTGACATTCTAATCAGTTCTTGCTTTCCCTGGAGATCGAACCCATGAACCCTTTTCCACTTGTGAAGGTAGACTAGCATTGCTATAATGGCTAAAACCAGCATGAAAGTTCCCAAAATAATTAGACTGGCTATATACGATGCAACAAGAGGAGTTTAACTGGTTATAAATAGTTTAAGCTGTATGTAAATATCTAGTTTAGTCTAATTGAGGATGTAAACAGAGACATGTGACAATATATAATTGTCACATGTCTCTGTTCCTCCCGTGATTCTCCTAGTGTTTCTCCACTCACCTGTCCCATCATAATCACATTGTTAGTCGTGTAAGCTGTGTCTTGTTCCCTCATCAGCCCTTGTGCATATAAACCCTGTGTATTCCTTCAGTGTTACGTCGTGGTCCTGGTTACTCTCTGGTCTTATGGTTAAAATCGTTTTGCACAAGAAGTGCTTTTGTTTGAGTATTTAAAGTGTTTATTTTGAGTTTGATTATTAAAGCCAATTTTAGTTATTCCTCTGCCTCAGTGCCTCCCTCATCCTCATCCCTCCACATGAGCATATATAATTATTAGATAAATATTAATAAATATAAATAAGTATTCTGTGAGCGCCTTCATCAAATTATGCAGAATAATAAAACACATTTACATTTAAAATCATTTACATTTTTTTATTAAATTTTTCATATTAATACATGGATAGCTGATTAATAAATACATAAACATACTAATTGGTAATTAATCTATTATTCTGAGCTCTATTATTAATATTATTATATTATATTACAAGAAGCTACCCAATTTACCTGAATCCATCCTAGTTTTCTGAAAAATAACCAGATCAGTTTGCAATTTTTGTCCATGACTGTAGTATTTATTTGTACTATAGACTATTTTCAAACTTCATGCTGAACCCCATGCAATAAAAACGAAAGAAAAACGGCAGATATAAGAAATTCACAGCAGTCTCCACAGCACACAGCGATTCTCATTCGCTTACCCACTGAGAACACCCAGCACAAGATTCAACACAAAAAACGAGCCCAGAATGATCAGACTAACAAAGTAGATCCACGGCGTCTCCCAGCCAATGGCGTCATTCACCTATAAGGGCCCAAAAAGGACGGTTAACCCCAAGAGAGAGGAACTACATTTAGCTGAGAGGAACTCCATAGATGGAGTTTAGTCTTGGGAGGAAGACAGAGAAAAAAAAGAACTGGATATCAGGAGGCATAGTGAAAGAGAAAAGAGGAGCTGCTCACCCGCTCAACACACCCAGAACCAGGTTCAAGACGAAGAAAGAGCCGAAGATGACCAAGCTCACAAAGTACACCCAGGGCAGCTCCAACCCCATAGCATCATTCATCTGAGAGAAAAGAGGAGGAGAACCAGGAAGAAGAGGAAGAGAGGTGGGGAGAAAGAGAAAATGAAATAAAAAGTATGAAACAGAAACAGTAAAAAAACAAGTCTAGAGGAGCCGTTCTGTTCAAAAACATGAAGAAATACCAAAAGACTTTCAGAAGTCGAACTTCTAATAAGAAATTTGAGTGTAGGATGAAGTCAATATAAAGGAAAGATAAAGGAGAAATCCCACACACTCTCCATAAAGTTGGGAAAAAAAATATTGAATACGTTTTCTTATAAT
Source organism: Rhodeus uyekii (assembly GCA_037043235.1). NCBI lineage: Eukaryota > Metazoa > Chordata > Actinopteri > Cypriniformes > Acheilognathidae > Rhodeus > Rhodeus uyekii. Next base: position 759,530 of record JAWRVZ010000132.1, read on the forward strand.
AACATTTTCTTATAATAAATAAATACTTTTTTTTCTAGCCTAGTCTAACCAAAGCACTGCATTTGATTTCCATTAATGATGCAATTAATTAATATAATTTATTTTTTAACATTAATTAATTACCATACACACATATATTTAAATATTTTATATATATATATATATATATATACATATATATATATATATATATATATATATATATAAATAATACACACACACATACATAAAAATAAACATTTTTTACATTGTTGTTTATATATAAGCAATTATTTGTTACATTTGAGCATGTCAAATAAGCAGCGATAAAAAGGCAGGAATTTACCTTAGCGATTAAACACTAATCTAAATATTGCATACACACTTCCTCAGTGTCTATGGTTGTCCAAAGGCAAATTGGTTTTGTTTTTAACCATAACGACATTTTAGAAACAGTAACTAAGAATTTTTGGGGTCTGATTCGCAGGAAATCTATCTGGAGTTTATGCAGCTGTAAATGAACCATGTGCTGGGATGAAATGGAGAAAACGCGTTCCAGAGGATGATGTGAAAGGTGGGTGGATCTCATCAGAGCACACTGGTCAGTCGCAGACCCTTGAGTTCCTGCTTCAGTGTGTGGGCTGCTAGTTTGAGCATCTCACACTCTCCTCAAAACAGTAATGACTTCATCCTCTCTACACAAATATAATTACTGACTATCATTCATAATACGCCATCAAGAAGATGTACTAGCTAGGATGCGAGAGGCATGCTAACACTAACCCAGTAGAGAACATCCGTCCAGCCCTCCATGGTAATGCACTGAAACACAGTGAGCATGGCAAACATGAAGTTGTCAAAGTTTGTGATGCCTCCGTTGGGGCCGTGCCAGCCCTCCTTACATATGGTACCATTAATGGTACATGTGCGGCCATGGCGGTTGATAGCACACGGCGCAGGTTCGTCCTCTGTCATCTCTGGAGAGAGTGGAGAAGATCAAATATAAACAAGCGTAATAGCTAAAATCCCTTGTAGGAAATCATTAAATAATAATCTATCTAATCATATCCAGGGCTTGACATTAACATTTAAGGAACATATTGACAATCTAATCAATTCTTGCTTTCCCTGAGAATCGAACCCATGACTTTGGTGTTGCAAGTGCAACACTCTACTGATTGAGCTTTTTACGCTCACTTAAAACATAAATGATTGTTTACATGAATATTTTGTGTGTATTTGACTGTTTAAGGCCCAATAAGCAGCGAAAAGGAACCAAATTTATCATGAGAGGCGGCTTTATGTGCACACAATTTGGGTGTGAGGACAAAATCTGCGGGAACGAGTAAGATTATGCGCAATACACCCAATCCCAGGCTGAAATTCAATCCCTGTAACGCCAACAATATTCATCTGGAGCAAAGGAAACGAGTGAGTGAGGGGCGGTGGGTTTATGGTTCAACTCACTGCTGGAGAGATGAGCGAGAGAGAGAAAAAAGCGCAGCTGGTATCGTGTATCTATTTTGAGGAAAATGAGTATCGGAAGATATTTCAGAATCGATATGCATAAAAACAAAAATCTATATTTTTTAACAACACTGCATTGCACTTGACTGCAATTGAAAACAATGATATATTATATATAAAATTCAACCCGCCAAATAGGCTAGTACGAGTGATTGCATTACGTATAACTCCTAAAATCCATCCGTATTTGTCTGGTGTAAATGCCAAGCCCCAATCATATCATATAATCTATGTAACAATTATACATTACAGGAATAAACTCAGAAAATATGTCTGAAATCAACAATCTCAGACACAATAAGAAGCCTCGGTGAGCAGAAGAGACAAATCTTACCAACCCCAAACTTTTGAACAGTAGTGTATCAACAATTTTGTACGGCACAGAGGTTTCACAAACCTGTCCCTTGAAAATAACAGGTAGCGTGCATTTTTCCAATGAAAAGCTCCAAACCGATGATGGCGTAGATGATGATGACGAACAGAACCAACAGGGCGATGTGGAGGAGAGGAACCATGGCTTTAATGATGGAGTTCAGCACCACCTGTAAACCTGAGGATATGCAAACGTACGTGAAAATGCAGATTTACACTCATCCGTAGCGCTTGAGTGTTCATTCCTATTGCATACACACTAGTGTCTTTAGGGCATTGAGTTTGACAGCTTGTTCTCAGAGAACGATCCTGAGGGGATGAAGCAAGGAATGCTGCGCTTTTCCTGCCATATGGCCACATCATGCGCCATCTCTCACCCAACATCCACCCCACTGCGGGGGTCTAGCACTCTGAAGGGGAAGCTGTCAAACTGCCTTATGATTAATGCTGTGCAAAACTACATTTTCAAAATTGAATAGTCAGTGCGTTGCCTGGACGACTAGTTGGCTAATCTGTCTTAAAGGGATAGTTCAAAAATGAATTTTGTCAATAAGTACTCACCTTCATGTCATTCCAAACCCATAAGTCTTTTTTTAACCTTCGAAACATATGTGTATAAAAGCCTACATTCAATCTGTTCATCATATAAAGCGATCGTGTCTCTTCAGAATACTTGGGCTAACTGTTCAATTCATTTGGATTCGTTTTGCAAACTCTTTATGAATGTTTTGAAGCATCAAAGTAGTAGCTGTAAATGCAGAGACAGATTTCATCTTTATATCTCTTCTCGCATGAGTTTGGTTTTATAGTAGAGTTGTTGGTGATTTTTCCTATTGAGTTGAGAAGAACAGTGATTCAATGACTTCACAGTCCAATGAAAATCATCATAACGATCTATAATAAAATATTAATTTATATCACTTACGGTTATTATCGTTATCTAAAATTAAAACCATTCAAAGAAAAAACATTTAATAACTTGAAACTAAAATGATAAATGAAAAAAAAAAACATTTAGCGAATTGCCAAGGCAATACTTCTTTTCTTTTAGTTTAACTTGAAAAACGCAAATAACTAAAATTAATAGATAAAATTATATATGGAGGGGGGGGGGGGGGGGGATTATACACATGACAAAAAAGACAAAAACACAGAATTCCTAAAGGTGCAAATTAAATATTAACCATAATAATAACTAAAGGTGAAAACATAAACTATACTACTTAAATCTAATTCAAAATAATAACAAAAACTATAATAGTAACACTGATATCATTGATTTATATTATATGTTCAATATATATATATATATATATATATATATATATTGTACTCAAAAATCACTATTCAAAACCAGGGTGGTTATGCTCTTATTTATATATATATATATATATATATATAAATAAGAGCATAACCACCCTGGTTTTGAATAGTGACTGCAGTTATTTCTATTATTAGTAACAGCTCATGGCAAATGTTGTTTTGCTCTTTGTTTTTACTCACTGGGCACTCCTGAGACCAGACGAAGTGGTCGTAGCACTCGAAAGGCTCTGAGGGCTTTGACGTCGAAACCTCCCGGTTTCCCTCCGTGGCCATGCACGGACGGGTGGGTTCCAACTACCTCCTTTTCCCCATCTTTGGTCAAAACTTCCAAGACAACACTAAACAATCTAAAAAAACAAACAAAATAATGGCTGGTGAACACTCTGAAGAACAATGTGATCGAATGATCAATCGAAAAATGACAACATCAATATCGAAAATCGTTTGTTATTTCATTTATTATTTTTTAAGCATTTTTATCTATACCATATCATATGAACAATCAGCAAATTCAATTAAAGGGATAGTTCCTGTTTGGTTACCCATATTCTTCAAGATATCTTCTTTTGTGTTCAGCAGAAGATAGAAATTCATACAGGTTTGGAACAACTTGAGGATGAGTAAATGACAGAATTTTTATTTTTGAGTGAAATATCCCTTTAAGCATTCTGGCTAATGATTGTATATGCGTCCCAAACCTTAAGTGCATCAAACCTGCTATAATCAGAGAGGAAAAAGAACTTGCGGTTCAGTTCAGTGGATTTAGACTGATTCAAAGTAAGAACTCCTTCATTCAAAGATTCATTAGAAGAACCTGTTCAAAGAGTCATGTGAAAGAACCAGCGAGAAAGAACCAATGTACTATTGATATACTGAATTAGCTTTATTTTTTAAGTTTTTATAATTTACGCATTTAAGTTTTTGTAATTTATTACTAGGTTTTAAGCATTTATCTTTTAGCATTAATCTATTTTATTTGAGTTTTAGCTATAGTCATTTTAGAATTTCAACTGCACATTTTATCATTTTAATTACAGCTCTGGAAAAAATTAAGAGACCACTGCAAAACTATCAATTTCTCTTGTTTTACTATTTATAGGTATGCGTTTGGGTAAAATTTACATTTTTGTTTTAATCTATAAACTACTGACAACATTTTTACCAAATTCCAAATAAATATTGTAATTGAGAGCATTTATTTGCTGAAAGCCACAACTGGTCAAAATAACAAAAAATTGCAGTGGTCTCTTAATTTTTTCCAGAGCTGTATATGTGCAGTCCAGTATTGTTGATTTTGTTTTCTTGGCATTATTTTGAGATATATAATATTTTCATGTCAGCGTATTCAATTTAATACGCTGTGTGCTCTATTACAACAACAAATTTCTATATTAAAAAAAATCTATAAATCTATAATAATCTAATATATGAGAGAATTACATTGAAAATAATCAAAAAATTGCTTTGAAAAAACGCTTGTAATATTGATCTAAAGTAAAAAGATAATAGCTGAAATAGCAAAACTTATAAAATAGATAAACAATTTCAGCATCACATGACAGCATGACCTTTCATGAATGTGCCAAAACATAAACAGCAAGACATTCAATCTGAACAACATCAGACGGCATCATCTGCTGTACACACACGGGGAAAAAAGCAGCATGAGATAACCTGAAATGACCATGGTGCACATCTGAATAGTGAGGAACTCAACATCAAAACAACAAATATCAAGTATCAAATAAGCTGGCTTTGAATGCATCTGCTTCTATCATCATAATCACAAAGCCTTATTAATCATAAAATCTTATTAAGCCAGCGATTCATTCTTTTAAGCCGGAGTGAAACCGAAGCTGTGATAGTCTTTTCTTCCCTATTGTGACGAACTATATCTGAAAGAAACAAGACAAATGTAGGGCGGGACTTGATTTTGTCCATGGGGAATTGATTAGATGGTTGTGGTTTGCTATTGGTTGATCTCACGTGAGTGACAGGTTGCTCCGCCCTCGCACCAGTGCACAGATATATTTATAATAAACACGCAATATTCCATGAAAACTAGAACTGTCTATTTAGATTTTATGGTGACGACTTTAAAGAGTGACTACCTATGTGTAAGTATTCTTGGCTAATCTTCAGCTACAGAGGGGCTTCTGCTCGGGAGCTGAAGATCAAGAGCGACAGCCTGGTGAACAGAGAGACGGGTAGGTGAAGAGAGAGAGGGAGACAGCTCTTTCTGCATGAGGCGAACTGATCGAAATGTGACCTAGCTACCCAGTGGACTGTGTGCATATGAGTGAGGGAGAGTCAGATAGAGATGCTGATGAGGAAGAAGAGGAGAGTGTACACAGTTTGAGATGATCTACAGAGAAGTGAACAAGACATCAGCGGTGAGAGATACGGACAGAATGCTGTATCCAAGTGCTCACCAAGGCTGCATTTATCTGATCAAAATTACAAAAATTACTCATTATTTGACTATTCACTATATTGTGAAAGACTATTTGACTATTAAAAGATTTTGAAAATGCCATTTATTCCTGTCATTCCTCAAGTCTTCAGTGTCACATGATCCACATTGTGATACAAATTTTCCATTTCAGAATTCAGACTCAAATTTCCAAACCTCTCTGTAGATTTTTCAGACAATTATATTTGATATATAGTAGAGGCATCTTTATGTTCAGGGTTTTTTTCTCCATTGGTTTTCTCGTCTCTGTTACGACTGTAACCTTGGTTCCCTGAAGAGTGAACGATACACTGAGTCGGAGAAACTATGGGATGGCGTTGCGTGACTATGTCGTGAAGCACGTGTGAAATCGAACCAATGGTGTGAATGCACATCAGAGATGGGTGACATCATGAACCAGGAAGCTATAAAAGCATGCCAAATATAAGTGGCTGAAGTAAGTCACCGGCAGGCACGCAGGGGGTGTGGAAAGTGACATAGCGTCTCATTCCCTCTTCAGGGAACCAAGGTTACAATCATAACCAAGACATTCCATTTCAAGGGAACAACAATACCCATGCCGCCCCAATAACAGGCATGACGAGTTAAACGTAGAGCACTACATTAGTACCAGGGTTCCCGGAGCGGTGTTAAGGTCTAACTGGTAGAACCTAACGAAAGTGTGCGGTGAGGACCAGCCTGCCGCAGCACAATTTCTGAAAGAGGAACTCCTGACAAGAGAGCCTTAAAAGCAGTCCTACTCCTATCTGAATGGTCTTGGATTGCCATCGGAGAGGGCCGTCTCCTAAGCAAGGAAGACAGCCTTGACTATCCACTTGCTCATTTTTTTAGGCTGGGGCCAAGAATCTTGTCATGATCTTGAAATGGGGGAGGACAGAAAGCCTGCAGTAATGTCGGGTGTGCCACATTAGTGGGAACTTTGGGCACATAACCTGGTCTAGGGTGGAGAAAAGCCTTCACCGTACCGTGGGCGAACTCCAAGGGTGCAACCAGCAGGGCTTGAAGATCTCCGGTTCTTTTTAGATGCAATAGCTAGGCAAAACAACAGTACTTCCTCAATTGGCTAAAATTGGCTAAAATTGGCTAAAAGAGGGCCTTGGAAAGGCCTTGGATTTGACCAAGGTCAAATCGGTGACTCTGCCTGGGTAGAAGTAACCAAAGCGTTTGCTTTCAGATCCCGAGAGAGGATATCGGACCTGCAAAGTGAGGGCAGAGATAAGGCCAGGCCTTTCTCTAACCCCTCTGACAGGTCCATTTGCGATCGCCAGGACGAAGATCGCCACTGTGCCTCAGCAGCAGCGAGACCCGAAACCTGAGGACAGTGGGCCTTCGCTTTCAAAGACCGCCAGCCAGGAGCAGAGCACACGCAAAGGTAGACAAAGGAGAACAGCCAGCACCCTCGAGCACTGACAGTGCGTGCTCCGCTCACAAACAACATAGAGATTGTGTTTATCTCTGCCCGTAATGTTGCGAGGGCAGGGATTGACACACAATCTGAATGGTTTCCTCACCATTATTATTGGTGGGATTCCCTGTTCTTTTTAGACTAGCTTGGGATATCAACAAACACACCAGAAAGACGTTTCACAAAGAGTGCTTACTGAAGACACATAAGCTTCCGCTTCCGGCATTTGGCATGCTTTTATATTTTCCTGGTTCATGACGTCACACATCTCAAAGCATTCCCATAGCGTCTCTGACTCAGCGCAAGTTCCCTTGACGCTTGATAACCTGCATATATTCACCTCTGACACATCTGTTTGACTGTTTGATGTTGACTTATCACCAAACAGCAAAGTACAGACTGATAAAGTACAGACAGCAAATATTCTTATTAAGACAATCAGTTTAACTTAATGAAAATGTGCACCCTGAATTAATTCAATCGTTTATGACAATCACTAAAGAATCACACAGCTAAAGTAAGACACATGGACGTAAATCGGGAAAAAAATATTTAAAAAATATGATTTTATTTTTATTTGTATTATAGGCACAAATGATGTGCTTCTTAACATGATTTTAGTGTTAAAAAACGTATTCTGTGTAAAGTTATATCCGATTTTACAACTTTGTTGCTAATTGTCACATCTAAAACCTAAAACCGATCGTAAAATTAATCAGAAAAACTTTTTCTAAGTGAGTTTTAACAGAACAATTTACCCATTTTAATTTAAAGCAATAAACTTCACAATTCTTCTTGATTTTGAGCTTTTTTTGCAACAAAATGAAGGATGAGTCTAGATTATCATTTTGTAGTAATCAACCATAAGCCATAGATGTCATTCATTTCTCAAGCTGGTAATGAACCCGGAATATTCCGTTAATTTTCATTTGGATGTAAATTTGGTCTCACTCTTCAAGCTAATTAGATTTCATGAATATCAAGTTTGTAATAATTTGTATAGACATTATTAAAGCAAATGCTCAATGTAGTAATCCAGAAACGCGTTACAGAGAGGCAGTTGACAGTGTGAAAGCACAACGTGAGCCTGATGGTGCAGTTATGCTGCTTTTGCTTACACTGCTTATGCATGCGGTATGAAACAGGCCTGAGGCACGGACAAAAGAGGAGCTCATCATTTTATCTTTGGGCTTTGCATCTTCTTTTAGGCTGATACTGTACAATAGAAAGTGACATGAAATTAAAACATTTAAATAAAAAAAACAGCCGGAAGAGGTGGACTTCATGGATTCTTCTTTTTTTTTTTAACTATGAAAAAGACTGGCACAGGAAGTGTTGGACTATTTCACTATATCTGTATTTCACTACATCACTATATTCCATCTGAAAATAAAGAGCAAGTAATCCAGTCCACGCTGAACTCTAATTTAAAATCATGAAATGCTCCATAGAGGCTATAATGACAGAGTATAGAGAAAGACACCCGCTCACGCTCACGTCGCTGGTTTATTTTACGGGTCTTTTCTGGGCCATGTAGCTGTATGAGGAATGTGTGTGTGTGTGTGTGTGTGTGTGTGTGTGTGTGTGTGTGTTTTGGGAGTTGAAGAGAAGGTGAAGGGCCTCAAAGGAGGAAAATTAGTGGAAGTGACATTCCAGAGGATGATGGGAAGACCAAAACGGCAAGAGAAAGAAAACAAGAAAGACATTGGCATATTTGGAATTGTTTTTATCTTTAGCTCACGCTTCTAAACGCCTTCCTTCTTCGATGCTGTACATACACAACCGTTTAAATGTTTGTGATCAGTAAAATTTAGATTTTTTTTAAAATGATCATTACGGCTGCATTAATTTGATAAAAAATGTAATTTATTTTGCATTTATTACTCTGCATTAATTTGATTAAGAAGCTTTCCTGCTTCAAACAGTAGAACGTGGCGCTTGCAACGCAAAGGTCATGGGTTTGATTTCCAGGGAAAGCAAGAACTAATTAGAAAGTCAATGTTTTTCAGCATCATTACTCCAGTCTTCAGTGTCACATGATCCACAAATCTAATGTTTTACTTGTGTTGTAAAATATCTGTCACTTTTGATCAATTTAATGCATTGTTGCTGCATAAAAATAGTTTATTTCCAAATGTATCTTATGGACCCTAAATGTTTGAATGCTTGGATGTTGCTTCATTATTTATATAGAACAATGTTTTATTGTATAATAATAATAATATATCTACTTAATTTGTTTACACCAACAAGCAAAAGCTTTGTAACATTTTAATCTAATGTCTGTAATAGAAATCAGAAAAAACACAACTCATTTAAGATGTTAAAACAGTAGCTAATCTTTGTGATATAAGCAGATAAAACGTACCCTATGACAACAATGACGAAATCCAGCATGTTCCATCCGTTTCGGACATACGCGTTCTGATGCATCACCAAGCCGTACGCTATGATCTTTAGGAAGGTTTCGATCGTGAAAATGATAAGGAAGGCATATTCGACTGTTTCCTGTGGGAGACAAAAGAGGAAGAGAGAAATGAATCAAGATGATAAACAACTGTGTACAATAAATTCAAAGACACATTACAGCTCACTGCCAAGATTACTCTGCCCTTCATGAAGCACATACACTCATGAACATTTCTGGATTGGTTTGCTCATACAATCATAATAACCACAAGAGAGCTGACTTTGTGTGGTCAGCTTTGTCAGTATATGTCTGAAAACATTCAATATGAGAATGAAAACAAGGGAATTGAATGAAAATTTTAAAGCTGGTTTATTTATCTGATTTGCGGCATCACCCGTGTTACACATGCACTACATTTTCAACTAAACATTCAATCAAACACGAAACTGTGAAGTAGCAAGAATGATATAGCATTTTATTTTTATTTTCAATGCAAAAAGTGCGCTAACTTGCTCCAGAAACAATATGAAGATCTGAAAATGCATTTCATGACCTCTAATTAAGTCGGTGGGCCTTGAATACGTGTTATGAGGGAAAATAAGTGATTTGCCTCTTAGTTACTCCTCAACAACACTAGAGCCGCATTACTAAACGTGAAAGCGAATTGTTTTTAAAGCATTAACGCACGCCGCTCAGTCATGGCAGCGGCTAGTGGGATGTTTTCTGTGCATTGATGGTGTTAGACACAGCCATTTAACTTGTCAAATACCATCTCTTTATACAAACACACAGAGACTCAAGCTTTCTCCTTTATGTATGTGTGACAGCTGTGCAAAGGTTGCACAATGAAAGAGGTTAGTTGGTGTGCGTGCGTGCGTGTGCGTTGGACATTTGGGAAGCTATTATACGCTGTGGGCCTCGTTTTGCCAACATTTTACAGACGACTGAATGAAGCACTTAGCCCTGTGTAACAGAAAAAGAGCCTTTTGTTACTGCGGGAAAAGAGTAACCCGGGCTCACTGATCCTGCTACTACAGAAACACAGAGAGTTATATGAGTGACAGCAGCGGAGAGAAGGCACTGCACTGAATATGAGATATTTACAGGATGTCAAAGAGGCAATCTGAAGCAGATGACACAGAAAAACATACGAAACAAACAAATGCATGCGCCAAACATCTAATGCATTAACTTTGTAGTACACACTATATATGTATAGGACACATTTATCCACCTTAAAAAATCAAATAATGATAACCAATGAAAATATTTTTTATCATACCGTCATATTATACAATAATACCGGAACTTGTGTATTTACTGCATATGTGCAGAAAACGAATTGGACAATTCTAGTTTTGTATACAGTTTGTCTTTATTCTAATCAATATTGATTCTTAAATCCCCAGATCGATCTGTTAGTCTATACTGTTTCAGTTGATGGCTTGACTATTATATAGTGCACCGTCCATCCAATAATCACAGAGAGCTTTGTATTGTGTTACTTTCAATAAGAAACAAAGACCTTTAAAATTCGGTCTATTTTAGGAAATTCAAAAACAAATGCCATTTTGATGCTCCTCGTTGTGTCAGGTGAGGTGAAGGGCTTGAGGCGAGGACTCAGGGATGCAGTAGATGAGGTATTTTATTAAACAAGAAATAAAACAAAAACCACTCCGAGGGTGGAAAAACAAGGCTTGACTTGACCACTAGAACTAGACTAAAGACTGGACAGGAACAGGACAGCAGAAACACCACCATAATACGACAATAAACCAGCACTCGACAGGAGGTAATAAATAGAGAACATGAGGCGGGTAATAAATGGAACAAATCAGACTATAACAAGGGAACAAGACGGGCGGGGTTACACAATAGACAGGACACAAACACACAGCCAATGCGAAAGCACAAAAGCCGCGTCCAAGTGAAACAAGACAAGACAGCTCGCAGATAATGAAAACAAACTGCGCGTGGCACAAAACACAACATGAAAGCATGCAACCGATGTAAACACGAACCGCGTGCTTAACAACAAAACACGCAGACAAGAGAGTGTGCGCCCCGAGCAAAGCTCCAAACTGCGCCCACTCACATGACGTAGAGTGTACGATGACGAACAAACACTCGTCTCATGCTTCTCACAACAAGGACAAAACACACGGATCATGAATGTCCAAATCCCGACACAAAACCAAAACTGAACAAGACCAAAATTTCAGGATCGAATATCATGCTCCGCACACAAGATGCTTCACAGACAAGAGAGCGTGCGACTTGAGACACTCAAGCAGCTCCACAGTGCCAGAGCTTTGTCACCAAAACACTAGAAAACAAGATCGAAGTGCCAGAACCCTGATATGGTGCCTCAGCAAACTCAGCAATTACGAGTGAATTCTTTCCTCTTTACTACTTGTTATAGCACAAAATAACATCTTATATCTCATGTAATTTCTCAACCAATGTTTCAATTGTGGAAAGACGTCATTAAAACAGCTTGTAAACTGTCACTGCATTACGTCCACCTCAGTCAGATCATTCAAAGTCCACAGCTCGTTAGTTCGCATTGTAAACATTTACTTAAAAGGTTTTAAATGCATTATACAAATGAACATTTGAGGGGAAATGCATTTGGGTGTTTCATTTGGAAAAAAATGGCACAATGGTGCTTTATTTTCATTATGCAAAATATTATTTTCAGGAAGGCCAGGAAGGATTTTTGTGAGATTCTCCGAAAAAGCAAGAAAATCCTTAAGCAAGAAAGCAAGAAAATCCTGTTTTAAATATGGTCTCTCTAAATGATGGGCATTACAGCCTTTAACTTGCCTTATCATGCAAAAAAACAACACAAATTTACATATCAAATAAACAAATGGGAGCAAGAGGGCTTCATTAAGCGATATGCGGTTGAGGACAAAGTAATACAGCATTCCCAATCCATTACCCCTCTACTTCTATTCATCCATCAGCAGAGTGTGTGAGAATAGAGAGAAAAAGAGAGAGGAAAACAGAGGCCTGTGGGGCAATCCATAAATATCTCTGACTCATATCTGCTTATTTATGCTCTAAAGACTAACTGTACATTCTCTCTCTCTCTCACTCTCACTCTCTCTCTCTCTCTCTCTCTCTCACACACACACACACACACACACACACACACACACACACATACACAAACCATTAGCTAGTTTACTAAAACAAAAACATTTCAAACATATGCCCTACTGTTCCACACATGCAAATTTCACCTTCAACATCAAAAGCTCAACATCCCTTTTATGTTAATGAAGTCTGTTTTAATTGTTTTGGTTAGTGTTGTGATACATATTTGTCTGGATATTTAATAAGAGCAAAATAAAATATCATCTCAATCTTCAGCCATACATCGATTTGGCTTAATCCTTTAATACAATACAGTAATTATGAATTAATAATGATTATGTATTCAAAGGATGAGTTTGATGAGGATGAGTTATAAGGTTTTCTTATGTGTAAAACACACTTAGCTTAGAATTAACAGAATAATGAATGTCATTGTAAACTCACATGAGTTTCTTTCATCCAAGGAACACAAATGTGGATGTTTTAAAGAATGTTCATGCTGCTCTTTTCCATATAATGAAAGTAGATAATCAGGAGATGTCAACCTCCAAGAAAGACACAAATGCACACAAACATGGTCCATATGACTCTATATTGGATGGAAAAGAGCAGCATGAACATTAAAAAATATCTTATTTTGTGTTACACAGAAGAGAAAGTATACATTTTAGGGGGAACTATTCCTTTACACTAAAAGCTTCTACAAGTTACAATGACTAATCTAACATCAGTCCAATACAACTCTATATATTCAAGTAAAATCAAAACTGAATCAGTGTATGAGGAAACTTTCAGGATGAATCAACCAGGATGGAATTATTAATAATAATAATAATAATAATGTGATGAGCGAAATATTGCCTTAAATTCTAAATGCTAATCTGAGAAAATGGCTAATTTGATTCTGATTTGGTTCTACTTATTGTTTTGATGTATTCTATAATGGGTAAATACAGCATGTCATTTATCATATTCATTGGTTTGAAATGAAGCACATTAACACACAGACACACACACACACACGAGCAGGCACATTTGTGCATGTGGCGAATAGCTGGCGTGACATGAGTCAGTGTGACATCATGTCGTTTATCATCCCAGAAACATTCACAATGTCCTCTGTTCAAAGTAACAGAATATATATACGGCACATACCACCACATGAACTACGTCCATCTAGCAACAAATGATCAATAAATTGACTGTCATATCAGTCATTTACAGAACATTTAATGCAACTTACAAAATGAAACAAGACTTTATGAGTGGTATTTGTCCATGAAACAGCATTGTGTTAGGATGCCGCATTTGCACATGCTATTCGGAACAAAAACAGCAGTAATGTGATATTGTTTAACTACATCATAATATAAATAGATAAAAAGTCATACTCAGACATTTTTGCCTTGATATTTTAAATTTTAGGGTCATTCTAATTGCATTCCATAGGCTATATCACACAGTGAGTTCAGTTGCCCTGCTTCATGCCCTGCTTCATTCATCACCAATTTGTTGTATGAAATGTAAATTACGCAAGACTGGGGCAATGTGGGTGCATTACATGCTTTAAAAATGAAGGTGTTATATTTTTCCCCATTACTAATTAACTGATATGAACGCGTGAAATCAACAGCCCGATGTATATGCATGCATACATATACACACATACATATTTATATACAGTGGAACCCGGTTATGGCGAAGGCTGATGATCGAGATAACCGAGGATCGAGATAACGAAAAGGCAATATGCCGATTTGTTTGATGAAGCGATCGGCATGCTATAAAAATGTACATACACTGTATATGTTTGCTAACAAAAAAGGCATATGTGCACCAACTAACAGCAGAGATTTACCAGTATACAATAAAAAACACCTTCGATTCTCGATACAAACCTTTAATTATATTCTCCAATAATTTCCCTCACAGCATAAACAGTCACAACACACATAAACACATAACTCATAACATAGTCATTTCGCTCTGACACAGTTCTGAAAGTATTGCACACGCCGCGGTTACTATGGTTTCTTTACAAACTCTAAAATGCTTTGTTGCTTTTTGCCTTTAACGGTCTGCTTGAAAACAAATGCTTCTAAGCTTCTATCAGTAACGACGTCTTTGTCGATGTCAATGTAATCTGGGAATTCCTAGACAATGATGCTAACTCTTGCGCCTCCTATTCCAAGATAGCATCTGTAAGGCTTGATTCTTGATTCTTGATTCTCTAAAAGAATCGACATAATTGATAAGAAAATGCTAAGACAATGAGGGAATTTGACGGTTCCACTTCAAAAACGTCGACATATTAGGGTTGGCGAGTTAACCGAGCTCGAGATAAGTGGGTTCCAGTGTATATACATATGTATTTATTATGCTTAAATGTTAAATATAAAACATGTATATCATTTAAGCATAATTCATCACTCTAAATGAGGGTTTTTAGCCCAAGTTTTAATGTATAAAAAAGTAATAGAGGCACTGTGACATGGCTAGAGCTTGGTTTTTCTGAGTGACAGGAAAAATGCATTAAGACATTTCGTTACATCCTCCACTTCCATCTTTCTTTTTCTCTCTCTCTTGACTGTATAGATCAGAAAAGCGCAGACCACTTCACAGAGTTCCCCCTCTGCCTCCTACTGTACGGTGTATTTGTGTGTGGGCTCGTGGAACAAGAGTGACAAACAACTGTTCCCAGCACAGGAAGTGCTTTTCTTCAGAAAAAGAAAGCCAGCCAGCCAAAGAAACACAAGTAGAAAAGATCCTAATGGCAAACGCATTATAGAAATATGACGGTATTTCAAATGACCTTGCAGAGATAAACTTTGAATGCATAAAGACAGACAGCTGAATGCAGAACCTATTCCACCTCCACTCTCTTATAGCCATGCAATCCTGAACCTTATCCACTCGCTCAGTAACCCAGCAACCAACCGCATCCTTTCACATTGAGAAGAGCTGCTCAGAATCCAGGTGGTCTTCTCTCGCTGTTCCACCCCTGACCACCGAGGGGCAGTGTGTGGGGGCGACAGAGGGAGAACGCAGGCAGATGCGATAAATGACTGAATACTAATGAAACTAAAGATCCCCCTCAAAACATAATTCAATCTCAGATTCCATTCAGGTTTCTTTTATCACACGATGACTAGGGACCAACCAAATTCACGATTTCACGGCCGTGACATTTTCCGTGAAATCGGCCACTTTCCATGAAAACACCCAACAAGCGTGAAATAGTGAAATTTTTATTGAAGATAAATATTTTTGCTGATAAAGAGTATACCAGGAGCAGATGATAGTAGCATCTTAGCCGAGTTTGCAGCCTACAAAAAAGCAGCAAAAGAAGTTCCGCCGGATACGAGTATAACAGCATTCTGGCGTTCGTACAGCAGTCGGTTTCCTCTGCTGAGCCGGCTGCATTACGCTACCTTTCTGTACCAACGAACAGCGTTGACGCGGAGAGAAGTGTCAGCCAGTACACAAACGTCAATGCACCGCAGCAACAGAATATGTCAGCAACCAACGTGGTCGGCCAAGTTTTGGCCACGAAAAACTGTAAACTATTTCATTAGTGTCACGTGGCATTGCGGAGTCTGTGGCTACGTGCGTTGTAGTCGTATTTTGTTTCCTTTTGTTTTTTAATACAGGTGAACAGTCGAAAAGTGGTATTTTAGAATACAAAACAGCGGGTGTGACAGCAGATGGCCTGATTGCAGTGATTGGTGCCTAGTAAAAATTGTACCCGTGAATTTTCCGTGAAATCTAATGTTTTTTTTTAAACCTTCCGTGAAATTGCGAGTTTTTACCCGTGAATTTGGTTGGTCCCTAACGATGACCTCTGTGGCAAAGCAATTTCCTTTAAAAATGTGGAATCTGATTGAACAGACGAAACTATAGCGGAAACATTTGAGCTAGAGGAACGTTTACTTCAGTTTCTAGAACTAGACAGGACTATTAGACAGAGCGTAAGCTATTGTAGATGGAGAATTCAAGCGTTTATGTGTTTAGGCTCTGGTCCGCTCAACGGCGTCAAAATAAAAGTCACAACAACAAAAGAGTCTTACGTCACTTCAGAAATCCTACTGGTGGTGTGAAACCAACCAGGAAAATGGCCCTGGGGGAGCATTTAGTTCTCTGGGAACCGCTCTGGTGGCTAGTTCCTATAACTACCGATGCAAAAGCCATTTTTTCATTCATTGGACAGATCTAAGCAGCAATTTCCATACAGTGAAAGTGGAAAGGAAACAGTGACAACCGTAGGTTTTCATTTTTATTGTATGAACAAGAGATTTTATGTTTTATAATGTTAAAGGAGTCTCTTATTCACACCAAGGCTGTAATAATTTGGTCAAAAAATATAGAAAAAAACTGTAATTCAAAACAACTGTTTTCTATTTGAATATATTTTTGAAATGTAATTTATTTCTGTGATCAAAGCTGAATTTTCAGCTTCATCACTCCAGTCTTTAGTGTCACATGATCCTTCACAAATCATTCTAATATGATGATTTGCTGCTTTGAAACATTTCTTATTATTATCAATCTTGAAAACAGTCGTGCTACTTACTTTTGAGGAAAGGTTAACGATGCTAGTTAGTCATTTTAGGTGCTTCTTCTCTAAAGCAAGTTATGATACATTTAACATGGATTTCGGTCAAACATGTGACAGAAATTCTTTAGTAATCTAGAAAAAGGTTATTATTAAGTCAAGTTATTTACCTACCTTTACAAATAAAGCCTTTCTGCAGTTGCAGCATGCAGGCACTTCCAAAAATAAACGATCTTTTATTTTATGGGTGTATCTGCATCTATTATGTGTGTGTGTTCCCATTCGAGTGCCTCTGCGTGTTAGTAAGTGTGATTCTGAAATCTGACTTGACTCTGTGCCTATGAGCAAGATCGCTTATTTATGCCTGAGCACGAGGAACTGACGAAATCTCAGGGCAGAGTGTTGATGCCAGAGATGAATTTACACACAGAGAGTACCACCAGTTTCTACAGTTACACATAGGGCCTATAATAATACAATAATTCATTGTTGGCAGAGTGGCGGATATATCAAACGTTGTCAATAGCCAGTGGGACTGTAACATTTTTATGTTAATTCTAACAATATATTGTTGTGAGAACAGGAACATGAACAAACGCGCACAACCCTCTGGACAGATTTTCAAGTCAGTCATCACGAAAGCACAAGAAGTCACGAAAAGGACTCGAAAAGACAGCGAATGCTGAACTGAGTTCTTTGCACTTGAACAGACATGTTAAAACAATCTTGACAAGTATCCTCATAAACTTAAGTGAACATAAACGGT
This sequence comes from Rhodeus uyekii, assembly GCA_037043235.1. NCBI lineage: Eukaryota > Metazoa > Chordata > Actinopteri > Cypriniformes > Acheilognathidae > Rhodeus > Rhodeus uyekii. The sequence goes on from JAWRVZ010000132.1 coordinate 777,439, forward strand.
CTAACAAAAAAAGTCTATCAGTATATTGGATTTGTGCATTAGTTCTTAAAGTGACAGCAGCCTATTTTTTTAGCCTTTATTTTTATATTTTATATCTCGCAATTCTAACTTTAAAACACACAATTGCTAGTTTATATCATGCAATTCTGAGGAAAAATTATTATTTATTTATTATTTATTAACCAGATTTAATAAGATTCCACAGAAAACTACATTTCATGGATTCCACAATAAATGCTGTAAAAGCATGTTATTATAAAGGGGGAAAAAGAAAATTTTAATATTAAATGTATTACAAAATAAAATATATAAAATGCATTTAGAGCAAACTAGACATCCAACTCCATATGACTCTCTCTCTCCTTTCACACACTCCAATACACAGAATCCAGCTAATCGAAATACATAAAACGCATACTCTGTGTGGCACACTAAATAAAATAATCCCATCAATATTTCACATGCATAAACAAGAACGGACAGAGGCTTTCCAAAGCATCAGCACACGCTAAGATAAAGAGCACTGGGAAGTCAGCGCATCTGGTGAAAATAAGCGGTTAGCTAAGTGATTAAACATACACTTCAGCCTTCATCACCGCTGGGGTCCGGAGACACAGCCAGATACAAACACACACACACACACACATCTGAGTTCCCTCAGAGAAGCCAATGGCTTCTCTTCCTAAACAGGTTTATGTATTATACGCAAAATAACAATGTTTTCTCATTTTCTCAATTCTCTGTGTTACCTGGACCAAGAAATTCACGTTTATTTGTGAGCAAAAGACTTTTGGAAAGCTCCAGGGCTTTTGTGAAAACTTCAGGTTATACTCGGTTGACAGTCCGATCAACAGAGGGTTATTAACGGAATAGTTATTGTAAGGGAAGGTTTATCACTGAAAGCTGTATTGTACTTTGTCTACTCTTTAAACAGCATTATGGTAAAGATGGAACACTATAGCAACAGATTTCTGACCTGTACGCAACAACATTTTGCTTTGGGTGTTGGGCAGAACTGACAGAACAGCAGTTTCTTTCAGTTTTCTCCTCTGTTTGACCTAAAACACTGGCCACAAACAATGAGGTTATTCAGATTTTCAGGTCATGGCGTTCTCTCCGCATTTATGACTCTTTGCAGCCTAACACATGCTGGATCCTTCACTGCTAAACATTTCACCTGGAACAATACAAGTCGACGCCATTATGACTAAAAGTTTGCTAAGTAAATTTGACAGGTCAAGCTATCCTTAGCAGACTGGTGTGAATGGCATTGGACAGCTTTTTTTTCTGTTTTCTCTAGTCAGGTAGCATTGATTAAAAAACTGTTTATAATTAAAAAATATATATAATTTATTCATATATATATATATATATATATATATATATATATATATATATATATATATATGAATATGAAAGCAATCTTTCTAATCTACACACAGTTTATACTCTGTAGAAGTTTTATTAAAAGGACATTTTGCCAGCAGTAAAGTACCTTTATCAGTCCTTTCCATTCTTATGGTGCAGTTTTTGCTTGCGGCTGATTCCTTATCCAATCATATTGCTCTATTTTAATCTCACATTGACTCTAATGTAGGTTAAACCTGACTACAATGTGAAAATGCTGGTGTAAAACTGAAGTATGCCCAATTGTGTTATGTTGCTGTTTGTTGCCCCCCTTTTTTTTGCAGGGATAAATTGTCTCCATAATGAAAAGTACTTAAAAACCTGAAAAATCTCAATTGTGGTCAACCTCATGGTCCCAAAAGGAAGAGACTCATACATTTTCTATCAAAAAAGTAGCATAGTAGGACCATGTTTTTTTTTTTTTTCTCTTTCTTTTTTTTCTGAACATGTAAGGCAAAAAATAATAATAATGCCGGTTTGGGGCAAAAAAAAACCCTGAATTATACATTCAATTCTGAGCCAAGTTAATCATATAAATTAATCAGATGGAACATTTATTTAAATTAATTAAGTTGAAGTATTTGACATAAATGGGTCACACACACATTGTTTTATATGGTTACAAAAAAAAACTGTATCATTAAATCAGCCACGAAGGCATATAATATACCTGAATAAATAATAAATAAATACCTAAAACAAAAGTACTTTCAAACACTGGTACCACAGTTTTTTTTAAGTACTTAGAGTAAATTAGGACATAAACCTATATTGATTTAGGTAAAATTTTAGTGGTCAAAATATTGGAATACTTAAGATTTTTGGATGATTTTTCATCCAAAATTTGGCTGCATTTACTTGATGTAAAATACAGTAAAAACAGTAGTATTGTGAAATAACACTACAATCTAAAATAACTTAATATATTGTAAAATCAAATATAATCCTGTGACGCAAAGCTGCATTTTCAGCATCATTACTCATTACAGTTTTCAGAGTCACATGATCCTTCACAAATCATTCTGAAACACTGTTGTACATTTTGATCAAATAAATTCAGCCTTGGTGAGTAGAAAAGACTTTGAACTTTATAGCACCAGTGTACATTTATAAAGCCAAGTTTACATTTTGGGTGCTGTAACAATTTCACTTTTAATCACCAAGCTTTTTTGTTCTTCACTCAAATGTGATAAATTCATTTATTAGATTAATCCTCCACGTAGTCTGTCGAACACAAGATCATAAACACAAATGTCAGTCGTGTCTTTGTCTACTTCCTGTTTCCTTCCGCGATCTCCCTGTCAACAATTACATCGTTAGTCTCGTCAGCCGTGTGTAATTCTCTCATTCCTCACTTGTGTATTTAAACCTCATGTTTTCCTTCAGTCCCTGTCATGAGTTGCCAGTGAATGGTTGTGCTCAAGAAGTGCCATTTTCAAAAGTATTTTTGTTTGAGTTTATTACTAAAAGTGTTTCCTTGACTCCTGTGCCTCCTCGTCTCCTCATCCCTCCACCAACCGTGACACATGCACAGTAATGTGATGGTGTTGTAATAATAATTAGCGTAATTTAAGAAACAGCAGTGAATGTAATGTTACCACTGGGAAATACATGACATGCATGTCTGTGTGTGTGTGTGTGGTAAAGGTTGGAGAATATGAATATTATTGGCTATGAAAAGGGCACGCTTGTTCACAGCAGTGTTCAGCAGGAGCTGCCTGGAGCCTTCAATCTAGTGCAAGAAACAGCCAGGAATAACCTTATTCCAGACCCCACGTCTATGTTTGTGTCTGAAGAAGAAATGTGAGTGACTAAAGAGGCTGTGTGTCGCCTTGTGCACCTTAGAGGTGCCAAATGATGGCTTTCCTTACTCATACATGCTGCAAACCGCATCTCTGAGTGGCATATTCTATGGAAGGAAGGGTAACGGCAAGCCAAGTATTGTAGAGAACACTAGTCTAGGGAATGTTTGACTCAGACAGGTACTGCATGTCATTAGCGGAGCGAGAGCTTGGATTTCAGGATGTGTTGACTGCTTCTCAAATTCTCGACTCAAGATTTTCCCTTTTTGGCAAACTGACACAAGATCTATTATAAGCAAAAATCTTATTACGGCTGTCTATTACGAACCAAGAGACAACACTAAGTTGGAAAATTCAATAATGCACGTTCTAATCTTTAAAAAAAGTGTACAAAATGTAAATGCAAGTCAGGTTTTGTAACAGTTATTCAAATCGCCTGTAATATAGGGTGTATTGCATTATAATTAATATGATTTGATGCACTACTAAGAAATCAATAGTGACATTTATTAAGCATCTTTAAAGAATGTTCAGGGTTCAATCGACGCTGTCGGGAACCACAGAAATTTTCAGTTCATAAAAATAAAAATTGTAATTATTCAATACCAATTATTTTCATGCTATGGCCGATTCTAGTACTTTATTCTAACAATATTACTTTAACTAGTTCATTTAAAAATACAACCCTAAAAACTACAATCAATCATTTTAAAAGCTGCAAGTGAATTAAGGCATCACAACATTATAAAGAATGAAAAATAGATTTTCATTTTTAGATATTATATTGCATTGCGCTTTTAAAGAACTTTAAGTGAGTATTAGATGCATTAGATTAATCTAAATGTAAAAAAATAAGGGAAATTAATATTGGTTTTCAATGAGCGTCACAATTAAATATCCAAAATCTGCTGGTATATATCGAATAATTTAAAAATAATCTCTACTATAAGACAATTACGGAGCCCCACACTTTTTGAATAGCAGTTGTAGAGAGAGAGAGACGCTGCACAGACGCAGGTAATTCACACACATCTCTCAATAATTTATTGAAATAAATGCTATAATTAAATCAAATTTATGTAATCTTGTAATTCACACTACTTAATCTCTGTGTCTGATGTAAAGCTGGCAGAATGCTAGAACTGACTAGTAATAATTGACAAAAATAACTGTCAATTTTACCGTTAAATATTACGTTGCAAACATCAATAACAGCTTTAAATTGTCAGCGCTGGTAAATGACCATGGTATAAGCGGGATATTCCACAGTTAGCTGTGCACTAAGCGATCTGAATGCACTTCATGGTAGCTTCACGTCAGACAGTTCCTCGCCTCAATGTCATGCATTAAAATCATTCAAATCAATTAATGCACAGCTAGCCATGGATCATCCCTTTCATATTCAACAACAACAGCTTGTTCTCTGCATCATACCTTACTACACCATTTCTACACCCTTACACATGCGCAGAACGTTCCAGTATCAGATTCCATGTGTTTCACAAGTGTTTACATGTCCATCGAACGGGTTAGCAAAGATTTAAACCACCCCTTACAATCCAAATGAATCCACTAGGCTTGTTTTAAACCCGGAGTTTCACTTTCTATACTCCAGTACTGAACCCTTTACCACCTAGAAAGGCCAAATGAAAGCTGAGACCTTTGGGTAATGCAGTCCCTTAGAAATAGGACACTTAATATGCAGGGAACTCATGCATAAAAAGAGGCATAGAAACATCCCATAACAACACAGACGTTATTGTTGTTCAGTAGAGGCAGAATGACAAATGAAAAGGTGCATGGCTTCTGTAATGTACACTGAGAAGCATTTACATTATTCATAACTGTGTAGGGTTAAATAGATGGTTACTACTTAAACAAAAGAGGTCTGTCCCATTTCACATACTGTACTTTTCTAAAAGTTTGAGGTCAGTGAGATTTTTTAAATGTTTTTGAAAGAAACATTTTATGCTCATAAAAGCTGCATTTATTTGGTCACAGTAATACTGTAAATATTATTACAACCTCAATTATATTTTTTTATTTGAAAAAAGGGCTGGACATTAACAGCCGCCAACCCGCCACATATAGGTGGATTTCTTAAAACTTGGTGAGTTTTAAGTGAATATAAACAGAAAATGTATGTATAACAGTATAATGGATCTGATCGTCAGGTCTTAAAGTGACAGCAGCCTAATATACTTCTTAATATTATCAATGTTGTAAACAGATCCTTAATGTTTTTGTGGAAAGCATGATACATTTTCAAGATTCCTTGATTAGAATGTTCCAAAGAACAGCAATTACTTGAAATGGAAATATTTTGGAACATTATAAAGGTATTCACTCTCACTTTTGATCACTTTAATGTAACTTTTTTTTTTAATCTTTCACTTTTGAATGATAGTGTTGCGTATCATATAAGTACACACTCTAGATGAGTACCCTAGAAAACTATTAGCTGGAAATTTTGCTCACATGACGAGATGTGAGGAGAAAGTTTTGCTTTGAAAAACACTTAAAAAAATTAGTATGGACTAAGAGACGTTTGATCCTGAACTAGACCCCCTAATTGGAGTCCGTGTTTTAAACTAAACTCCCCTGAGCTGCATCTAAAACCACAATTAAAACTAAAGCTCAGCGGAGAAAAAACTTTCAAAGGAGAATTACCAGCCAATCAACCAGCCTTGTAGTGAGTAACAATGCTTGATCTGTGCCACTGACGCGCTTTGAAAGCAGCCCAACCTCATCCAGTCTCGAGGTGTGTGAGCTGTTCTCTGTGGTGCTAAAATCAGCGATAGACGGTCTCTGCCTTCATTTGCATGGTATTATGAGAAGACTGAATGTGCTGCTAGGTCATACTCATATATTTCGAGTCCTCACTTTCTATTAGATATTACAGCCTTGAAAATGGCTATAATATCTCCCTACGAAAATGTTCCTTTCTCTGATCTACATAAGTGCATTTCAAGACATTTGAAGGCCAAAAACATTGAATAACAATAGCTTTAAAACCATGTGAGAGGTAGACTGTTTCTCCTCACTCTTTCTTTTTCTCTCAGTCTCCTTATCTTGAACAAAGAAGTCATGTCACGCATAATCAAGGCCGATCATTATCGATCATTGGTTCTGCTTCAGTGTACTTGTGCACGTACAGTAAAATGTTCTGCTAACATTAACATTAAGTAATATTATTTTTGCATGTTCAAAAATTTAAAAAATGTTTTTTTTTATATATATATATATACACATATTTTTCTTAGTTACACGAACATTCTAACATAAAAAAAAATTATGTTACTTTTATGCTAACGTTTTGAGAAAATGATTAAAGACCAATTTACTTTGAACAAACGTTCTATTAATGTTACTGGGAGAACGTTTGTTTATAATTTTGAGAGAACATTCCCTGTTAACTGGGATCTATAGCCATTGTTATGTTGCAATAATTAATATTTAAAGGTACACAAATTCATTAAACATCTAACCTTTGGTGATTTAAGATGAGTTGGAGGTTATTCTAACTTTTAAGAGGTTCTTCTCAAGTTTTGTCTTAAGAATGACCTGTCAAAATACTTAAACTGCATGACTTATGGAAAAGGGTTTGTTCAAATCATTAATCTTAAGAATAAGCAAAATAATGATGCTTTACTTAAAACCGCATTAGACGCTGTACATACTTTACTTTTCATACAAATGTTCATCTAGGAATATAAAACCTTGATCGTGCGTGGTGCCGTTTAAATGAGCAATGGGCGCATCTCTGACCCTCTAATGCAGTGGTTCTTAACCTTGTTGGAGGTATTGAACCCCACCAGTTTCATATGCGCATTCACCGAACCGCGGGGAATGCGCATTTGTATTTCCATGGGCGAACCCATAGGTGGACTTACCATTAGCCAAATGTAGGCAATTGCCTAGGGCCCCCAAACATCTAAGGGCCCCAACAAGCAGCCCCTTCCAAAGAACTATAGCACTTATCAAAGGCCCAGTCACACGGCGAAAACGCATGAAGAACGCACGAATTACGCACAGATTTTCGTTTCTGCGCGGCGTGTGCGTCATATGCGTAATTCGTAGGTGGAACGAACGAGGACCGTCAGTGATTGTAAGTGGATGTGCGTCGAAGGTGGTTTGTGCGTGATTTTGAGTTTTGAACGGTTCAAAAATTTTCTGACGCACAGATGTGCGTCGGTGTGCGTTATTTATGAGTCGGCGTGCGTAGTTTATGCGTTGAGTATGCGTGACATGCGCGGGACACGCGTCGGCCGTCAGTGCTTATGCGTCGGAACTGGTTCGAAAGCGCGCACGTCCACTGACGCCCCACCTTCATATCACTCATGAACCGCGCACCGCGGCGCGCGTATCACGTTCATTCCACTGACAATGTGGATTCTGAAAGTGCTTGTTCGTGGAATGTTCGTGAAGCATGCGTGTTTGGACGCGCTCCGGCAGTGATTCATGCGTCGGGTGTTCGTGGAATACTTTGGTCAATTTCTCGACGCACTAGCACGCACAAACCCAATCTATGCGTGATTTGTGAGTAATTCATGCGCTATCGGCTGTGTGACTGGCCCTTAACATTTATTAAAAAAAAATATTATAAAAAAAAATAATTTGCGACAGAGTGATTGCACCTCCCCCATTGTCTGAGCGGTACGATCGCTCCGCACCCGCTCATTTGACAGTACGATTGCTTAATTATGACATCTCCTAGCGACTTTAATTTGAAAATAGTTGGCAAAACTGCATTTTTCTGGAGGGGAGGGGGCCCCTTTTCAAAGTTTGCCTAGGGCCCCGTATTTGCTCAGTCCGCCACTGGGCGGACCGATACCATTTGATCCACGATACGATCCGCAGACCGGTGTTTGGGGACCACTGCTCCATCAAACCCCTAAGACTGACTCACCGAACCCCTGGGGTTCGATCGAACCCAGGTTAAGAACCACTGCTCTAATGTAACTATAGGCTCCCCAGCATGGCCTCTGCCCATCTGTGTGAGACAACCTGGAATGTATGTTATCATGCCTGCTGGGATCCTGATGAAATTTGCTCCGCGATTACCTCCTGCTGTTGAACACACACATGGGAGCGCAGCCGGATGAGATAACACAGCCGACACAAAACCACGATAAGGATGTTTGTTGGATGTGTATTGTGCTCACATGTGTGCACTGAAAGAACAATGCCATGCTTGTGAGGTTTACGGTAATCTGAACTGTACCATAATGGAGCAGATGGTCACATTTCATTGCGGTCAGCCAGAAACCTTGTATGTCCAATACCGCTACTTTTCAGAAAATGTAAAAAAAAATGTATTATACATTTATTATACATTCTATTGTAACTGTAAAAGTTCATATTGTGGCTTCATAAATAGTCAGACACTTGCATGTATCAATATATTATTTTATCAATAGATATTTTACCAGAATCAAGCTCTTTTACCAGAATCAGGCCAGTGACTGTATGACGTGTTTTATCTGTCATTAGAATAGCAAATTTTTTAACAACTTAGAGGTTTTAAAGACAGAATTGGCTATGATTCAACGACAAATACTAGACTCAAAACACTCTCTTTATTTACCCTTGCATAGCAAAAAAGCTGAGACGCTCCAAAATGTGCCGCACTTCATTCACCATAGAGGTGGTGTGGAGTTATGAGGTTTGACTGACAGTCTGAGGATCCAATGGAGTTTCGAGATTTAGTCACATGCTGTATTTAATCCTCTCCATATGTTAAATATTTGCAAAGCCCACAGAGAGAAAAAGCACATTAAAGGGTTATTTCACCCCAAAATGAAATTATCCTCAAGCCATCCATAAGTGTATATGACTTTCTTCTGATGCGTCATTGTAAGAAAAAGATTGGGTCGGATCAGAGGTCACTCTTCCGCCAGAACACGTAGGTTACCGTAAGCCAGTGATTATACTTTATAAAGTTATAAATATGGATATTTTTGTAGATAGATAGATATTTTTAGATATCATTCACCCCCATTATAAAGCTTGGAAGAGCCAGGATATTGTTTAATATAATTCCGATTGTGTTTGGCTTAAAGAAGAAACTCATATATATCAAGTAACCTTTTATAGTCCATTATAGTTTTAATATTTCAAGAAACTTTCAATGCAAACTAAGTTTTAAAGCAAAGAAAGCCAAACACTTCATCAATCGCGGCCCCAAAATGCTTAAGGCATAGGTGTCAAACTCAAGGCCCGCGGGCCACATCCGGCCCGGCGTGTAATTATGTCCGGCCCGCGAGAGCATTTTATTAATGGCCCGCGAGATGTCCCGCGCTCCAGCTGACTCGCCGAACACTTCCTGTATTAAACAGGAAGTGGCTAATGATGCTTCGCGCTCGCGCTAGTACCGCACGATTGTTATCGTCAATTATCCATAATTGTTCAGGCTCGGTACACAGTGCTTGTGCGCGAAATTCAGGTGTTGATCATCGGATGAGAAGAGCCCGCCCTCATGGCAGAACGTCTTCTTGCATGATTGACAGGTCAGACAGCATATCAGCGCCAGCTGTCAGAGTGAGAGTACAAGCGCCAGAAAGAAAATACAGGCAAAAAAAAAAAAACATTACGTCCTTAGGGACGTAACAAATATATTGAAATATTATTACGTGTAAAAAAAAAAAAGTGATATTGTTTGTAAAATCTGCTATAACCCATGGGTTATATGCGGGAAAATACGGTATATGTTTACTGACATACTGCCGGTATACCCGTGTGTCTCATTTGCGGAGCTAATGTGGCAGTAATTAAATAATTTAATAAGACGGCACTATAAGACAAATGACATAAGAGCAAATTCAACTGAATGATTTGATTTGTTATTGCTGAAAAGCAAAAATTGTATTTAGATTTCAAGGTTTTGTTATGCAGCATGTCCATATTTTGAATTTGTATAATTTTGACAGGATATATTTTTATGGAGAGCAAAATCTTTTATATATAAATCTTTTTAAGTTTTATATAAAATGACATAAGAGTAAAGAAATTTGAATGTTTGTTCTTTTAACCTTTACTTACTTTTACTTTACTTACTTGTTTACTTTATTTCTAACTTGTATAATTTAGACAGGATATATTTTAATTTTTTTTAAGTATTTTTTAAATATTTTTATATTTTTAAGTTATTTAAGGTATAAGTTGATTTATTCCAGAATAATATTTCTGTCTGTTTTTATTCACATCTAATTTTAAAAAGGTAAGTTTTAAAAGTTTAGTTTTATTGTTTTCAATAAATGTTTATCCTGTTCGGCCCGTGACCTAAAGTTTTTTGGGATTTTGGCCCCCTGTGCAATTGAGTTTGACACCCCTGGCTTAAGGGAACAAACCCAGGATGCAACATCTCTGCTTGCCTTTTCTCCTTCCTGTATAAGTTTAAATCCCTAAATTACCAGTACCATGCCAGTAGCCACGAGAGCTATTCACAAATCACGAAGCCCTCGTGCTGAGCTCCACTCCGTCACAAGATCGAACAGCTGTCTTATCTCAACTCACAATCGTCCTCTCGGTCCAACGCACGGCGAAGAACATCCGCCCCCTCCAAACTCACCAAATCTGCGATCCAAATGCTCTGCTTGTCTAAATATAAATCTAAAGAGTGCAAAATCACATCAATTGAACTGTACAAGCGAAGCACTTTGTCGACAGGAAGAGGAGCAAGTTTGAAAAGAAAACGTCTGAGCTGAGCGTGCATCTGTTCTCAGAAAAGATCATCGAGATTATAATGAGGCAGTTTTTCCTCTATGTCCTTCCAGGAACATACACATATAAATCACAATGCCGCGGCTCTGTTTTGAGGAGAGAAAGACATTCGCCTTTCTCGAAGGACGAAATTATTATGAAACGGCTGAAATCTGGCCTACTTTGCGAACTATATTTGCTATTATTTTACAAGAAGATAGCATATATTTTAAGCGATCAGAAATTCGCTATGAATTTCTCCAGTATGTGCTCTATAAAGACACCGACACACAAACAAAGAGTAAACAATTACATATATGTCCCTTACAAGGTGTTCTTTGACCCATCATCAGATGTACACACCAGTTAATGCGAGTTGTGGGATTTGGGGTCAAACTGAAACATGCTTAAAAGGTCGAAAGTTATTTACTCACCAGGTCGTGGTTGGTTGAGTTGGAATCATCTTCGGGAAAGGGGATGTATACAGCTAAGGCCATGCAGTTGGCGAAAATCGCTATCAATATAAAGATATCAAATGGCCTGAGGTGAAAGTTAAGGAGTAGAACAAAAAGAGTATTAAATATTAAAAGTCAGAGGCAGTTAATATATACATTCAGGTTTCCAAGTAGAATGTGACATAGTACAGTTCTGTACAACAAAAACTAGAGAGAAAAAATTCACGGTCAAATCAAATTTTAACTCATTAATTCATTGAATTTTTCAATTGCTCCAACACAAAAAAAGTATACTTTTTATTTTTTAAGTGTGTAAAAAAATGGTTCTAAAGGTTTATATATGGACACACACACACACACATATATATATATATATATATATATGTGTGTGTGTGTGTGTGTTTTTTTATTAAAAAGCAATTACATAAAAATGATTATAATGATTTCCAAACCAATTTAACTTTCAAGACAAAATCTAAATACATTTCCAATCAACTTCTAAAGATAGGCTGCATAAGGTTCTTGAATGAATGATTTATTAGTTGCATTTTGCACTGTCATTGTAGGGACATTGACATCACCTTTTCACGCCCACAAGCATGACGTTGAACAAAATAATCTGATTGGTTGCTTTACATGTCAGTCAGATGGCCTATTAGCAGTCCTTGTCCAATTAAAGCTGTTATGTAGTCTTCTGCCGTCAGCCTAACGGTCTGGCTATGCTATACCCTAAAAGCGACAGAATGCTCAAGCATACCTGTTTTTTCTCACCACAGTTGCAATGTACAGGCACCAGAACCACGTCTCCTCACAGCAAATCTTTGTTTGTGTGTGTGATGGGGGAATTACAGCCGCTGTTTTGACTCCTTTACACATTTTATATGCTCTTCACAAGTTCTCAGCTGCTCAAAGTACCATCATATGTAGCTACGTACATACAACGGATGCATTTAGCCCCAAATACAGCATTTGTTTTATATATTTTCTGTAAGTTTCATCATGAATTATATGTAATAAAAGCAGACCAATCAAATGTGTGAACATATCCCTATGCCTTTAGTTTTGGTGGTAAAATGCCAATGTGAAAACTAAGGGGACTAGGACTAAATGTTTAAACACACCCTTAATTAGCAGAATTCAACAGAATTAGAAAAACAATAATAACCAAAGCATCACAGAAAACATTGAAATACTGTAATACCTTGACATATGAGCGTCCCAACATATGAGTATTCTGAGATATGAGCAAGCCTTCAAGCTATTTTTTGCTTTGAGATACAAGTAAATATTTGAGATACGAGCAGCTTACAGACGCCGACGCTAGAGGTAGTCGAGCATTCGGAGCAGCTCAAGCCGCCTCATTTATGGAGTAATTTCATATGATCTCCACTAGAGGGCCACCTTTGTTTTTACAGCTTGAGGTTACTGGGGGTGACGAGTGATTCACAAGTATTATACTGTGAGCATAATTCAGATTTTTTTTTAAAGCTGGGGAAAATGATTTGAGATATGAGCAATTTGAGTTACGAGCTCGGTCCTGGAACGGATTATGCTCGTATCTCAAGGTATTACTTTATTGGAAATCAAGTTCCGTCAACATTAACAACCTCTGACACCGGCCCCTGTTCATCGGTACATCTTTATTATAAAGCCCAGCTAAATCTCATCCTGTGTTTGGTCAAGAGGGTCAGAAGGAAATAGCAGTGAGGAGCTACTCGAATGTGTTTTAACAGCAAAAAGTTGATCACAACAGTACTGACTCAGCCGCACTGCTTCCCTGCTAGTGAGACATACAAATTGTAAATAAAACTGGTGTGAGTCAGAGGACCTGAAAATGTTGCAATCTACATTAAACATTTAACATAATATAACTCTATACTCTGCTTTCACAAAAATGCATAATTTTGTGTCAAGGGAACATTTTGTGCTAGATTGAGGGTTGCGTCTCGCATTACTCTCTCATTACTTTTTGCACTCACTTAATGCATTTTTAAATCCAGTACAACGCAACGTTCTAATTTTACACTGCTAAATACTCTTATTAGGCCATGAGCTAGGACACTAAAATGTTGGATTATGCGACATTCAGGGGAAGTTCTCTTTGACTTTCCCATTGTTCCCTTGGGAAAAGACATTCCATTTACGTTAGCGGAACATTCCATTTACGTTAGCGGAAGAACACTTGTTCATAACTTTAGGAGAACCTTGACAGAACATCAGCTAAAGTTCTAAAAACATTCCCTGTTAGCGCTAGGCTAACATTAGCTTTCGTATGATCCTACACAAATGTTCACATCTGCAATGTTTTTTGTTTTGCTGTATATTATATTGAATGACGACGTCGACAACAAAAAGACACAAAACCGAGATCCTGACTCCTAGATCACATCATTTTTTACAACTTTTATGGAGCTGCCTACAGAAAGCTGAACAATCGGGCTTTGAACGCAATGTATTCTATCCCTCACGGCCTCGTTTTCATTCCTGTCAAAAATTAAAAATGCCGCAACCCTGACTAAGATCCTCTCTCGTAGAGATCTGCACCGTAGCACCTTTATCTTCCCCATGTGTCCGGGGAACAGATGTTCTTTTCAAAGCTCAGCTACACACGCTGACTTGCGCCTGAGATTAAGGTGCTGCTCACTGCAGGGAACACAGTTTCTCTCTGATAAAGAGCACTAGACAAGCTTCTACTGGAGATCACAAGCTGAGATGTCTGCTTTAGACGCAAAGGTGGACTACTTTCATTTGTTTACCTGTTCTCTTGATGATTCGCTCAATTACTTCAACCTGCCTTCACCTATTTTCAGCACAGGCCACAAGCAAACCACAACATACGCAAGTTTTCCAGAGGAATAATGCCAAGAAACGACAAGCTCTGACCTGAAGAGCTGACCACAATTTTTTACCGCATGTTCCAATGCTAAAATAGAATATACTGCAATCCGCTGGACACACAGCAAAGCAAGCGTGTGTTTCCATGAAACACAGACAGAATATTTGAGCCTACTTTTCTATCAGCCATGACATTATTTGAAACAAGTTAGGATTGTAGCACCGGGGTTTCATTCATTCTAGTTCATTTGGGGGGTTTGAATGGGGTTTGGGGGTTAAATGCCCTTGAGCAAACTATTCTAAAACTGAAAGAGTGATTGGAAGCTTAAAAATCATACGACCGTGACGTAGTTCGCTTATACGTTCACATATTCATGTTTAGCTTTTTACGTCTGGTGATTGTAATACAAAATTCATAAACATTGTGTTTGTTGGTCACAGAGCTTATATTGTGCAATAATCCCAACCTAATGGAAAAATCCTATTGGATTTTTGTGGGAGAACCAGGGTGATGCAAACTTCCGGGTTGCCCTACAACAATACATCATCACCACAGTACTCTAATGCAATCTTCAAACAACCTTCCAGAACATTCCCACCTGCGACTCTCACGCCATTGGTCGAGCCAATATCAATTTATTGGTTAGATCATTCAAACTGAAATGTTTTGATAGCACCAAAAAGCCAGAATTCATACTTTTCAGTGGACTCAACCTAGAAATGCCTTACATATACAGTAATACCTTGGTTTATGAGCGACTTGGTATACGAGCAAATCGGTGTACGAGCATGAAGGGTCGAATCGGTGTACGAGCATTGTATCGGTGTACGAGAAACATTTTCCCTCCCCCACGTGCATTTTTTGTGTGGAAAAAGTCCAGCATGGTCGCACACATTTTTACTAGAAATATCCTAAACACAGCCTCTCATAACAGTCACGTGGTTCCAACCCCTTTATCACCCCTTAACTCATTCATTGTCAAGTATTGTCAAGTATTTTAATTGTTTACTTGTCACTTATTCATTCGTATTTATATGAGATCTTAATGATTATAATTTTAACTAATTAATAGGGTAAAACCAAATTATTATTTTTTTAAATGGGCATTTATGGTCGCGTGGAACGAATTAATTGATTTTTAGTGCGTTCTTATGGGGGAAATTGTTTTGGTGTACGAGCATTTTGGTTTACGAGCTCGCTCTTGGAACGAATTAAACTCGTAAACCGAGGTATTACTGTAGTTGTCTTTTTAAATATTAAAGGGACAGCTGACTTAAAAATGACAATTCTGCCATTATTTACTTACTATCTTAGTATGTTGTTCAAAACCTACATGCATTTTTCTTTCTTCTGAAGAAAGAACACAAATGAAGTTTGAGAAAAAAAGAAAGTCATACAGGTTGGGAACAACACGAAGGTAAAGAGGTAAGTAAATGATGACCAAATGTTCAATTTTGGGGGAAATAAAAAATCTCTTTGAATTTGGAGAACATTTTGATATTGGTTGACAGAAACCAATGGAAACCGCTGTTTGTAAAGGATACTTCCATTCCACAAGGCTGATGCAGGCCCGGCGGATGGGGTTGTTGAGGTTGAGGCAGAAGAGAGCTCTCTGTGGCCGCGTGTTGGCCGAACTGCCCTGTTTTTTGCTCTTGGCATACTGCTGCCGCTTCTTCTGGGCCAGCGAGCCAACCGGTACCACCGAGGGTACAGGCACGGAGGCTGCGGGGGGCGCGGCCGGAGTCGCAGCAGGAGGAGCAGGGCCGTTGGCGCTCATGGTGCGGGCGTGGACCTGAGCAGGGCGTCCACCAGCATGGGCCTGCCAGGGGAGAGGGTACAGGGGTGGGCGCTGGAGCGGAGGGTCTCACCAACAGGCTGGCACGTCACCAGAGAGAGGGACTCTGGTACTGCTGGCATAATTTGCCTCTGTAAAAGATAGAGAAGAGAGAGTAAGAGGATGCGTGTGGTCTGAAAGAGAGAACACGAGAAAGCGCAGAGAATATAGTGGGAGGCTGTGCAGTGACTTCCTTCACCGCAACATTATATTATGCAACGATGTGGGTGTAAGACTAAAAGATGCATACAGTATGTCTTTGGGTCTAAAGGCCAGTGTCTCAAGCAAGGATCGCGAGCAGTCCAATGTGTGAAAGACGTGGGTCTAAACAAAAAAACTATATTTAAAGGAATGGTTTATCAAAATATGAAAATGATGGTATTTACTCAATTTTATGTCAAAAAGCCACCAGAATACACTAGGCTGCATTACAAGCTTTATGAAAGAGGGTTAGACCAAAACTTAAGTCGTTATTCAAAGAATCCGATAGTACAAAACAATACGTTTACGTTAGTTAATGCATTAACTAATAATGAGCAATACATCTGTTAGAGTTCTTATTAATTCTATTTTAAATTTGCATTTGACAGACGCTTTTATCCAAAGCAACTTACATTGCAATTCAGATACACATTAACATTATACTCAGTTCTTGCTTTCCCTGGGAATTGAACCCATGACCTTGGCGTTGCAAGTGCCACACTCTACTGTTTGAGCTACAGGAAAACTAATGACTTTTGAAATCAACATTTAATAAGATAATAAATAAATGCTTTAGAAGTTGTCGTTTATTCGTAATATTTAGAACTGGATCCTCACTGTTAAGTGTTACCCTTAATTTTACATACATCTGAAATGCCACATCAATGTACTAGTAAATATTGAAATTAACTTTAATGAAGATTTTTTTTTATTGTTAGTTCATGAACTGAAAAAAATGTTGCTGCCTTCATTTAAGTACAATCAACTTTGATATTTAAATCATTTCAACTTAAATTTCATTAAACTGACTTAAAATAGTTTAATCTTTTATCATTTATAAAAAATAAGTTGAAAAATGCTTAGCTTATTTTGAAGTTAAAGAAATGTAAAAACAGGTCAAATTGATCATCTCATTTTTTTATGTTTAAAACCTTGCTGTAAAGTGTTAACCTTCATTCTACATTTTAAAACCACCTTAAGATGCATGGCAAAACAAGCCATTTGCCATCAGAAACTTCATGTCGTGTTTTATTGCTTTAAATTTAAAATCAAAACCATAAAACCAGGAGCATCTAATACTAAAAAGTCTGAGGTAGAGCAACCATATACAATGTCCCAGTTTAAACTAAAAATATAATACAATTTCTCAACAACAACAAAAGGACAAAGGCTTAAAACAAACCAGGGCAGCAAAAAAGAAAAGCAAAACCCGCCGCTTAGACGACAGAGGTATTATTAGGATAATGTCACAAAAAAGTTACAGCCTGTGGAAAAATCAATGCGTGTAGCGTGACTCAATGAAAAGCAGCCTGCAAATAGATGCATTGTGGCAGAGAATCACACCAACAAAATCATCATCTGCATTCAAACACGAGCAAACAAGGCTTATGGGATCCACAAATGTCACTCATATGCATCAGAGTCCTTGAACCACTAGGCCCTGCAGAGGAAACGAAGACGTGCAGGGAAAGGTCATATCGCCTGTATACATTTCCCTTTAAGCATCTGTCTTCCATCGGTTCGGGAAAACCTAAGACATCGAGTCCAAATATGACAAATTCAAGCCAATGCTCTGCTGTCCTTGTGCATACAATAATCGCTCATCTCTTTAACTATTAAGTGCGGTGGCTCATATATTAGATATATTATCATGCCTGACAATGATGCACAATGGTGATGCCTTCATTTACAATTAAACATTTCCTGTTGTGTTTCCACAGATACTTAACGTTGACGTTTAAACTATCATGAAGGACAACGACACATTGTCACTCTAATGCATTTATATGCATGTATTTGATGGCATATATATGCTTAATGCCTATTTGATAAAGAGGCTCGTGACTTATAACTGCAATAACTGAAAAAAGGCAATATTCCATATGCATATGGAAGCCAAATCTGTGTCTTTCTTTAGATGATGCCAATGATGCTCAGTTACAAGAGCTGGGATGCGTCTTTATAGTCTCCGACTGTTCATTTCTTTTAATAAACGACAAGCAGTGACAACATCAAAGATCTAACGGGACCTGAACGAGCGCAGGATCCGCCGCATCATCAGCATCATCAGCATCAGCATCTTTCCAGGTCTGACACACATGAAAAATGATCGCACTCCATCATTTGTTAAACGGATTCATTTTAACCAGAAACGCGCCAGGCCGCCGCGTGAATATCGTACCTTTGATGAGGTCTTTCCTTTCAGCTGAGGATGAGAAGGATGAGAATGATGATGATGATGATGTTTCGGCTTATATCCAGAGATAAAACTCCGACATCGATTAAAACGCACAGGTCCGATCTGACACGGTAAATTCAAATTCATCAGTGTGCGTTGGTTATTGTGCGCGTGAGAGAGCGTTTAAGCGTCACGCGGCGTCGGTGAGCGGTGAAATGAGCTGAACTCCCCCTCTGGCTGTGCGCGCACGAACCGCGCTCACTTCAGTGACGACGACTCGGAATCACTTCAAGAGTCGGTTTGCTCAAATGAATCATCTCGTGGGATCGCTTGAGTCATTCAGTTGTTCTCAATGCGGGATTTTACTTTACTTTTTTGTTTGTTGTAAAAGTATTTTTATCGATTATTGTTTTTTGATTAGGCGATTTATTCTTCCACCAATTTTCATATACAATTCTGTTAATTAACAATATTGTTTTCGCACATTTTACGCCTAAAAATATGTTGAGTGATTTATGATTAATTTCAATAACCGTTCACAAACATTATTCAACTGTCGTTGAATATAGTTTATTATATAAATTTTTTTCTTCATACACGATCGGAAGAAGCTTAGTTTGAGTCCATTAAAAACGAGGCACATGCCAATAACCAATCAAAATATAAAGATAACAATTCAAGCCAATCAGCTTCCAGCACCTCATGAGTGCCGACAAACTTTTAGTACAAAATTACAACAATAAAAATCCAAAATGAAAGTAATGACTGAATGTCTATATGTAATTTGTGCACGTGAGCATAACTATTAATTATAAGAAGATCAATATTGGGTTCTATTAATATTAATTCACACACCAGCATAAATTGGATTTATTTTTAACATTAACTAACAAAAATATTAACAATGAAAATTGTATTATCGTTATGCTAATCATTAATAAAAATGATTCTTAATATAATTTACAATATTGTGCACACTTGAATCTAATCAAATATCGGTCCTTATGAATCGTTTCAACCAAATCTTCAACAAGATTTGGTTCAAAATGATGATTCATTACTTACATCAGTAAGAATGAACAGATGTTTGACAGTATATATATATATATGTATAGTATATTAATATATTGCAGGACCCTTCAACTAGTACAGACCAACATGTCAGTGAAAAGATTTGCCATGAAATACTTTCAACAATTTCAGAAGTATTATGCTATTCCTATGAATGCACTTTGATGACAGATTGATTTATTGAATAAGGAAGGCCGGCAGAAAGGGTGAATACTAAATAATCATCACAGTGTGTGTAAAGTATAGAAATCAGGACAAGAAGCTCACCGAGCAGAACTGAAGGCCTTCCAGAACATGCAATTACAGCTCAGAGAGTAAAGACTTCCCTTGAGTAATCTTTTTCAAAGAGAAAATGTGTAATCTGAATGATCAGAAGAAACCCATTTTATATACTGTGCAAATACACTATATTATTTTCAGCATCGAAGCTACTATTTCTAGAGACTATCGCAAACAAAAACAGCAAGAATTTAACAGTAATATAATACATATTCTTCTGCACTGCAGACAATATTCATTCATTTGTGCATGCTCATGAATACATTAGTTCAAACTATTGTTGATCATCCTCGAGCCAAAGATAACCCTTTAATGCTTCTTTTCATGCAACACTTCAAAAGATCTTTAGAAAAGACAACACCTGTTCACCACCTGTTCTACTCAGAAACTCATACCGTCATCTCTCACATTACCAGTCATGTCTGGAATATTCTCTGTGTTCGCGTGCAATCAACAGAACCTTCAATTATATTCTTGATCTCAAATTTGAAATGTGTAATATGCAATTGCAATATTCATCATTCATTGTCAGTAGAAAATTGTATATCACTACATGTCATTGCTCTTATACACCATATCATTTAAAACCTTCATGTACAAAATACTCTTTATAGGTGTATTTCTTTGTGATGAAACCTTAAATAAATGTCTTCTATGTTTTACCAAATGCCTGTCATCAATCCATAAACTATGCAAAGAAAATATGAAAGAAATTTGATATTAGCTTACCTTTGGAACAGTTGTTTTTATGAATCTGATAAAATGGCATCATGAAAACCATGATGAAGCTCTATAAAGTCCATGTGTTTTTCTGAAGTGACCGGTGGTTGGGTCAGGCAGGCTTTGGGCTCACTGTGAGACCGGGATAGATTTACGGTCGGTGTCTGCTTACCTGTCTAACAGATATAATGGTTTCTCCCTAAGCAACTTTAATAATTAAATATTGGGTGTTTCAGCCAATCACCATTCACAACTGTCACTGTCACATGACATGACTGTACAGTGAAGAACACAGAAACGCTAGAAAACACTTTCTATTTGTTTGCATTAAAACTGTCTTGGAAAATGTTTTGTTTGTTATTGTTATAAATGGCTTTTAAATATAGATTTTGTTTTATCAGACCTAGATCTTCAAATATGAAAATCCATCATAAAAATCCTAATTATTTATGATAATTAGAATATGATATGACATGATATAAAGACATGAACATAAACAATTACTTTTTAAATGAAGGTTGTCTATATGACTTTAAAACAATTTACAATAAATATCTGGCACCATTTTCAACTTGATATGACATGGTTTTTATGAAACGTTTATTGAAGGTTAATTTCCAGTCAAGCTAGATTTGTCAAAAAATGCAAAAAGATTCTGAACAACTCTAAGACAATTTTTTAAATGTCATTTTATCATGTCATTTGTATTTAGGTTTGTCAAATCTAATTAATCGATTAATCTATTTGACAGCATTTATATACACACTTACACACACACACACACACACACACACACATATATATATATATATATATATATATATATATATATATATGTATATAAAGTGGAGTTCACTTATCTCGACTCACGGTTAACTCGCCAATCCTATTATGTTGGCGTTTTTGAAGTGGAACCGCCAAACTCCCTATTTGTCTTAGCATTTTCGATTCTTTAATGTCGATTCTTTTATGTCGCCAAACACTAATATCTCGAGCAAATATCTTGGACAAATTCGCCGCTTCACATGGTTATCTTGTGAGTCATGAGCGCACCTAGTTCACTGCGCATGCGCTAAGTTTGCGTTGCACGTGGATCGCGGTCCAAATAGTCGCTCTGTCAGTGACGCTTTACTCTCAGCGCCGCGCAGGACTCTCTGAAGTGAAAGCACATTCCCGTTCTTACGAGGGCTGCCACTGGTCCCACCCCCATCCCAAAGCCTCATCCGCTTCTGTGTGCACATAAAACCCGCCTTCTCTGATTTGATTGGTCTTCTCAAATATTTTGACATTGGTCAGTAACGAGAGGTAACGACCAATGAGTATGAGGCTTAGATCAGTGGTCCCCAACCCCCGGTCCGCGGACGAAGTGCCACCGGGCCGCGGAGCGCATTCGCGGAAGCGGCTGCAAGCGGCTGTGGCGATGTGACTATGGAGACGTTTGAACAGTCTCCCCCGTTTGAACAGGCACCGGTCCGCGGCAAAATTATCACACGTTTACCGGTCCGCGGCACAAAAAAGGTTGGGGACCACTGGCTTAGATGAACGAACACACACACACACACATCCTGCTTTTGTTCTGAAGTGCGCTCTGCTCAGCACCGCTGCGAGAACATGGTTATTAAAAGACGGGACGAAGATGAATTTGTTGAGAAAGCACATTAGACAGGCAGAACGCAAGAAAGTATGCAATCTAGTACAGCGTGATGACCTCACGAATATGTTATGACTGTTTACGCTGTGAGCGATCATTGTGTTTGCAATGTTGGAGAATGTAATTAAAGGTTTGTATCGAGAATCGAAGGTGTTTTTATTGTATACTGGTAAATCTCTGCTGTTAGTTGGTGCACATATGCCTTTTGTTGTTAGCAAACATATACAGTGTACATGTACATTTTTATAGCATGCCGATCGCTTCATCAAACAAATTGCCATATTGGCTGTTGGTTATCTCGCTAAACGGTTATCTCAACGCTTTTTTGCAACCCCCGAGGCCGTCGACATAACCGAACTCCACTATTATTCGTATATATGATGGTACTAACTTAACATTATTAAATTAGGCAACTCAGCATAAAATTGGTCTTTGCCTTTACATTACTGTCTCTCTCTATCCGTTGGAGTCTCTCTTCTTCTCTTTCTTCCTGCATTTCATTCCTGTTTGCCTCTAACAGTTGAAGTGACGCTCATATAGCATCAGAGGTGTCTGTGAGAGCCGCGCTTATGTCTTTCTCTTCAGACAATTATCACTTATTTTGTGAGTCAGCAATATTAACACTGTACCTTAAATTGTGTTGTTTGTTGAGGAGAGATGTGTTTTTGCTTTTCTAATTGACCAGAATTTTTCAGATGTCTTCAGTGTCACATGATCCATCAGAAACCATTATAATATGATGATTTGCAGCTCAAGAAACATTTATGATAATTAATGTTGAAGAAAGTTGTGCTGTTTCATATTTTTGTGGAAACTGACAAGTTTTTTCATGATTCAGGTAAACCCTAGATTAGGGATAATGTCCCTACAAAGATAGCAATATCCAAAATCCTTGACCTTATGGGGACTTTTTTTTTGGTCACACTAAAGGAAGTGTTTTGAAAATGTGAAAGTGCAGAAAGTTTTCTGTGATGAGTAGGTTTAGGGGTGGGGATAGAATATACAGTTTGTACAATACAAAAAACATTATATCTATGTTACGTCTTTATGTGGAAGTGAGACAAGATGTGGAGAGCTTTTAGAGTCATTTGTAGTTGTTAACTGCCTATCTCTGTTTCATGCATCTATTTAGCTTCTCTGTGGTATTTATGTGTCCTTTATTTCTCATTAGTTAAATCACTTCCTTTCATTTCTATGTATTTTCCTTTTTAATGGCACTTTGCACCAAATAACAGTAATGTTTCCACGCCATCAGACTGGTGCACGTGATCCTTCCACCTAGTTGGTTGCAATCTGAGTGACTGACAGCTGTAGATAAATGATAGCTGACCCCCCCCCCCCCCCTTTTGGGTACTGAGGCTAAGTGCTATGTCGCTGTAGCAACCAGAGAGTGACTTATGGGTAATCGAGCGAGCACCAAGGAACCGACTTATCCCTCAAGGAGCATCTGGCATTAAAAAATCAAGTCATCTCAGTAACAGGCTGCTTGTGTTTGTGAATCTCACAAAACTTGCCAAAAACATGCCTGGGTCACATTTCTTCCAAAAATCATAAGGGGAAAAAAAATTTTTTTTTGCAGTGTGACATTAATCTCTTGTAAGTTAAGCACATTTCCATCTCAGTTGTCTTTAAGGTAATACAAAAAAACATTCTAATGACTGAAAATACTGTATATCATTTATATAATGGAGTGTGTATATAATCTATAATTTATTTTACATGGTAATTTATGCTTTTAAATAAAGCATACATTTAAATAAAATAATAAGATATATTTTATATTTAATATATAAAATAAATACTATTTGAGCATAGCAATATATACAAATATATAAATATAAATGAGGTATAAGCTGATGTAAACAATAATTAATAATAATAAATATTTTAAACCATCTCCCAAAAACACTTCAGCATTTCACCCCTGAAATCAAATGAATAATACACGCACACACACACACATATATATATCAAATTAATTAGTTAATTAGAAATATATTTTATATATACAATTCATATATTATATATAAAATATATATACTTTATATATATACAATTCATATATATATATATATATATACATATATCATTTGTATATATACTGTACATACACAAATGTGTGTGTGTTTACTCAAGTAAAACAAGATTGCATACTTAACTTTCAAGTCTGTTTGCACTCTATAAGGTTTACAGTTAGATGTGCATGTGAATATTAGCATTTATGTCAGCAGGGTGGTGTTATTTAATACATCCCAAGGACTTTTCTTGCGCTGATTCAGTCCAGCTAACACCTTGGTCTCCCAGAGCGCATTGTGTGGCGCTATGTTAACTTATGATTTTAACTGTTGTTGTAGTCTGCGCCGCTTGCTGCCAAAGAAAGTAAAAATAGAAACAGTCATGCACCCTGAATGTACATTCCCTTCAGGAGGTGAGGGACCACGGGCCTCCCTGATTGGTGGAAATGTGTCACATGAGCAGGGGTTCTCAGGCTTGGATTGGATCACACATTTTGTAGCAGTTTGATGACAAGTGCTTCTGACTGGGATGGAAAGCCCAGAGGAGATACTGCTTACTCAGAGATAGAGCGAGAGAGAATGGAAGAGTGGGAAAAGGACAGCGGAGTGGGCGGAGACTAGCATTATGATATCAAAATGGATTTCTGAGAAATTATATTGCACACTCCAAGATTTAAGCTGCATATTTCATATACCTGTACTTTTTGTGGACTGGAAAACAAATTTACTTTTGTTTTATGATTGTATACACTTGAATATGATTTGAATTACATGAAATGTGTGCATTTAATCAAGAAACTTTAAAATAGGAGCGCTTTAATTGTGTTCTGTTCACCATAGAAGCATATGAAATGCATTGACCTTTTAATAGTCCCCCCCATCCTTTTTAAAACGAGATAACTTGATAATTACAGTATTTATGGGTGCTAACGTTGAATGGATTTCCTTCTTCCGCACCTTCCCCCAAGACATTCGAGTCCTTGTCTAATTGTGAGTGACAGGGATGCAGAAAAATGACATCACAGCACTCAAAATCCAACACGTGGCATCAGATGGCAGAATCCGCCATGTGACATAACTGGTCAACCTAAGCATGACATTGCAAGGCCCGGCCGAGTCATGTGCTCATTGTGCAAACACTGCCAGCTGTGTTGATTCATGCCAAACGTGTGCACTTAGACAGACACCACATGATACCATCGGCTAATTTCAGAAGCACTTTTATTATTTTACTATGGATGGCTATAATTGTATCACTCCAAACATACAATTTTAAGGGAAGGTTCTCCAAAAAAGGGAATTATCTGCTCTTTTGCATGAATGACTTCATCATAGTCATAACAACAGTGTGACAAATAATGTTTTTCAAGATTCAAATAAAGAATTTTGGTTAAAATGTATATTAATTTATGTACAGTACTGTGCAAAAGGCTTAGGCATAGTAGTATTTTCACCCACAACACATGTACAAGTACACATGCACACAGTTTTCTTAAAGCATCTTCTGTTCTTCTGTTTCTGGATTTAGTCTGTCTCAGTTTCTCCATATAATCCCAGACAAACTCGATGATGGTGAGATCAGATACTCCGTGTGGAGCTCTGGCTGTTGTCAAACACACTGTCAGAATCTCACTGGATTATTACAAAAATTTGGAAAAAGGGATGCTTTAAAATGTAAACTGATATTTCCTACAGACACACTGCAGCAAAAGATAGAAATAACTGGCTTAAAACCCTTTTGTGGGGTGAAAATACTAACGTGCCTCAGACTTTTGTACTGAATATTCATGTATGTTCATAAAGTGCATGCAAAAATAATTTAAAAAAAATACATGAATAATCATTATAAAATAATTAGAATTGTTTTTTAAGTAGTTGTATATGCAGAATAAGCGTCACACAGAATAAGTGTCAACACAACCCAACAGTATTCTTTATTTGATAAATAAAACAGCATTTGATTGCAGGGTTTCACTCAAACATAAGACCTCATGATGCTGTGATCATATTACATGTTTATTTCAGAAGACTCTGACTTGTGTTAAAGAAAGCTATTCCATTTGTATCCGTCAATGGTCCAGTTTGAGTTTATGGAGCAGTGGCGTCCTCTAGTGGTCAAATAGTTTGTTGGCTTTTGGAAATAAGTGTTCTCTGAGAGATGGCCACTAGACCAGACAGAAAATGAACAGAAACATTCAGCATCATAAATTAGGTTTTTGCACCATGACAGTGAGAGTTACTTTGAAAAAAGAAGAATCGTGGTAATCATTTCATAGGATGATAGATATAAAGATCAGTACTATGCAAGTAATGCAATCATTTTGCTATAGTGTTTTTTTATTCAATTAAAATAAATTAATATTTACATTATTATCTAATTATTATCTATAGTCCCGTATCTTTGATTATTTTTAAATGATAATTTTCAGAATTTACTTACTCTGCATTTACACACACTCTCTCTCTCTCTCTCTCTCTCTGTATATATATAGAGACAGTGTCAACTTAATAGAAAGTTTGTATAAAAAATATTTTCCAGGCAATATTTGTGTACATATATATATATATATAATGCACATATACATGCCCAGATGCATACAATGTCAAATGAATATGGAAATGTTAAGGATTTGGTCTTGGTCGACTCGATCTGCTGCTGGAGAGCAGCAATGGACTTGCTGATAGATACACAGTCAGACTGCAGCGAACATGTAAGATATCCTGTTGTTGCATAAATACACATAAATCTAGTAGCAAAACTAGACGGGTGGAGCTGGGGGAGGTGGAGGATTTCAAGACTTGCTTACAACAAACAATGTTGAGCAATCATTCTCATTGGAGGAAGGATCAGCAGAGGCCAATCAACCATGTGGCAACGATGAGACTGCATGAAATGTACTATTAAGAAAGGGGTCCGTGCCAACATCAAATTTAGGGGTCAGTGGCAACAATTACATTGAAAACCTTTGATCTAGGATGTTGTTATTCAGATGACTCTTTTTCAGAATACACTATTTCTTTTAACTTTATATATCTTGCGTATTTAATTTCTTCATATTCCTGTGCTCTTTATATATAATATACCTTGTATTTTATTTCGTTATACAATTTTCGTATTCAATTAGTATTCTGCATTTATTTCTTATTCTGGACTCTCACATTGTCGATCATATTTGTGTTTGTACAAAACCCGTTTCCTTCACAACATAAAATGTTCCCCAACAGAAATGAGCATTTTCTACTCCCTGTCTAATATGAGTCAGTGGATTATTCTAGATTGTACCATGTAACAGCTGCAGATGGAAAGGTCTCTCTAATCCCTGAGCAGAGCAGCAACATCAATTTGACATCCATGACATCCTCTCTCTCTCTCTCTCTCTCTCTCTCTCTCTCTCTCTCTCTCTCTCTCTTTCTCTCTTCCCATCTCACTCTTTTCTCCATTGTTATTTCTACAAACTCCACTAGATGGCATTACAATTCTTCATCATTCAGCTTAGTCCATTTTTAAACAACATTAATAGACTTATTTAGCAACAGTCAGCATTGAACAATACATTTACCAACATTTTAACAATAATGTTTCTCTATCACCAGTTAAACAGAACCGATTGAATCTGTCCAACAGAAACTTCTTGTCATGAGACATTTCAACTGATATACTGTGTGCATCTTTTTATCTGCCAGCAACCTAAACACATAAAAAATAATTGAACCATTGAAAACAAAATGTTTAAAGTTGGGGTTGCACACTACATATTACATTATAGAATGTATAATTATATTATATTATAAGTGTGCACTCGGTTAAACTTTAAGCATATTATTTTCCAATTGTTCAATTAATTTGTATAATTTATATATAGGTAATTAAAATTACTCTGTCAATACATTTTGATGATAAAGTATTTTTGATCAAGTACAGAACAGCTCTGTGCATTATGCTCAACATGAGATCGTTTCATGTGTCTGGAGGCTCGCGGGAGCGCGCATTAACGTCACATCCTTTTGATTTTCGCGGCAAAAAAATCGTGATTCATTCACGTCAAAATCAATATACAGGCTTTAGATATATCTCGTTTTTTAAGGTTTTATTGGCAATAAAAAAGCGATTAATACATGTAAATGCTTGTAGCCCTTTTAACAGAAACATCAGACATAAACTGGATGATGAATGAAACATAATATAAATCAGTAACATTTCATGTTAAGGCTTTATTTGTTACCTTTAGTTTAACTGTTTTTGTTAACATAAACCAACAATCTCTACCGCACTATACTTGATCATGTACATTTCAACCGTTACTAATATATATTTAAAATCAAAAGTTGTATTTGTTAACGCATTGCGAACTAACATAACAAATAATTGTATTTTAAACTAATATTAACAAAAGATGAATAAATGCTGTGAAATACACTGATAATTTATAGAGGATTTTAGTTGATGTATTAACTTACATTAACAAATGAGAGCTATGTACATAAAATCAATCATGAATGAATTTTAATAATCATAACTGAGGATATACCATAGACTTCTATTCTTTTCATATAAAACTAATAATATTAACTATGAACTAAACCCAAATTCCCTAAAGAAATCTTTATTAAAATGAAAATATATTTATATTTTTATATCTATTTTATTACATTTTGTCAGATTTGACTAACTTCCGGGCACAATTTTATCCCCAAACTATAGCTAATCAAACCCAAACACGCACATACACACGTCCTTTACACTCTCAAAGGACGGAGGCATCTTTAATCTGGTAATGAGTTTAGATTCAGCCGCCAAAGGTCATAATGAGTGATTTCTCTTCTCTTTACACTCGCTCTGTCTCTCTCTTCTCAGCACACACCCACTTTTTATGTCACAGCCAATGCACATTGCCTCTCGACCTGTGTTGGACACTATAAAGTGTGTGTATGTGCGCTGGCATAAAGCAGCCTCCCTCTCCTCTCCTCCTCCTTTTTCTGTCTCTCACAGACACGCAACCAGTGCTCTCCTCAACCTCATACTCTCCTTTCATTTAGTGGTGCTATTAGGCTGAACCCATGGAGGACTACCACAAACCAGACCAGCAGACCGTGCAGGCGCTGAGAAACATTGCCAACCGCCTCCGAATCAACTCCATCAAGGCCACCACCGCAGTGGGCAACGGGTAAGAGTTGGCACCGTTTCTGCAAATACCTGTTTTTTTAAATGTGACTTTTTGAACAGAGAGTTGGACAGATAGATAGATAGATAGATAGATAGATAGATAGATAGATAGATAGATAGATAGATAGATAGATAGATAGATAGATAGATAGATAGATAGATAGATAGATAGACAGACAGACGGACAGACAGATAGACAGACGGAGGGATGGACAGACAGACAGACAGACAGACGGACAGACAGATAGACAGACGGAGGGATGGACAGACAAATAGATAGATAGATAGATAGATAGATAGATAGATAGATAGATAGTGTTAGATAGACAGACAGACAGATAGATAGACTGTTGTGTGTGAGTAAACACTCTTGCATGCAAATCCTTATGCAAGGCATAATCTTTGTCCTCAAAACCTTAGACAGATGGTGTGATGATGATGATGATGATGTTAGAAAAAGGACAGATTCAATTTTATTCTGGATTTTTGAGAGCTTTTTCTGTATGTTTGATACTAATAAATATCAAATACCTATATAAAGTGAGCTTAAAAATGTATTTGAACTGTTTTTCTTTATTAACAGCCATTATACTTCCTGTGGGGTTGATTTTATAATAATAATAATAATAATAATAATACTTATTATTATTTTATTTTTATTTTTTTACAGCAATGCCATTGCAGCTATTTTTCTTTTCCAATTTGGGACAATAAAATTTTTTATTTTATGGAATACAACTGCAATTACCCTTTGTAATATTTAAGAACAATACAAAATAGTACTTAATCTAATACTAGTAATTACATTTTATGGAGAATAAGTCTTGTTTTGTAATTTATATTTAATCATATGTAATGCTTCATTGAAAAATGTTTTGCATTTTAGTTTGGCTTTTTTTAATATTCCATACTCTGTTTCTGTTTTCATAAATAAAACATTTTCACTCTTAAGAAGATAAATCATCAGTAATTATATTAAAAAAAACATAAATGTATGGGTTGAAACGGAAACAAAAACGTTATTAATTTACAGGTTTATATGATGGATGGGTGAATGAAGATGATCATTGTTTTTCATGTACATGTTCTTTCCTCTAGGCAAAGTATGTTTGTGGTACTGCTGAGCTGTTATATAAACTGCCGCATGAATATGAACTGCGCAGTTATTCATATCTGAAGATGATTGAGCATAACATTAAATTGCATTTTAAAACATTGATTTGACAGATAAAGATTTGATCCGATACCGAGTCTGTCTCACAGCATGTGGTTTTTAGTGCAGTCTTTGACCTAATCTTGAAGCAGATGGCTGTTAGTGGGTGGTATGATTGTTCAAAGCTTTAGATTATACCACAAGTGTGGCGACGGTGGGGCATCCTGGATTAAACATCACCTTTGGCGTCCTTTTGGATAGAAAGTCACTAATTATCTTATTTAAACCTGACAAACTCAATTATTTGTCTTTTGTGTGTGTGTGTGTGTGCGTGTGATAGTTCTTTTAGTTAATGTTACATAATAAACCATAAAAAAATGTCTAAATGATTAGTTAAATATGAAACTACCTTTGCCTCTCTGCTTGTATTTGCCAGGCATCCAACATCATGCTGCAGTGTGGCAGAGATCATGTCTGTGCTTTTCTTCCACACTATGAAGTACAGGCCAGATGACCCCAAGAACCCCAACAATGACCGCTTCATCCTGTCCAAGGTGAGGTTACAAGAGGAGAGACTCATCTAACTGGGATTATTCAAGTACCAGGTTTAATATTTCAAGTTTAAACCAAGATGACAGCAAGTCCATTGCACTTTGAAATAGTTCTACTGAATGATATCTATATAAATATGGAATTTTACATTATACTCCAAGGTATTGGTGAATTGAGGAATTCCATGGTAATATGATTGTGAATTACGAAAATACATGGTATATAGTATGGTACAGTAAAAAAAATAAAAAATTCATGGCACTACCAGTCTTTAAATGGACCCTAAGGAGATTTGTGTGCAAAATAATGGACATTTTGGTCAGTTTCACACTGGTCTTATTAGCCCCCAAATTATACAGTAATAAATATAACTATTTGTGATATACATTTTTCATGTATATAAAAAATACATAAAAGAGTCCAAAATATGATAAGCCTATTGCATAATATATAATAAAAAATTCAATTAATATAATATAATATAATATAATATAATATAATATAATATAATATAATATAATATAATATAATATAATATAATATAATATAATATAATATAATATAATATAATATAATATAATATAATATAATATAATATAATATAATGCAGGGCTATCCTAAATAGGTTTATCAGTTTTTAAACAGTTATGAGTAATTATTTGATAATTGTATAATGCTGGTAATATAATTAAAATGACATAACATAATATAAAATACAAATATAACATAACATATTTTTTAAGTTCTTAAGTAATTGCATAATGTAGCATTATAATATAAAATAATAATAAAATCAATATAATATAATATAAAAATAATACATGCTTATGCTCATGCTTTGTATCAATTGTTAAACTGTGCTTTTAAGTTGTTGAGTAATTTTTGGATAATTGCGTTATGGTTGATCCATCGATTTGATTTCCCCGCACAGGGTCATGCGGCTCCTGTCCTCTACTCTGTGTGGGTGGAGATCGGCTTCCTGAAAGAGTCTGAGCTCATGAGCATGTGTCAGGTGGACTCCACTCTGGAGGGACACCCCACACCCGTGAGTAACACACAAACTCACACACTCACTCGCTCTTCATTAACATATCAAAATGATGAGAGTTGCCTGCACTCAGTGCAGAAAATATTTAGGAGCAACGTGAGAAATATTGTAGTTCATTGGGCCATAAATGATTGTTCAGGTTAAACCGGCTGCAAACGCATAAGCCATTAACCAACGACAGCTATTATTTTATGTAACACAGAGTGAGTGTGTGTGTGTTTGACAGAAGCAGCAGTTTGTGGATGTGGCCACAGGCTCTCTGGGACAGGGGCTGGGTGTAGCCTGTGGAATGGCTTACACAGCAAAATACTTTGACAAATCCAGGTAAGAATGTTACCCATCAATGCACAGATGAGCTCTACAGTAACACACTGATTTATAGCTTGTGAAATTCAAAATTAACTTGATCGATTTTAAAGAGATTCAACTTATTATGAATAGAATAGGTTTTCATTGAATGTGAAAAACCCCAATTATTTTGCACATATTGCAGCACCTCTCTTCCTAGTCTGTCTGTAACGCTCTGTTTAGTTCCTGTCTCTATGAAGCCCCGCCTTCCGAAAAGCACAACATGCTCTGATTGGTCAGCTGGATCAGTGTGTTGTGATTGGTCAACTGTTTCGAACATATCCCTTACCATATCCGCGGGTTTCAACGCACTAACCCTTTTTTTTGCATAAGCTTTAGTTTAGACTTATTTAAATGCGGTGTTTGTTCCCGGAAGAGAATTCAAGACTACAATGGAGGCATTTCAGAAACACTGATATCAAGAGAATAACCTTTCTCATGCTCAAACAGCAACATTACACACTGAAGACGGTTGAGAATGTAAAAAAGCATAATAGATCATCTTTAAAAAAAATACTGTAGTGCACAGATGCATAGCACTTAAATATAATGTGCAAAGATGCAGAAAATGCATTCATCACTGTAATCTCACGTCTGTAGGTCATGTGGGAGTGTGCTGCAGATTTAAAGGGTGTGGAGTTTTCCCGTCAAGCTGAGCTTTTGCAATTCTTCTGCTCTAATAATCAAAGCCCCAGCGGTCATCACCCAGTTATTTTTATATCTCCGATTGAATTCAATTTAGACATAAGCACCCAAATTATTCTCAAATGGAAGCCTAATTTTTGTGCAGTCCTTCGGATAACTCTCTATTTATAATGTATTGTAAAAGATGTGCATCTGTGTGAGGGAAGAGAAAGAGGAATCGTGCCGGCTGTGTTATGTAAGAGCAATTTTACCCAAATCCCAACTGATTTCTAATCAATCTCTCCTCATTCATGAATGACGTGGATCTGGTGTGACAGGAAAGTGTCGAGTGGCGTTAAGAAGGGCGGCGATGATGAGGTTTAACACATAAGCAAGCCAAAACTAAAACTATAGTGATAACATGAAGCAGATGAACACTGTTTAAAAGGTTACGATTTTTTTATGCTTCTTTAATGTCTCTTATGCTCCCCAAGGCTGCATTTGTTCATAAATACAGTAAATAAAAAAGTACAGTATTGTGAAATATTATTACAATATAAAATATCTAAACATATATTGTAAAATGTAATTTTCAGCATCATTCCTCCAGTCTTCAGTGTCACATGATCCTTCAGAAATATTGTAACATGCTGATATGATGCTCAAGAAACATTTCTGATTATTATCAATATTGAAAACTGTTTTTTTGCCTAATATTTCACTCAAAACCATGATACTTCACAATTCATTAAAGGTCAAAAGAGCAGTATTTATTTGAAATATAAATCTTTAGTAACATTATAAGTGTCTTCACTTTCACTTTTAATCAATTTACTGCATCCTTGATGAATAAAAGAATAACTGAAAACATATGCTGACCCCAACCTTTTGAACGGATGTGTAAATGCATAAACAAATGAAAGGATGTAAAATAGAAGAAAAAAAGAATAGAAGAAAAAATATTTTGACCAATATGGATAGATAGAGAGATGGATAGAGAGAGAAGGGAATGGATGGATAGATAGATAGATAGAGAGAGAGAGAGAGAGAGAGAGAGAGAGAGAGAGATAGAGAGGAATGGATGGATGGATAGATAGATAGAGAGAAAGGGGAATGGATGGATGGATAGCTAGATGGATAGATAGAGAGGGGAATGGATGGATGGATAGATGCATGGATGGATAGAGAGGGGAATGGATGGATAGATAGATAGATAGAGAGAGAGAGAGAGGAATGGATGGATGGATAGATAGGTAGATAGATAGAGAGAGAGAGAGAGAGAGAGGAATGGATGGATGGATAGATAGAGAGAAAGGGGAATGGATGGATGGATAGCTAGATGGATAGATAGAGAGATGGATAGAGAGAGAAGGGAATGGATGGATGGATAGATAGAGAGGGGAATAGATAGATAGATAG
Source organism: Rhodeus uyekii (assembly GCA_037043235.1). Lineage (NCBI taxonomy): Eukaryota > Metazoa > Chordata > Actinopteri > Cypriniformes > Acheilognathidae > Rhodeus > Rhodeus uyekii. The sequence goes on from JAWRVZ010000132.1 coordinate 811,898, forward strand.
AGAGAGAGAGAGAGAGAGAGAGAGAATATTTTGCTCACTTATTAAGAGAATATTTACCTCTTTATTATTTTTCTTCTGTTTAGACCAAAAAAACCTTTTAATAGATCAAAAACATATTTAAAGTATAAGTATTAGGTTGAAAAGTTTTAGGAAGAGCTTGGAGACCAGAATACCGTCATGTACATAAATGAATGGGTAAAAGTACCAAACACACCAAGAAAATAATTAATAATACCCTAGCACAGCTTAGCAACCACCAGCATCATCCTAGCAACAGCATAATGATGTGCTAATGTAACTGTCTGTTGCAGTTACCATGTGTACTGTCTGCTCGGAGATGGAGAAATGTCGGAAGGGGCCGTATGGGAGGCCATGTCCTTCGCTTCCTACTACCAGCTGGATAATCTGATGGCCATTCTGGACATCAACCGTCTGGGCCAGAGTGATCCAGCACCACTGCAGCACCATGTGGAGAAGTACCAGAGACGCTGCGAAGCCTTTGGGTAGGATGGATGGAGTTGGTTAGAGGCTGGGAACCTCAGAAAGCACTGCACTCTTGATCTCGAGTAGCTTTAGGAGAGAATTGTATGAGCTGTATGGGTGATTTTTGAAAGCCAAGTCAAGAACATGTCATATTTCAATCCCAAATATGAATAAATTATTATTATTTATAATGATTTAAAGGGATAGTTCACCCTAAAATGAAGCCATAAATGACTCACTGTGGTTTTGTTCTAACACTTTGTGCCCTTCTTTCTTTTATGAACCACAAAATATATATATATATATATATACAGCTCTGGAAAAAAATAAGAGACCACTGCAAAATGATCAATTTCTCTTGTTTTACTATTTATAGGTATGTGTTTGGGTGAAATTTACATTTTTGTTTTATTCTATAAACTACTGACAACATTTTTCCTAAATTCCCCAAAAATATTGTAATTGAGAGCATTTATTTACTGAAAGCCACAACTGGTAAGAAAAAAAAAAATAAATTGCAGTGGTCTCTTAATTTTTTCCAGAGCTATATATATATATATATATATATAAACATTTATAAAAAAAGAAGCAAAACTATCATAGAAGGATCCCAGTATTCTGGGGTATACGATACGGTTTGGTGAAAAACAATTGAAAATGTAATGTATTATTTAATGAAAATACTGAGCTTGGACATTGTTCTCGTATGCTTGAGTGACTCTATTATAAATCTGTCATTCTGACTGGAGAAAGTACTTTGGAAGAATGAAGGATTTCTAGGCATAACATTTCATGTCATGCTTTTCCATCTAAAATCTATATTTTATTTATATTACTTGAGCTTTATTTAAGATTTTATTAATGATTTTAATAGTTTTATTTCTAGTTAACAATAACAATACTGTTATGTACGTATTTTTATATGTGTGTGTGTGTGTAGCATAAAGTCATCAAGTTGTTTGGTGTATTTTCAGGTGGCATGCCATCATTGTGGACGGCCACAGTGTGGAGGAGCTGTGTAAAGCCATGAACCAGCCACGCCACCAGCCCACTGCCATCATCGCCAAGACCATTAAGGGCAAAGGCATTCCTGGTATATTTCGTCCTATAACGTCCTAAACTGTAAAGACTAAAACAAACTATTCAAGGGTTTTTCATGGATCAAAAATCGTCTTCAGTGGTTGTGGATACACACTTATCCACACACACTCCACCCATGTGAACAGTATTGACAATAAATCAAAAATAAATGCAAATAAACAATATTTGCAATATTAACTTATCCTATTTATTCATAAAATAGAAAAATAGTCACTGTCAGGACTAAAGCAAACATAAAACAATGTGCTTAGAACTGTAGATTTCAAAAATGTAAATGTACGTTAAATGCCAGTTTGAAAAGTTAGTAATAAAATGAACAACAAGTATACGTAGAAAAAGTGGAAAGTCTATAATTTGCAATTACAATCCAAAACAGATCATTTCACACACAGGATCAGATTGTTTTGCTATGCTTATCAATGTCAATCGGATTCACTCGTGCATTTAAATGCGTTTGTCAACACAGCAATGTGTAGTTAGCATCATGAAAATTATTCCAGAAAGTGAGCAAAGACCGCTGCTATTATAATCACTGAAGCTGTCAATTACAATGAAAACTCCTGTTATAATATATCATCACATTAAATGATCAAATAAATCTTTGGTGGGACAAAGATTGACTTGCCCCTCCCCCAACCCCTATTGTCTTTAGTGGCGGAAGATAAGATGGGATGGCATGGCAAAGTGCTGTCAAAGGACATGGCAGAAAGCGTCATGCGAGACATCCAGAGCCGCATCCTCAACAGTAACAAGCGCATGTACCCGGCTTCACCCATTGAAGACGCTCCACCCGTGAGCCTGCGCAATGTCCGCATGCCCAGCGCTCCCAACTACAAGCCTGGAGAGAAGGTGAGAGGTCACGGCACAGTAACATGCATAATTATTATGCAAGTCGATATTATGATCATATTTTTTACCAAGTACATTTTACTACTTAATAACTACTATTATTTTTGCATATAATCATTTATACGTTATAATTAACACCTTATATTCACATGTGCATTGTTAATAAGCTGACCCAATGAGCATTTCTTATCCAATGGTCACGCTTTCATTTTGCAATTTTCATAATATTTTAATTAAAATATTATTTAAATTAAAATATTATTAAATAATATTTTAATAATTTTTAATAATTAAATATAATATAATAATTTAATTTTTTTTTACTTTTCAGTGTGTTAAATATCTTTTTGCCCATCTTTCCTATAAAAGAAAATCATTTGAATAATTCTGAAATTTTTCCTCAATAAAATTGAGGTATTTTCACTTCCAGCCTTTGTTAACAATTAAATAATTATATGCTAAATGAATAGTATATATTAAGACTGATGTGGTTTGGAATTGTTAAATATGCTTGAATCAACTCGAATAATAACTATGCAGGTACTGTAGGAGTAATATCATGGTTTAGCTCTTTCACTGTGTGTGTTTTCCGACAGATTGCCACCTGCAAGGCATACGGGATGGCCGTGGCCAAACTGGGGCGTTACAACGAGCGAGTGGTGGCAATGGATGTCGACACCAAAAATTTCACCTACTCTGAAATCTTTAAAAATGAGCATCCCAACCGCTTTATTGAGTGCTACAGCGCAGAGCAGAACATGGTAGGAAAATATGAAGTATTATCTTTAAAATATATGAAAGATCCCAATTCTCGAAGTTTGAATGAAAGCCCATTTTGCCAGCCCTTTAATTTCATTGAACGTTTTAGCACCCGTAATAGTTTTGAGAGCCAAATCAAAGGTCTGCACATTTGAAAGACTAGCTTAGTGAGCGAAACATCCCTAAACACTCCGTGGATAAAGTAGAGCTGTGGGATTGGCCACGTAAAACACCCCTCAAAGCACAGAAGTCGCCGGTTAGCTGAATAATACATGCGCTCTATCCATAATGCAGCAGTGACGATGTGACCCACTTACGCTCCATTTTGCACCACACCCTGCTGCAGTGCCTTTCCCGAGAAGCCATGCAGAAAACCTGCGCCGCCTTTGTTTCATCTCATAAGCACATTCTTTATGATCTGTGCTGTAAGCTCAAATATTTCTGCTTTGTCTCTTCATAGTCATTGTTCCCTTGGTGCATGTGGAAGGTAAAATGTAGGTCACTCGTTTGTCAGTTCTTGTTTTAAGAAACCATTGTAATGGACGTGAATACAATTTGAATACTAATTAAATGGTCAAAGTTCATATCTGTATCACACAGTTAACCAATCAATACTAAGACAATACTGATGCTAATTAGAGGACATATCTTAATAGATTTGTATAGCTTAACGGCATAATACAGTGGCTTCAAGAAGTATTTGGATACTTAAGCCACATTTTAAATGTATAAATGGCATTGCATTAGATAAGAAAATGTATTTATTATAAAGACAATGAAGCAAATGTGTGTTCATTATTTAATTCATTTTCACACACACACATATATATATATATATATAGTATACATACATATATATATATATATATATATTGTGGCTGAGGCTGTGTTATATTGTAGATGAGAGTCGCATGGAGTGGATTTGAGACAGGAAACAGGAAATGATAGCGAGTGTGTGAGCTGCATGTTGGTAATTCCTCACATATGAAGGATAAAATCGAGTTCCTGTTTAGCAGATTCCATGCCTCTCTTCTCTAGTATATTGCAATCTACTGAATAATAAAGGGTTATTAGCTATTAAACTATTGATGTATGATGCATTTGCTTGTATATTATAATATATTTTATACTATAACACTGTATAAATAAATTGGTTTTAGCACACAGTAGATTTTTGTTGTGCTTGGGTTTGCTAAGATGTTCTGAGTGGGGTTTGCTAGGCTTTTCTGGGTGGTTTCTAGGGTGTTGCTAGGTTGCTCTTATACTGGCATACATTAAGGTTTTGGCTGTTCAAGATTCTTTGCCTACTATCATCCACCTCATGAAAACCACAAGTTTGATCAGTCCGGAAGGTTGTGCGATCAGGCTCGAAATGTGTTTCATTCCACTATCCATCTCTCTCAGGTCAGCGTTGCCACAGGCTGTGCCGCACGTGACCGAAACATTGTGTTTGCCAGCAGCCTGGCCACTTTCTTCACCCGGGCTTATGACCAGATCCGCATGGCCGCCATCTCCGACAGCAACATAAACCTCTGCGGTTCCCATTGCGGCCTGTCCGTTGGTAAGAAGTGCTTCCTTTTTGTTTTCACAGGTCACACTCCCTTCTAACTCTCCAATCATAATTCTTCCTTTTAAGCCACGCCCATTTCTAGCACGTCCCACTGAGTGCATTAGTCCCCGCCCACTTTCTGCGGCCTTAGTTCCGAAAGTATTGTTTCCATTCATTTTACCCATATAGATATCAAAAGTATTAAAAAGTAAAGCAAGTATTGCAAATGTGACAAAAAGATAAGACTATGTAATTAACGACAATCCCGTGAAAAACTGGCAATGACAAAATCTAATTAAAATCAGTGGAGAAATATGAAATGTTCATTTAAAATAGTTGATTATATCTAAATAAACAATATACTTTAAGTGTAATGCAAAATTATATATGCAAATTATCAATTATTTTGACAGTAAGTGATTTGCTTACTTGGGATGCATCGAAAATTCTTGCCCAAAGCTGAAACCCAATATAATGAAACACTTTTCAATTTTTTCACCATTGCATAACTTAAATGGCCGAAAGTTTGTCTTGCTTTTCAAAGAAAAAACTTATTACAAAACTACAATTTAAAAATATGTATTTAACACTGAACATTGAAAAATCATTCTATAGACATTATACCAACAAAGCACTTAAAATAAATCCATACATTTTTTAAATAAAAATAGTGGCTATTAATATTTGGCTATCTTTGCTCTTCAAGCTCTTTCTTTATTAGCCTATATAAGGCCTGACTACTGAAAGAATGTCCCTACAAAAAAAGAGCATTGAAAAGTGAGAAAATTTTTATTTAATGATAACAATATATAGTTATTTTATTTTAGTTAGGCCTATATAAAAAGTAGCAAATTACAAACATTAAGTTTGTAACAACTACGAAAAAATGCTATTTAAATAAATTACGTTTCTCAGGTACAGTAGGTTTATTTAACACCTTTTGTAGTTTGATTAAGATTAATGACAGACAGGTATTTTAGGCTGCTGTCACTTTAAGACCCAAAGTTTGTATCTACTAGTAATATACTAACTGGTAATATTTTAAAAAATAAGTTAAAATAATGCAGGCTGATGGCAAACAAAAGCACATACCATCGATTAACAACTAAAACTCACAGCAGGTGTGTCTTTATCTACAATATCTACAAGTTACTGTTAAAAATCAATGTCCTTCAAAAGATGAATGAGTTTTTACTTCCGGAACGCGGCCGTCGCACTCTGTTCTCCTCTCTCACACACTGCAGCTGTGACTAACTATGATCTTTTTGAATAGGTTTGTGAGAAATTCACCCCTCCTTTTCCTGAAGCTGTCTTTCTAATGTGTGTTTTGTTCTCCTGGTCGTCTTGGAGGCGGTGCGACTCTTAGCACAACCCCTTCTCCCTCTCTCCCTCCCCCTGTGTATCTCGGAGGCTGTCTCCGGGTGACCCGGCATCCCCTCCGTTAGCACAGGTACACTGCATGCCACTGCGTCTGTCTGTACACCTGCCTGTCTGTCTGCTCGCCTGTCGCATGTTTGTGCACCTGCCTCACATATCTGATGTACAAATGCTTTTCAGTCAGAATTAATATTGCCAGTGTGCCGCTGGTATGTGTGTGTGCTTCAGGAGAGGATGGACCGGCCCACATGGGATTGGAGGACATGGCTATTTTTAGAGCCATCCCCACTGCCACCATTTTCTACCCCAGTGATGCCATGTCTACTGAAAAGGCTGTGGAGCTTGCAGCCAACACGAAGGTTTGCATGTTATTATGAGTGGGTGAACGATATAGATTGTTTAATAACTGATGCCGGTACGCAAAATGCTTACAATTTACTCAAAATATTTGAACGCAGATAACGTACAGTACATTATCTATTATCAGTATATTCTGAATTGAGTTGAAGACGCTTTTTAAATTCCAATTTAATGTATGAATTCAATTCAATTTGTTTGAGGTAGAATTAGATGCCGTCTAAGAGAGTGAAATAAACCTTTTATTTTAAATCAACTACTGTTTAACTCTAAATGCTCGTCAAGACAACCTTTGAAGTTTGATAGGTATGTAGATAGAGACAGACGGACGGATGGATGGATGTAAGATGCAAAAACTGTAAGAAAGGGTATTTATATTTTGTTGATTTCTTGCTTCAGGGTGTTTGCTACATTAGGACCACTCGCCCAGAGACTGCAATCATTTACAACAGCAACGAGGACTTCCATGTTGGCCAAGCCAAGGTAAATATACTGTATTTGGCACATTTTAACACTAATACATATATTGGAGTCTGATTAAGATCTCAACTCAATCATACATATAGATAGATTCACTCTGTTTAGCTGTATTATTAATATAATATGAGGAATGGATATATGATTATGTGCCATAAATGTATCAATTACCTGACCAGGTGGTTTGCCAGAGTAAGGAAGATCAGGTTACAGTGATCGGAGCTGGAATGACCCTCCATGAAGCTCTGGCTGCAGCTGAGCACCTCAAAAAAGGTACAAATAAATAACAAATTACTGGATAAAATAAATAATAAATAAAAGTACTATATATACACTGCTGGTCAAAAGGTCGCTGTTTGGATTTAAACAGGAAAATAAATAAAATTCAATGGAGTATTATTACAGTGAATATTGTGTTTCTAGCATGTTACATGTTTGGCAACAGTACATCTAACCCTATCTGATGGAGTGTGTAGCTTTTCATTTCTTAAACAACCACGTATGAAGACGCATCATGTCAAGATTCATCAGGCTCAGCTTGTGAAAGAAAAGTTAAATGTTGTGTGTTAATGTTATTTCCATCTAGAGGTGCATCAATATATAGTGTATATACATATATATATATACTGTATATACATAGTAGCTCAAACTGTAGAGTGTGGTGCCTGCAACGCCAAAGTCATGGGTTCGATTCCCAGGGAAAGTAAGATTAGAATGTCAATGTGTTCCTTGAATGCAATGTAAGTCGCTTTGGATAAAAGCGTTTGTCAAATGCATAAATGTAAATATATAATTTACACTACTGAATATTATGGCCATGAATAAGATTTTTTCCCCTCATTTCAGTTAAATCGTGGCCACGAATTTAAGAATTCACGCCCATGACTTATTAATAAATGTCCTCTTGCTTTAGTAAATCGTGGAAACGCTGAACTAGTTAATTGCCTCGTTTTGATTGAACAAAACAAGAGAACAAATTATTCTTGTTAAGCTTTGATTTAGAAAAACGATGGGACAAATTCTTAATTGTTTTCCCACGTCATGTGAGGGGCTTCATAGACTTTTGTGAACTTAACATAGACTCTTCGCCTGATGTGTGCTGTGTGTGTGTCATTTCTCAGAGAAGATTTACATCAGAGTGATCGATCCATTTACAATCAAACCATTGGATGCCAAAACCATCATCGACCATGTGCGTGTCACCAGGGGTCGTGTCCTCACGGTTGAGGATCACTATTATGAAGGTGGGTTTCGAGCTTAGAGCACATTATCCCTTGTCTCAATCACACATTGCAGCACGTCCAGCCGAGGAAGCTTGCATCGGCCTGTGAGGCCTTCAGCTGGGTTGTGGCAGTGTGCAATTGGCTGCCTGAAAGAAACGTGATGTGTTGGCCAATTGCCATTGGATTAGGGAGCGAACGGCATTGTGTTGTCATAATCGGTTGATTTTTTTTCTTTCTTTTATGGCCGTGTCTCATTCTGTTCATTCAGGGGAAAAAAGACTCAGAGAAGCGGAGTGCTGTCAGGTCTCCTTAAGCAAACGTGCGCCCGCAGGGCTTGTTGTGACCTAGATAACACAGACAGCCCTGGACCTGGCATTACTGCCTGCGTGCCAGAGGAGGACTGAGGCTGGACGAGAGAGGGGGAGGGAGAGAGAGAGAGAACGAGAGAGAGGGAGAAGGGGGGAGAGAGAAGGAGATAGAGAGAAGGGGAGAGAGAAATGGAGGGAGGGAGAAAGAGAAACTGAGAGAGGTAGGGAGGGAGAGAGAGAGGGGGGGTAGATGGAGGGAGGGGGAGAGAGAAAGAGAGAGTGAGAGAGAGAGAACGAGAGGGAGGGGGGAGAGAGTGAAAGAACGAGATAGAGGGGGAGAGAGAGAGAGAGAGGGGAGGACGAGAAGGAGAGGGAGGGAGAGATTGAGACAGAAGGAGATAGAGAGTGAGAGGAAGGGAGAGAGGGGGGGGGAGAAAGTGAAAGAACGAGATAGAGAGTGAGAGAGAGAGAGAGAGGGGAGGGGAGAAAGAGAGGGGAGGAGGAGAAAGAGAGGGAGGGAGAGATTGAGAGAGAGAGAGTGAGAGAGAAGGAGATAGAGAGTGAGAGGAAGGGAGAGAGAGAGAGGGGGGGGAAGTGAAAGAACGAGATAGAGAGAGAGAGAGAGAGAGAGAGAGAGAGGGGAGGGGGAGAAAGAGAGGGAGGGGGAGAGAATGAGAGAGAGTGAGAGAGAACGAGAGGGAGAAGGGGGAGAGAGAGGGGGGGGAGAAATGGAGGGAGGGAGAAAGAGAAACTGAGAAAGGTAGGGAGGGAGAGGGAGAGAGAAGGAGGGAGGGGGAGAGAGAGAGATGGGGGGAGGGAGAGGGAGAGAGGGACAGTGAGAGGAGATCGAGAGTGAGAGAGAGAAAGAGCGAGAGAGAGAGAGGGCGGGAGGGAGAGAGAGAGAAGGAGGGAGGGGGAGAGATAGATGGAGGGAGGGGGGGAGAGAGAGAGAGATGGGGGGAGGGAGAGGGAAAGAGGGACAGAGAGAGAGAGGGAGGAGAGAGGAGATAGAGAGTGAGAGAGAGAAAGAGCGAGAGAGAGGGGGGGAGGGAGAGAGAGAGAGAGGGAGGAGAGAGGAGATAGAGAGAAAGAGCGAGAGAGGGGGGGAGAGTGAGAGAAAGAGATGGAGAGAGAGAGAGTGAGAGAGAGAGAGTTTAACATCCAAAATCATTGTGAAAGCAAATATCCCTCTGCCCTGAGGGAGAGATAGAGGATAGAGATGGACAGAGAGAACATGTGATTGCAGCAAGGTTGAAAGAAGGGACATGCAGGGATGAAGAGATTTGGATAGTCTATTTAGGCATGAAGTCTGAAATCTTAACATAATATCTGAAATATTACGTAAAGCATGGTGCAGAAGGTCAAACGGCTTGGTAACACTTTAGTTTAGGGTCCAGTTCTCACTATTTATGCTAGTTGCTTATTATCATTTAGGAGTTCATTGAAGCAAAACTCATAATTAATTGTGAGAGCTGGACACTAAACTAAAGATTCTGACATCAGAAAGACAAGATTTTGTGTGGTATTCCTCATCTTTACATTCTGTAATTGCGCAGGTGGCCTGGGGGAGGCGGTGTGCTCCGCTATCGTGAATGAGCCTGGTTTCAATTTCCAGCGTCTGGCTGTCGCTCACGTTCCCCGCAGCGGCAAAATGTCCGACCTGCTCAAAATCTACGGCATTGACCGCGACTCCATCGCACAGGTGGTCAGGAAGATGCTCAGCAGCTCCGCCAACGCCAAGTGAAGCTGTTCGCTTTGCCCCGCCCACTCCATCCAAACCAATCGAATAACCAGCTCCACAAACACGTCACATGACTCCTCCTCTTCAGATTGTGGCCCCTCCCTCCACCTCGTTCACTCTTAATGACCTAAACGTGCGTTTGATAGTAATGTGATATACGTGCTGTACGTTTTGAAGTAATGTTCACATTTAATTCTTTGTTTTCCTTACAAATAACTACTGTTTAAAAGTTTGAGGTACGATAAAAAAGGAAAATAATGCTTTTATTCAGCAAGGATGCACTATAGTGCTACAAAATATCGGTTTAAAATAAATGCTGCCCTTTTGAGCTTTCTATTCATCAAATAATCATGAAAACAAATATCACAGGTTCCACAAAAATATTAAGCACTGTTTTTAAAATTGATATTAATCAGAATTTTTTTTTTTTGTGCATCATATCATCATATTAGATTGATTTGTGAAGGTTCATGTGACACTAAAGACTGGAGTAATGATGCTGAAAATTCAGCTTCTCATAACAGTAATAAATTACATTTGAAAATATATTAGAATAGAAAACAGTTATTTAAATTTTTTATAATATTTCAGTTTAGTAGTTTTGATCAAATAAATACAACCTTGGTGAACAGAAGAGATTTCTTTAAAAAAACATAAAAACATCTTACCAACCTCAAACTTTTGAACGCTAGTTTACATACAAATACACATACAGGAGTTGTTTTCTATCTCTTCTCTTGTATTAACAGTCACTCACAGCATAAAATTAACATCACAACATTTTTACTCACATAATGTGATGTATTTCAAGCAAAACGGGTTTTTAAATGAGGAAAAAAATAGTAAAGGATTTGGTTTTGTCCATTTGGAATTAACCTGATTGTGAATAGAGTGAAAAGACAAACATTCTTTGTGTTGATTTGAAACTCAAAGGAAAGCAATGCTAAAACGTATTTTACACCTCCTCAGAAAACTTCGATATGCTGTACAATGGGACACATGTGTTTTTAATTGTCATTTGATAAAACCCAACAATAAAACTGTTTGCATATTTTAATACTTTTTATATTGTAATGGTGTAGCTATGACGGCGGGGCGGGGCTGGATTTCACGGGAACAGATACGTGTGTGAAAAAAAAAATGATTTGATGTTACATTAGTAGAGTGTAGTCTTAAGAAAAAAAGAAAAAGATGATCAAATGAGAATGTCTGTAGGGTGCTTCAGTTCAAAGTGTTCAATTAATGGTTGTCTTCTATGAAACCGTTTGTAGTTTGGTCTGTGTTTACAAAGATGGAGTAGCATTTTGTCAGAACATTTTTTGAAAAGATGAGAGATGGATGAAACAAGCTGTTATATCTGAACTTTCATTCTACATCAAACACTTCCTCTGTTATTTTTCTATGTACCTCAACAAGTAATTAATTAAAACCCTCTACATTTGAGTTTGAGAGTTCATGAACGTGTCGCCTCTTTTGTTCCCACTAACACGAGAGTCACTGGGGCAAGTTGTCACAAACTTCAATGAATATTTCTCAGGGTGAGTTTAAAAACACAATAAGTCACTGTAGGGGCATGTTGTCACGCTCTTTGGGGTAAGTTGTGTCAATGGAAACCTGCTCTATAGTCAAACAAATGAGAAGAATGCATTTGTTTGGAATATAAAATACTTTCCATTCTAAACTACACTTTTATATAAAGTAAAAAAGGTATCTTCCACAACATTTATGTAAATGTAGTCTATTCAGTTTGTTTTCAGAAAATAAAATATAAAGTGAAATGGCATAATTTACGTAGAAAGTATTATAGGGTATTTAATAGGTTTTCAGGAGAAGACAAATGCTGCAGTTCCGCCATCTAAGGTACAATATGTAACTTTTGTTTTGTTCAAAATGAACAATATTAAAATGAGTCAATACATCCTCAATTCTTCTTCTCTGTTTCTCTTGAATAGAGCTCATTGTAAAGCATTATCTATCGTGAAGGCTCATATTCATCCGCAGTCACACTGTGACACAAAACTGTGTTCTTCCGCAAAGACATGCGGTTCCGTTTATAACGGTGTACCTTTAAACGCACATAAAAATGTAAAAGAAATAAAACAACAATATTAAACCACTGTTTTTGGAGGCAGATATTGTAATTAGTACAAGAAGAATGTTTTGATAGAAATGAAATGGATGAATGCACAAATGGACACCTGCAACAGACATTGACAATACTGATTATATTTTGTTATAAAACACATTCTAACAATAATAATAGTAATCAATTTAAATCAAATCAAATTATTTTTCCTCTTACCTCTAGTGAACACAAATTTATTAGTAACGCCATCTCTTCCTGTTAAAAAACCAAGAACAAATCAAATCTTTCTAGGGTGAACTCAGAAAAAATCTGCTTCAATGCCACATATAATGAATCCCTGAAGAATAATTCAAGAAAAAGTTCTCACCATAGAGCAATGTATTTGCGTATTGCTCCTCTTAAGGCAAACACAGCGAGACCCGAGCCACAAGACAGAGTATAAACTGAAAAAAAATTAAGAACTTCAATTACCGCAGCATTTATTTAATCAAAAGTACAGTAAAAACAGCAATATTATTACAATTTTAAATAACTGTTTTCTATTTTAATACACTTTAAAATGTAATTTATTCCTGCGATGTAAAGCTAAATTTTCAATTTCTTCAGTTTTAAGGAGAAAAAAAATTTAAATAAAAAGAAAATTTGAAAGGACAGCATTTATTTGAAAATAGAAACATATATACAATAGGTTCAATTTAATGCATCCTTGTTGAATAACATGATTAATTTCTTTCTTTTTAAAATCTTATAGAGACCAAATTTGTAAATTTCCTGAATTTATGAAATATACAGTAATTCCAAAACGTATGCTTTTGAAACGGTGAGCCGAAAGGAAGAGAGAAACTACAGGGAACTACAAAGAAACCTTGTGATGTCTCTGTTAGGAAGATATATGCGGTTTATCATACCATGATAAGAGTTGGAATGGAGGATGGTCACAAAGAAAGCCATGCAATAACCCCAGACCACATCTGTGAAAAAAAAAGGTTTTATTTGGATCAAAACGCCTTATAGAAATATGGCCAGCTTGTCTGAAGTCAATAAAGCTACCTTTCCAGTGGTAAGGTCGACCCTTACATCTTCTGGTATGTGCTGGCAAACCTGTTCAATCAAATTTCAACATGGATAAATGGAATTTTAATCCATGTTGTGCATTTATTTACATTTGACATCTTCCACTAATTTTATGTTTTAATAGCACATCTCACCAATGGTTGCACCCATGCATTCAAACACTATTGTGAAGAACACACCAAGAACTGACGGCACCACAATGGCTGGAAAAGATTAACATTTTGAGAAATGATTGACTCAAACATAGGCCTGCATCAATGATTGATCAAGTATATTTAGGCACTTAATGGATATGACCATTTCAAACACTTTTTTGTCTTTTCAAACAAACCTTTTGAAACTGTTTTCTCTTCACGTGTGAGACTTTGTGGATAAAAGAAATGTACATTTAAGAGCCGTTTACACACCAAGAACGGTAACTAGAAGCACGGCTGAATCCAGAACCGCATTCTAGCACACTACTCTTACTATTTCTGACATAGAAAGATGTTGTAAAAGTAGCACGCTGTTCAAAGTATGCATACTGGAACAAAGACAAAAAGTCTTCTTACAGTGAAATGGCCTGTACAGTAATAGTCCACATCCCAGGCCAAAGCAGACAGAGAAAAAATGGTAATATTTATCTGTGGAGAGAGTCAATAACAAGAATAAATTATTATAATACTTTCAGTTTTGATTCAAAATAGTGCTGATCTAGCAAACTTACAGTGGTTGTAAACATCCAAAGCACCCTAAAGACAGAATTGTACAATCTTAACTCTTGATTTATTTCGTCTTATATATATACATTATAAGAAAGAACCAAACAGGAGCTTACCATTGGTTTGATAATTCACCTTGGACTCGTTAAATATTAATTCTGCTTTGACTCACTGTTTCAAGTGCGATTGGCAGAGACTACGACTTGGCATGAATCTCAAGTATATTTTCACTTTCAGATTGATGGACAAAACCAGTTTTGTGGTTTGCATATCCTTTTGTCATAATGCTTTCTGTTCTATAATCACATGCATTTATAGAGGCAAGATGAAAGAAAAAAATGAAGACAGAATAAACAATTAGAGACAATTACAGTACATCTCAGGGGATGAGCATGGAATTCAAACCTTGGGGAAAGCATAAACCGAAAAAGCAAAACTGTGAACAATTAATAATACAAAATAAATATTTTCTAATGAGGTTTTAAAGGCCTTTATAATATAAAACTATTATACTTATTTAAAAAATAAGTTATGTTTATAATATCATGCTTATTATTTTCATAAATTATTTTTTATTGTTTTCAATATCACTTATTTCAGATTTTAATAACTTTTTCACACAAAGTTCAAATAGCTCAATATACATTTGATAGGCTAACCTTTATATTTCAGTAAAGAAGTCCCTAAAAGCATACATTTTATCTCAAAAGTCTGACTTGAGATATAAACTCGAAATTTAAGGGAGGGGGGAGGGGGGGCAAGGAAGTCTTATATTTTCATCAGAATTTGACTTTATAAGTCACTTTTAACACTTTGTAAACACTTTTTATGACACAGCTCTGAGGAAAGTCAGAATTGCGAGTTTATTTCTCGCAATTGCGATTTATATCAAACAAATCTGACTTTATAACTTGCGATTCCGAGTTTGCATCTCGCTATTGTGAGATACAAGTAAGAATTGTGAGAAAAAAACTAGGAAATACGGGTTATAAAGTCAGAATTTCTTGATATATTAGCCTACCTTTTAAATGGTTATATTCCATTGCGAAAGCCAGTTTCCAAAGACTTTGTATCTTCTACACACAACCTAAAATATTCCCATCAGCAGATGGAAGCATTGAGCAACACTTTGCCTTGAGTGAGTTTGGCATTCAGTCGGTGAACCATCTGCGCGTCCTGTGTTGCCTTCGTGTACAGAACGCGACGCATTCTGGGTATTGTAGTCCAGCACCAGTTCAAATGCGGCTCATTCGCGAGTGAAAAGAACTACATTACCCACAAAACAGTCGTGACAAAATCACTTCGTATTCCTGCTGGATGATCTCACAGCAAACCAAGTTCCCCTCCTAATCTCAGTAATGACATCAGAACAAGAGGAAATCATGGAGTTATGCGTTCAAACATGGGGGATAAGTTTATAAAACTACATTTTAAATAGTGAATCTGATGAACTTCATGCATCTCAGACCGGGGATCAACTTCATGGTTGAGAAGGAGGAATTAACGGGCTCGGTCCGTTATCGCCTGCGTTAGACTGTGCCGGGTGAAGGCAGACATGTCCGGGGATGAGGACGGGTGTCCCGAGGCGCAGCTGGTCACCGAGGCCGGGCCCAACTGGCTCCGCTCGGAGGTCGAGCGCCTGACGCGGGAGCTGAGCGAGACGAGCCGGGAGAAGATCCAGGCGGCGGAGTACGGGCTCGCGGTCCTGGAGGAAAACCAGCAGCTGAAGCAGCGCTTCGAGGATCTGGAGAGCGAGTACGAGACCGTCAGACACGAGCTGGATCAGCTCAGAGAGGTGAAACGCTTCAAATGTCGCTACTGAGTTCTTAGAAGTAACGGTTTGTCGCGCGATCAAAAGGAAACTGTCTCCACCCATTGTTACATTGTCCACTAATTTATGCCCATTCATTGTTCTTAACTGTGCACTTCTCAAACTGTATAAAAGAGCCATAGATAACAGGTCGTGTGTAACTATAAAATAATAAATAAACAGATAAATAACAGGGCGTGTACCTAGTCGTGTATTATATTTTGTGATTCATTATTTTATTTTACTTTTCGGTCAAATAAAATAATTAATAAAGAAAGAAATAATAGGTCGTATCTTCATATTTTGTCTTTTTGAGATGATCGGTAAAATAAATAAATATATTGCCATTATCAGTATTAGTCGATGGAGTGCCTTGTTAATTGATGATGCAGAAATTATTGGCATATATATATATATATATATATATACACATACATGCATACATACATGCATGCATACAAACCAATAAATAATTTCTCCATCATCAATTAGCAACAATTAACAAGGATTAACTCAATCGACCAATACTGATATATATATATATATATATATATATATATTATTTCACCGATCATTTAAATATTATATTTCTTTGCATATCTTTATTAGAGATCTACAAAAAAATCAACTGACTTTAGAGCATTATTTCAGTATTATATTTTGTATTATTGGCATCAGTTGATAATAATATCAATAAATCATAGAAATCATAAATTTATCTCAAGAAATCATACAGTTTCTCTAAATACCAATATTGTCAATGTCACCGCAAGTGATTTATATAGACGATATGTATTTTTGTATAAAATTCAATAAAATTTATTTATATTAGAATTTGAAGCAATCCTTGTTTGTTTGTATCACGGTAACCTAAAAAAAGACTATAGGATATCCTGCCTGTTATCTATGGAAAAGCAAGATGTGAATTTTTACATTTAGAGGAGGATCATAAATATATGTAAAATAACTAAATCCTGTCATTCATTTTATATATTGTACATTCAGCATTCTAGTATATAAATAAGTGCAAAAATAGATTAGTCGTGTGATGTTGATCAGAGACCGATAATGAAACAATTACAAGAAGTGAGATGCTGATGTGAGACAAGAAGTCCGTTTTTTTGTGTGACCGAAACCCAGATCGGGATGTAGTTTGTATAGGAGTTGTTTTAGATCTGAACAAACGTCTTGTAGGTTTCTTTATTTTTAAGTCAACTTTTGTATGTGTTCTCAGCAACTCTACACAACTCTCTCTCTCACCCCTACAACTTCCTGTCAACAACACAAACATGCAGCAAAGCTCAGTTAATCCTGACTGTTAGAATTATCGTTTATTTCGAGCCTGTCTTGGTTCTGTGTATACTTCCCTCTACTGTAATCTTTTCTGCACGGCTCTAAGTAAAGCACTCAGTCTTCGTCATGTAGTAAGAAGATCTGGGAAGAAATCAGGCTAAAAAAAGCACCTTGGGCTTGACTCATGTCTGCAGAGCTCACACTAGGGGTGTCACTGAGGGGCTTCACCTGGAAGCTATTAAACTCAAATGCTTTCGTGTATCAATCCAAGCTACAAAAATACTTCTGTAGGTCAGTGCATGAAATCAGATTAGTAAGCAGATTATATTGCATGAGTCACTTAATTAATAAAAGCAATGCAAATTGTATATTGTCAGTCATTTTGCTGTACATGTAGTAATTTTCAGTGCATAACATAGTTATAAATGGCATCCTAAAGGTTTATAGTTTTAGGTTAACTATTTTATATACATATACTCTTTGCAAATATATGTAAATGTTAACCTAAAATCAAAAAAATGTAATGCAACCATACCCTTCTAGTAATCTTTATTTATTTAAATGCATTTATTGATTTATTTTTACCTTCACCAATTCATTTTGATATATTAAAATGTTCCATGCCTCTCAAGTAATCAGAATTTTCTTATGTTGTGTCGTTTAACGTAGCCTTTAATGTTTTGAAGGCTTTGTTCACATCGTCCGTTTTTGGGATTTACAACCGGGTGTGAGTTTCAAATGTCCAGTTCACGCAGCATCTTACAGTAGCGTCTCGATTACGTCTGTATGAACGTGCAACGGGAGTCAAGCCTGTGTTCTCTTATCAGTAAACATGGTGACAGTGATCAAAGTAATATCAAAGATGATGATAATGTCCTTAAAACTGAAAAGACTTTTCATTTTTGACACGACGAGTCCAATCGAACCGCGAGTTCATCCATTAAATCTTCACTAACCTACATCAGCTTTTATATCTGCTGGAGAGAGGAGCTTTTGGAGAACCGTGGCTAGATCTAAACCTTCAGATGACACACAGCTCACATCTCCGTCTCTCTAAGTTACAGAATCCTCTGGTCACAGTTTTCAGAGAATGCAGTTTTGAGTTTACGGGTGTGAGTTCAGCTTTAGTTGTCGTGGTTGTCGCTCCTGTATGTAACTGAACTTGTGTGAAGGACTGAAAACCGTATCCTGCTGCTGTGTGAACGTGGCCAAAGGTAGGTGTAGCGATCGAGGCTCAGACACGCTGGATTAGACGGAGGGTGAGGTGAAAAGAGGAGACGAGTTAATCCCATTCAAGTGTATCAGATCTGCTCTCTCACCTGTCTGAACTCCAACACACACACACACACACTCGCGTACGTACATGAACTCATTCTCAAAACACTCGCTAAGCACAGTAAGACAAATTCTTGCTAAGATTAGCATCCTTATGCAAGATGACAGTAAGATCTGTTTCTAGGTTAAGTCATGACCGAAGAAACCGTTAGCAGGGATGCAGAGAGATTTTGGCCAATAGAAATCATTTCTGCCTGCTTTTTCTTTAAGAAATGGCTTCTGTAGTAATTTGTACACTACAATTCCAGTGTTTGGGGTCTGTTTTTTAATTTTTTAAAGTCTGTTATACTGACCAAGATTAATATTTATTTGATAAAAAAAATACAAAAA
Source organism: Rhodeus uyekii (assembly GCA_037043235.1). NCBI lineage: Eukaryota > Metazoa > Chordata > Actinopteri > Cypriniformes > Acheilognathidae > Rhodeus > Rhodeus uyekii. The sequence continues at coordinate 830,751 of JAWRVZ010000132.1, forward strand.
ATCAAAAGTTGTATTTCTGTGATAAAAAAGTTTTACATGTCAAAATGTAATTAATTATGTAATCGCCTTGGACCAATGACGTTTCAAAGTCAAAGTGAACTTTTCTGAATAGTTCAAACTCCCAAAACAAACTTGGTTTGTCCTGATGTTTGTTTGAAATGACGTCACACCAGTTTGTTAATTATTGGAGCCTTAATATAATATTCATTATGCTATGAATATCCAATATCGATAACATCACCAATTTATTTATTTTTATTTTATTTATTTATTGTCCACTTCTATTTCTGGAAGTAAATCAAAAGTGTAATGTTCTTGAATTTGGTGGGTATTTTCTTGGCTTGTTCGTTGTGCAGAAGGAGGTCTAAACCCACCACAGTCAATGAACAGTGTCAATAGTATTTACACAACTGCTCAGATTTCTGTTCAGTTTGAATTTGTGTCCTGACCAGGATGAAATACTTTGTCAGCTGTGCAGTCCATCAGAAAGGGTTTAAAGTGTGAAAGAAGGGTAACATTTGAGTCTCCTTCAGCAAGGAGGGATCAGAACAGAGTCTCAGTCCGTGTGGTGGGTCCACAGCTGTGCAGGGGGAGAGTTGATGCAGCCGATCTACAGGCTGCTGTGGTTTATAGGGTTTGTGACTATTTAAAGAAGCAGAAGAGTAAATATTTGAGGGTTCTTAAGGCTAGCGATGGAAAAACTGCGGTTTTCAAAATGGAATGTTCCTTTTGATCAGGATCTGCAGTTTTATCTGATTTTACATGCATGATGTTGAGTTCTAGAGTGTAAATACACGTTTCTACCGGATAAGAGCTGCGTCCAGCTGATTTGTTGCTGTATTGGCGGTGACTTTGGAGGCAGAGTTTGCGCACAAAGGTATCTCACGAAACTGACTTCTAAATAAAGCGAGTTTTGGTGAGAACTAAACATTTAATTACTACAATGGTAATTTCTCAATAGAAATTACATCAGAAGTGGGAAACGTTGGTCAAAAATGACCATTTACGCAGAAACTGACCTCCAATCGCAACTTTCAAACCCTATCTTTAGTTTTTAGCTCAACCGTCACAGAATTGCATTTATTTTGCGTGCTTGACATTTATTGCACTCTATAAGTCGCGGGACATATCAGATGAATGGCTTTTATTCCCACTTATATTCCTTTTTAAATAAACGTCACTAAACGGCTCATAAAAACCTTTCTAACTTTTGGTTCAGATTCTTCTATTCTATATGCTTCTAAGTGCCTTTCGCCTCCATAAGTTCCTCTTTTCTGAAACATGTTTGAAAATGAAGATTCCTCTTGTAAACTTTGAGGAAGTTGGAGATATTTTTAATCTGCTCAAGCACTAATGGGTGGCTATTTAAAGCTATTTAAAACTATTTTCATGTGAAATCAGCGGTTTTCCTATAGCTCAAACAGTAAAGTGTAGTGCTTGCAATGTCAAGGTCATGGGTTCGATTCCCATGGAAAGCAATAACTAATTAGAATGTGTTTCTTGAATACAATGTTGGATAAAAGCGTCTGCCAAATGCATAAATGTAATTACTAGATGAGAGTGAGATGAAAGCGTTAATATTTAATCGTTTAATAAACCCACTAGGGTAAAATAAGGCTTTTTTTGGAACAAAAAATGCTTTCACAGAGAGAAAAGCTTGTGTGGATTATGAATCGGCTGTCAATGGAAAGCGTTTATGTTGTTGATGGAGAAGATCAATCATGGCATCAAATTGTAATCCAACCTGGAAGGTGATTCACCAATGGAATTTTAGATGAACAGTTTTGATTTATGAATAAAATAAGATCTGAGGTTAACAAACTTTTGTTGTACAATATGATTTTTTTTCTTTCTTTTTAACATCTCTAAGTAAAGACCTTTTATTACTCATAAACTGAAAACTGCAACAGAAATGGAAAACAATTTGGCAGTCGAATGCTAATTCTCTTCTAGTGTAGAACCACAAACTGAACAGCTGTGTTGAGGATTTGCGGGCTGTAAAGATCTGCGCAGGTGAGAAGTCATGCAGCCTAACATCAAAGCTTAATCTGGCTCCTGAAGTCTCAATGGCAGCCTTATTTTAAAACAACAGTGGCATGGATACATTTAACAAAGCCTTTTCTTGGTACTAGTTATATAGAGTATGCTCTGAGTGCATCTCTTGTTGGGTTTTAACAGAGCGATACTGAGATTTGTAAGTTGATTGTCAGATATACTGTACTAGGAATTAGTTTATGCTATACTAAAATCTTGTCGTCTTTAAAAAAAAAAGTATCTTTGCAAATCAATAGTTTGTGCATAGAGAGAAGCAAACAGTGGTGGTCTGTAATATGTTAGCATGGCCTTTATCCGTGGAAACTCTATTGTGGAATCGGAATAAACCTTCTAAAGAAATGTCTTGGCAACCCAGAGTGACAGGTGGACGGTTGCCAGATCTTAGCGGCAGCTGCTGTGGCAGGAGGAGGACTTAGCACTGACACCATTTCCACGTCTCTTTCTGTCTCACACACATTCTGATGTTACTCTTATGGGCCAGTGTCGCTAATGAATGTTTCTTCAATTTACAGGCACTTTTATTTCCCATGGGCTGATTTGAACTAAATCTGGCATCAGCTTTTATTCTGTGCCTTGATTTATTTTTAGGTTTAAATGTAATTGTTTTACTGTTGTCCCAGACTCATATTAACAATTATAAGCTCATATATGTTGCTTACAAATATACATTTTAAATAGGCATTATTATATTTAATGCTATGAGGATATTTGTGTGAAAATAATGTAAATCTCTTTATTTATTCATTTTTTCGAGTACAGAAATGACTATTAACCCACTGTTGTGACATCACTTCCACCACAATAATTTTGCTCCTAATAATGCTTGGTATTAAACAATGTAAAATGAGGAAAACGCTACTGAACAAACTTTGTCAAATTTAATGGTGTGTATGTGTGATGCATAAAATCCTTGCTATGAATCTAGACTGGTCTAGACAAAACAGTTGGCCAATTTATTCTATTTAATTTTGAACATTTAATAAATAAAATACACTGTGGTGGCAATGCTCACAACTTGACCGAATTCTAGTGGATAAATGAAACCATGTAGAGTGTGAAAAGTTTAAGAGGGTTTATTTTTTAAAAGTCCAGTCCACTAGCACTAATGTAGCTTTTGGTTGTGTGTGTTTGTAGCAACTCGGTCAGGCTTTAGCATGCCAATGACATCATTCAGACTGGCGCACACATTTAGGAGGGAGAAAAGGAGATGGAGGGTTTGATAAAAAGAGCTCTTGGACAGAATTCAACTAATTTTGTCTCAAACCAATTACATCATTATTTTACAAGCAGTGCATCTCTGAGTCTTACAAAATGACCAGCATCAAACTAAACTGTGGGAATCCTGAGATTTGGCTATGTAGATTTCATATTATTTAAAAAATATATTACATTTATCTGTTTAATTTCTGCTCCATAGATCCCATATTGTTTCTTTAGTACAGTTAATATTAATATGAAACATTCATTTTAAGTTCTTCCAGCATCCACCTTACAAAACAAGTAACTCAGATCTCTACCTGATCATGTTCACACAGGCATATGGCCAGGTTCACTCCACCCATAAAAAGGTGGCAGCAGATGGGGAGAGCAGGGAGGAGTCCCTCATCCTGGAGTCGGCATCTAAAGAGGCGTACTATGAGCAGAGAGTGCAGGAACTGCAGAATGACCTACGGCAAACAAAAAACACTCTCGCCAGCACCCAGGCGGAGAACGAACGTTTGGCCACCCTCGCCCTCGAGCTGAGAGAGGTTTGTGCAGTAGAGGGGTTTGTTAAAGGGATAGTTGACCAAATGTTAAAAATTCTGTCATTATTTTTCCAAACCTGTACACCTTTCGTTCATCTTCGGAAAACAAATGAAGATCTTTTTGATGAAATCTGAGAGCTTTCGGTCCCTCCATTGACAGCTACACAATTACCACTTTGACGCTTCAAAAACTTCATAAATCGATTGCAAAACTAATCCATATGAATCAAGCAGTTCAGTCCAATATTTTGGAAGAGACACGATTGCTTTTATATGATGAACAAATCGATTTTTTTAAATAGATATAAACAGAAGCTCAGCCAATCCTGTTTGGCGCACACGAACAAACCCAATTGTTTCTTGCAGAAGCTCAAACGTGCTGCATAACACATGAGAATGAACCTCATTGGTTCTCGCAGATCAAGCATGTTGAGCTTCCATTTACCACAACTGATGTTGTGCATTGATTCATGTTTATCTTAGTATTCTGAATATGAACTAACGTCTTAAAGATTTGGAACGACTTGAGGCTGAGTAAATGATGACAGAAATCTCATTTATAAATGCGGTTCACCTAATACTGTATTCAACAGCAAAGGTTGCCGTTTAATAGACTAATATTAAACTAAGTAATCTAATATCTATGTAGTCACTCAAAACAACCAATGACATGCCCTTATTTATGCTCTGTGTACAAATAGGTTCATTGATTTTTGTTTTTGTTCCGTGAACGTTTGTCCATTTTTTTAGAATAATGAGATTGTGGAGCTGCAGCGCAGTCGTCTGCGTGACGACATTCGAGAGTACAAGATCCGAGAGTCTCGTCTGCTGCAAGACTACACCGAACTGGAGGAGGAGAACATCAGCCTGCAGAAGCAAGTCTCCACCCTTAAACAGGGTCAGGTTAGTAGAATTGACCATTGATCACATTTGGGTGTGGTGTGGAAGAGTAGCCAAAGCTCACGATTAAGAATCGAAAGGTTGATTGTTCCAGTCCTACAAGGAGCAAAACATACACCATCACTGTGGAGGCACCTGTGCTGGTTTTGGCTTGTTTGTTATAATCTTGTATATCTCTTCCAAAGGTGGAGTTTGAGGGACTCAAGCATGAGAATCGGCGTTTGGAAGAGGAAGTACAGTACCTAAACAGCCAGCTAGAGGATGCCGTTCGTTTACGAGAAATAGCCGAGCGTCAGCTAACGGAGGCTCTAGAAACTGTAAAAACAGAGCGAGAGCAGAAAGCAGCTCTTCGAAAAGAATTGACACATCATATGACCCTGGGAGACTCCCTCCTCGCCAGCTCATTGGACGGGCTTAAACTGAGTACAGATGAACCTAATAATGACGATGCCATTCTGACATTAGAAAATGGATTTGCTAAAGTCTGTGATGGTAACGATGAAGATAACAGATTGTCTTCACCCAAGAGAGGCGAAAACTTCCGTCCCGCACCAAGTCTGGTGGATGACTTGTTGACCGAGTTGAACATCTCAGAGATCCAGAAACTCAAGCAACAGCTCTTACAGGTATAGCCGTTTTTGTGCTGCAAAGTCAATCCTTTGCACCTGATTCGGTTTCGACTCTTTGGTCAACTTCAGTGAAGTAGTCATTGAAAATGTTTTTCACTCTAAAATGAAAATGTTTTCCCTTTTACCTTGCAGGTGGAGCGAGAGAAGGTAGCTCTTCTCGCCACTTTACAGGACTCGCAGAAGCAGTTAGAGCATGCTCGAGGAGCATTAGCCGAGCAGCACGAAGCCATGACGAGACTTAGCGATGATTTGGGCGCAATGAGAAGACTGCAGGCAGGCAAGGAGCGGCAGTCGGCACTGGACAGTGAGCGAGAACGGGACAGTCGAGAGGACAATGATGTGGACTATTATGAGTTGGATATCAATGGGCCAGAGATACTTCGCTGCAAGTACGAGGTAGCCATAGGAGAGGCAGGTGAACTGAGGGAGGAGCTTAAGGGTCTAAAGTCGGAGCATGAAGAGGTGAGTGGGACGGAGAAGAGTTGAGTTTTGTTCAGTGTTATTTATGTTTCATAAATGGATTGATGTTACATTGTGTAAAAACATTTATGTATGATTCTAGATGAAGGCTGAGCATGAGGAGGTACGGGCACGACTGGAGGGACAGGTGCGTGACCTCAGTGTTCAAGTGTCTCAGTTGGAGAGCAGCAGCCGTGCAGACCGTGATCAAGTTGCTCGGTTGGAAAAGGAGCTAAAGGAAGTGAGTGCAGTGGCGGGCGAAACAGAGGGCAGTCTCAGCGTTGCCCAGGATGAACTTGTTGCCTTTAGTGAAGAGCTTGCAAACCTCTATCACCATGTCTGCATGTGCAACAATGAAACCCCAAATCGTGTCATGCTTGATTTCTACAAAGAGGGTAAAGGAAACAAGACCGAAGGTAAAGACCGACAGTCTACATTGACGCAAACCAGTGACAATACAGCCCAGACACACAGATCCAACTCCACCACTGTTGACAGCTCAACTTCTGGGAGGGCAGTCAGAGAAGACCCACGTCCTGAACCAATGGACATCTACAACCTGGTAGCAATAATTCGGGATCAGATCCGCCACTTGCAGAAGGCGGTGGACCGTACCACCGAACTCTCCAGGCAAAGAGTTGCTTCTCTAGAGTTGGCTGCAGTAGCAGATAAAGACCAAGCTGCTTGCATGGAGGAGATTTTGAAGCTCAAGTCCCTGCTGAGCACTAAGCGAGAACAGATTGCCACGCTGAGGACTGTGCTCAAGGCCAACAAACAGGTGAGAATAAAAAAGATTAGCTTGGCATGAATGTATATGACGCCACAATATTGGGCTTGTTTTTGATCATTCAAATGGATTGACTGAGATCTTCTTAGTATGTTAAGAGCTCTGAGCTGTGCTCTGGTTCTGTCCCTTTTTAGACAGCTGAGGTTGCCTTGGCAAACTTGAAGAGCAAATATGAGAACGAAAAGGCCATGGTCACTGAAACCATGATGAAGTTGAGGAACGAGCTGAAGGCTCTTAAAGAAGATGCTGCCACTTTCTCCTCTCTCAGGGCAATGTTCGCCACCAGGTAGTACAAGAACACAACTGAAAGTTGTTTCTCTTCCAGCCCTCTTTTTCTGGCTCGCCCTAACCAAGTAACTCCACCATTATCTCTGCTACTGTCCACAAAACAGTAGGATTAGTAGGTGCTCGATCAGATCACAAGTAGACGGGGGGGGGGGGGGGGGGGACGTATACCCTTAATCTGTCTCTTTTGTCCACTTTCATTCACTTCTGTCCTTATTTCTTCAAAGTGAGGGTCTAAGGGTGGGTAAATGTATGGGTTTTTGTAGATCTTTTGATCTAATATCCATTATATTTAATTGATCTAATGGACAGAATCAGCTCATGCGATTTACATGAAGATGCCAGGGGATGACAGAAAAACATTTGTTTCTTTAGCCGCAAGACCTCAACAAAAGCTTTGATTGGGTGTTTAGAAATAAGGAATGCTGAGAGAACATTTTGCTTGGTACGTTTTTCATCTTCAAAACTTGGGTTTAAACAGAGTTTAAATCCCGTCCGGCTAGCGCGCTTCCCATAATGTTTACGCTTTTGTGTCTCTTTGACTGCATTCATTCAGTTGGACAAACTCAAAACATTTTAGACCCCGTTTACACCTGTATTTGGTGTCGTCCACTTGTGATCCGATCAACCAAAACACATCTTAATACCAGACTTTGCTCCTGAATATAAAAGCCCTGTTTACACCTGGTATTATTACATCTCTCTTCTCTATCCCTCTTTCTTCTTTAGGTGTGATGAGTATGTAACACAACTGGATGACATGCAGAGGCAGCTGGCTGCGGCAGAAGATGAGAAGAAGACTCTGAACTCTCTCCTGCGTATGGCCATCCAGCAAAAACTGGCTCTCACTCAGAGACTGGAGGATCTGGAGTTTGACCACGAGCAATCCCGAAGAGGATCCGGTGCTGGGCCAGGTGGCCGTGGGAAGGCTCCGTCTGGGCGTGGCAGAGGGCCCTTGTCTTTTTCCAGCCCCCATGTAAGTCCTAGACTTCCCTGTAAGAACCGACCACAACCACACGGCCTCATTGGAAGTCCTGCGGTTTTCTGCAGTGAGAAGTATAAAATCCTGTGTGACGCTGGATCCGATTAACATCTGTGTGTAACTGTCACTCATCAGCATCCTCATACTAACTAACACTCTTTTTACTGTGTGTGTTCTTGGGACAAAACAACACTAACATGTTTGTACTAACAGTTGACTCATGTTCTGTAGATGCCACACACTTACCAGTTCATCATTGTTCTTAGAGTAAAAAACAAAAGAATTCATAACAATATTTGAGTACTGAATTGAGCCTTTTTTGCAACTTTTCCGACGAGTGCCGGAATATACCCATTACGTTTGGTAAAATATGCAGTATATGACCCGAGCACATTGTAATGTACAATTTAATGCATTAGTTCTGTTTCCAATGTCTTTGTACAAGCAGATACAGTATATTGTGTTGGAACTAAATTACAAAAATGAAGATATCTATATAAAGGATGGAGGAAACCATTGAAGACAATCTCTAACTATGTAGAAATACATCTACGTCCATATCTACATTGGGCTTTTCTGTCTGAACGTCCCCATTATTTATACTCGAACGCAGCCAACGCCGAGAATACTGAATGTCATTGAGTTAAACCGTTTCCCAAAGCTAGTCTGTTAATCTCTGTGTCAGTGGGAATAAATCTGTGTAATCCCAACAGAGACGCACCTTTACTGAGCTTGCTGGGAGCTTTGCAATCCAGGTTGCAACCCTAAAGGGCATATTTTTGTTTTTCAAAAAATATTTTGTTAAATATGATGTCTAGATTTGTGAAAAGACTTTTTAAAGATGATGTCTGTGTTTGGCTCCAAGATGAATTTGAGAAGTTTGTGATTTTATGTCATGTCTTTTTCATGTTTTTTTTCATGCAATGTCATCTAGCCATTCATCCAGCATAACATACTTTGTCTATGTTGTCCTCACAGTGGTGGCTCTGAGCCACTGTATTATGCATGGTCTGCGCTCAGTCTCAACTCTTTGTATTAGTTTGCATGTTGTCTGTTGCATGTGAGTCCTCTGTTTCCTGCTGTCCATTGCATCAGGAAGAGCGAGTCTTTTGTTTTGTTGTGTACTAATGGGTCTAATGGGTTTCATTTTTGACTGTAACATTCACTTTGTCTGCGTCCATATGAACTTGACTTAATAGGATATATTAATTATTAAATTCTCTCATTAATGAACTTACCTTGATGTTGTTCCAAACACGCAAGACATTCGTCCGTCTGTGGTAAGCATATCAGAGATTAAAATGTATGTAAATAAATGGTAAATTATGTTTTGTTTTTTTGCTAAAAAAGCACTTATCACTTCATACATTCACATGGATTACTTTTATGATGTTTTTACTACCTATCTGGAGCTTGAAAGAGGCTGTCAATGGAGGGACAGAAAGATCTCAGATTTTATCGAAAATATCTATTTTTGTGATTTGTTTTCCGAACAGGAACGAACGTCGTACGGATTTGGAACAACATGAGGGTTCATATTTGGATGAACGTTAAGTTACATTTGTATCATTTATGATGTGATCATTCTGATGATTGTTTTGTTTCTCAATTTTGCAGTAATTTTATTAGCTCTGGCTGCAAATGGCAATTTCCCTCTTCCTTCACTTTACACTACACGTCCAGAATAACTCATGCTCGGTTCAAATTTGGAAACAAGAAATTTGTCCCTGGATGTGGCTGCAAGGAAACACGGGCTCACATGCAAACCCGGCCGGTCTATGTAATCACTATTCTGATTGTTACTGTGGTATTTTTTTTTCCTGCTTTTTCTTTAAATGTAACTGCACTTTTAGTGCATTAGTTATTATGTAAGAGATGCACATTTCAGTATACTTAGCACATTTTCTTGTTTTGTTCTTGCAAATTTTACGTATTTAACTGAAAAAATAATATAAGAACTATTTGTTTGTTTTATAGTATTTTAAATGCTTAATTGCCAGGTTCTAAGCATATTCCAATTATATTTCAAAGGTCTATATATGTATCTGGTTCGGTTCAATTGTCAAACATTCTAACGGAACGTTTTCTTGCTAGTCATGTTGTGTAACTCCACTAAAAGAACAATGACTTTGACTTGCTCCTGAAAAGTTTGGAGTCAATTTTCACAGTGGGTCACAAAAGACATTTATAAAAAAAGCAAAATCAATTCCAAATTGGAATACTTTACATTTTTTGCCAAATGCTACATTAAGGTTGACATTTTGTATTCTACAATGCAATACGTAGTTGTTTTTAGACCTTAATTGTCTGTTTTATATAACCCTCTCCTAAGACCTCCTGTGCCTTTTGTTGGTTTTTGTTTTCATGAACGCTTCAAAGAGCCATTGTGTTCCAATTTCTGTCAGTCTCACCACAGATCTATCCCAGTGTTGAACATCTTATTTGAATGACAATTAAACACTGCTTTTGAAAGGCAACTTGGATTGCTTGTTTAGGAGATTTTAAGTGCTAGAAAGGATTAGGTGTGTTAAAATCATACATTCCTTTTGAGGAAGAAATGATTTCTGATGGCCGTCATGATGACTGTCTGTTGACATTGTTAGTCATTATTTTTATGTGTAACCGTGATAATATTTTGTTTGTATTTCAGCAAGCAGAAAACTTTGCATCAGAATATTTGTGCCATTTCAAATTTAAGACATTGTACGTTTTAAATGACCTCTTTCCTTTCCTTTTTCTTTCTTTTGACCACAAATTAAGTGCAATTTTGTGCTGTTTCTGGAGTGTATGCAATAGTTTTCTATTTGCTGAAAACTGCTTCATCAGCCATAGCTTTATGTGACATTTTGAGTTTATTTTTTACACATTTGTATGGAATGACCTCACGTGTTTGTTCATATTTATTCATAACGTATCGTTCAGTATTAATGACTAGTTTTATATGCATTTTAACTGGCACATGCGCTGCCTCTCTTTGCATTTCTACTTGAAATCTTACAGGTCAACTGTTTTTGTTCTGTTTGTGTTTTTTTTAACAGTACTGATTTCAATGTTGTGCTTTTTTTAAACATTTGAGCTTCCCTGTAGCTTATTATGAGGAACACATTATAGGCCCATGTCTGTCTTAACATTTCTTATTTGACAAAAAACGAACAAAAAATAAAAAATAAACTAATGTACAAATTGCTTTTGTGTGTAACTGAATATGTGTGTATATATTTATTAGTTCATGTGTATTTATACATGTACATAAGTTATGTATTCACATTTATTATCCGTGAGATTGTAATATTCCTCATTTTGCTCGCCACTTCCGGTTATTTCCGCCATTGACGCCATGGGCGTTTCCAAACAAAGACAACAGAGGGCACTTCAGAATGGGAGGTCAGTCAAACTTTTTAACTGCTGTTTTGTTTAATCTGAAGTATAAATATGAAATCTATATGGTAATTTTACTTCATAGAGTGTCCTTTATAAGACCCCGGTACACGCTGCGTCGACAGTTGTTGCTCGGTGTATTAAAGTCTTTTCTGCGCGATATGTTGCGTTTCGGAAGCTCTATAACCTGTTGATATTGTACTTCTGAACTTATAAGGCGTTTTTTTGGCTAAAAAGCACATAAAATAACACTCAAAAGTGTGTTTTCATTCATGTAATATTTGTCATGAAGTGGCGACACCCTCTGGTTGAAATGTGCACGGCATTCATTTTAATCGAATAGATGTGTTTGTAGACATGTATGTTTTTTCAAGTGAAGTGTGTGTGTGTATATATATATATATATTATATTTATAATATTTTTATATATATATATATATTATATTTATATATATACGTGCACACACACATTTATCTATCTATATATATATATGATAAATAGTACTGTGCAAAAGTCTGAGGCACGTTAGTATTTTCACCCCATAAAAGGGTTTCAAGCCAGTTATTTCTATCTTTTGCTGCAGTGTGTCAGTAGGAAATATCAGTTATTTTACCATTAATTGTAATAATCCAATGAGATTTTGACAGTGTGTGTGACGACAGGTGGAGCTCCACACGGAGTATCTGATCTCACCATCATCGAGTCTGTCTAGGATTATATGGAGAAACTTTAACAGAAGACGCTTTAAGAAACCTTCCTCCAAAGCTCTCTGAAAAACTGTGTGCATGTGTACTGAGGACAAAAGCTGTTTGAAACACAAAGGGTGCTCACACCAAATATTGATTTAGTTAATAGAAATTTAAATTTAATAGAAATTTATGAAAGCATCCTCACTTTACAGCATTTTTACACATGCCTAAAACGTATCACAGTACTGTGGCATTGCAGAAAGGTTTTTTTTCTTCTCAAATGTCTTGGAGAGACTGCTGCATTTTTTCTGGATTTAGTCTGTCTCAGTTTCTTTCTTTCTATATAATCTCAGACAGACTCTATGATGGTGAGATCAGATCTCCATGTGTCTAAAAATCTCACTGGATTATTACAATTAATTGCAAAATGAATGTTTGGAAATGCAAACTAATATTTATATATCTATATATAGGTGTAATTTACTCACACTCATGTTATTCTAAACCTGAATGACTTTATTCGTTGTAAATGACAGAGAGCTTCCACGAACAGCTGCGAATAGACAGCCGGTTCCTGAAATCAGACCGACGTCTAGATACAGAACTGGTGGATAAACTCATCCTGCAGCTGAACCGAATCTACCCACAGATCCTGACTGACAAGGAGGCGTCCAAAGTAAGAGCTCCAGCTCCATACAGTCCAGTTGTCGTCTTCTGTTTCCAATAATGATCTTCCCAAACGGTTAGTTCAGGGATTTGGACGTTCCCACGTGTATCCGGCTGGCGGAGCTGCTGTCTCATCTGCAGGAGAAAGGAGAAGAGGCATGTCGAGAGTTTTACCGTGCGCTTCACCTCCACGTGGAAGACGTTTACTTCAGCTTACCCACTCGCCTCCGACTCAGAGGTTGGCAGAAACATCATTTTCCACTCATAACCACGTCATTCTTTTGAGGATATTCATTTCGTTTTTTGCCATGCATATAATTTCTTTTTCGCAGAGGTTGTAGAAATCTATTTCAGCCTGTTATTAAGCCTTTGGCGCTCCTCATTTAGGGGCCAAAGGCCTCAAATCTAATGCTTTTCAGTAAAATCAATGTACCGTATTTTTGGTACAATGTACCGATTATAAGGCGCAGTCTCAATTATGGATCTATTTTTGTACTTAATCCATACATAAGGCGCACGGCCGATTTTTGAGAGAATGTACGTCTTTTAGGTGCGCCTTATAGTGCGGAAAATACGGTAATATATTTTAAATTTGATATCTTGTGTTTTGAAAGAATTTATGGTACTAAATAATATTTCTTCAATAACGACAATCCATGATTTTTGTCTACAATTTTTCAATACAATACAGTTAGTCTAGATGATTTATTTTCCTGTTATTTTTGTATTCTTTTTCAATTAACCCCTTCATTATTTTGTGCTTTTTTTCTCAGCATCATGGCTGATTTGTCAATATCGCCCCCCCAAAAAATTCTCCATACTTGCATATATTCATTCATTTCCCATTCATTTGTTTAGTGGCCTTTTTTTGACCACGAAGACCAATATTTCCAAAGAGTTTGTCCAAATCCGATTTTTGTGCATTTCCAATTGAAATCAGATTTAGCAAGTTTGAAATATCATGTGAAATTTTAAATTTTTCATTTGAAATCCTACCGCTCTGATAAGATTTTGCATGATTTGTGTTACTTTCTAATGTAAATGTGACACTTTGTTATAGGAAAGATGCTTAAAGTCGCTGCAGCAAGGCTGTGTTGTTGCAAACTACTGTACGAGTAAAAAATGACAATATAGCGGAGACGTGTTGAAACTGATGGAGACAACAGCGTAAATAAAGCCATACATACAAACCTCAGACATTTCTGCTGCTGCTCCTCAACATCTTGTATTGCAAACCTGTCAATAGCAACCAACACAACATCATTGCTATCTAATGCAGACTGGAATGGACTAACTAGTTTCATGAACTGGTGTCTTTCTGAACGTAGCCTTGATGGTTAAACTTGATGTGTGAGCATGTTTGGTTTTATTCCTTTTTGCAGAGTCTGGTGATCCAGTCAGCGCAATCCCAAGTCCCATAGACAGACATGTATTGAATGACCACAGTAAGTGAGCCTTTTCTGTGATCACACACCAGTGAACGCACACAACTGACAATGTTTTTTTGTCATTGCACAGGTCCGTTTTTCTTCCTCGGGTGTTTCAGTGCGGCTGTAGGCGCAGCTCTGCTGTATTACTACGGTGGTAGGTGCACAAACTTGTTAATATCTTCATACACGCATCAAAAATACACTCCCTAGAGTGAAATCGCTCAATGTTTTTATCTGCAGAGTCCAAGCAGGTGTCCGGCTCCAGCAGCGCGATGGGTCTGGCTGCGATGGGACTGGGTAGAAAAGTGCGAGACGTTCTCATCTGGTACACAGAAGATGGAAAATAATGGATTTTTTGGCTGCCTTAAAAAAGTAGATTCAGAAATAATCAAATATCCATGTCTAACATATCAAAAAAATGTATTCAGGTTTAAAAAAGAAAAGTACATACTATGTATATACAGAAATTATTGCAATGAGTTAATTTTAAGGTTTCATGCCTAAACCTAGAATCTCTTTTTACAATTTTAAATATAATAATAGTGATTTATATAACTACATAATATACGGTTATGCAATTAGAATAATAGCCATTTACATGCAATAACTAGCAGGAACTCTAAAGTAAAGGAAGGAACTCTTACACTAAAGTATTCAGTTGAAGTTAACAAGCAGAGCAATCCTTATTTTGTTACTTGTCGTTAAAAAACCTCAAACTCATTTATATATTATGTCTAGTCAATCCCCTTCAATTCTCAGACGGTCTAAAAAGATATAAGACTCAGGTTTCCCAGATTCATTATACTTTACATACAAAACTGGATAAACATGACACATTTTTGACACGTAATACACTAAAGCCTGCAGGTAAATCTGATCCTCGGAGTTTGTTACATTGTGATAAATTAGTAAACAGATGTATTTTATATGAGCATGTTTATATAGCTTACTTTTATACTGACAGCGTTTGCACTGGTTTGTGTACTAATACTTGATGTCAATTATAACACGTGGCCTTGTTTCTGCGGTGACAACCTGGTTTGTAAATGTTATTTGAGATTTTCAGCCTAGAAACACTCACAATAACTGAGAAATTTTATTTTTGTCAGAGTTTAATAAAACTTTTATTAGGCTGAATAAAACAATACTTTGGTATTACTAATGTATTTGGAGATTCATTTGATTTTCACATCTTGATACACCAAAACAAACGATTTCCAAGAAAATGATTGCTGAAAAACACGTTTTCTTTATTGACATCAGAATTAACGTCAATAATACAGCAGCATTTCAGAAGGGCTGTGTGCAATATGAACATGTCATCACGGTGGTGAAATAATGACTAAATGCACTTATTTTTAATGATTTGCTTTTCTTTTGACACACAATACTATTATCTAAAAAATTAAAAACGTCTTTGGTCCAGTAAACAGACAGTATACATATAAAACGTACAAAAAGATCAAGAAATATATAAACATTGGATAATCACAACAAATATGAAAACTCTAAACAACATTACATTTTAAAGTCAAAAAAAGTTTTTTGAAAGGAAAAATCATTATGTATCTCCTAGTCAGTAGAGGGCGCTCTTCTAATTACATTTACGTTTATATTTATGCATTTGGCAGACGCTTTTATCCAAATTGCATTCAAGGAACACATTGAATCAGTTCTTGCTTTCCCTGGGATCGAACCCATAAACACCAATGCTCTACTGATCAGTTTTTACTGGAAACAAGACAATTTATGATGTTTTTGGGCGACTAATAAAAGAACATGTGCTATATATATCTATATAAGATCATTTATATTCATGTGTAGTGACGGTACTGATGTTTGTGAGCAAGTATCAAGACTTGAAATTTATCCTTAATTTGTCATGGCCTTTAAGTCAATTAAATCTCAAACGTGTCGTGCAAGAGAGTGCCAATGTGTTGAACCACACAAACATATCTATACATTTAATACAGTGATCTATAATACAGTCTATAAGGGTAGACAGAGGGAAGGTCACGTGTGAGGTCAGGTGTGACTCTTCGTTTCAGGATTGAAGGCGTCACGTGGATCATTGTTCGGCTGCTCTAGTAATAATTCTATTATTCTATTCTATTTCTTCCAATTTCACCATTCATGAGCATTACACAATTATATCATTAAACAATTACCCATATAACAATTATATGTAATTGTAATTTTTTTAATTAAATGTGTGTTCATCAGAATTTATGATCTAATCTGTTATCGCCTCTTTTCTGGGACTAAAAACAAAGTCTCAGCAAGTAAAACATAAGGCATATTTAGAAAGAGACACATCTGAGCATGTCATGACTTCATTTCATTTTTGATAATATTTGTACAACTGTATCCGATTATTGGAAACCCTGACCAGCATTGGTCTTTATGATTTTTTTTCATCTGGTTTTTGGACGCCAAATGCCGTGATGAAAATGTTTATTACTACGATGATGAACACGAGAGCCGTGACGATGTTCTCCAGAAGATTGAGTATGAAGTGTTTACTCGAGTCATTCAGATTCCACTTCACTGCAGAACAAAAGCAATAACAGCAGCTCGTTATGTCATAAAGAACATTTACATAAAAGAAAAGGTCTTTAGACTGATTTAATAACCTTCTTAAATGAAAGGGCAAAATCTGACCAATTCAGGCCTAGAAAATGATGATTATACGATGTCAAAATTAACAACGTCACAATTTACTGACTGTTCAAGAGCTTTCATGG